>CM059800.1:17747123-18347123 GCA_030435695.1 Brachymystax lenok tsinlingensis | reverse complement strand
AGTCTAATCGCCAATGTGCTGCAAGAAACCATGAGGCCTAGCCCTCGATACCTCCCCTCGATACGGGGGTGAGGGACTTTATGTAACTCTGTCAGCACAGCAGGAACACCAGTCTTAGCGTGGGTGCACACACTGAGACTAGCAGAGTGTAATGACCCCTGACAGGGACATTCATATTTTAACTCAACAGAGCTGCACCCACTACTTCACTCTGTTACCGATTGTTTAAAAAATGCCTACTTAATCCTCAAATACGGAGGTCGTGTTTTCATTGAAAAATGGCTTCAAAATCGTGTTGAGTCATTCTGGTAGTGTAATAGGATTGGTTAACCATTTCCTGTTGCTATGCGCACTCACTTGCAATGAAATAGCTACATTATAGAAGAGTGACTAAAGTCAATTTTCAATGATCAAGTAGGAATTGAATCTTCCCACCTGTCATAACAGCCTCTGGGTTGTGGCAACGGAAGAGCGCTCCTTGTTCTTGGAATTTCATTATCTCAGTATGGCCCTCTCCTCTGTTCTCCTCAGTTCTCAACACTAGGTGGTGATGAGTTTACAGAATGTTACGTCCTACTGTGGAGCCACATGGACATCTTCATATTGCAGCTACTGTGTCTTGCTTATCAGATCCCATTAGACTAACATCAAGAAGCTCAATTTAGTTCAGAATTTGATATCTCACAATACTAGCCTAAATGCTGTCACTTGTATATTGTTAAACAAGGAGTAGGTATTGCTCTTATCAAGCTAGGCTTTTGAGACATTTTGGTGGAAAACTGAACATACCAGTTGAGTGATAATGTTCTCTTTTCTGGGACCTGTTACTACACAACAGTGTTTTGATATGAACAAAAAACACAATTAATCATATCCTTACAGTAAAATCTACAGTATATTGGTTGAGGATTGAAGATCCGTACCTATCAACTGTTGCCTCTAACTGTGGCTCTGAAGATGGACAGACAGATTGACATGAAACCAGGGCAGAACCAGAGGCCCATAGGGGGCACAGGGGCACATGCCTCCTCAGATTAATCCTGTTTAATGATAATAATAATAATTATGAATTTGGCTTTAGCTAGCCCAGATAGGTTCCTAATCTCCCAACCTCACAACTATCTACCAAGAACCCATTTCAGGCTGTCAATCAAGTTAGCGTAGCTAGCTTGTCTAATTATCTTAGCTGGCATGCCTTCTGGCAAGGAAAAACAAGCAATAACTAAATATACTGAATAAGACTCACATTCATTTAAATCCTTTACTCAGATTTGAACAGAAATGCAGAGAAGCATATTTAGTTTCTTTAAAAAAAGAACCAGTAGGATACAGACAGCTCAAGAAGGTATGCTAAGATATGATGAAAAATATATATATATATTTTTACATACCTGTAGAATTAATAATTATGCCTCTAGAGGTAAAAGGTAAAAGCTGTTTGATGTGTTTAAAAAATCCCAAATGATCCAACTTCCGGATGGGGGGGCATAGCCCCACTCTGGACCACCCCCCAGCCATTCTCACATACTCTGAGGCACCACGGCTCACTAACTTCACAGCGACAAACGACATGACAAAGAGCTCCCACTGTTTAATGGATAAAAGATAGCTCAATCTGTCTGTCCCTGGATTCCTGGATTTCCAGATGGAAGGGATAGCAATTGCGCAACAATCGATCTCTCTTTCTTCTCCCTCTCACTCTCTCTGTCCCTTCTTCTGTGCAACACATGCACACACATGAAAGCAGTTTCTCGTGACTGGCAGAAGCTAGAATCTTTCATAGAACTGTATATGTGTGTTATTATGCAATTAAGGTTTTACAAGGAGTTTGAAAAAATTTCGCTTTCATTTTGTTATGGGGGCTAGATAACATATTCCATTATACGTATTGGCTATGCTATGTCAAGGCTATGCTATGTCAAGGCTATGCTATGCTATGTCAAGCTGGCACCTCAACAATACTTCAACTCAAGAGGTCAGGGTTGGGGAAAGTACCATAAGGTACCATTTATCATCAAAGAGGATTTTTCAATTCTCTAAATGGAATTTCAATTCACTTCCTTCATTGAAATGAAATGTATATGGTTGAGATTATCATCACGTTATGCATGTGGCATCTGAGATATCTTTTGTTGAAACTGAACACATTGAGGTACAGCAGGCTAATCCAAAGCAAGAGAGCTATTAACTAGTGTTGAGCTATGATGACAAGCCTTTTGTCATCTGTATTTAAATGAGTCACTAACCAGGAGTGACAGGACTGGAGGTCCTCGTTTATGCAGCTCTATTTTAGAACAAGTTATTTCCTTCTTGGGTGGTTTTCATGAAGAATCCACTTAAAAATCCTTCCTGGTTGACAAAGACCGTAGAAATCTAGTGGCTAGAATCTCATCACAATATCCTCCTTGACCAGATAACATATTGTCCTTAATAATTCCATCACTTAAATTCACTTTAAAATGTCCTAGCTGTAGGCTACTTGTTTTACTGGCTCTAACATGCTCTCATGTTACAGCTTGTAGAGATGATCTAAAACATGTCCAACCAACTACCTCATCCCCTACCGTAGTCATTTATTTATCTTGCTCCTTTGCACCCCAGTATTTTTACTTTGCACATTCATCTACTGCACATTTACCATTCCAGTGTTAAATTGCTATACTGTAGTTACTTTGCCACCATGGCCTATTTATTGCCTTATGTTCCTTATCCTACCTCATTTGCACACATTGTATATAGATTCGTCTTTTTTCCTACTGTATTATTGACTGTATGTTTGTTTCACTCCATGTGTAACTCTGTGTTGTTGAATGTGTCGAACTGCTTTGCTTTATCTTGGCCAGGTCGCAGTTGTAAATGAGAACTTGTTCTCAACTTGCCTACCTGGTTAAATAAAGTTGAAATAAATACAATTTAAAAAAAAAAAAAAAATAATGTTTCCCAGCATTCTACTATGAGTTGAAGAAGATGTGAATAAAAGTTGTAAGGTGAAACATCGGAAACCAAACTTCTTAATTAAGAGAGGTGAATTTATTGAAAATCCTTTGAAATCAACATCGGAAGACATACTCAATCAGGCGGGGACACACACTCAATGAAAGTCATAACTTGAGAGAGTTTTATAAGATCAAGGCAGAAAATGACTTTGTTGGCAAAGGCATAACGGAGATTACGAGCCCCGGCTCTCATATCTGAAACTGTGCTGAGTGGAGGCTACAACTGCCTCGAATACATCTCAGAAATTACACTGGAGCGGAGACTGGCTGATGTCTCATTGTCGCCCCTGAGGACACTGTTGATCCAAGGCATGTAGGCAGAGAGCTTCATGTAGACAGCGTATTTCTCACTGGCACAGGCCTTATCGAAGGACAGGATCCCTGCAGCATACACTCTGCCGTCTTTGGGGTCCTGGACTGCCAGGGCACCGCCTGCATCCCCAAAGCACACATTCTCCTGGTACTTGCTGCCTCCAGTACAGAACATGTTGTCGTCTACGGTTGGAGTCCTGCTCAGCACTTGGCCACTGGGGTTGTACTCTGCCTTACAGGAGCCGTGCGATACCACAGGCAACACCAGGTGCTTCAGTGACTCAGCGGGGGTGAAGTGGACCCCCGAGCCCCAGCCTGTGATGATGCCTTTCTCCTGGGCTGCCTCAGCCAGGTCCTCACCCCTCTCAGGCAGAGGGATGGGCATCACATCCTCGCTCAGGGTGAATGGCTCCTTCAGCTGAATCAGAGCCAGGTTGTTGTCCCAGTCTGACATGTTCTGGAAGCCTGGGTGCAGAACCACCTAGAAGGGGGAAGGGAATAATTCATAGAACCTCTTCTTGATGATCTACTGTATTTGTGCTCTGACTACCTGTAAGACTGAAAAGGATGATGTAGTTGAGAGAGCCCAGCACAGCTCTGCTCGCTGAAAATACTGAATTGTCTGGGTATTGTTTGAAGGAGATGGTAATGGGCATACTAGCTCACCTTTTCTACAGCAACTTCTTTGGAGGCATTGGCTTGGGAGCGTCGCGTGATGCCTAGGTACACCTTGGGGATGATTGGTTCTTTCCCCTGGGTGTCCCTCCTACTCTTCCTGACAAACAAGTTCCTGCCAGCGGTCAGGACCCAGCGGTCAGAGATTAGTGCTCCCCCAGCGAAGCCCCCGTTCATGACGTTTTCACTCAGGTAGACCATGGCCTGCCAGGGGACATGAGGGGCCAGGGTGCCCCCAACCATACGCCTGAAGCGCAGGTCTGGGCAAGAAACACAACAACATTATTTGTATACAATCTATACAATCTCTATATGTTTAAAACACCCCCATCTCCCTCGCACCACCTAGCACATGCTGCTGTGCAACTCAAACACAACAGTAAAAGATTATTGCAGAAAAATGAAATGTGCCTCAATACAATTCCAGCCTTAGTTTCAGTTTGAGTTTGAGTTTGCTAAAATCAGCACTATTCACTTGAATACACACAGCATTTGGTAATAGCTTTGTGGAACCTTGACCTGACAAAAGCTCAGTAAATTCATTAATCATCTACTATTATCTGAAAAAACAAGTGTTGTCATGACTTGAGCCAGACAAGGCTAGCTTTCACAGAATTACCTTGGGGGTCACAATACGCAGAAACCTAAATGAGGATGGAATTAGTGTCATTTCTCTTCTCAAACAGTTTCCTTGAAACGCTTGATGAGAGGTGGATTTTTCAAGGAATTTTACTTTTAAAGGCTTTCATGCTCTGTAGATTTTCCTAATGACATATCTTACCATTAGGCTTGGAGGAAGCTGAGACTGAGGATCTCTCCTTCCTTTCTTCCCTGCTTGCCTTCTCTTTGATCCCTGTCATCTCGTGTGTCGCTGCTGAATCGATTTTTAAGATAATCGGGATAATAGCTGTGAGCCGTGAGACTTAACAAGGTTCTCACTTGAAAGTGATGGTGACATCCTCATTTTGGCCACAGCTACTGTATTCTCTTCCTCTTACAGAGGCCAATAGGCTGAATAGAAACAGCTTGTGTCTGCTAAGATCAGAGTAGCCTGAGGAGAGCCATAGTGAAGACTGGCTTCAGAACATCCGATTAGAGAGACAGTGTAATTGAAATGTGAGTGATATCCTTACACGAACCAGTCAGAATGTGCCAGCAAATATAATATGTTTTGGAAATAGAAAAATTGCACGTGTATGTCCAATATTTTTTGGCGATATTCTGCATCAATGGTGTAACCAACACCCACCTTAACATAGACATGGGATAAGAAAGGGTGTCAATGCTCCTTGATCTTGTTTTTGTTTGAAAGTGTTTCCTCTCTCCATTCAGAACATTTAATCCCTCTCACTTTGTTGACATTTCCAATCTACATCAGAAGAAGTACGCCTGCATTGGCATAAAGCAGGGAGTTGGTTATGTGTCAGTTAGATAGATAGTTACCTGAATCGCCTGAGATCTTATCCATTATTTTTGATTCTTTGTTTTTGATTTTGACCTGAGCCAGACAGACACAGGAGGCCGCGAGGAGCACTGCCAGGGATGACCTGCGGACAGAAGGAACACATGAGTACAGTATACACACACAGAGCCAACTGACAGACAGAGCCCAAACACTCACTAGTACCACAACTAACTGTTCCTTTACTTAGGGTCTCTCGGCGCTTGCATGTTTACCTATATTTAGAAAAGGTCTCTAGCTAGAGGCGTTTGAATGTTTCTTGAAAGATTTAAGTAGCTGCATTTCCTTGCCATTTTACAAAGATCCATTGTCCAAAGACATTTCAGAGATTTATTTGGATTGGTACTGCAACAACAATTGCCAGGCAACTAGGGTTTTGTTGAGGAAAGAATATGAAAGGTATAACATACCACATTTTAATGGAAATATCTTTATATCCGTTTGTATGTTGAGCTGTGTCTCCTCTGTAAAGGCGATGTACTCTGTGAGAAGTTACAGGACCATGGCCTTATATCTGCTGAGGAGAGAACTCACCCCCTGTCTTCCCACCCCTGGGAATTTTGCTGGACAGTTCTGATTCCCGAAAATCTGAGAGATTGCAAAATCTCTGTTCTTGCCAACCCATTATTGGGATCATGCCTAACCCTAACCCTGGCCCCATCTGGA
Source organism: Brachymystax lenok tsinlingensis (assembly GCA_030435695.1). NCBI lineage: Eukaryota > Metazoa > Chordata > Actinopteri > Salmoniformes > Salmonidae > Brachymystax > Brachymystax lenok. The sequence continues at coordinate 18,341,012 of CM059800.1, read as the reverse complement.
GCTCAGCCACAGCCAACTAGTATCATAGAAGACCATCTGAGGGATAAATCATTTCATAGGGTATGAATTATGAAATCAGAACAGGACACAGCACATCTATAATTTGTGTGTCAGTTTGGTTTACTGCAAGTAAATGAGGTGGATATAAATGCTACGTCAGAGTGTGTTATTTAAAAAATGTAGTACTATCAGAATCCACAAACGTTTTCTTGATTATGTTATTTGGAAAACCCCAATAAACGTTGTTGTTGTTGTTGAAGTTGTTGTTGACTTTATGACTCACATTGGTAACACTGTACTTGACACAGACATAACCATGTTATAATATGTCATAACAGCTGACATAACTTGTCATAACCTGTTATAATATGGTCATAACACTGTCATGACACATATTTAGACCTGTTGTGACATATATTGCATTATTTTATGGCTGGTTATGACACCTACGTAAGAGTGTCAAAACCCACAAAACCTACCACAAGGCAAAACATTCCATTACACCATAGCCTACATGTCAACAGTATGTTTATGTTATATATATTTTTTTTAATTGACAATATTCAATTAACATTGTAATTGCCCACACATTGATGTCAGACATGCACCTACCCCAATTCTTTGTGGCTGATGACTGATTTCAGTAGCAGGACAAGGCACCCTCTTTTTTTACTGATATAAGGGCATGTACAGTTGAAGTCGGAAGTTTACATACACCTTAGCCAAAGTACGTTCATCTCTAGGAGACAGAACGAGCCTCCTTCCTGAGCAGTATGACGGCTGCGTGATCCCATGGTGTTTATACTTACGTACTATTTTTGTACGTTTGTACAGATGAATATGGTACCTTCAGGCATTTGGAAATTGCTCCCAAGGACGAACCAGATTTGTGGATGTCTACAAAAACATTAGCCTATCAGAAGCTTCTAAAGCCATGACATCATTTTCTGGAATTTTCCAAGCTGTTTAAAGGCACATTCAACTTAGTGTATGTAAACTTCTGACCCACTGGAATTGTGATACAGTGAATTATAAGTGAAATAATATGTCTGTAAACAATTGTTAGACAAAAGAATTACAGTGTTATGACCATGTTATGACAAGTTATGTCAGTTGTTACAACATATTATGACATGGTTATGACACTGGGTGTAAAGTAAAGTGTTACCCTCACTTTTCAAGAAGAATAAAATGTGCTTGCCTTTGAAACATCTGGATGGAAACATTTACTTCATGTTTTTGCATTTGTTGTAAAGGATCCAAGCTTTTAAAATACCAGCTTTGCGAAATCATGTGAATTCCACTTGGCTGTTGGCCGAGGTACAAAGAACATCTAGCCTAGTCTGTCCTTTTGCCATGCTTCTTGGCTCTCAACAACATTAGCAAAAACCCAGCCTTGCAACTAAATAATATTCTGGTGTTGGGGGAAGAAATTGAAGGATTAAGTGACTTTCTTCTACTAGGAGATCTGATCTGGTCATTATCTGATGTATTCAATTCTGAGTTTTCATCCCAATATTACACTTTATATACGTCATAGAAGACTGAAATATAACAAAACTGTTAGACATAGAAACACCGGATTTTCTGCGTAAAATAATCTAATAATATTTATTAATGATTCAATTAGGAAAAATATGAATATCACTCCACCTGTGAGGCCACTAGGTAATTTGACTGCTGGACAGGGCTACTACCACATCCCAGTTGAAAGCACCTTCTGGCATGTATTAGCGTGCAATCTCTCGTTGGAGTGGAGTAGTTTGTTCATAGCCATCCTCCTTTTAGTCTGTGCAAAATGAGTTTGCAATAGTATTGATTAACTGTGAAATGAGAGGCTTTTATTGATATAGCAGATGCATACTGTAACTGGTTTGCAGAGAAGTCAGGCGCAGGAGAGCAAAACTGGGTAAACTTAGTCGTTTAATAAACAACCCCAAAACGGTTCAAACAAACACAGGAGTACATGGGCACAAAAACAGCCCGTAACACACCAGGATACAAATGTGCACAAGCACTACATAGAAACAATCCCACACAAAGGCATGGAGGGGGAACAGAGGGTTATATACAAAACATGTAATTGAGGGAATTGAAACCAGGTGTGGAAAACAGACAAAACAAATGGAAAATGAAAAGTGGATCGGTGATGGCTAGAAGACCGGTGACGTCGACCGCCGAACACCACCCGAACAAGGAGAGGCACCGACTTCGGCGGAAGTCGTGACAATTGACAAACTGAAAAAAAGCTGCAGTGCTTTGTAACAAAGAGATGAGCGTACAACATACATTATGTTGTCAGGTACTTATATTACTGGCTGAACAGTATCATGTACCTCATCAGTGTAATTACAGTATATAAAACAGCCATTGTTAATAGGAACTGTGTCAGGGCTAACGAGATAGCAGATTGTCTCTCAGATGGTCTCATCGGTATCCTTCATTCATGTCTCTGAAACAGGTTGGTGGGCTGGCATAATACAATGGCTGATGCAAGGACAGAGGGATGGATGCCCTGCCTGCCTGCCTGCCTGCCTGCTTGCCTGCTTGCCTGCTTGCCTGGCACTGTAATGCTGTTGATGTCTCTAAACTGTCATGCTCTTAGTGCCTGATGTTACATAAGACTGGTAACGTCATTGTGGCTCTATGTCACACTCTCACAAACACTGACTGTCCTTAGGCCTTGCGATTCCAGAATGGAACCTGTGTGTTGTGTTGGGTATCACACTACAGGACAGGACATGATGTACAGGTACGTGTACAGATAAAAGTGTGTATATAGTAGCCATTGATTTGCTATTCAGCAGTCTAATTGCTTTCAGGATAGAAGCTGTCTCGGAGCCTGTTGGTCTGAGACTCGTTGCTCCGGTACCGCTTGCCTGACGGTAGCACAGAGAACAGTCCATGGCTTGGGTGGCTGAAGTCTTTGGCAATTTCCTGGGCCTTCCTTAGACACCACCTGGAATAAAGGTCCTGGATGGCATGGAGTTCGGCCCCATTGATGTACTGGGCTATCCACACCACCCTCTGTAGAGCCTTGTGGTCGAGGGCTGTGCAGTTGCCATATCAGACGGTGAAACAGCCAGTCAAGATGCTCTCAATGGTGCAGCTGTAGAACTTCTTGAGGATCTGAGGGACAAATCTGTCTTTTTAGTTATTGTTTTTGTTTTGTTGTTGAAACAGAGGAGAGGAGCCTCCGGCAGCGTTGTCAAAAAATTGCAATGATGTCAGAGGGGAAAGAACTGTGTTGGTTGTTTGCAGTAACTTCTTTGTTGTTGTAATATCCCAAACAGACGTTGCAGTTTCACCAATTAAGGATTCCAGCTGTAGCCCTTTCCTGCAGTCAAATGACCTACTGTAGTGGCCTCAAAAAGGAAGATGGTTATGAACAAACTACTCCAAAGTAGATTTGTTTGACTACCAAGAAACACTCTGTGTGACACTGATGTAGTCTTCTGCAGCAAAAGGTTTTTAAAGCAGGAGAAAGAGGCGAGTTGGTGCACTGTTACCAGCCTTTACACTTCAGCTGTTCTCTGTATGGTTGCACTTACACTTCAGCTGTTCTCTGTATGGTTGCACTTACACTTCAGCTGTTCTCTGTATGGTTGCACTTACACTTCAGCTGTTCTCTGTATGGTTGCACTTACACTTCAGCTGTTCTCTGTATGGTTGCACTTACACTTCAGCTGTTCTCTGTATGGTTGCACTTACACTTCAGCTGTTCTCTGTATGGTTGCACTTACACTTCAGCTGTTCTCTGTATGGTTGCACTTACACGTTGCTGTACTATGCATTCGGCATCCTCTCTACTTTCGCTGCAGCACAAATCAGGATAGCTATGTCTGTCTATACAAAGGTCTTGGACACGAATGTTTCAAGCTATTCATGTTGATTCAATCACTGCTATTCAATAGGGAATCAACAAAGGTTTACAACACACACTGATTGCCAATCAGAGGATGAGAACTCTCCCTTTGAACCAGGTGACTCATATGCCTCATATGTAGTCATATAACATTCAAAACCTCCTTAGATCAACAAGTCACATAGTCTTGAATGACACCTACAGGAATTGCGTAACTCTGGACGTCATTCATTTCTGAAATATTTTATTTTGAAAAATATTTCAAATCCATTGCTCTGAGTCATAAGAGTTCATTGTATTACAGCTGAATTAATTGTATTCACAAGTGATGCTCCCATTGAGGAGCCTCTCTGTCTACGTAAATAGTGCAGTGTATTTTTCCAGACCCTTAATGCATTTTTTTCCTCTTCTGAATAGCAGGAGTCAGGCAAGTTGGCAGTGGACTTTCTTTGTTTGGCATGGTCTGTTACGCCAACCTAAAAGCTACTTGAAACTTTACGTATTTTAGTTTGAATGACTCCTCCAAGGGGCACAGACACAATCCCGTCAACAGTTTAATTCATAGATTTGTTTCTTCAGAATGCAATAATTTATGATGTTTACGCATTTGACCTTCACTGTCCTCAAACCTTTGTCTGACCACATATAAACAGACACCGAGTCATCTGTTGTAGTCTGGAGGACTGTCTGCTGTCTGCTTGTCAACAACTTTAGTTTAACATGACCTTAGTTGAACTGTTTTACCCCATCAGATCCCAACAAAAAATCTTGTTTAACTCCAATGTTTGTAAACAATGTAAATGTGAACAAACACTGTATAGCCTCAAAACATGGTTAAAACTATAATTCTGATTCCATGGATGGTCAGTCCTTGCATCCATAACTCTGTCTATAATTTTGAAAGTGGTTTCATTTATCCAGCCCCATCCCTCATCCCTTTACTAGAACTTTGTTGTTGTTCAAACTGCAGATTACCCTTGGCTACATTAGAGTGCTCCTAAGACAAGATGGAAGAATTCACAATTGACAAGAGGAGTATCTACATAGAAAGCACTCAAAGCAAAAATACCAATAACACCACTCAGCACAGATGCTATGACTCTACCTGACAGGCATGGGGTTGAAAATACAGTACATTCTCACCAGGGTGCTGTACCTTTAAAGAGATAGGGTGGGCTGTGCTGTGTGGGACCATATGGTGAAAGGACACCAAGGAACTTTTCAGATCATATGAGGTATGGGGTCATTCAGTGGGAGGGGGTGGGGGAAAGGGTGGGTGGGGTGATGTGACCGACCGAGAAAATGGGAAGAGGGCATGGGAAGGCAATGGGAGCAGTGCTTCCTGGGTCTTATATTGTGATTTCAGCGTAGTAGTCTACCGATCAGCTGCATTCCCCAGTTGTCTCTCATTGTGGGTCATATGACCAGAGAATTATGAATTAGAATACTAGAATAGTTATTTAATAGGATCTCTATACATATTATTCAGCTGGAGTGGACTGACAAACTCATTAGCTAGCTACATCCCCCCTCATGAGAAACAAAAGTCCATTCGAGAAAATTTGTCAAATTAGCCACATGGGTGAGCTTACTTTCACTCAGAGCGTAATTTAGTTACATGGAGAGTTTTTCTCCTGGAATTTCTATTTTGCATCCGGCCATGTCACTACATGCTGATTAGCTTTTAAAAGAGGATAATGAACAGAGAACTGTCTTTTCTCTGTGGTATTGTTTTGCTATCTTGTCTGTGTAATCCAAGGACAAGTTGACTGTGTGATCTTGGAGGGAAGACACTGTGCTGAAAATGTAAATATAAATAGCAACTGTCAGGCCCATTGACTGCACTGATACAGGTGGAGACTGTTGTATTATTCATTACATGAGCTTGAAGCCACAACAGACAGTAAAGTCATATGTTTGTCCCTCTCCATTAACAGTCAGCACGCCATTTTAACATAGCCTTAGGGGTTTGTAGGTACAGCATGTGGACTCCGTACCACACAAATGCAATATAAGACAAGACAAACATGGACATGCTAGGGGGAATGCTTTGACGTTGCCAGATTATCCATATCGGAAAGAAGAATGACCTTGTTGTATTGCTATGTGATTGAGTGTGTGCATTTATATGAAGTTCATTTATATATTGTTAACAATTTTGTAGTAAGTCACTAATAGTTCAGCACCTCAATATGACATCTAGTGATTGAAGAAGTGTTTACCTGGTTCTGTGGATCTACCGTTGACTGCAAGCTGTTGTTATTTTATTGTCATAAATTATTATGATTGGGTAAACTCAGTGCTTAGACATGAAGTGTAGTGATAGTGGAGGGGGGCGTTGACTGGGGTGGTGCCTCCCTGAGGGCTGCACCAGGGCCGTGGCAGGATGTGACCCATGCCAGGGCCCCTAAGCGATGTGCTGCTACCGCATCTACTGGAGCTGGGCTGACGGTAGCCAACGTATGCTCTCTGCTCCACAAGGGCATGGACTCTAGCGGGGGATTAAGAGTGCACTGCCAGGGGTGGAAGAATGAGAGAGGAACAGAGAGAAGGGGGGAGAAAGGAGAGAAAGGGAGAAGAGGAGAGAGAGTGGGGGAAGAGGAGAGAGCGAGTAGGGGAGAGATAGTGTGCCCGAACAAGGAAGCCAGGAGAAAGAATACAAGCCACAGAGAGAGAAAGCTAGGTAAGGGTTAGATCACGTGACACACTCATTCCACAGTGGGCTGCAGGTTATCCCTCCACACTTGTACTTGATAGATGTACAATCCATGTACAATCCATCAATAGCCTAGGCCTAGGTGTGTGGAGACAATTGTATGCTACAATATGAGGAATAAATTATAGTCCTAAAAAGGCATATGTGCTCGTGCCAAAAACATCTCTCTCGCTTTCTCTCACTTTACTTTGTAAAACAATAGTTTGAAGACAAGTTGATCAAATATTTTGGTAGCCTACAGCTGACAGATTAGAGAATTCTTTTTTCAGCAGGAGCCATTTGCTTTCCAACCTGTGTTTTCCCACGATTGTAGACTGTTTGAAATATTGGGAAAGGACAGTTTTTTCTGCATGCTGTTTGTTCACCGACAGATTTGCTGTGCGTTCCCGGGTGTAGGCTATGCCTTATTATTTGGCTACATTAAGCATCTAGGCTATTTTTAAAATAAGCTATTTATCCTCTGTGACTACATTTTAGGCTTTCTCATAGGGTAGTTGGCTATTCTGAATTATTTCATTTATTTCTGAACAGGCCGCAGAAACTGTATAACTTCGGCATATGTATTTAAATTTTTCAGGCGTGCTGCAACTCCTCCAGAGCCCTTTGTGTGGCTCTATAAGGAAATACATTCTGAAGTGCAATGCTGGAGAGATGAGTTGCAGGCTCATGTCTATCAGAGTAGAGAGGCAGAGCGAGATAATAGAAAGTTAATCTCATTGTAATTCTGTGAGAGATTGGGGGAGGGGGATGAGAGAGAGAATTAAAGAAGAGGAAACTCGAATGAACTTTGATCGCGTTTATTATAATTTTTACGCGCCGTTTCTCTAGAGAGAAATCAAATCATTCACGAGAGAAATCAAGTCAAAAACTATGTGGGACACTGGGCTGAAGGGAGTTGTAGTTTTCATTAACAAACTATTAACCTAGTTCAGCGCAGAAATGTGGTAATTAACTACAGTAACCACGTTTTCATCCACAGTTGATATGTTGGTAAAGTATACGGTATAAAAAAAATACATCAGCTGTGATGGAAACAGGAAGATTTGGTACAATTGTATAAATGCGGACAGATAATTTCTTCGTTCGACATGGTGGGATCTTTTTGTGTCTGTAAAATTAATTATGCGAGAAATGGCGGTGGAAACGCCTTTAAACTAAAATATTTATGTAATAACCATCATATCGAAGTAAACTTGTCACGCGATTATATTGTGTGTGGCCCTCCCATTACGACACAGGAAACAGTTTATTAGGCTACAGATTAAATAAATTATGATGAATTTCACAGGGTGGTGAAAGTGCACGATGATAATAAACATCGAGGGTCTTATTCTGGTGACACGACAGTGGCGACCAGTCATCTAGGGTAGGTGGGGCACTTGCTTTCAGCCCCACACGTTTGCATATTATTTTAGCATTAATACGTGTCACATATCATTTTGCAAACAATGTTTAAAAAATATATTCCATACAAACATGGTCTCTTTTTTGCTTTCTTGAGTAAGCAGCTCCAAAATGCAGGCGTTCCAGCCTAGCTCAGTGATTTCTGTGGTGGTAGGGCAGCCAGCGGAAAATACTGGTAATGTTCTCTAGTTGTGCCGTGATTGGCTTTGTGTTCTGTAACTCATGGGGACACTTCATCACTGCCAAATCTAACATGCTGACTACACCGCCCACGTCGTGTTCGCGAGAATGTACATATACATGTTATTCAATCATTGCACCCACACTGCTCTATTTGTGACGCTTCACTCGCTACAATTCCTCTCCCATCTCCTCATTGGTTTACCCTTATCTGTGGATGAATTGTCAGAGTAGAGGACCTTGAACATTTCAGGTAAAATAACAACCCAATGTTTATATCCCAGGACAAATTAGCGAGCAACAGCAAGCTAGCTAGCTAAATTGCCATAAATGTTGAATGATTTTTGACCTGTCCCCAAATTAACATAGTTGGTTCAGAGTTCGTTTTGGTATTTCAACCTGGGTGTCATGATCGCGGGCGCGATGGCACATGCAGACACACGTGCGCGAGTGGTTTGGTCAGTAAATATGGGTAGTGCTCGAAAATGCAAGCACCTTGGGTGATGCCATAGAGTTATATTAGAAGAGCCCATCCAAGAAGGCTCAAGGTAATTGGCCACAGATAAAATGACTTCAAATCGTTATATCTACAGTAGCTTTGATTGGACTAATCATGTCAACATAAGACTTTCAAAATCTGAGCTAGAAGTCATCATCATGAATCAAGTCAAAAATCTATTGGCAAATCCTTTTTAATCCTTGTCATTATGAAGATAAATAATGAAGATAAATTATAGATAAAATGTATCAGTGCTCATCGGCCATTGGACATAAACATTAAACAACAAGGTAGACATCGCAAATTCAACAATGAGTGGTTTGGAAGGAATCAGTGGCTAATTGCAAGCATTGCAAAGTAATCACTAGCCTGCTATTCAGAGGAGTTGGTGTGTGGTCACAATTCTTGGTTTAAGGGTCTCTTTTCCAACATTGGCCATGCTGTCAATCCAGCATGATTTCTGCCACGCTCAAAACAACTGTTAACTCAGAACTGGGAAATCGGACTTCAGTGAGTTCAAGACAACTGGGAACTCAGGAAAAAATGAGCTCCGACTTGAAAAATAAGTTTTGAACGGTCATCCAACTCGGAATTGTAAACCTTCAGGTCGTAGCTCTTTCTAGATGGTCCTAAATGCTGCTGCATAAATTATGTAATATGCCAGGGAGATATGTATACTGTAGTTAAGAAAGTAATACTAAGTGTATGTTGTGTAGTAAGCTGTTAGTAGCCCATGTGCCTCACCCTAATAATTTGGTCTATTTACTCTTAATTTCGCCTACTGTTCTGACTTGGTGGTGCACATGTAGCCTATAACCTGTTTTAGAGAAATGTAATCATTAATGTAAGAGCTTCCATTGTCTGCTTTTTTTTTTACCCATTTTTTTATCCAATTGGTAGTTACAGTCTTGTCCCATTGCTGCAACTCCCGTACGGACTCAAGAGAGGCGAAGGTCGAGAGCCATGCGTCCTCCGAAACACGACCGCTAAGCTGCACTGCCTCTTATCACACTGCTCTCCCTAACCTGGAAGCCAGGTGGGAGGAAACACCATACACCTGGCGATTGTGTCAGCGTGCATGCGCCCGGCCCGCCACAGGAGTCGCTAGAGTGCGATGGGACAGGTACGGCCAGTCAAACCCTCCCCAAACCCGGACGACGCTGGGACAATTGTGCACCGCCTCATGGGTCTCCCGGTCACGGCCAGCTGCGACACAGTCCGGGATCAAACCCGGATCTGTAGTGACGGCGCTAGCACTGCAGTGCAGTGCCTTAGACTGCTGCGCCACTCGGGAAGCCCACAGTTCTGACTTGGTGTACAGGGAGAACACTGTAAGAACGGCCCATATTCTGAATTCTGTCGCTGTACATTTCAAAAGTGTTTAACAAATAGATATATTGACTACGCCCATCCTAGCTTGCTCATTAATGTCTTAATCGATATTTACGGATTGCCTCTTATACGCTTGTTGTCCCCTTATGCCATAGTTTGTACATCTCAATTGTCAGTAGAAACCACATTTGTTTAAGCAAGTCAGCCATATCAGCTATATTTTTTCAAAAGGCAGTAAATGAGGCTGACTGAACTGTTTCACTGCCAGACAAGGCTCTGCTGATTGCCAGGTGTAGCAGTGGTAAGGTGTTGGGACTGCTGTTGGGACTCTGCTGTTGGGACAGCTTTGTGTAGGCCCTAACAACACAACAATTAGAGACAGGGATAGAGACAGTTTGTGAAAGTATGCCTTATCTCAGCCTGGTCTCATAGACTAGACGTAACATAGTAAATGTAAATCCGGGACTTCCAAATCAATGTTACGTTTGGTATGGTTACATTAGACAGAAGGTTACTTAAAAAGTTGGGTGGTTGGTAGGGGTGGATGGGTCTAGCAACCCAAAGGTTGCGTATTTGAATCTCATCATGTACAACTTAAACATTTTTGCTAATCAGCAACTAGCTAACCCTTACCCTAACCTTAACCCTTTAACCAAACTCCTAACCCTAACCTCAACCCTAACCTTAACCCTAACAATAACCCCTAACCCTATTCTCTAGCTTAGCTAAAGCTTAGCCACCTAGTTAACGTTAGTGTTAGCCACCTAGCTAATGTTAGCCACAACAAATTTGAATTCGTAACATATCATACGTTTTGCATATTCATAACATATTGTATGAATTGCAATTCATAACATATTGTATGAATTGCAATTAGCAACATATCATACAAATTATAATTCGTAACATATCATATTACACTGAACAAAAATATAAACTCCGCATGTAAAGTGTTGGTCCAATGTTTCATGAGCTGAAATAAAACATCCCAGAAATGTTCCATACGCACAAAAAGCTTATTTCTCTCACATTTTGTTTACATCCTTGTTAGTGAGCATTTCTCTTTTGCCAAGATAATCCATCCACCTGACAGGTGTGGAATATCAAGAAGCTGAATAAACAGCATGATCATTACACAGGTGCACCTTATGTTGGGAACAATAAAAGGCCACTCTAAAATGTGCCATTTTGTCACACAACACAATGCCACAGATGTCTCAAGTTTTGAGGGAGCGTGTAATTGGCATGCTGACTGCAGGAATGTCCACCAAAGCTGCTGCCAGATAATTGAATGTTCATTTCTCTACCATAAGACGCCTCCAACGTTGTTGAGACACCAGTCTCAATGTCAACAGTGAAGAGGCGACTCCGGGATGCTGGCCTTCTAGGCAGAGTTGCAAAGAAAAAGGCATAATAACCTTCATTTCTCAGAACAAGAATAGACTGACGAGTTTCAGAAGAAAGCACTTTGTTTCTGGCCATTTTGAGCATGTAATCGAACCCACAAATGCTGATGCTCCAGATACTCAACTAGTCTAAAGAAGGTCAGTTGTATTGCTTCCTTAATCAGAACAACAGTTTTCAGCTGTGTTAACAGAATTGCAAAAGGGTTTTCTAAAGATCAATTAGCCTTTTAAAATGATGAACTTGGATTTGCTAACACATTTTTCCTAATTAGAAACTAGCTAACCCTTACCCTAACCTTAACCCTTTAACCAAACTCCTAACCCTAACCTCAACCCTAACCTTAACCCTAACAATAACCCCTAACCCTATCCTCTAGCTTAGCTAATGTTAGCCACCTAGTTAACGTTAGTGTTAGCCACCTAGCTAATGTTAGCCACAACAAATTTGAATTCGTAACATCATACGTTTTGCAAATTGGAACACAGGAGTGATGGTTGCTGATAATGTGCCTCTGTACGCCTATGTAGATATTCCATAAAAAAATCTGCTGTTTCCAGCTACAATAGTCATTTACAACGTTAACAATGTCTACACTGTATTTCTGATCAATTTGATGTTATGTTAATGGACAAAAAAATTTAATTTATATTTTTGTTCAGTATAATTGAAGTGTCCCAGATTTCGTTTACTATGTTACATCTACCCCTGAGTCCACGTTGCTTATCTACTTTGAAGAGCTAGTTAAATGATTTTGTCAGACAGCTCTGCAGCAAAGTAATATACACAACTGAAATCTTGTATTTCATAGTCATTTCCTATTTTTCTATTGATGTCTACCCAATGTGGACCTGACAGAGAAAATTGAGTATTTTCAATATTTTGGCTATTGAATGTTCACTATTGTTGGCTTTGGAATTTCCATTAAAAAGCTCTAAAATCATTTGAATGTCATTATTTCATAATGCATTGAATGTTTAAAAAAAACGAAACCGAATCGACCTCAAAAAACACTTATTAGTCAGCACTAGGTCCATGTAGAACCCTCTGTGGAAATGGTTCTACATGGAACCCCAAAAGGTTCTATCAGGAACCAAAAGGGTTCTACTTGGAACCAAAAAGGTTTAGTCAAATGGTTCTCCTATGGGGACAGCCGAAGAACCCTTTTAGGTTCTAGATAGCATCTTTTTTATATGAGTGTGGAGAGCGCATATAAGTCGCTTGGAGTGGTGAGAAACAGAAGGGGGAAGGGACGTGGGAGGGAGAGTTTGGGGGAAAGAGACTGGGAGAGAGAAGCTGCTGCGTGGGGACTGTAGCTTGCAGCTGTAATTGTGGAAGAGCGAGAAAGCGTGCTCATGTGAGAGAGACTCAGAGACTACTAGAGAGAGAGGGGGGGATAGAGAGAGAGAGACAGAGAGACAGACAGAGAGACAGACAGAGTGAGAGACAGACAGAGAGAGAGAGACAGACAGAGAGTGAGAGACAGACAGAGTGAGAGACAGACAGAGAGAGACAGACAGACAGACAGACAGAGAGACAGACAGACAGACAGAGTGAGAGACAGACAGACAGAGAGAGAGAAGGCTGAAGCACAGAGAGTGAAGTAAATAAAGAATGCAAGAAAGGCAGTACAGTGGTGCAGTGCTTCTCTGTCTACTGTAGGTGTACGAATTCTGTTGTGTCTGTGGAGGCAGTGTGATACCAGGACTATACATTTGCTGTCTCCTCCACTTGTCTCCTATCAGCTGGATTTACTCAGAAAAGGACATCAGTGACCATTGGACCATTTACTTGTTCACAATATTGCAGGCACTAAAGGTGGACTTTTAACAAGTGCAGTGACAATGCAGGTGAGATTCTCTTGATTGTTCATATACTGTACATGTGTTCAACTGCATGTTGTACTGAAATTATAGTTTGGTTTGCTAGATTTGAATTTGAAATTAATTAATTGTGGTGTTTATAATTGGTGAAACTGAATATCTACCAGATGCTGAGGTATGGATATTTCATGCATGCAGACTGTATGTTATGTTTGCAGGAAAAAATATTCAACAGCTTCTGTCTGAAGCCAGTTGATGTGTGGACAGAGGCTATGCTGTTTAGTAGCAATTGAGGTAATAAGCTGTTACTATGCATTTACTTGTAATCTGAGATAAATTTGATATGCGCTTCTAGGTAAAAAACAAAACAAAGATGTGCTTTGCAAAGTGAACTTTTATGATTGAGTGTAGAGAACAATGACGTACTGTGTCTCTGTATCGCTCTTCTTTCCCCTCTCTCACACCGCACACACAGGTACAGTCACACTCACAATATGTGTTGCTTTTGTTCAGTAAGTCCCTAGAGCTGCAGACAGCAGGACAGTTGATGGAGTGACGTGCTCTGGGTGGGGTTCCTGTTTGTTAGATGAATGTGACTGAGACCACAGTATATTAGAACAATGTACATGGTTAACAAACACAACAAAGATCAACAGAGCAAGCGAGGAGTTAGCTATAGATCAACGGATAGCTAGATTCAGGAATTAAGCTCTTTTCACAGTACTCTTCACACATCCTGCAACAGATAAATAAAGTGATTGATTGAGAAAGTAAGAGGTAGATGAGAGGTGTGAAAATGGAAGGCTGGGAAGAGATATGCAGTATGGGGAGTCGTCATAGATTGAGTAGACTTTGGAGAAGGGAAGAAAGGGTTAAAGGAGGAGAGGGAGTGTGAGAGAGATAAAGGAGTCACTGCTGTGTTCAAGTACAGCTAGGCCAAGACAGTGAAGACAGCCCTGGCTTGGGGGGACATCAAGTATAAATGGCCAGTCCATTATTCCAGATTAGCATTTCCTACTTCAGGAAGGGAGCCCTGACCTAGCCCCTAATCCAGCAGCCTTCCCCACGCCTCGCCTCTCACTCAAGGAGACCGCCACGGCTCTCCTCACACAGTCAAACATATAGTTGAAGTCGGAAGTTTACATACACCTTAGCCAAGTACTTTAAACTCAGTCTTTCACAATTCCTGACTTTTAAATCCTAGTAAAAATTCCCTTTCTTGGGTCAGTTAGGATCACCACTTTATTTTAAGAATGTGAAATGTCAGAATAATAGTAGAGAGAGTTATTTATTTCAGCTTTTATTTCTTTCATCACATTCCCAGTGGGTCAGAAGTTTACATACACTCAATTAGTATTTGGTAACATTGCCTTTAAATTGTTTAACTTGGGTCAAATGTTTTGGGTAGCCTTCCACAAACTTCCCACAATAAGTTGGCTGAACTTTGGCCCATTCCTCCTGACAGAGCAGGTGTAACTGAGTCAGGTTTGTAGGCCTACTTGCTCGCACACACTTTTTCAGTTCTGCCCACAAATTTTCTATAGGATTGAGGGGCTTTGTGATGGGCTTTGTGATGGCCACTCCAATACCTTGACTTTGTTGTCCTTAACTTCTTAGGGAGCGGCTCCCGAGGTGACGGTTTTGGAGAGTCTGGCGTGCCCAAAGTAAAATGCCTCCCACTCAGGCCCAGAAAATAGGATATGCACATAATTAGTACTATTGGATAGGAAACACTCTGAAGTTTCTAAAAGTGTTAACATATTGTCTGTGAGTATAACAGAACGGATATAGCAGGCAAAAAGTTCTGTCCTGGAAAAAGTGTTTTTGACACATTGCCTCATTTTGAACCCCTCCCTATTGAAAACAGCCATTTCTGGGAGTAAGATTGCAGTATCTATTGCTTCCACTGGATGTCAACAGTCTCTAGACAGTGTTTGGTGATGTTTCGAACTAGTCATCGGATGTAAACAGAAGAGGAAGCGCGTTCACGGGCTTGCGCGCGTTGTGTTTTTTTCCTTTCCTATCGTCCAGTTTATAATCCGGTTGAAATATTATAGTAAATATACATAAAAGTGTTCCTAAGGATACATTATCAATGATGTTTGATTGTTCTTGGACAAGTGTATAGGTATAGGTTGAACACGTTCTCTTCACGGTTCAATGGGCGAGTGGACGCTGTATTTTATGAACATAACGCGCGCCAACCAAACGGAGATTTATGGATATAATAAATTACTTTTTCTAACAAAAGAACCATTGGATGTCTTCGTTGGACACTTGGGAAGCCCTCAGCAGAAGTTCTTCAAAAGGTAAGGGATTTGTTTTCGCTGTGAAATGTGTTTTGTGTGAACCGCGATGGTTTATGAATTTATGCTAATGGAAAAAATATTGGAGGTGCTACCCTCAAACAATCAAATGTTGTGCCTTCGCCGTAAAGCCTTTTTGAAATCTGACAACGCTGTGATATTGCCAAGAAGCAGAGCTTTTGATGACTATGCAACACTTGTATATTGATGAATGTTTAATAATTCAACTTTTGGATTTTGAATTTGGCGCCTTACATTTCACCGGCTAGCGCCCCACCACTCCCTAAGTAGTTTTAAGCCATTTTGCCACAACTTTGGAAGTATGCTTGTGGTCATTGTCCATTTGGAAGACCCATTTTTGCGACAAAGCTTTAACTTCCTGACTGATGTCTTGAGATGTTGTTTCAATATATCCACATAATTTTCCATCCTCATGATGCCATCTATTTTGTGAAGTGCACCAGTCCCCCCTGCAGCAAAGCACCCCCACAACATGATGCTGCCACCCCCGGGCTTCACGGTTGGGATGGTGTTCTTCGGCTTGCAAGCCTCACCCTTTTTCCTCCAAACATAACGATGGTCATTATGGCTAAACAGTTCTATTTTTGTTTCATCAGAGCAGAGGACATTTCTCCAAAAAGTACGATCTTTGTCCCCATATGCAGTTGCAAACCGTAGTCTGGCTTTTTTATGGCGGTTTTGGAGCAATACTTCTTCCTTGCTGAGCGGCTTTTCCGGTTATGTCGATATAGGACTCGTTTTACTGTGGATATAGATACTTGTGTACCTGTTTCCTCCAGCATCTTCACAGGGTCCTTTGCTGTTGTTCTGGGATTGATTAGCATTTTTCACACCAAAGTATGTTAATTTCTAGGAGACAGAACGCATCTCCTTCCTAAGCGGTATGACGGCTGCGTGGTCCCATGGTGTTTATACTTGCGTACTATTGTTTGTACAGATGAACGTGGTACCTTCAGGCGTTTGGAAATTGCTCCCAAGGATGAACCAGACTTGTGGAGGTCTACAAATTTTTTTCTGAGGTCTTGGCTGATTTCTTTAGATTTTCCCATGACGTCAGGCAATGGGGTCACTGAGCTTGAAATACATCCACAGGTTGGATGTACATCCTCTTACGGATCGGGTTCCGCTAGCGGGATCATTTTGACAACATCCGTGAAATTGCAGAGCGCCAAATTCAAATTACAAAAATAGTAATATTAAACATTCATGACAATACAAGTGTTATACACCATTCAAAAGCTTAGAATCTTGGTAATGGAACCGCGTTGTCGGATTTACAATAGGCTTTACGGCGATAGCAGAATATTAGATTGTCTGAGGACAGCGCCCCACAACAACATATTATTCGAACCAGCACAGGCGTTACAAAATTAAAGATGGCGATAAAATAATTTACTTACCTTTGAAGATCTTCCTCTGTTTGCAATTCCAAGGGTCCCAGGAACACAAAGAATGGTCGTTTTGTTCGATAAAGTCCTTTATATCCCAAAAAGTCTGTTTTGTTGGTGCCATGGAATTCTGTACTCCAGTTGTTCAACATGCAGACAAAAACATCCAAAAATGTACCGGTAAAGTTCGTCCAAACAAGTCAAACGATGTTTCTAATTAATCCTCAGGTTGTCAAATATCTAAATAAACGATAATATTTCAGACGGAGAATAGTCTGTTCAATAGGGAAGAGAAATAACGAAGAGCGCGCACCCATTCACGCGTGCCAAAACACTAGTGTCCTTTTGATGAGCCACCTGGAAATACTACAATTTCTTGTTCGTTTTTCAAAAAACAAGCCTGAAACCATGTCTAAAGACTGTTGACATCTAGTGGAAGCCATAGGAACTGCAATCTGGGAGCTATTTCCCTGTATAGTCAATAGGGAGTCATAGGAAAGACTGTGACCTAAAAAAATATATATTCCAGATGGATTTTCCTCTGGTTTTTGCCTGCCCTATCAGTTCTGTTATACCCACAGACATTATTTTACAGTTTTAGAAACTTCAGAGTGTTTTCTATCCAATACTACCATGCATATCCTAGCTTCTGGGCCTGAGTAACAGGCAGTTTACTTTGGGCACGTCAGACTCTCCGTACTTCCGAACAGTGCCCCCTAGCCCTAAGAGGTTTTAAAGGCATAGTCAATTTAGCATATGTAAACTTCTGACCCACTGGAATTGTGATACAGTGAATTATAAGTGAAATAATCTGTCTGTAAACAATTGTTGGAAAAATTACTTGTGTCATGCAGAAAGTAGATGTCCTAACCAACTTGCCAAAACTATAGTTTGTTAACAAGAAATTTGTGGAGTGGTTGAAAAACAAGTTTTAATGACTTGAACCTAAGTGTATGTAAACTTCCGACTTCAACTGTTTATCCACTGCATGCATGACAAACACAGGCCTCATGAGCCCCGTGGTCAGTTAGCCCTCCTTACCCAGCTATCAACCACTGCTCCCCAAAGGTTCACCACACACTTCTGCCTACCACTTAGACATTTTACTTTGCACAGACGCCTGTATATCAGTTTTAATTTGTATCAAGGACAAGGCATTTGTTCGTTTATTGTTATACTGCTAGTGCACACGAACACTTGCATCCCCTTGGTCTTTTACATTGGTTTGGAGTTTGTGAGATTTGTTTTGTTGTAAAACGTAAAGATTGTGTGCATGAAGTCTAGTGAGTCTGCCAGATCAGAGGCATGACCAGGATGTTCTCTTGATAAGTGCGTGAATTTGACCATTGTCCTGTCTTGCTAAGCATTCGAAATGTAACAAATACTTCTGGGTGTCAGGGAAAATGTATGGAGTAAAAAGGACATTATTTTCTTTAGGAAGGTAGTGAAGTAAAAGTAAAAGTTGTCAAATATAAAGTACAGATATCCCAAACAATGACTTAAGTACTTTACACCACTTGAGTACTTTACACCACTGGTTATGTGTCATTATATAAGAGCATTAAATATTGCAATTTGAGCTTACACCTCCCATTATGACCCGTAGAGTAAATTGCTGCTCTTAGTTGAGCTATTTAGTCATGTTGATTGGTCTATAGGCATGGTTCATAATGAACAAAACAATGCAGCCTCTCTTTCCATGTTGGATTCATTAGCTTCATTCAGCCTGTTGCACACACACATACGTCTGTGTTTGAAGACTGCATGGAGAGAAAAAAAAACTTTGAATGTGCTGTAAAGGTTAAGGGCTCCGTTATTTTGTGTGCATTATCTTAAACATGTGAGCCGTGTCACTTAGGCTGGTCCTGTTGGGCCACACTGATAGTTCCCATGGCACTCATCCTCGATGTTAATAAACAGGATGTAATTAGCTTTAAGAATACTGTCAGTCCCTGGAGAACCCTTGATCTGGGTCCCTAACGTAAGATGAAGTGGGAATGCTGCTGCCTTAGGAGCTGCAGCTGCAGTCATTATTAACTTGGCTGGGCTATTTTTACAGTCGGACTCACAATGTTCTTTAACACATTTCCACATTCACATTTTTTATTGTTGTTCTGTCAGTGTTTCCCTTCAATTGGCTTTTTCTTGCTAGATGTCTGTCTCTCTTGATATCTTCATGCACACCAGTCAAGGGGATATTGTGTAGGAGATTGAAAGGCGAAGGTATGTAGTTGTCAGCTGAAACCAAAATGTGGTTCTGAATATTGAGTACTCTTGGACTATTAGTTTCGAAGACAAGCATAAAAATGTTACGCAATAACAAGATTTAGAAGGAACATTTGGCTTCCATCTTACCTCATACAAAAGGTACTTCTGAAATATGATGGACTATTGGATTGCATACAGTTAAGTCCCAAATTATTGGCACCCTTGAGAAGACTATATGAAATATATAATACAAGTACCGATCCACAGTATCCACAGGGAAAATGACATTATTTTATACTAATGCAAGTGCTCAGAGGAAGAGATTTTGTTTAACAACTAATAAAAAAGGGATCTTTAAAGAAAGGTATCAAAATTATTGCCACCCCTGTTTTTAATACTCTAGCACGCTCCCCTTGCGAGGATAGGAACACAGCCTTTAAAAAACAAATGTATGATGATTGGAGAACACGTTGGGAGGGATCTTATATCATTCCTCCATACAGAATATTTCCAGATCCTTGATATCCTTCGTCTGCGCTTGTGGACTGCCCTCTTCAATTCAAACCACAGGTGCAACTCAATATTAAGAAGGTGTTCCTAATGTTTGGTAGACTCAGTGTGTATGTATATATATTTTTTTATGAATACTACTAACAACAACAGAATAAACACATTTTGGCGTGGAATAAGTTTAGAGGGTGTAATAACATACAATGTCATATTATTAATCTACAATTTATGTTCTTAAACCTTGGGCAACATGGGCCTATTGGTATCCTCAGTACTCAACCAATTATACATTTTTCAACTCAATACTTCATGTATATATTTTTTTTACATAAATCCACTGTAATTTAAAGTAATTGTCCAGTGAAAATCTAACTTTTAAAATGTTATGTCCTGTTAACTCATTTCCCTAACTCATACTATACTATTTGTGGCCGAAGCATTAAATGGAGAAAAAACACAGACCGTTTCAAAAATGCTTTTAAAATGTGATTTAAACATAATCGGTTCAAGGACATACATCTGGTGTATTAGAAGAATTTATTGGTACCGTGAATGTCTTTCTATTTATTTATTTTTACACAAAGATTAATTCACTATAATGGGGGACCCTGTTTTCTGCGAATGCCTGCAGTGGCGCAGTCAGCCTTGAACTTCCATGGCTTCAATGAGAGGTGGCAGGCTTTTAAAACTCTCTCTGCCTCATGACAACATGTGTAGAACAGCAGGATATTAGCTTTATAGCTGCAACAATAAAAAAAAGTCTGCTCCATGACAAAATGTGTAGAACTGCAGGAAATTAGCTGGCAAACTGCATTCTTTCCCTCTCCATTGCCAAGAGGCGGACATTTAAAATGTTCCTTCCCAGGGTCCGAGACTTGGTTTGTCCGGCCTTGCACACGAAATCATGGTAAAACTCCTTGTGTGATATTTTTTTTTTATCTCACTCGAGTTGTGTTCTGATTATGAGGGGGTCACTGATGAATTTGATATCACAAAAAAGTTTGAGAACCCCTGGACTAGGGGTTAAGGTTAGGGTTAGGGAAGGGTTAGCTAACAAGCTAACATGCTAAGTTAGTTGCAAAGTAGCTAAAAAGTAGTAAGTAGTTGCATATTATTTATTTTTTACAAAAATAAGTAACCACCCTTTTTAATTTTCACTTCAACATGGGTAGTAGCTGAGTCAGACAATATAGTTTTCATGCATCTAATTAGCCTGTTTCTCAGTGACACTGGTGGCAACCCGCCTCGGCTATCAAGTTCTAAAAAGTTGTTCAAGATGGATAAACAAAAGGCAAGAACAATTGGTGCACAAATACACCACAAAAAGCTTTATCTGATCAAGCTCGTGCCAAATTACAGACGATAACCACGTCAGCAAAGCTACCACCTCGTCCTCGACTGACCAAACACCATCGCAGGTGGAAGCTAGTAGGCCAAGTTATGCAGCAGCTAGCACTAGAGTCTCCTAGTCCCCACAGAGACCTCACGGCCCGGGCCTGGCAATGACAGTGGCCTTGCTTCTCCACTTCTTCCTCCCCTCAAGAATAGTGACAGTAGCTCTAGAGAGTATCGGTCCTCCTCTTCTCCCAGAAAACCAAGCTGATGACTGTCAGAGACCCAGCAGTGCTCATGAGAGAACCCCCTTCTATGAACACTGGTAAAAGCCTATGAGTGATGAGACGGATATCAGTGAACTGATTTGTATTATTTGGCATTAATAGACTGGTTTTATGCAGCCAAACTTTCTATCCATACTGAGAGAGAGTGCAAGGATGGCTGATAGGCTATAGGCCTACAGGACAGTTTTATATTCTAAAAAAATCTATTGGGTACTGATTTAGTATGCTGTAGCATTGAAAATTCCTTTTACAATCTGAAATGTTTGAATATTCCACTTTAATTACTGAACAAGTAAATACGTTATTGCCGCCAGCTAGCATTCGAAATTGCAGCATTGCGCCACCGTAGGCCTATAGCTTCGTGAAACATAAAAGTTTGACTTAACATGAGAAAATGACGACCAAATAAAAATAAACATGTATCCATTCAAGCAAAGCTACAGGATACTTCAAGCACTAGTCCCACATAATCTGATATGGGGGGGCAAACTCCGACTTTGCTGGGGGTCCAGAGAAACTGCGCTACGCCAGTAAGCGTAACATATCATTTGAGTGACACAAATTTACATTTACTATGTTATGTCTAGTTTTTGAGACCAGGCTGTTATTTTATATAGTCTTTTTTGCTCATTTTTATCAAGGGTGCCAATAATTTTTGATCTGACTGTATATGGCAGTGAAACAAAACAATGGATCTCACAAATCCCCTAACCAAGCTTTGTGATGTGCATAGAATATATATTAACATTTATTTAACTGGGCAAGTCAATTTAAGAACAAATTCTTATTTACAATGACGGCCTACCCCGGGCCAAACCTGGACGACACTGGGCCAATTTTTGCACCGCACTATGGGACTCCCAATCACGGCTGGATGTGATACAGCCTGGATTCGCACCAGGGACTGTAGTGATGCCTCTTGCACTGAGATGCAGTGCCTTAGACCACTGTGCCACTTGGGAGCATGAGAATATGACGTGCCTATGACAAATTTACAGTACAGTGCAACACCAAGTTTCTATTGTCACGTACACAAGTACAGTGAAATGCCTTTCGTGCTTGCTCTTTCCCAACAATACAGCAATGAATATCAGAAGTACTATAAAAAATAAACACCATACATAAACCTGTGGGGTACACTGTGTACTTACAATGATTTGGGAAGTATGCAGTACATGTAATTTCCTTTGAATACACCATGATTGCCCATTTTGCAGTGTATTCAATACCTCAAAAGCAAGCAATTTTCTTTATTGCTGTGTAATAATAGAGGTTGTTTTGTTGATGGGGATTTGTGAGGTGTCGTTAGCAGTGCCCATCTGCAGAACATACTGTATAGGTAACTGCCAAAATAAAGGAAACACCAACATAAAATGTCTTAATAGGGCCACCATGAGCCTCTAGAACAGCTTCAATGTGCCTTGGCATAGATTCTACAAGTGTCTGGAACTCTATTGGAGGGATGCAACACCATTCTTCCACGAGAAATTCAATAATTTGGTGTTTTGTTGATGATGGTAGAAAACGCTGTCTCGGGCACTGCTCCAGAATCTCCCATAAGTGTTTAATTGGGTTGACATCTGGTGACTGAGACACACACACAAACCTGTGTGGAAGCATCTGCTTTCAATACACTTTGTATCCCTCATTTACTCAAGTGTTTCCTTTATTTTGACAGTTACCTGTAGGTCATTTTAAGAAACATATAGCTAGATAGCACAGTAGGTAATGTGAGTGTTATCATCCAAATCAACTCTGTATGATGTGTTACATAGCAGTGTTTGTAGTTTTCCTTCGGACAGGTTTGATGGTTTACCTTGGTTTATAATGTTCCTGCTTGTCTCTCCAGGAGCATCTCTCAGTCCAGCATTTGGGCACCAGGAGCACAAAGTCCTCCTAGTAGTGAGGTTTGTCCTGGGCCTCGTCCAGACTACCATGACTGACCTCCTGGCCAACCTGAGTGTTCCATGGAGCACACAGGCGATTGTGAGCCCAAACCTGACAGCAGCTGCCCTGGTTGTGCCGGGGTCAGGCAAGTCTCTGGCCCCGTTCTGCACCTTCTGCTGCTGTGGCCTGCTGAACCGTACCCTGGCTGTGGTGTTTATGGTCAGTCTGGTCTTCGCCATAGTGGTGGGCAACGTGGTCACGCTCACCGTCTTCATGCAGACAAGACAGGTCCGCACACCACAGGGATACCTCAAAGGTAAACTAACAAACTCACTGATTCAAACTTGTTCATTCAGAAAGAGCTCATTTACTCTCTAGAAATGCTGTTGATTTGGATAAGAGAGAATGGTAGTCACATATAAGTTGCTTATGTTTACGCACATAGGTGCAATAGATTCACTGACATGGAAGAACAACCTTTGGTGTTTTTGACACTGAAAGGTGAAATTAATTTAAATTCTGGTTTAATGTTCTAAGATTTCTAGAGTCACATGTTTGTTTATGTTGCCTGCTGGTTACATTGAACTTTTTTGTCATTTAGCAGATATTCTTACCCAGAGCAACTTATAGGAGCAATAATGGTTAAGTGCCTTGCTCAAGCACACATCAATACATTTTTCACCTAGTCAGCTCAGTGATTCGAACCAGAGACCTTTCGATTACTGGCCCAATGCTCTTAACCGCTAGGCTACCTGCCACCCTCTGTTGGTTATATTGGCAGGATTAATTAAGACAGTCGGTGCTTGTTGATTAGCAGAGAACTAAATCAATCTTCAATGCTGTTCAGTTACAATCAGGGATTCCTTTGTGCATTGCCTCAAAAGCCGTGAAACCATTTCCACACATACTGTAGATTTGTTCCCCATGGAATTGAATGTAAAATCAGCTTTTAGAACACAGGGATTTGTAGCGTATGTGGTTGAGTGTGAACTGTGAATGACCTTTCTCTCCTGACAGTCTCTCTGGCCATAGCGGACATGATGGTTGGAGTACTGGTGGTTCCTTTCTCTGTCTACACTGAGATCTCTCTGATGGTGACCAGCTCCCCTCCTGTCTGGTACCAGGGAGGCACTGACCCCTCCGTGGGGGGCCTGGTGGGCCCCTGGCAGCCCTGCATGCTGATTGGTCCAGTCTTCGCCGGCTGTACGTTTGTCTCCATCAGTACTATTTTCCTGATGACGGTAGAGCGCTGTGTGGCCATCTTATGGCCCCTTCATAAGGACCACCTGGTGACACGGAGACGCACCCTGTTTCTCATCCTCTTCTCCTGGGCAGGCAGTTTCCTCCTGGCCCTGGCCCCCCTCATCCTCAGTAATAACTTCACACTGGAGTACAGTGAGTGCAGCCGGATGTGTAACTACGTCCCCCTGTGGGATGGAGTCACGCTGCCCTCTGACGCCAACATCCTTCTGCTGTTCCCTGTGTTTGACTTCACGCTGCTGGGCGGTACCCTGGTCTTCAACATCCTGTCCTTCACCAGCATCCGCCACTACACACGCAAACGTAAGCTCATGTCAGAGGGGAATGTAGGGGTCGAGGGAGGGGGAGGCGGCTGCCAGCATAGACCCTCCTTCTCTGACATCAAGGCTGCCAAGACGATCAGCATTCTGACGTTTGCCTTCACGGCTTCCTTCACCCCCATCGCTGTGTTTGTGCTGGGCAACGTGGTGGGCTTCACCTGGTGCAACTTCTCCTTCGTAGCTTTCTGGATCCTGACTGGGAACAGCTGCTGTAATGTGATAATATACAGCGTGAGAGACCAGCGCTTCAAGAAAGGTGTGACTCTGCTTTTTCAGAGAGAGCATTCACCTTCCCACGGGGAGAAAGGCGGAGCTACACCACCCCCACTCACCTTGTGACTACACCCCCAACCCCACCTCCTTGAAACTATTTTGAAAAGACAACCAGTGCCCTTTTCTTTAGCTTTACTATGGAGAGAGGGATTTAATCGGCATTTAACTTCAGGTTAAAAAAGACGCAATTCTTGAAAATGAATTGTTTCCATTTTTGTTCCCTGTGTGTAAATAATGAAACATAACTGTAGCTACCCTATGTGGTATCTAGTAGTTGCCAGTTATTCCCAGCATCATTTAAATTATATGACTCAAGCTGTTTCATTGGACTAGGTGAGATATCTGTGGGGGATATCTTTATAACATGCACTTTATCATAGAGATGTAAGTAATGTATGGTTTTCATTTGTTTTGTGACATGTTTTGTGACTATCCAAAAACGTGTTAATTTTGCACACTTTTCTCTATAATAGCTTTTATTTTTGCTATAATACCATTATATTCATGAGGATGGCCTAATCAAATGTGAGTGAATGAAATTAATCTAAATGAAGAGAGATGTAGATTTTTTGTATAGTTATGGGCAATTCCACAGGTCCTTGATATGTACTACACAGAAATGCATAATTATGGATATGAATGTCATTCTCTTCAAGGTGATGTATCTTAAATAGGTTCACAAAGGTTTACATATGCAATATCCTCTTTTGCATATTCGGGTATTATTCTACACACAGGCTATTATTTTAATGAGCTCTGCCCCAAAACAAGACCAAATTATATCTGAACCAATCACAGATGTCTTTGTTTCACAAGTTTAGACATCAAAGTACAGCAGAGCACAGTAGAGTACAGTACAGCACAGTAGAGTTCTGCACAGTACAGTACATTATGTGTACTCAACTGTAGTGTGCCCTACTGTATACTGTACTAAACTCTACTCTACTGTACAGTACTGTACTAAACTATACTCTACTTTTCTTTACTGTACTGTGCTGTCCAAACTTGTGAACCCAACTGTGATTTGTGACTACTATTTCAAGGCACTTGGCAATGTTTCATAAACTTACAGAAGGCAGAAACATTTATCCAAAACCAAATATGTGTTGATATTAGTTGGCAGGGGTCATTTCTTCAACATTATTGTGTTTTGATGTATTTCTGATACCTTTTTAAGACTTTTTCTGGTAGATGTTTTCAAAGACCCCTTTTCCAGAAAATCAAAGCACTTGCTTATTCCTAATTTCTAGGATGGAAAACGGTTAAAAATATATAGGCTTTCATTTGACACCTAGTTTAACATGCTCCTATGACCTTTACATGTTGGTGTTCATGGGTCCTTTTACATGAAAATTACCTTATTCATCTCATGGATGCCAGTGTACACAAGGAAAAATGTATCTGAATGGTACAACAAGCAAAAATGAATACGAAACATAAATGAAACATTTATAAATTCATTGAAATAGACAAAACGATTCAGATGCCGTATCTAATGTTTTGTGTGTGAATGACCCACAAAGACCAAATCCTCTGTTTAATCTGTTCTGTTTAGCGACTGTAAAGTTACACCATTAGAGGAGCTACATTTACCTCTGAATATTCTCATTAAATACCATTATATGTTGAGTATAAAAGTATTATTATTCAAGGAAAAAAATGCTCAAGATATTCACAGCACTTATACAATATTAATCGAATAAATGCTAATCAAT
This sequence comes from Brachymystax lenok tsinlingensis, assembly GCA_030435695.1. Lineage (NCBI taxonomy): Eukaryota > Metazoa > Chordata > Actinopteri > Salmoniformes > Salmonidae > Brachymystax > Brachymystax lenok. Next base: position 18,314,282 of record CM059800.1, on the reverse strand, counting down.
TTATTTAAATTCAAATAATATCTAACTCAGAATTACATGACTTAAAGTAAACATTTTGTAACATTTTCAATAAACATCACTCAAAGAAATCAGGATCATTTCCATATGATCTTTACTAAAAAGCTGTTTTGGTACATTTTGGTTACAGTGCCGATGATATTTCATGAAAATAAAATATCTGTTTTGAAATATTTTACAAGTTTAGAGACTTTGGTTTATGTACAATGCGAACATTGCTGTGTCAATATTTAAATACTGTACAGAACTTTATCAGTATTGCATTATTCATCAGATGACCTCAGATTTGGTCATAAATGCATTTGGAAACACTTCATTTGTGAGTTTTTAATGGTGTTCACTCATGAGAGTAATGTGTTCAGACAGTACTAAATGTCTTTCAGGCCTCTGCTCTAAAATTCACTGCTTCAGCAGTTACACAAGCTACACCAGAACTAACCATTTTCATCTTTTGGCCCCATCAGGATCCAACTTCCTTCCATTTGAGAAACATTAGTGGAGAAGGGAACACCCTGCTAGCTGTGGTCAACAAGCCACTGGATGTCTCAGGAGTCCTGGCAATGTCTACAATGTCATCTCTCACACAAATCCTTATGAGTCATGTCATAGTTTACAAATGTGGCATAATTTATTTATTTTTAAAATATATATACAATAGATTTTTATCTACTATCACTATTTATTTATGACCGTGCCATCTTCCTGACAACAGATCACCAAATGGTATACCTAGTAAATCTGCATATAATCAGGAAGATACTCCTCACTCCCATGTGCTGGCCTCACAAACTATTTCAGCAACAGGTGACAAAATGATTGTGAATTGCTTGTTTGTTGAGAGAAATGCTCTTTGCTGAATATGGAACATGTCAGATGCATGCTCCGTACAGCCGTGCTTCATCTTATTCCCCTGGTGACAGAGAGAAGGGGGTTTGGATATCACATTCCCTCCTCATAATCAGAGAAATGTGGAGATGCTGCGAGGAAGCATTAGATGGAAATGGATGGAGAGAGGCTGATATGTCAGAGCAGAGGTCTGGCTGGCAGAGATGTGATAAAAGCATATTCCTCCTGCAGCACTACCATGACATAAATAATCTGACACATTGCTGGTCATGTGACACAAAGCAAGGCTCCAGAGAACACTGGACTGTCAAAAGAACCGCTTACTGGGAGAGAGAGAGATGGGGAGGAGGGAGAAAGAGAGGAGAGAGCGAGACAGAGGCATGATTAAAATATGCTGCTGTGTGTTGTTCATTTCACAATCTAAAAGTGGACCTATAATTTGGGTTGTATCATTATGGCACAACTAACAGTCTGACAGCAGTGTTTGTAGGTCTATGTTTGCATACTGTATATACCCAGCGCTTTGACTCCGTGGCCACCAGAATGACAGCACTGTTTATTTCCCCAGGCACTCTGGACATTGACAGCCCATCTGTGGTTCATCTAATTAGAGTTTGAGATGACAACAAGAAATCCTTTTTGTGTTTAGGAAAGTTCGAAGGTTACTGACTAATTGCATCCTTAAACTGCCCCTGCAGACATCTCTGCCACCCAACCAGCTCTAAACAATTTTTCCCCTTCAGCTGAAAGGTAGTCATTAATGAGAGGGTGTTCTCAGCTCATGGTTAAAGTTCCTACTGCCTAATTGCCAATCTCAAATAGTTGGCACCAAATCTGCTGCCAGATAAAGATGAGAAATCAAATTATGGTAATGTGTTTCACTTCAGGCACTGTCGTGGGGTAACTTGACAAGTTGTATATTTTTCCAGTAACAATGAGCAACTCTAGTAAACAAGGTGCTACTTTAAATGTTTTTTAACCTGCCAAGTGATTCACAGACACATTTTAGGCTTAAAAGAAATACACAGATGGGAATCATTGTATTGAATTTCAAATCTCTGGTAGCAAAAGCTATGTTTTGTTTCCTTTTGATGTTTTTAATTTTCATGGTATATTGGTGTGCTGGTGAGGGACAGAAACAGTCCTTGTAGGCATCTTAGCAACATTGTGTTTGGTGAGGTAACATTAGAGTTGGTTCAGCCATTATACACAGGTGGGAGCGCTGTTAGGAAATCAGACAACTGCAATTTTCCTTGTGGCTACACTTTTCTGGAACAATAGATGATTTATCCTGCTTGCGCTCGCTGTGTGACTAGCCAGTCTGAGGTTAGTGAATGTACTCATCACATCGCTTAGTGAAATTGTAAGGTCAAAAACTTTGCAAGACATGACATGTTCAAAAAAGTTTCATGAAAAACGTTTTACCTTCTTGGAATTGTGTATTAGGCATTGGATATGATTTTAAGCTTGTCTTCTACCAAAAGATGAAGGTTGAAAAGCAGATTGACTATAGCATTTTTTAAAGTGCTTAAAAAGTGCATTACCCCATTGCAATTATCATGTTTATAACAACTCTGAATAGGCAGGCTGGCATTAATCCCTCCTGTTACTCTCTAGAGTGAAGCTTTCTGATGCAAGGTGCCCAAGGGAAGCTCCTATCATTACCACCCAGGTAAATAGGACCCAGACAATTAACAGGAAGAACATTGTGTCAGCTACTGATAGCGCTCTTGGAACAACCTCAACAAAACAAGCTCCCTGTCAAATATCACCATTCGATCCTGTATTTTTTTTTTAAAGGACACAAAGAAAGATGCTTTCCTTTAAACAAACAAAATTACATTTGCCAGTAAAAAAAAGGAGAGACCTTCAGGCATTTGTTATTCACAGAGAGATTTAAATATGTTTACGACACGTGCATGGAGCCAGACAGTGTGTTTTAGTCACAGTTTGGAGAGCTGTCACAGGTTTGTTCTCTGAAGGTGGGGTGATTCACCATACAGGCCATTCAACAATCAGAGGCTCCATTGATAAAGACAAAGATTGACTCACTATATGTAAAATATTCATCCACCCTCAGCACCCTTGTGTTGTGGAATCTATGTGGAAAATACATTGGATTTTAAAAAAGGTCATCAACGTAAACGGTTGTTTTGAGGGTGTATTTTCACGACAGGATTGTGTCATCATGGTAACCACATTCCAATATAGACAAACCTTGTATAAAATATGTTGAATTTGCAACTTTAAAACAACGTCAGATCTTCTCCCATCCAGGGTTCTAACCAAGCCCTGCTTAACTATGATATTAGTCACAGACTATTACCAATGTGCTATCGTGAGAATGATTCTTGAGAGATCTTCACTTAAAAACAACAGATTCACTGTTGCTATCGAAGTCATTCCTAAAGGTAGGTTTATCAGAGACAAATGAAATGTGACCATACTTTACCACTCATATAACATCAATGATGCTATTGAGGCTTATATAGCATTTGGAAAGTCATCAACAGCTATTGCTTCAATTCAACCCAGAATTCAACTCAAAATAGACAGTACAATAGGCCTAGGGTTTCATGCCCGGATTTCAAATGTAATGATATTTAGTGACATTGAATTGTGTTTGGTTGTCAATGCAACCAAATATCAACATTTGAAGGAGATGTGTCTTCTGCTTGGATAATTCCATCTGTGCCACTGACTTAGTCTAGTTTTAATTCCAGTTTGTCTACAAATTAATAATTGAAATATTGGATTCACGTCTCCAAGAATTGAAGTTTAAGAATTGGACTAAATCATATCAAACTTTATTTAAAGTGTATTTAAAGTTTGATTTGATTTAGTACTATTCTTTAATTTTGATTCTTGGTTGAGACGGAGACGTGAATCCAACATTATCAATTAGTCAATTATTCATTTGTAGACAAACTGGAATTAAAGACAGACTAAGTCAGTGGCACAGATGGAATTATACATGACCTTTTCCACATTTTGTTATGTTTACCACCTTATTCTAAAAATGGATTAAATTGTTTTTTTCCTCATCAATCTACACAAAATACCCCATAATGACAAAGCAAAAACAGGTTTAAATTATTTTTTGCAAATTTATTACAAATAAAAAACAAAAATATCAAATTTACAAGTATTCAGACCCTTAACTCAGTACTTTGTTGAAGCACATTTGGCAGCGATTACAGCCTCTAGTTTTCTTGGGTATGACGCTACAAGCTTGGCATACCTGTATTTGGGGAGTTTCTTCCATTGTTCTCTGCACATCCTCTTAAGCTCTGTCAGGTTGGATGGGGAGCATTGCTGCACAGCTATTTTCAGGTCTCTCTAGAGATGTTTGATCGGGTTCAAGTCCGGGCTCTGGCTGGGACACTCAAGGACATTCAGAGACTTGTCCTGAAGCTATTTATATTTTTGAGAACTTTTACTTTTTCTTCACTACATTCCTAAAGAAAATTATGTACTTTTTACTCCATACAGTTTCCCTGGCACCCAAAAGTACTCGTTACATATTAAATGCTTAGCAGGCCAGGAAAATGGTCCAATTCACGCACTTATCAAGCGAACATCCCTGGTCTTTCCTACTACCTGATCTGGCGGATTCACTAAACACAAATGCTTCAATTGTAAATTATATCTGAGTGTTGGAGTGTGCCCCTAGCTATCCGTCAATAAAAGCAAGAGAACTGTGCTATCTGGTTTGCTTAATATAAAGAATTTGAAATTATTTATACTTTTACTTTTGATAATTAAGTACATTTGAGCAATTACATTTACTTTTGATACTTAAAAATATTTAAAACCAAATACTTTTAGACTTTTACTCAAGTAGTATTTTACTGGGTGACTTTCACTTTTACTTGAGTCATTTTCTATTAAGGTATCTTTACTTTTACTCAAGTATGACAATTGGGTACTTCTCCCACCACTGCCTGTTAGAAGGTGAACCTTTGTCCCAGTCTGTGGTCCTGAGCGCTCTGGAGCATGTTTTTATGAAGGATCTCTCTGTACTTTGCTCCATTCATCTTTCCCTCAATCCTGACTCGTCTCCCAGTCCCTGTTGCTGAAAAACATCCCCACAGCATGATGCTGCCACCATTATGCTTCACCGTAGGGATGGTGCCAGGTTTCCTCCAGACGTGACGCTTGGCATTTAGGCGAAATAGTTCAATCTTGGTTTCATCAGACCAGAGAATATTGTTTCTCATGGTCTGAGAGTCTTTAGGTGTCTTTTGGCAAACTCCAAGCGGGCTGTCATGTGCCTTTTACTGAGGAGTGGCTTCCGTCTGGCCACTCTACCATAAAGGCCTGATTGGTGGAGTGCTGCAGAGATGGTTGTCCTTCTGGAAGGTTCTCCCATCTGGACTCCAATCAACTTGAAGAAACATCTCAATGGAAACAGGATGCAATTCAATTTTGAGTCTCAGAGCAAAGGGTCGGAAAACGTATGTAAATAAGTTTTTATTTTTAATACATTTGCAACAATTTTTAAAAACCTGTTTTTGCTTTGTCATTATGGGGTATTGTGTGTAGATTGATGAGGAAAATTATTAATTTAATCCATTTTAAAATAAGGCTGTAACGTAACAAAATTTGGAGAAAGGGAAGGGGTCTAAAAACTTTCCATATGCACTGTATCTTCTTCAAACGTTGACATTTTGTTGCATTGACAACTAAACACAATTCAATATCACTTTTGAAACACAATAAATTGCCTATTAACTTGTCGACAACCTAACAAGTTATATGTTGGATTCACGTCTCCAACTCAACCAAAAATAAAAGCCTTCTAATATTAATCCCTCACTCAGTGGCCACTTTACCCAACACATTCCTTAAGCCAATGTCCATTAGTGTACTATGGGATCAAAACCTATGGCTCAACTTCATTTATGTAACTACTTTTTATATCACAACGACTTGGCTCACAATGGACGGCCGTCACTATAAATGCATCCTAACGCCGCAGTATAGTGTATTAGTTCCTGGTTCCTATCTCTGTCTGCACGTACCTAACTGGCTCTTGGTGTGTGATCTCAGTCTGGGTCACAACAGGGCAGTATTGTTCTCTTGATCTGAGACCTGTGCTCCACTCACACACCCACCCACTCTCATATGAACACAACATGGAAATCAGGTATTTGAAAACAATTCTGCCAGCAAGGTGATTTTCTAGAGTACATTGAGAGCCATAGCATCGGTCCGTGGAGTCTGCTATGTTTTTCCCCTCTATTTTCATGGTGCTTTTGAATTGTTAATTGGTCATAAACATTGTCCACCTGTGGCCCGGGTCTCTTTTTGGCTCTGGCAGGAGAGTCAGAGATCGCTCAGGGGGAACACCTACAAACAATACAACAAATCTCTCTCAAGGTTTAGAAACAAAACATCAGGAGGTATAAACTCATATGCCCTCAATGGGCCTTGGCATTAATATTTCACCAAGATGGTGAGGTAAAAATGCAGCTCTGCAAACGTCTGAAAGCTATGTCAGAAAATATGTTTTCTGAAAATCTGACCTGGTGATATCGCTCACCATGTATGTGGATTGATGATGAGGCTAGGTAACAGAAATGTATTATCTAGCTTTTTTTGTTTGCGATCCATTTTATATTTCTGAACAATCAATTTGTTTTTACTGACAGAAGAATCATTGCTTGAGTGAGAAAAAGGGATGAGCATTGATTGCTGCTTAAAAGTAGCCAATAGCATTCATACATAAAAGACACCGAAGGGAAAGATGGTATTGGTCTACAGTAGCAAAATCTGAAAAGACATTAAAAAAAATCCAACAACTAATTTGAAGACAGAGTTTTTCTACAATATCCAGCAAATAGTAAAAGTGGGTTGGGGACTTGATGTTTTGTTTTTGTGTGTTAGCAAATTGTTTTTAGTTCATACTCGCTTCTCAGACTAATAGATCAATACATTCCTACCCATTCTCAGCTACATTTCTCCTCACTCCAACACTCAAAACTCTGACAGAAATGTAGACTGAACTCCAAACAATCAGCTAGACAATAAACTCAGGGACACACGTTTCTGTCCCCTGGCAATGATTGAAATGAGCAATAGAGATGCAGCATCATTTCAACCTGAAGGATAATTGAGTTTCCAACAGGGATGTCATATGAGGATGCCTGCATCATACAATCACAGCAGAGCAAGGACAGGAAAGGGTGTCATCGGAGAGACCAGGTAGGCTACCACTCCCACCCTCCCTTCCACATCCCCTCCTCCAGCTAACCGCCATGTCAACTTGATTATTCACACAGCCTCCAAGTCATAACGGCATATAATCTAGGGCTACATTTTATTGACATGACTATGAAAGACTGATTGTCTTCTTTAGAAAAGCATCAAAACACTTAATAATACATCCTCCACTCACAGCTCCAGATTTCACAGACTTAGATTTTCACAGACCCACCATCCTACTGCAGGTGTGATGAAGAGAGAGCGTGACAGATGGAGAAAGGGATTTTTGTCAAAGTCTAAGATGGCTGCTTATCCCATACTTAACGTTAGAAATAGCAAGGAAGAACTCACTTGATAACGAAACAGCTCAGTGTACCCTGTCAGTTGCTGAACCGCCGTTGTTAGTACTATTGTCTCCCATGTTCTGCTACCCTGTTTGTTTCACACTCTCCTGAGCTGATAAGAGCAGCAGAAGTCCCATATGGTTTTCCCTACATGGCTCTGTGCTCTGTGTTTTCTTGGGTTATCAGCAGCTGTGTTGTTATATAAACACCCAAATATCTACAGGACATAGCTAAATAAAGATCAAATAGAACCCAAATATTAGTACAGGAGCCACAATAGAATTTTACAACATTGTCCGTTACTTTATTGTATACGTTCTGAGCTGTTGTGTGTTTGTGTGTGTGTAATTCTATCAAGAGAGTAGCTGATAATAGGCTTGGTAGGGAAGAATGGATGGCACAGCCCTTGACTCTCACACCTGTGACTGCCAAGACCCAGAAGCAGTCTCCCCTGGCATTCACACTTTAACACACTACACACACCCACACATTACTTTTATTTTTGGTTGTACTGTTTCTTTTTTTTTTTTAAGTGTGTCTTTAGTTGTTGTATGCGGGCACCTTCTTGTCAAACATCTCATTCCAAAATCATGGACATTCATATGGAGTTGGTCCCCCCCTTTGCTGCTATACCAGCCTCCACTCTTCTGGGAAGGCTTTCCACTAGTTGTTGGAACATTGCTGCGGGGACTTGCTTCCATTTACCCACAAGAACATTAGTGAGGTCGGGCACTGATGTTGGGCGATTAGGCCTGGCTCGCAGTCGGCGTTCCAATTCATCCCAAAGATGTTCGATGGGGTTGAGGTCAGGGCTCTGTGCAGGCCAGTCAAGTTTTTCCACACCGATCTCAACAAACCATTTCTGTATGAACCTCGCTTTGTGCACAGGGGCATTGTCATGCTGAAACAGGAAGGACCTTCCCCAAACTGTTGCAACAAAGTTGGAAGCACAGAATTGTCAAGAATGCCATTGTATGCTGTAGCATTAAAATGTCCCTTCACTGGAACTAAGGGGCCTCGCCCGAACCATGAAAACAGACCCAGGCCATTATTCCTCTTCCACCAAACTTTACAGTTGGCACTATGCATTGGGTCAGGTAGCGTTCTCGCCAAACCCAGATTCGTCCGTCGGACTGCCAGATGGTGAAGCATGATTCATCACTCCAGAGAACTCGTTTCCACTGCTCCAGAGTCCAATCAAACTACATTCCAACATGCGGTCGTGTAATCTACTCAACTGTATGCTGTGAACTGCTTGACGAAGCCATAGGTTCCTTGTATCGTGGCATAGCAGCAGAATCGTTCTGATCCTTTTGAACACTGAGCACCGAGGCACACTCACAGAGCACCAGGTGATTTGGGTGACCTGAAAGGATGACCGCTGTCATGCCTGCCTCAGGTGCTCTGTTTATGTCATCCTGTCTGTCTGACCTATTCCTACTTTACAACCCAATTGTAAAACATGAGAGAAAAGCTCTGTATGGAACGCCAGGAGTAAACCCGGGTCTACAATACATCTCTGGGGCCTTCTCGCTAGGAATCTATAGTAATGTTACAACACTGGTACCTACCTGTCTACTCAAAGCCAAGGCGTCTTGACTTCCACTGAACACCAGGGAACTGGATGTTCCTCAGCAGCCTTTTCATCAAGCCAAAGATCAGAGGCTAGGGTAGATGTAAAGCTTCCATTGATATGGTGATGATACCTCTCCACCCTACAAAGTCGATACGGAAAACAGTAACTGATCTCCAGAAGTGTTGCAGAAGAAAGAGGTGGAGGAATACCTATAGCCTTATTATAAACTGGGTGGTTCGAGGTCTGAATGCTGATTGGCTGAAAGCCGTCGTATTTCTTTTTACTGTTCTAATTATTTTGGTAACCAGTTTATAATAGCAATAAGGCACGTCTGAGGGGGTTGTGGTATATGGCCAATATACCACGACTAAGGGCTGTATCCTGACACTCCGCGTTGTGTCGCGCATAAGAACAGCCCTTAGCCGTGGTATATTGGCCATATACCACACCCCCTTGGGCCTTTTTGCTTAATTTTATCCTTCTGTATTTTGTTGTATTGTAATGCAAGCTATTCAGAATTTGTATATGTTCAATGCACACTGGGTTTACTACTGTAAGTACATTCTATAAAAGGGAATGTATCAAAATCATACATTTTCAAAGTCTTTTGACCAATCAGATCAGCTCTGAAAAATATCTGAAGTGAAAAGATCAGAATTGGGCTGCCTGTGTAAACACAGCCATTGAGAAACAGTATAAAAAAATACCACCTTATGTACAGTTTATACTTTATTCTCCATATATCCACTATCGTTGGATCATGTCCACCCACAACCTTCAAGGTTGATTAGTTTCAAAAAGACCAATGATCAAAAAGAATCAGCTCTACTCAATTCTAATTTCTCTTACGAGTGGAGCATATGAAACAACTAGACAAGAGTCCCTTCCAGTTAAACAATAGTTTGTTGACTTTGCTGTTGGATGTTCAATGCACATAAACAAAACACAAATATCACATTTAAGTAAACGTCAACATCTATAATAGAGAAAAAAGAACTATCATTGGACTGGACCAGGAGAGACGAGAGGAGAGGGAGGGGACATCAGTACAAAATTAGACCAGCAATTTGAATATTATAGCCACAGTGTATTCTGCCAGCAGCGAGTAGTACATATAGGGCTATGTGACGCAGTCTTCTAATTCATTCAGGGGAAAGTCAAAGAGTCAGGACCCCAAAATAAATTAGGGTAGTCCATTTTCTTTTTTCACATTATTTTGCATGCTCCAGGAACAGAGAGCAGCTGTTGAGTTTGGTCAACATGTTTTGTTTACAAGCTTTGCATGCAGATTCTGGGCAAGAGTCTATGTGTATTGGTATCCACGTGTTGGTGGACTGACTGTAGTCTGTTTTCTCTGAACGAACGAGGATGCCTAAATCAGAGAAGGTAAGTACTTAGAGGCATTCAGTGCTATTCCTGGGGCCTGAAGGCAGCTGTCAAGACATGTCTCCACACAGCTGCTACTGCTCACAATGAGCTGAATCCCATCATCTGGGAGCGGGAGTGACTATGAACCACAGAGATTCACACTTACAGCACACCTGATGACTGTAGACAAGTACAGATGCGGTCATATATAATGACACCCTTAAACTGTTCACAATTTATTTTAAATAAGTTGAAAAAACTTTGTGTTCACATGTATTTGTTTGATTAACAACTGCCCCCCCCCCCGGGAAAAATAAAATCCTCACCGAAATTGATAGTTTTTTTTTTTTGACTAAATTATTTAAATGTTTAATTAATTTGTTCGGAGGCAAGTTCTTGTTCACTGTGTCATTTATCTCAGCTGTGATCATTTGCAGGTGCATAAAGGGTACAAATTCCTTTGGGTGTTGGACCATTCTTTGGGTGTTGAACCATTCTTTGGGTGTTGGACCATTCTTGAAACACATGGGAAACGGTTGCGTGAAAACCCAGCAACATTATAGTTCTTGACATAAACCGGTGTGCCTGTCATCTACTACCATACCCCATTCAAAGGCACATAAACAATCCATGTCGCAATTGTCTCAAGGTTTAAAAATCTATCCTTAACCTGACTCCTCACCTTAATCTACAGATTAAAGTGAATTTAACAAGTGACATCAATAAGGGATCATAGCTTTCACCTGGTCAGTCTGTCATGTTTTGTATACTCAGTGTATTTGACCACATCTGTATGACCCTAAGATGATGTACACTGGATCTAAATAGGAATGGTGTTTAGAGAATCATCTATGAACTGTATCTCTGACAAGTAGTCTCTCCTCAGATTGTCAGGTGGGTCTGTTTGGTTTATATGCCAGTCTTCTGTCAACATACTCCTTCTCTGACAAATCCAGCTTTTGGGGAGTCTGTCTGTCTTCCTGCCTGGACTGGACCCTCAGGAAGAAGAGAAGGATCCCTCCACAGCTGGTCCATTCTGACCTACATGAATTCTGAGATCAGAGGCAGTGGCCAATATATTGGCAGCAGGACCCCGGGAGTCAGTGAATCAGGGAGACCCTCCAGGGAATGTGTTAGTGTGTGAGCACACTAGGAATAATATGTATTTACCCACAATGCTACAGTACAGTGCCTCTGAGTTAAGCCAGGCTGATATCTAATCACGAGCACTGTGTTGTTGCCGATGCCCACAGCCTATATACTGCAGATGCAGTTCAGGGGAAGACAATTCCATTTTTATAAACATTAAAATTGCCCTATAATCAAAACCCAGCAGTCAGTCAGTCAGTGAGTGAGTGAGTGAGTGAGTGAGTGAGTAGAGTGTGTGGTGGGCACCAGGAACTCTTATCTCCTAGTTGATCCCAAACCCAGGTGCAACTTGTCACCTTAATCAGCTCCACCTGTCCCCAAACTGAAAATAAAAGCACAAACACAGAGGAAGCAGGGAGAGTGTAACATGAAGGAGAGCTATAATGCTGTACAGGGCTTATACAAGGTCTTAAGGGCCATGAAGTGGACACTGAAGAAGTCAACTGGGGGAGAAGAAGTACAAGTGAGGCTCTGAGAATGACAGAGTACCAACAGGTTCCGTTAGACCCTCAAAAATATCGACCAAGATTTTGATGATCATTTACAGCATTTCCCCTGCTTCCCAAAAACATGCACATTGAGTGTGGAATACCAAAATAAGATATGGACAGTCAAGACATAAGAATTTAAATGGACTTTTATTCTTGGCTGAGGCGTGTGGTCGAAAGTTCATGTTTCAACTGTATAGTTTAATGTACATGACTTAACATACATTAAGTACCCCCTTGACATTACACTCGTAACAGGAGGCAATTCAATGTATGTAACAGGTCAGAAATAAGACAGAACCATCAGTGCATCCTGTTGGACTTGGTTCTCTTTGTCAGCTGGTTCTGGTACACTTCTCATCAGCTATACTGCTGAGAGTTAAGGCAGTTTTAACCATCTTACAGTGGGATCATGTGTATTTAAAGCCTGCTGACATTTGGCAAGTAATTGTGCTATTGCCCTTTTTTTAAATGTCAAGCTGTTATATTTGCTCAGTGTTTAACTGACTACTGCTGCAAGGCTAAATGCTAATTGTCAGGTAATTGTCATTCCGCTCATTGCTAGGTGATCAGCTCTAATTTCAGACGAGGTCTCCTTTATTTGGGTAGCAGTTCAGCGATTTACAAGGGACTTGCAGTTAAGCACTTTGAATGGAAGTTATTTGTTTACAAATGTTCAATTTCTATAGTCACAGTTCTATAAATAGCAGCATACAGTATTTCTGAATAGAGCACACTATATTTACATTCGTTTTTTTTTTTTTTTACATACATTACACATGACAACGTGATTGCTAGTGTCAAAATACTGTTAGCACTTTGGTGTCATTTAGTACTTAACCATTCTTACGGGTACATCGCCGAATAACCAACAGATCCAGTAAGAACCGTGAAATGGGGCAGGTTCCCGTTACTGCTGAAATATTTGTGCGCACAGATATCATTCTAGCCAGTCGTTACATGAATTGACCAGGCAAACCACTTCATGTACTATAGACTTCAAGTAAAGGCAGGAAACTGACAAAGACATCAGTCTGTATTGTAATCAGTCTAACCAGTAGAACCGACTGATACTGACACTCAGAGCCTTGATCATTGTCCCTCTCTAGACTGTTGTTGAAATCTCTCTTCAGCACCTCTATGGTCAGCTCCAACAGCATCCGATATGCTTGCAAATCCTTGTTCTCTGTAAAACATAGGATAAGGTCAGAATACTACAAAATACAAGCAATTTTGACTAGACGAAACCACATATCACTCAGTAAAAAAAAAAAACATGCAAGTTCACACTTACTTTAAAAGCTGTTCTAGTTCCCTTTTGATTTTGGTGACAACTGGTGGACCCTGATAGGTTAAAGAGGTGTACAACTGGACCAATGAGGCTCCAGCACAGATCTTGTCCAGGGCATCTTGTCCACTGGCTACACCCCCGACTCCAATGATTGGCACCTTACCTTCAATGAGAAAGAGCAATGCTGGGTGAATAAAGAGAACATTCTATACACCCCAGCCCACAATCAATCAGGCCAGTATCAGCTACAGCAACAGCCATTAGCAGTGTTATGATGATCCTTCATGGATCCTGCCTACCTTTTGTCAAGCTGTACATCTCTCTCACAGTGCGTGTAGAGAGCTCTTTGATGGGCTGGCCGCTCAACCCTCCCACCTCTTTACTCTGGCTGTCCTGTAGGGTCTCAGGCCTGGATACTGTGGTGTTGGAGACCAACAGCCCATCCACACCAAGCTAAAACACAAACCATGATTACCTATTTGACATTACCCCATAACACCACATCAAAACAAATTTAAGTAACCCAAACATTGAGAATGAAGACGAACAAATCGTAACTTATTTTTCACAATCTGTTTAAAAGTGAGTTCTGTATTCCATTGGAGTTAGTGTAGCATCCTAATAACATTTGATTTAATTGTTTCAGGCACACTTAAACGAATTCTCGGGCTGCGTTTAGACAGGCAGCCCAATTCTGATTCTTTTGACTAATCAAATTAACTCTGAAAAAGATCTGATGTGAAAAGATCAGATGTGATTGGTCAAAAGACCAATTAGTGGGAAAAAGACCAGAATTGGGCTTCCTGTCTAAACGCAGCCTGAGTGTATTCGTTTAAGAGTGCCTGGAACAATTAGGATGCTACACTAACTCAAATGGAATACAGAACTCACTTCTAAAACAGATGGATCATGAAAAATAAGTTATGATTTGTTCATCTTCATTCTCAATGATTGGACTATCTGACACAAATTTACCGTAACGTATCTAATACTCTTCAAATATTTGCTGTGCTTTCTATCAGTCTTTTTCCATTTGGAGTCTGTCCCCTTACATGAACACAGAAACACTCCTCCAGTCCCCTTAACATAGAGAGTGGATAGGAGGAAACACTAATGCATTCAAATCAATTTGGTGATATAAGTCCTCTGCTGGCTAAGACCCACGGCAGCAGGACTGATCTGATGACGGCTACAGAACACAAGCTGACTACGTGAGTGGGGTGAGAAGTGTGCTCAGGAAGATGAGCAAACAGGAGAAACACGGATGACCAAAGTAAGCAGCCCCAAGTCATTGGGGGCTATATACTGTAGGTTGGCTGGGTAAGTAGGTTACATAGAGAGGCCCACAGAACCACACTGACCCCCGTGTGGCTAGGCCTCTGACTGACCCCGTGTGGCTAGGCCTCTGACTGACCCCCGTGTGGCTAGGCCTCTGACTGACCCCCGTGTGGCTAGGCCTCTGACTGACCCCCGTGTGGCTAAGCCTCTGACTGACCCCCGTGTGGCTAGGCCTCTGACTGACCCCCGTGTGGCTAGGCCTCTGACTGACCTCTGTGACCACATCAGCAATGTCCTGCTTATCCTGGGCGGTGAGGTCAGGGGCAATCTTTACCAGTACAGGTGGCCTGCTCCCCCCCTGCAGGGCATCACGCTCCTTCAGCACCTGGATGGGAGAGGGGGGAGGTGGAACAGGGGGGGGAGACAGGAGGGTACAGGGACATACACGAGCCACCACAGACATACAATCAATGCGATCCATCACATCAACACAGGTCAATGAGATTTAACAATGTACAGCACAACATGGAGACCAAACAAGAGCAATACACCTGAGCAGTTGTTTCCTGAGGTTAACCGTGTTCAATCCAAACAGTGCTGTGCTGTGCTTGCCTGTGTGATGTGTATGTTGTCTAATGGGAAGTCAATTATCTTTTGACATAGAAACTCATATGAAAGGCTATATCAGTAAAAACAGAAACACCAGACTTCAATAAAGGAAAAACTGCAACAACATGCTCTCTGGAACGCCAACGATACATCCACTATAAACATAAAATAAATGATATCCTGGTTAATTAAAGGATAAATAAATCATATCTAGGTCAGTCAAAAATTGCCACCAACTGACCTTGTACAGCAGTTGTCGCAGTTCCCCTTTCCCCTGCAGGTCCCTGAGGCCTGGGGTGTTGGGGCTGCTCACGTTCACCACCAGGTAATCAGCCAGGGGGCCCAGCGTCCGCACCCCCTCCAGGTAGTCTGCCACTGCATCCTGCGACAGCTTGTTCTTTCCCAGGTTGATGCCCAGAGGCAGGCCAGCTAAAAACACACAGACACAGACAGCAGGATATATTCCAATTATGAGTCCCTGGGAGAGGTTAAGGTCAGAACATAAATAGAATGCCAGCGACTGAATTAAGAGAAAACAGACAGTCCGCGAGCGTCAACTGCGTCACGAGCGTACAGCGCATCAAATGACGCCTCGATAACACCGACAGCGTCATTGTATTTTGGTACACCAGAAGTACATTAACTTCCAATGGAACGCTGCGTTTGCCTCACAGCATTGAGTTGCAGAGGCAGTTGCAGTGCGTTCTGTGTGGCGCATAAGTTGGATTTATCGAATGTATGCGTCAAACTGTATGCGTAGATGGCTTGACAGAAATGGTAGCAGAAGGTGAATGTTACACACATATCTAGATGATGCTGCGTACCATTTTGTGCAAAACCACTGTCGGTGTGATCGAGGCATTAGGAAGCACGTACATTTTTCTTGCGTCGACACGGAGCAATGCAGGTGAAATGAGCTGATAAATTGTTGGTGCATTGTTACCTCTGGAATTGTGAAATGTATAGTTAAAAAGTGTCTATTTAGTGTTCATAACTGCGCGCCAATATTATGTAGGCCTAAATATGCTGGTGCTTATGGAAAACGGTGTAGCAATGCGTGAACGCAACAACATTCTACATTTAGAAACTGGATTTGGTTTCGGAATTAAATATCACGTGGTCAATGTCATATCTTGACAGTATCACCGTTGTTGCTTACAGCCGATTGGATTGAAATACAGTTCAAACAATGTGCATGGTGATCCAAATGAATCAAATCTGTTCCAGAGATTGAGTGGGTTGTTTGTACAAAGGGAATTTGAGGAATTGTTATGATCTTCCCTACTTTGCTATGTAAAGTTGTATGGTTAAAAAGTTAATTGGGTTGTAAGCTATGGTTTATCTGACAAATAGACTACATATTTGAAAGCAATACAGCAGCCTACCTGTTTTGATTTCGATCATGGGCATATAGTCTCTAGGCTACTATGGCTGGAAAACCTGGAATGAGGCAACTCAGATTTCAAGAGACTATACAACTGTTTATAAACGCTTTCCATGACAATTACGGCTTAATAACTGGCTTAGGTTACGTCGTCTATGTGAATTAATGCTTGCTACTCTCGCACAAGAAAATTCACGCCATTGCCAGACTTCCCCCTTGTGATTACGGCTTAATGTCCCAATCCAAATCAGCGGGGAACATTTTGTTACGAATGCTCTATTTTACTGAAAACTAGTGAAATATGGCAAATTGAATTCAATCAAACTTGAAGCAAACGCTCTTCATCAAAGATATAAATCAATGTTTTAAAAATACAATGGTGAAATTGTTTTGTCGATAAAACTTGACAAAAACATTTCTGTTTGCTTTTTGTCTGTCAATACAAGACAGTATAGGCTAGTACTGTTCTGACTTGGAGACTCATTTGTAAGTGTTTACTAGCTCCTCTGCCAGAGTGTGATTGGTATTAGGAACGCCTCTCTGAGCCAGGGAAAGGGAATCTCCATATAAAATAGGGGCAGAGGATTATAGTGTAGTGTAGTTGGCTGTGTGCCTGAGACACTTATCAGCTCACTGTCAAACCCATCTATCAGTCTGACAGACAGCACAGAAACATGAGTTGTGTCTCTAGTACCTTTAGTCAGCTCTACCTGGGTGCCTTCTCTTGCCTTTAGTCTCTCCTGTGCTGCTGCAAGACCACAGCTGTTGAACCCATATCTGAAACATACCCACAACATAAGAGGTTAAGTTGATGTAATACACAAAATCCATACATTTGCCAAAAAAGCAATCAGCAATTTAGGATCGATCATGCCATTATGATACAGTATGTGTTAATCCCTGATTTTCTAGAGTGCACATTCAATTAATTTGATTACTAAAATCCATAACACATGAAATCCAGATGTGTTTTTTGGCTAAATAATTGCAGTCAGTTGAGTAAAACTGTAATAAACACCACCATAATGAAATGAGTTTAATGCACTCATCATTTAATGCACTCATCTGGACTTTTAACTTCTGGGAAGCTGTTGTTGTAGTACACTGAGGAGTGAAAGAAGCACTCCGGCATATTATTATATGAGGGGCTTGTTAGTCTGAGCATCTCACATCCCTGCATATCGTCCATGCTAAATTGAATTAGTCATATTGATTCGAGCCTAATATACAAAGACATTGTCATTTACTAACTACATGAAATAAAAGACAAACAACTTGGATACATCCACAGTGAGCTCCAAAAGTATTGGGACAGTGATACATTTGTTGTTGTTTTGGCCCTGTACTCCAGCGCTTTGGATTTAAAATTATATTAAACTACAGCACTTTTTTTATATAGTCCTCCCATTTTAGGGGACCAAAAGTATTGGGACAAATTCACTTACATGTGTATTAAAGTAATAAAAAGTTAAGTATTTGATCCCAGATTCATAGCACGTAAATACTACATCAAGCTTGTTATATTTTTGGGATGCATTTAGTGTTTGTTTTGGTTGTGTTTCAGATTATTTTGTGCCCAACAGAATTGAATGATAAATAATTGTTGCTCATATGTGTATGTTTGCAACTGGTTTTTTTTAAGAGAAGATAAAAATGAAAAAGAAATCCAGGTAAAATAATGTGTCAATTTTGAGTCACTTTTACTGTAAATAAGAATATGTTTCTAAACACTTCTACTTTAATGTGGATGCTACCATGATTATGGATCATCCTGCATGAATAATGATGAATGAGAAAGTTACAGACACACAAATATTGTCCTCTCACCATTACAATAACAGGTGAGGGGTGACTCCAAAATGATAAAATACACTATTTACCATTAATTTCTATTGGGCACAAAATAATCTGTGAAACACAACCAAAACAAACAGCAAATGCATCCAACAAATTTGTAGTCACAAGCTTGATGTTGTCATTGCGTGCTATGAATATGGGACCAAATACTTAACTTTTTACTACTTTAATACACATAAGTGAATTTTTCCTAAAACGTTTGGCCCCCTAAAAATGGGGGAGACTATGTGCAAAAAGTGCTTTAACTACTAAACGGTTCACCCAAGTTAATGAAAGTTCCCTCAAATTAAAAGCTGACATTACTCCAGTACTTTGGAATGATACACAGAGCCAAAACATCAACAACAACAACATTCTGTCCCAATAGTTTGAGCTCACTGTATTAGCCCTACTGTTGTTGTTCTAGGGCAGTGTTAACATCAGTCAGTCTGTGTAGAATTTGCTATTCCAAACACTTAAGAAAATCACAGAAATGTATCGCCCCCATCCCTGAAGAAATGGGATAGCTCTGGATATTCTTTTCTTAAATGTTTAGAACAATGTCAAGCAAGCATAGACAGCCATGACAAATGCACACCTTCATTGTGTATCAATTATTTACAAATACTTGAATATATGGATTTACATTTGGATCTGGGAAGTTTTTTCCTGAACTAAGGATTAACTTCTCTGACAACCAATATGTCCCTTCATATACACAAAGTACCGTGTTCTAACAACTCGTGAATATGTATGTTCGTGCCTTGGCATCTCATTTCACAGCACTTTTCAGAGAATGAAAGCGAGCGCAAGGAGGTAGCAGTGTAACACCCTGATAACATTCATTTGGCTCCTTAAGTTCAGTGTGAAGAAGCTGTGCTACAACAAAGATAATAAGGGAATTCATATTGTAGTCTGTCACCAGCCGCAATGTAAAAAAAAAACTTGAACCGTGTAGGCGGCAGGCTTATCCCTTTGAACAGAGTGGAGAATGACAAAATAAACTATCTTTGATGTCTCTGTTCGCTGCAGTTTGACACAGAATTCACAAGCTAAAAACATTCATCTATAATGAATGACAGCCATGCCATGGTTCAGTAGCCATGTCTAATTAATTCAAACCGTACCGGTTGATGACCGCCTGGTCAGTGGTCAGTCTGAACACACGTGGTTTGGGGTTCCCCTCCTGGGGTTTGGGGGTGATGGTCCCCACCTCCACAAAGCCAAAGCCTAGTCTATACAGCCCGTCAACAGCCTCCCCATGCTTGTCAAATCCTGCTGCTATCCCTATGGGGTTCTTGTACTTACGGCCCAGGACGTTCACTTCCTGGAATAAGAAGTAACAACACCAGGTCAAAATGTTGCCTAAATTCCATGGAAGTACACAGTGACCAAAATTACAGTAACAACTTACAGTATATCACAAAAGTGAGTACACCCCTCACATTTTTGTAAATATTTGAGTAT
This sequence comes from Brachymystax lenok tsinlingensis, assembly GCA_030435695.1. Taxonomy (NCBI): domain Eukaryota; kingdom Metazoa; phylum Chordata; class Actinopteri; order Salmoniformes; family Salmonidae; genus Brachymystax; species Brachymystax lenok. Next base: position 18,294,421 of record CM059800.1, on the reverse strand, counting down.
ATCTTTTCATGTGACAACACTGAAGAAATGACACTTTGCTACAATGTAAAGTAGTGAGTGTACAGCTTGTATAACAGTGTAAATTTGCTGTCCCCTCAAAATAACTCAACACACAGCCATTAATGTCTAAACCGCTGGCAACAAAAGTGAGTACACCCCTAAGTGAAACTGTCCAAATTGGGCCCAAAGTGTCAATATTTTGTGTGGCCACCATCATTTTTCAGGACTGCCTTAACCCTCTTGGGCATGGAGTTCACCAGAGCTTCACAGGTTGCCACTGGAGTCCTCTTCCACTCCTCTATGACAACATCACGGAGCTGGTGGATGTTAGAGACCTTGCACTCCTCTAGCTTCCGTTTGAGGATGCCCCACAGATGCTCAATAGGGTTTAGGTCTGGAGACATGCTTGGCCAGTCCATCACCTTTACCCTCAGCTTCTTTAGCAAGGCAGTGGTCGTCTTGGAGGTGTGTTTGGGGTCGTTATCATGTTGGAATACTGCCCTGCGGCCCAGTTTGGGCCCAATTAGCCATTTTCCCTTCCCGGTGTCATGTGACTCGTTAGTGTTACAAGGTCTCAGGTGTGAATGGGGAGCAGGTGTGTTAAATTCATCGCTCTCACACTTCCTCATACTGACTGGTCACTGGAAGTTCAACATGGCACCTCATGGCAAAGAACTCTCTGAGGATCTGAAAAAAATAATTGTTGCTCTACATAAAGATGGCCTGGGCTATAAGAAGATTGCCAAGACCCTGAAACTGAGCTGCAGCACGGTGGCCAAGACCATACAGCGGTTTAACTGGACAGGTTCCACTCAGAACAGGCCTCGCCATGGTCGACCAAAGAAGTTGAGTGCACGTGCTCAGCGTCATATCCAGAGGTTGTCTTTGGGAAATAGACGTATGAGTGCTGCCAGCATTGCTGCAGAGGTTGAAGGGGTGGGGGGTCAGCCTGTCAGTGCTCAGACCATACGCTGTACACTGCATCAAATTGGTCTGCATGGCTGTCGTCCCAGAAGGAAGCCTCTTCTAAAGATGATGCACAAGAAAGCCCGCAAACAGTTTGCTGAAGACAATCAGACTAAGGACATGGATTACTGGAACCATGTCCTGTGGTCTGATGAGACCAAGATAAACTTATTTGATTCAGATGGTGTCAAGCGTGTGTGGCGGCAACCAGGTGAGGAGTACAAAGACAAGTGTGTCTTGCCTACAGTCAAGCATGGTGGTGGGAGTGTCATGGTCTGGGACTGCATGAGTGCTGCCGGCACTGGGGAGCTACAGTTAATTGAGGGAACCATGAATGCCAACATGTACTGTGACATACTGAAGCAGAGCATGATCCCCTCCCTTCGGAGACTGGGCCGCAGGGCAGTATTCCAACATGATAACGACCCCAAACACACCTCCAAGACGACCACTGCCTTGCTAAAGAAGCTGAGGGTAAAGGTGATGGACTGGCCAAGCATGTCTCCAGACCTAAACCCTATTGAGCATCTGTGGGGCATCCTCAAACGGAAGCTAGAGGAGTGCAAGGTCTCTAACATCCACCAGCTCCGTGATGTTGTCATAGAGGAGTGGAAGAGGACTCCAGTGGCAACCTGTGAAGCTCTGGTGAACTCTATGCCCAAGAGGGTTAAGGCAGTCCTGGAAAATGATGGTGGCCACACAAAATATTGACACTTTGGGCCCAATTTGGACAGTTTCACTTAGGGGTGTACTCACTTTTGTTGCCAGCGGTTTAGACATTAATGGCTGTGTGTTGAGTTATTTTGAGGGGACAGCAAATTTACACTGTTATACAAGCTGTACACTCACTACTTTACATTGTAGCAAAGTGTCATTTCTTCAGTGTTGTCACATGAAAAGATATACTCATATTTACAAAAATGTGAGGGGTGTACTCACTTTTGTGATATACTGTAGATTAAAAAGGTGAACAATGAGATTTGACTAGCTAGGGTGAGTTATGAGACAGTGGGAGTGAAGGTTCTCAAACAAAGCATACATTCTGTTCAAAGCATACATTCCGCTCTAACATAGCAAAATCTGTTTGCACGCCAGGCTAGAGGGCACCTCCTCCTATACTGACCAGTGATACTGGGTCCTGGTAGCGGTTCAGAGGCACCAGACCCAGGCCGATTAACCTCACAGCCATGACATGGGCTGTCTCTGCTCCCACAATCCTCTGCAGCAAGGGCATGAGCTGGTTGGTGTAGAAGCGCTCATCTCCCACAGCAGTGAGGTAGGAGACAAACAGGACACTGCCAGACCCTATGATCTTCACTGCGTCCTTCAGACGCTGCAAAGAAAAATAAACAATGTGATAGGAATAAACTGAAATATGAGGTGTACTATTTGTCATACTGTTGTTGAACCACATCAGGTGAACTGAAGGGAGTTGTAATTATTTTTCTATTACTAGGATGACGGAGAGTGAACCAGAATACCCAGAGAGACTAGCGTTACCAGCTCTGAACAACCCACGTGTACAACTCAGTGGGTATAATGTAGCATGCCTGAGCCTGTCTGGTCATTCAGGATCCAGCAAACAGTTAACTAGCTTATCACTTCACAGAGGCTGGTTACATGAACTAGCTAGCCACATGGTAGTAAGCCAAATTGAGCAAAGTTAGCTAGCGCACTTCATTCAACAACACTCATTGTAGTAGCTAACGTGAAGTGGCTACTGTCAAGTTTCGCTTACCAAATAGTCAAAACTTTGTTCATGACGAATACAAACTATTAAAACGTCACTGTTTCATCAATGATGTTACCTTCAGTTGTCCCGCCATGGACGTTATATCACTTTTCAAACGTCTCGAAGTGTTTCTTTCACATTGCCGAGAATCACTTCCTGAATGTAATCTCACGATACTTCAAGGGCAGCTATGAACATGTCAAGTCAGAGTTCAATGATGGTTCTGCAAGATAAACATTACAATTTGTTAGAATGAATATAACAAATGAATATGACAAAGGACTCATTAGTAACTCTAGTAATTCACTGAGTAAATTTGCACAAATAAGATAAAATAGAATGGCAGATGTTCAAAATGAAGGGATAGCGCATGAGCCTAAATTAATTTCATAAGCCAATTGAAAACCAAAGATGTATTGTTACAACCCTGTTCAATGTCAATATTAGGCCTTGGCTACATCAAATTGACTTGTAAAGTGGAGTAGATTGGGAAAGGTTTTTCTTCTAAATGACTGCCTTTGAGTGACGTAAAGGCACTTTTTCACTTTGCATGTTGTTTGAGTGTCTGCAGTGATTTTCCTAATGTAGTTAGAGTGTATTCACAGTTTTTCGAAGGAAAGCTTTCTAATTTCCATAAGATGGGCAGAGTCTGCCTTTCTTCTGAGATCAGTACTTGTTGCAGATTGTAGGCTACCATAGCTCTACCATCTATAATGGATTTGTTCATACGAGCCTCTTTGTTTTTGTGGATTTCTGTGGGGATTGTCTCTACGGCCAGTACGCCATGCAGTGAAGAGGATGCAGATAATGCCACTTCTATAGAATTCAAACATGTGTTCGGGAATATGGCCTATGAGTTTTCTCAAAAGCCAAAGAGCTGGTCTCAAGCCCAGGAGTCCTGCAAGGAGCGAGGAGGGAAACTTCTGAGGGCCCTGAATTGCAAGACTAAGAGCTTCCTTCAGGACTTCTCAAAAGAGAGACACACAAAAAAACTCACTTGGTGGGTGGCTAAGGGTGTTATAGGGCAGTACCAGGGGCCGGTGATCGGTGAGTAAAAATACTGGTAACCCACTAGAAAATACTAGTAAACCACTTTATACTATGGTTCCAGGGCTGCACTGTGTCTTTTGGAGAGTTTTCGTTTGACACTGATTTCTCTATAGCTCTAATTGAAAAATGATTGGGCAATCTGATGTAGTTACATCCATTTTTGGACATATAAATGAATGATATATACCCATTGATTCTTGAATAATATAACTTATAAATGCCTCATGAGCTCAGTTCAAGTGTCGTACCCCATCAGAACTCAAAATATAAGCTTGTTTTGTAAACAAACTAAATGTAAACAAACACTGTATAGCCTAACTATAATGTTGATATCATGGATGGTCAGTCCTTGCATTCATAACTCTGTCTATGAATTTGAGAGTGGTTACCCACTGGGCACAGATATCAGTTCAACGTCAAGTTTTGATTTACATTTGTCAACTAACATGAAGTCAACGTCAAATAAACAAAAAATGTCACCATGTCATTGAGTTCATGTTAAAAGTTGGGTGAGAAAAAAAAGACAAAATGCACTTACATCAAAATCCAGTCAGTTTTCTACATTGATTCAACTTCATCACATGACGTTCTTTTGTTGAAATGACGTGGGAACAACATTGAGTGGGTACATTTCTCCAGCCCCATCCCTTAGCTTTTTAGTAATTGTGTTATTGTTTCAACTGCTGATTGCAGCTTTAAGTTCTCTGTGAACCATGAAAATGTAATAGATTTTCTAATTCAATGATAAAGTTGAGTAATCTTAATTAAGCCACTGCTCATGGTCTTCATGGAATGCATGAGCTGTACAGAGGCACTTAGTAAATGACAAGCATATCTTAACTGGAAACCCTGAGAGTTACCATTTATGAGGCACGTCTTTACTATAGATAGATTCTCAGTGTCAAATGATGTCAGGAAATCCATTATTTTTATATAATGAAACCTATTTCCACCAGTCTTGGAACATAGCCATAGGAAAAACTTAGAACCAAGCTTTCACACTTGATCCGTCAGCTATAACATAAGGACATTTTAAATTATACATTTTTGTTGGAAAACAGAATATTAAAATAACAGTATTATATGGAAAACAGTCAATTTCATAGCTTTCCAATAATTGTTTCATGTGTCTGTAGTGTATAATGCTACTGGAGAGAATGGCACTTCTAATGGTAATGGGATGGTCCCGCTCCTCTGCACCTATGTGATGATGGATCCCTTTCAGCTGGTGACCTCAACCAACTGCAGCGTCCGGCGTGGCTACCTCTGCACCCTGGGTACAGCACCTTCAGTAACCCCATTTTAACATGTTTAAAAAAAGACTGTGTGTCCTGATCCTTATTGTAAGCAGATATGCTGCAACGTTTTCTTTCATTATTTAACAATAGTGTAGAGGCCTCAATGATATCCTGAATGAAATCTGTGCTGTGTAATTCTTGTTCTACAGTTTTGAATATCTCTACAAATGCATCAAAGAGTATGGTAAGTGGCTTTTATTAGTGGCCTTTATCAGTTGTTGTAATCCTATGGTACAGCGTCAGTAAATTGATTGTGAGTGTGAATGGTTCTTGTTGACTTTTGTTAGGACAAACAGGGAGCAAGTGGCAAATCAAGACACTGGAGAAGCAATCAAATGAAAGTAAACCGTACGTTGGTGGAAAGTATGGTAGCAAATTTGTTTCACGGTTTCAACCAATCATTTACTTTCACAAACTAAACGTCTCTCTCTCTCTCTCTCTCTCTCTCTCTCTCTCTCTCTCTCTCTCTCTCTCTCTCTCTCTCTCTCCTCTCTCTGTTATCCTACAGGTATGTCAAGGAGTCTGTCTAGCATGGAGAAACAAGTGACCAAGATGGATGAGCTCCTCAAGGTCAGAAATGTTGCCGTGTTAAAAGTCAGTGAGATATTTTGTCACACTGGGCACAGACGTCAATTCAACATCTATTCCACGTTGGTTCAACGTCATTTTGTTCAAATTACATGGAAATAACGTTGATTCAACCAGTGTGTGCCCAGTGGGATATTTGAAGCACTTTTTGCTGTCAAAGCATTAATACAATTATAGTTTTCACTGGTTGGTAGTTTTGCAGTCTTATCCTCTGTTTTGTTTCAGGAGGCTCAAAAGGAACTGGAAAGAATGGAAAAGGCTATAGGAGAGCCTACAGACGCCAACGGGGTAAAGCATCACAATGACGATGGACATGTATTAAATTGGGTGTGGTCAGTGGAGTAGATGACAAAGTTTAGGGCATCTGGAACTTTCAGTCAAGTGCTCTCTCTCACCACAGAGATATATTATTATCAAATCAGCAAACAGTGAATGTAATTAAATAGGTGATACTGCTGTATCTGGTCAATGTGGACCTAACCTGTACCCTCCCCCAACAGAAAAAGTACCTTGAGCTTCTACTACAGGGAGCCCAGGTGCTGTTTCCAAGTGCTTTGAGATTAGACAACACGACTGCTAGCCTCATCATCAACTGCGCTGGAGGAGTCATATTCCTCAAAATGAAAAGATGTAGCGTGGACAGTGACACTAAAGTGGTGGGTCAAGCAATGATAGCATAGTTGTACCACAGTAGGTGCATGTAAAATTTAAAAGTTGGCTTACATACTGAAAGCCTAATGTCCATACTCTAAACCTAATGTGCTGTACATACTGAAAACCTAATGTCCATACTCTGAACCTAATGTGCTGTACATACTGAAAACCTAATGTCCATACTCTAAACCTAATGTGCTGTACATACTGAAAACCTAATGTCCATACTCTAAACCTAATGTGGTGTACATACTGAAAACCTAATGTCCATACTCTGAACCTAATGTGCTGTACATACTGAAAACCTAATGTCCATACTCTAAACCTAATGTGCTGTACATACTGAAAACCTAATGTCCATACTCTAAACCTAATGTGCTGTACATACTGAAAACCTAATGCCCATACTCTAAACCTAATGTGCTGTACATACTGAAAACCTAATGTCCATACTCTAAACCTAATGGGCTGTACATACTGAAAACCTAATGCCCATACTCTAAACCTAATGTGCTGTACATACTGAAAACCTAATGTCCATACTCTAAACCTAATGTGCTGTACATACTGAAAACCTAATGTCCATACTCTAAACCTAATGTGCTGTACATACTAAAAACCTAATGTCCATACTCTAAACCTAATGTGCTGTACATACTGAAAACCTAATGTCCATAATCTAAACCTAATGTGCTGTACATACTGAAAACCTAATGCCCATACTCTAAACCTAATGTAATGTACTGTACATACTGTAAACATATAGATCTGTTTTTAGTGTTGTGACATATGATAATAGAGAGGGCATTTTGCTGATGCTCTGCTGTCTTCAAACAGGACAAGGATATGTTTGATTTGACCTTTGAGATTTATAAGGCGGTAAGCTTAGTAATGACCACAGAACCTAATGAGCCCTTCATCGTGAAGCACCCAACAGGCAGCATCTACCAGATCAGGTTAGTGTTTACAACCTGGGCCTCCACCATCTCACTCATTGGTATAGCTGCCAATTCTACACTCTTAGAACAAAGGGTTCTAAAAGGGTTCTTTGCACAAGGATAGGGTTCTACCAATAATATTTTTCATCCTAAGAACCATTTTTGGAAGAAAGGGTTCTTTGATGATTGTTTGGAAGGCAAGACAGATTGTTTGGAAGTCAAGAAGGGTTCTTCTGCATAGAAACCTTCTGAATCTGAACAACCCTTTTTCTTTTCTTTCTTTCTTTAAAATATTTCCTGAGCGTTAATGTTTACCTCAGTCCTTAAACTTTAACATCTGGAGTTTGAGTAATCTGATCAATTAAAACATATATGTGTGAGGTTTAAACTGTACCCATATGTCAATATTTGTGTATTTACTCTATCTGGTATTCCATTAATAATTGTACATATACAGTACTGACATAGTTGATATCTTTGCCAGGATTTATATTTTTCAAATTAGTATTTTCTGTGATTTTATTGAGCAGAGAGTAGGAGAATAGAAGGGAGTCTGAGTGAACCAGCAATATATTGTACAGAGCAAATTGGCCAGTTTTACCTAGTGTTGATTTTTAAACGTAAAATTTCTAGTGATTCAGGAGTTAAATTAACTTAACACTCAGTGGTGTAAAAGAGCCCCAGTGTTGGTGTTAATAGTTGAGTATGATTGTGTCATTTTTACTCCCCTCATTATCATATTACTCAGCATGCTCTATTGCAGGTTGATTTTCAGAATTGTTTGTTTCAATATCTGTGTTTTTGCATGTGCATCGATTGGTTGATTAATCTTATGAAACACAAAAATAGATAACATTCATTTTCATAAACTAATTCAATCTGTTAGAAGTTGGACTTATTTCACTCGTTTCTGAGATGTTTTTTCCAGTTTAGATGATTTAGGTAGTCCCAATAATCAATCTTCCCAACCCTGGCAGTCATTCTGATTGCAAATTGCGAGAGATTAAAAGTGTCAATTGTTGGATATCCTCACTCTGGCTGGATTCCAGTAAGAACTACACATTACTTTGCAAACCACCATAATGTGACTTGCAGGCCTGATGTGGCCTGTAAAACTGGAATTTCTTAGCACCCCTTTGGGTATAACTAAGCCCTCAAAGAAAGGCCTTATGAAACATGTAAAGTATTGTTATACAGAGTTCAATTTTAAAGGCTAATAAGGCTGCTGGAAACCGTTCATTGAGGTTCTAGTAAGAACACTTCAAAGATATAAGGGTTCTCGGTAGAGGATGAAATTGTTATTGGCAGAACCCTTCATAGAGTGTTCTAACTTGCACCAAAAATGGTTCCCCTATGGGGACAAACCAATAAACCCTTTATGGTTCTAGTTAGCACCTTCTTTTCTACGAGTGTATAACTATGCGTCTTGCTGTCCTCTACTTGAATGTAAGCTGTCTGACTCGTGTCTTCTTGTCTTCCTCAGCCTCACCCCATCACAAATGCATAACAAGGTTCTAGGGTCAGACAACGATGCGTACATCAAGCTTCCATCTTTCTCTGCATTACATTCCTATCTGGAAAACCACTCAGTTGTTAATGTACAGGTTTGTACGGTAAACAACATTGATGTTGTTTTGTTGAGCAAATAGTATTTTATTCAGTAGTATTTTATTTTATGTTGGTTTTTCTCTCAGATGACCACTTTTATCGGCAACCCATACCCGTCGGCTGAAAACATCACAGGAACAGTGTGTACCCTTGTACTAAGGGATGAATTGACGGAAATCAGTGTAGAAAACCTGACAGAGCTAATTGAGGTAGGCTACATGATAGAACAGTCCAACTTCTTTAACTTTAGTCTGCTGTCATTCCATCCTCATTTCCCTAACAGAGATGAGGAAACCATAAATGCAAATAGATTTGGTTGTTTCTCTCCCTTCTCTATAGATCGTTCTGCCACGCCCAGATGCTCCTGTGCTCTCTGGCATAACTGTATCCTTGGAGGAAGGGGCTCGGGTTGGGACCTCTTTCAACACTACAGACCCCAACATCACAGTCATATTCACCATAGAGCCCAGTGTCAATGTGTCCCTACAACTGCTGCTGGGCCTGGGCTCCCCACCCAATGACACCCACTATAAACACCGCACCGTCCTGAGACACAAAGGTAGAGGAGGATTCCACCACCATAGTTACTGCAAGGCATAACATTACATCCACTGTGATTCAGCCAATCTAGCTGTCTGGTATGTCTGTAGATTCATATAATACTTTGATATTCATGGTGATTCACAAGCTTTAAGAAATGTCTGTCTGACATTTCACACTGTAATTGGAGGTTGGGCTCTCAAAAGTATTGTTGGTTTGCTTTCCTAGCCTGGGGGGTACAGAGTAATCCATGTTCATAGCCTATTGGGGTCTTTCAGAGGGTTATCGCTGGCTGGTCACCCCTGAGATGTTGGAAAAGGGAACAGGCACCTGGTATGTGATTGCCAGTCTGTTTAACTCAACCTGGAGCAAGGGCCTGACACTACAGATCACCACCTTCACTACTAAGTGCATGTACTGGAACACTAAACAGCTGACATGGAGCATAGCTGGCTGCTGGGTGAGGCTGCTATTAATGAGCCCTATCCCTCCTTTGTCTCCATCACAGTATGAACAAACCTAATTGGTAAGCGTCTAAATGTGTTTGTGACATTGCGAAAGCGTTTGTCTGTGTTGTCTTGTTCTAGGTGGGTATACAGTCAACTCCCAGGATGACACATTGTCTGTGTAACCACCTGACATCGTTTGGGAGCTCTTTCTTTGTGATGCCCAACTACGTGGATGTGTCGCTCACAGCTCAGTACTTTGCCACAGTGAATGAGAACTATGTGGTGGTGGCGTTGCTCTCTGCCTTCTTTGGCCTGTACCTGGTCACTCTGCTCTGTGCCTGCTATGCAGACAGGAGGGCCCTCACCAGGGTGAGTTTATCAAGGCATGTACAAACACAAACACAAACACAAACACAAACACACACTCACACACACACACACTCACATACACACACACACTGAAACACTTGTTTTGTTCACAGAGGAAGATGACACTCCTGAAGGATAACCACCCATGTGCCAGTTATAACTACCTACTGAATGTCCAGACTGGCAGTCGGAGTGGGGCGGGTACCTCTGCCAATGTAAGATGGGGTGGTAAACTTCATTCTGTGGTCAGTTTACTTAGCATAGGAATTAGCTAATCAGAGTATTTTTTTATGTAGGTTACAGTCAAGTTGTTTGGCACACAGGGGGAGAGCGAGCCCCACCACCTAAGTGACCCTGATAAACCAGTATTTGAGAGAAGGGGTGTGGACTTGTTCCTGGTGACCACACCCTTTCCCCTGGGGGAGCTGACGGGCATTCAGCTGTGCCATGACAACTCTGGGGGGCACCCCTCCTGGTAAGCACCAGGGCAGATGACACATCCTCCCTGTAATTATTGTGACTTGTTTAAAGTCAAGGTCAAGGCATGTTTAAAAATGATTTGTGGCACACTGAACTCTTAGGTTCGGTTAAGAATCTGCAGGGACAACTAGGACCTATAAATACTGGGCTGTTAAAATAGTTTAGGTGTGACATTATCAAGCTTTGCTCCCCTCACCCTAGGAGACCTGGTAGAGTTTCATCACAATGGCACTTCAAAATATCATCCTTGCCTCCTCACCTTGTCTCCTCCTCTCCTCCTGTTTAATACCTGTCTTAAAGGCCCAATGCTGCTGTATTTATCTCAATATCAAATTATTTCTGGGTAACAATAAGAAACAATAAGAAACAAAATAGCTTCTTAGCAAAGGATTTTGCTAGGACTACCTGGGAGTGGGAATGGGAAAACTAGCTGGTACTGACAGAGAGGTTTGGAACTCCTCTATTTCTTATTGGTCTGTTGTCCCCAGGCAGGCCAAAACTCCCTCCCACCAAAACAGGCTGAAATTCCAGGGTATCTTTTTAAACAGTTCGTACACTAAAACGGCATTATCATCAATTTCATAGTATTATTTCAACCTCATAATGTGGAAATATAAAACACAGGAAAATCATGTTTTTGACTGCACTGGGCCTTTGAATACCACAACAAAAACATTGCAACCACTGCTATGCTGGCAGGGACTTGTTTTCGTTTTTTATCTCTACAGTCTAGGAATCTCTATCTCTACACAGAGAATAATAAGCAGTTTCCTGAGTGTAATGTCACGTTTCCTCCCACCAGGTATCTCAACAAGGTGACGATCCAAGACCTGCAGAGACAAAAGGTTTGGCACTTCCTGTCCTCATCATGGCTGAGCTCCGACAGGGGGGAGGGGCTGACCAAGAAGACCCTCAACGCTGCCAGGAAGAATGAGATCAGAAGCTTTAGGTGACTGACCACCAGTAGAATACAATGTTACAACATGCATGTAGAGGATTTCTAGGCAAGATCAAACATCTTGCAATGTGTCATGGAGTTTTAATTTTGAACCCTGGAATCCTAGACTACTTTTCCAACGTAATTCCTCTGACTTCCACCGTGGTCATCCCCTAATGTCCCACACTTTCTACGTCCTAGAAATATTTTCCAGACCAGGACGTCGACAGGCTTTAGAGATCAGCACATCTGGGTGTCCATCGTAGACCCTCCCTGGCGTAGCCCGTTCACCAGAGCACAGAGGGTGTCCTGCTGCATGAGCCTCCTGCTCTGCACCATGGCCATCAACATTGCCTTCTGGAAGATCCCCAAAAACCAGCAGTCTCCTGTTATCTTCACCATTGGTAAGTCCATAGAGATACAACATTATATTGGGTACTGGATAAGTCCTTGTGGGTGAGTCAATCAGTCCTCTTTTGCCGTTCATGTCTGAGCCTACATCTAATGAGCTGCCTCTGATAAGGATGGGCAATTTTACTCTTCACTCAAATAGAAATGGGACATTTTGGCTACCGGAAAAAGTTTTTTCTACAGTAAAAAGAGAGCAGTGCAGTACATGGGAATTACGATTAGCCTGAAATATGAAAGATAACATATCAGACTTTTTAGATGCAGCTGCGTTAAGTATCAAAGTCAAGGACTTGTCTCAATTATACAGTTGACGTCGGAGGTTTACATACACCTTAGCCAAATACACTTAAACTCAGTCTTTCACAATTCCTGCCATTTAATCCTAGTAATAATTCCCTGTCTTAGGTCAGTTAGGATCACCACTTTATTTTGAGAATGTGAAATGTCAGAATAATAGTAGAGAGGATGATTTATTTCAGCTTTTATTTCTTTCAATCACATTCCCAGTGGGTCAGAAGTGTACATACACTCAATTAGTATTTGGTAGCATTGCCTTTAAATTGTTTAACTTGGGTCAAACGTTTCGGTTAGCCTTCCACAAACTTCCCACAATAAGTTGGCTGAATTTTGGCCCATTCCTCCTGACAGAGTTGGTGTAACTGAATCAGGTTTGTAGGCCTCCTTGCTCGCACATGCTTTTTCAGTTCTGCCCACAAATGTTCTATGGGATTGAGGTCAGGGCTTTGTGATGGTCACTCCAATACCTTGACTTTGTTGTCCTTAAGCCATTTTGCCACAACTTTGAAAGTATGCTTGGGGTCATTGTCCATTTGGAAGACTCATTTGTAACCAAGCTTTAACTTCATGACAGATGTCTTGAGATGTTGCTTCAATATATCCACATAATTTTCTTTCCTCATGATGCCATCTATGTTGTGAAGTGCTCCAGTCCCTCCTGCAGCAAAGCACCCCCACAGCATGATGCTGCCACCCCCAACTTCACGGTTGGGATGGTGTTCTTCAGCTTGCAAGCCTCCCCCTTTTTCCTCCAAACATAACAATGGTCATTATGGCCAAACAGTTCTATTTTTGTTTCATCAGACCAGAGGACATTTCTCCAAAAAGTACGATCTTTATCCCCATGTGCAGTTGCAAACCGCAGTCTGGCTTTTTTATGGCGGTTTTGGAGCAGTGGCTTCTTCCTTGCTGAGCGGCCTTTCAGGTTTTTTTTTTTTTTTTTTTATCGATATAGGACTCGTTTTACTGTGGATATAGATACTTTTGTACCTGTTTCCTCCAGCATCTTCACAAGGTCCTTTGCTGTTGTTCTGGGATTTATTTGCACTTTTCGCACCCAAGTATGTTAATCTCTAGGAGACAGAACGCGTCTCCTTCCTGAGCGGTATGGCGGCTGCGAGGTCTCATGGTGTTTATACTTGCATACTATTGTTTGTACAGATGAACGTGGTACCTTCAGGTGTTTGGAAATTGCTCCCAAGGATGAACCAGACTTGTGGAGGTCTACAATTATGAGTTTGAAGGTAGGCCTTGAAATACATCCACAGGTACACCTCCAATTGACTCAAATTATGTCAATTAGCCTATCAGAAGCTTCTAAAGCCATGACATCATTTTCTGGAATTTTGCAAGCTGTTTAAAGGCACAGTCAACTTAGTGTATGTAATCTTCTGACCCACTGGAATTGTGATACAGTGAATTATAAGTGAAATAATCTGTCTGTAAACAACTATTGGAAACATTACTTGTGTCATGCACAAAGTAGATGTCCTAACCGACTTGCCAAAACAATAGTTTGTTAACAAGAAATTTGTGGAGTGGTTGAAAAACAAGTTTTAATGACTCCAACCTAAGTGTATGTAAACTTCTGACTTCAACTGTAAATGCATTGTCCCACTCAAGGCTCTTTTCTCCTTGGTGTTCACACAGTTACAAGGACTAGTAGTTGTAGGCAGTGGATGGCTCTTCATAACCCTTCAATAGACCACAATCAGCCACATTCTTTTGACAATCCAGCCCTGAAAGACCTTGGCACACAGCACAGGGGGGTTATTCAATGACCCCAAGCCCTTGATAAACCTTTCATACGGCTAAGAAATACTTGACCCAGAACAACACAACAAGTGTTCAGACATTGAATGATATATTGAGTGATATAGCCTCGGTTATTGTGCCATGACTCCATAATGGTGTGTGCTTTCATGTCCCAGGTTCACTGGAGGTCACTTGGGAGGAGATCATGGTGGGGGTGGAAAGCGGTTTGCTCATGTTCCCCATCAACATCCTCATCATCACCATATTCCGCAGTATCAAGTCACGATTCGTCCAACCAAAAGAGAAAAAACACGATGTGCAGACCCTGAAACCCCTCGCTGTTACCATGCCAACCATTCTTAAGGTCCTCTCTTTACATTTTCTAAATAAAGTGTTGCTGTGTTATAGTTCTGCTTCATACTTTGTCTATAACCTTCAAACACTCCCATCGTTTATTCCTTTCAGCTGTGCCTGCCTTTTTTCTTACCTCCAAGGCCATACAATATCTTATTGGTTATGGAAACCATTGACATTGGTACTAGCAACTGTGTTTATGTATGTTCTGTCCTTAAGTACTGTATTCCTGCGTACTACGTCCCTATCTAGGAAACAGAGGAGATGGTGAATCTGCTCTGTAAGAGCCAGAGGAACCAAGTGTCTGAGCTAGAGAAGAAGCTGGAGTCATGCGATGACCTTTGCTCAGCCTTGGGCAGAGTGCAAGGGGTCATTCAGCTCATGCAAGGTGCTTCACTGACACTGCAAGAGCAACCTTACAGGTCACACAGGTTTTGACATCATTGTAATTGTTGGAGATGTCCTAAAATTTGATGCGTCTGCCTACGTATCACTAGGGTTGAGTGAGAGTGACCCACACTGGGTCTACTGCAGCAAGTTTATCCTGTACTTCCTCCACCACCTGTCCATGTGCCTGGAGCGGCTGGATGAGAGCGCCTTCCCCACCCCAGAGGCCAGTCAACACGTCCTGAACAACGTCCACCTGCTGCAGAAGACGTCCGAGATGGTTTTCACCTGCCACATGGCTTACAGGTTGGACAATATACTAGTGCAGAGAAGGGAATATAAATAACAGAATCAAAAGTTAAGCTTTTCAAAAAAACTAACATTTTAAACGCCATTCCCTTCCTCTCAATTTCCAATCAAGTTTAATTGCTCTGTATTTGTGTGAATACCATTGTCATACATTACTCTGACCAAGTACCTAAACAGACCTGTGTTTCCTCTGTGCCTCCATTCCCAGTCCTCCCCGTGTTGCTAGGGAGAAAAGGAAAAGCTCAAGCTGCTGGCTGCCCTGGTGGTTTGTGTTTGTGGGCTGGTTCTTGCTCGTCTCAATCAGTGTTGTGTCCACGTACTTTACCCTGATGTATGGCTTTGCCTATGGGAGGGAGAAATCCATCCAGTGGGTTATCTCTCTGGCCATGTCCCTCTTCCAGAGCATCTTCATCCTGCAGCCTCTTAAGGTAAGACCAGGGCTCTATATCTTACATGAAGAACATAGTCCTGAAGTCCTGTTCAATCAATCAGTCAATCATCAGCAGATGTAAAAACAAGAATTTTGTTTGATTCTTGGGTTTATTCTCAGGTAATTGGTATGGCGATCTTCTTTGCCCTCCTCCTCAAACCAGTGGCAGTAGAAGACAGTGAGGAGGTTGGACTACTCCTGAAAGGTAAGATCCTCTACCACAGAAGACCTACTGTACAGGGTTCTCACAAAACCATTATGCTTTACCTTAGTGTCAGTTTTACAAAGACATAATTGATCTGGGTTTCTCAGTACTAGTACTCTGAAAAGGCAATTACAAAATGACATCAACCCAACTCTCAGTATTGATGAAGGGTTTTACAGAGAGAGACGGGTTACAGTCAGTATCTAAAGGGACTGTCATAGAGAGAAAATACAATTGTTTTCATGTCCACGCCTACTCTCGTGCAGATATACAACAAAGCCTTGGATATGAATGGCCTCTGTCAAACTATTGAAACCTGTCTGCATAATTAATGGTATATGCATTTTAGACTGTAATGGAGCTGTAAGTCTGTTTTACTCTCAGATAGTAGGAAAAGCATGGTATTTTGCTGACATTTTGGCCAGGCCTCTATTGTAAAATATATGTTTAACATGAATGAGACTAACCTGGTAAAATAAAGGTACAATCATTAAAAACCTGTGTTAGTCTGCCACACCATATGTCAGGCTCACAGGGATTCTGTTGAGCTTCCCTTCTGAGATGTTGAAAAGAAAAGTCCTCACAAAGAGGCCTGTCTTATCTGTTCTACAGAACAACAGGAGATGTGTAAATTGTACTCCGGGAGGGACATACACTGAAGAAACACAATTTAGCTCTACATGCTGTCTCCAGAGGATCGATGGGGTTGGAAGGCCTGATGCCCTACAACAGACATCCTCTGCTCTGCTGCACTGACTATCAATGTGGCAAACTGAGAATATAAGTTATTTGAAAATATAGTTGTTATGATTTTATTGAATACTTGTTACTCTGATCTTATAAGAAATGTATAAGGCATAATATGTATGAATGTACTGAAAACTACTGTATCATTGAAATTGTAATATTTAGTAATATGCTGATAGTTAGAAACGTTTATTCTTATGGATTGTATGAAGTTACTCAATGTATAGAATTACTATGTTATATTTATTTTATCACAAACTGCTGATGTATTATTTTACACTGTACATACATTCACCTCCAAAATCATTGTCACCCTTGATAAGGATGAGCAAAAAAGACTATAAAATAAATAATAGAAAACCAGAGCTATATTGAATGTTTTCTGAGATTAACACATTGGGAACGATCTTAGCCCACTCCTCCATACAGAATCTTTCCAGATCCTTGATATCCTTCGGTCTGCGCTCTGCACTGAACTCTTCAGTTACAGGTTTCAATGGGGTTCAAGTCTGGAGACTGAGATGGCCATTGCAAAATATAGCAAAATAAATATATTTTTTTGGTCAATTAATAATAATATAATAATGCAATAATTTATTTGTGGATTTTTATGTGTGCATTGTCTTGCTGGAAGATCCACTTGTAGCCAAGTTTCAGCCTCTTAGTAGAGGCAACCAGGTTTTTGGCTAAAATGTCCTGGCACTTGGTACAGTTCATGATGACAAGGTCCCCACTGCACATGACAAAGGGATTTGACATGTGTGTTACCTCTTTTTTTTTATACTCCAGTGAAATGGGAAGCCATGAAAGATACAGTTTCTTAAACTGAGATTATTATTTTTTTTTAAGTAGAATGTTCATGCAAATTGATATTGATAAGAATCTTTATGGGTGCCAATAATTTTGACACCTACAGTATCTTTCAGTCTTCTGTGATGTCTATAAACTGCAATATTGGGATGCAAACTCAAAATGTAATACATTTCAACTGTATATCTCGCTATTTTAAGGCCATAACCATGTGTGAGAGGTGTATACTTTCAAAGTAGATTTGTTTAAGACTACCAAGAAACACTGTGTGACCCTGATTTAGCCCACTGCAGTAAAAGGTTCAACAAAATCTCTTTCAACTGTATTAATATAAAATAATATATATATTTTTTTTAATATGAGCATACAATAAACCTCAGTATTTGTATTATATATTTTATACAGTCTAATTTGCTCATCTTTATCAAGGGTGCCAATACTTTTGGATGTGACTGTATCTGTGGGTTCACTTAGTATTATATATTTATTTATTGGAATACATTTTCAAAATTATTCAAACAAGGTATGTCTTTGAAACAGTTTTTCCCTAAATAAGGTAATATTCCAGTGTTCTCCCCTCATCCCCAATCACAACGTGAGTCCTACTTTCACTGTGCTCAGCAGATTGTAATGAAAAAAAGTGTAACACCCATTAGTAATACACTCATATCATATCACCCCAGACAGTTATCTAAGTTACTGTATCTCAATGCCATGGCAGAGATTGTCTAAGAACTCCTCTGACTCATGCTCGTAACTCTGTGTGTCACTGCAAGCTATGGAGTTGACCAGCAACTGCACATGTGAATAAACAGCTCTGTCCAAGTCAGTTTAAATTGTTAGGTTTTAACTTCCTGGTACAACCTCCAGGCGGACACCAATAATGCTCAAATTAGATTCATTTCACCCAATTGGACGCTTCGGCTGAATGACATAATGATACAGAGTTACAGTCTTTTAGCTACAGTACAGTAAATGTCACACTAGGATGATCGAGTCTGGGTCAGATGGAGGTCTGGCTCTGTCCTCCCTTCTTGAGATACGACTCCACTATTTGCATCCTGTTATCTTCACTCCACTCCCCTGCTACCACGTGGAAAGCCATCTTCCCACAGAAACTAGACAGTTGGATAGTAATTTAACCGCGACCTTATCATAAACCAGACAAGTGGTTTCTATAACTTTTTGCAAAACATGCTCCAACCCCAGACAAATTGCTCCTATCCAACCCATATGGAATCATTCTTGCACTCAGAGACAGGCCACTTTTGTACTTTCCCTATGCCTCAATACAATACACCTAGATTATTCAACCTAACCCATAACAGAATAATTACTACTGATTTGCTAATTATACAAGAAAGGGTGCTCAGGTCATAATGGTCTCCAAAAACCCCACTGGGCAACGACATGTTGGAGTTGGGTATTCAGTTTAAAATCAAACTGTTGATTTTTGGATAACAGTTCTTTGATGTTGGTATTGATAATGGTAACAATGTTGACTGGACCAATCCTCATTCCCAACATTAGAACTGACAGCTGATATGGAGCAGAAAAGGAAGTGACAGTTTAACAGTCTGATGTGACAAAGAACAGAACTCTCCTCTCCTCATCAGAAACCTATTAGAGAGTATGTATAGTTGTCTTTCTCTCTCTCTCAGTCCACAATGTTAATGTTTTTTCCGCCGCTAGTTAGCACACACAGTGTAGTGCCCAAACCCCTTGCAAGGAAAGTATGCAAGGTCACGTTATCTCTAAGACTAAGAACGCTAAATAAAACAACAATCTAAGACCTTGCATTCATCCCTGGGTAATGAGAAACAGGCAGCTCCACCAAAACATGACATTTCTGCTGAGGGCTTTGAGATCCATTGTACAGTACATGCAGTTGATAGAACTGAAGGCTGAACCTGAGAAAATGTGTGTGTTTGTGTAATCAGTCATTTAATCTCTGCAAGGCTTCAGTATCAATGGAGATTGCCATAGAGGTAAATCCCACCGCAGCAACAATGGTTGTCCAATGGTCAGACAGAACGTTATCCATTCCAAACTAATATCTGACCCCAGTTAAAATGATTTGGGCCCTCTGCAGAATATGTTTTAATAAAAAGCACAAATTGATGAATTCAAGTCCATGTGAGAAATTAATTTAGTACATTTCTTGGGGAATTGCCAGCTAATAAAATGTTGGTAGAGGGGATATTAATATTCTCTGAGCCTAAATTGAGTCAGTCAATTCCCCTTTAGCGTAGTAAAAATTGAGTTTGGCAATGAGCAGAAAGGAGAGTGCTTCAGGGCTTCAACCTCTGCCTGGGTGACTCATGGCAGGGAAGCAGCCTTCTCCAATTGGTTGTTTTCTTTTTATTCTTGCTATTTTAAAACCCTTAGCTAAACTCTCCCCCCTCAAACTCTATACTCTGCAGAGAGAGGGTTGTGTTGTCCTCAGGTAGAATGTAATAAGAAGGATTTTAATATTATATTGTGTATGGAAACTTAATTGTCTTAGTTGATCTTTGTTGTTAGGTCAAACCAACCTGAGAAACCAGGACTTATGCTGCTTCATTTCCCCCATGCGCTTTACTCAATACTCCAAACAGTGGAAAATCACTGAAAATGTAATTAAACTTGAAAGTGTTTTTCGACAGTAACTTCATTCATCACCAGGTGCGAATGTAATTGTATGTGGCATCAGAGGACCTTTTCACACAAAGATTGTTAAAATGGGGCCGGTGGAGAGCATTGGCTGAACCGGGGCCAAACCCCAAGACCCATCAAATGTTCTCTCAACAACAACAACAAATCCAGCACTGAACAAATCCTAGTTCTCCAGTGCGCAAACATATAAACCTATGTATTGAACAACTTTAGGCTTATGTTTACTGTGAAAACTCGGGCTGTACCCTGCAGCCATTCCTACACCACCAGACATGTGGGTGACCCCTGTCTCTCTATCCCCACATACAAACTGCATGCCCCCTGTCTGTAAACAGCACCATGCAGAGCTGAACACCAGTGGACTCTTAAAGACTATCCTCTGCCCTATCCTTATCTCAGAAGGGGGTAGCAGCCTTTATTGCCACCAGGGAGAGAGGGAGACAGAGCTGTCAAAACAGCTCATCATCGTCCACAGTCAGAGACGTTTAGTGGCGATGCAGTGACTCACCTAGCTGGGTCAGTTTGACACTCTCAGAATAAGCAAATTCATGCAGCTACAGACACCTTAGATAAGAACCTCTCAGACTCTCAGACAGCCATCTGGACAGGACAGAACGCTCTGTGATGTGACCATGAATACAACAGGAGAGCCACAGATCAAAGACCACTCTGATGTAGCGTCTCTCTTTGAAGTTATAAGGACTCTGAGCACTGTAGGCCAGTGGCAACTTAATTGGGGAGGATAGGCTCATAGTAATACCTGGAACGGAATTTATGGAATGGTATCGAACACATCAAACACATGGTTTCCAAAACACATCAAGACAAAAAGTTATGTTAGCATTGACAAAAGCCTCAAGCTCCTGAGAGTTCCAGGAAAACACCCCATTGCGACGCTACAGATCTACACAAGACAACAGTGTCAAACAAGCATCCCTCTGCAGGAACCTGGGTTTTGATCTGCAAGCACAAATCTTGGGAAACTTCCTGAAAAGGAGCTTCCACTTCAAACTTAGTTGAAGTACACTTATTTTTATTTCTGTTTGTTTCAAGGTAATTGAATGAAACCCTGCTCTTGGAGATAGGTCCCTCGACGCTTAGGAGATTCGTTTCTGTGTCCTTTGTGTAACACTTTACGTGTCACATCCACCGAGGCATCCATATCAGTCAAGCTTCACTGTTCATGTAGTAATCTACCCTCTAGTGGCAGTACTAGTACCTACACTGCACTACCAACGGAGTTCCTTTGATTACAGTAGCACTGCTTCACTTGACAAGATATGACAACACTGAAACAATTACATCTAAGAAAATTAGCCACCCCAGAACTTCAATTAGAAATATGTCCTTTATTAGACAGAAAAAACATAGGCTACTATCTGTTTTGTGACAAGATATACAGTACACTTGCTAATCAAAGTTAGTATCAAACATTCTTCAAACAGTCCTACATTACACCTAAGAGGATGAGCAGTCAAAGCAGTGAGCGGGTCACTGTACACTAGTTAGTTTTATTTTAGGATGGTGGAGTAGACCGTCCTAACTTCCATCCATCATATATTAGTGAAAACAAGCTATAGGATAGGAACAGCAAATCCACCCCCCTTTCTCACCTTTCTCAAAACAACTTTTTCCATCACCAAGATTCAACACATTTTCAAACACAAAATCAAAACTTTGAACAAATTTTAAGAAAGACGATGTTACCAGTGGTGTTTTACTTAAGTAAAAATACTTCATAGTACTACTTAAGTATTTTGGGGGGTATATGTACTTTACTATTTATATTTTTGAACTTTTACTTTACTACATTCCTAAAAAAAACATTTAAAACTTTTTACTCCAAACATTTTCCCTGACAACCAAAAGTACCCGTTACATTTTGAATGCTTAACAGGACAGGAAACTTGTCAAATTCACACACTTATCAAGAGAACATCCCTGGTCATCTCTACTGCCTCTGATCTGAAGGGCTCACTAAACACAAATGCTTATTTTGTAAATTATGTCTGAGTGTGCCCCTGGCTATCCGGAAAAATAATAATATATATATATATATATATAGTGCTTTCTGGTTTGCCTAATATAATTAGAAATTATTTATACTTTTACTTTTGATACTTAAGTATATTTAAAACCAAATACTTTGACTTTTACACAAGTAGTATTTTACTGGCTGACTTTCACTTTTTACTTAAGCCATTTTCTATTAAGGCATCTTTACTTTTACTCAAGTATGACAATTGGGTACTTTTCCCACCACTGCATGTTACGTGTACATAGTCTGAATATACTTATAGAATGGAAAGGCCTCTGATGATGGTAAATGCAGTGTGACGCACATAGGACACACATACATAGATAACATACTGAATCACACTATAAACCTCTATTACACAAAGAGGAAGAAGAACCTATTACATGTTGAGGGCCGTACTTACATCAAACTTACATGGTCAAGTTGTTTTTCATATAGAGCATAATTTCTGTCACCAGTCAAATCATGCATTCCATTTGCCAATTCACTGCATGGGTTATATTACACAAACACAGAAAGTGTATGTATAGGGTTAAACTAAATACTCTTAAAAACAATAAGTGGATTTTATTATGAGAAAAAATACATACAAAACAAACAAAACAATTCCTGTAAATAGCATTGTGTATTACATATTTCAATACCCCACTTTATCAATAGTCTGATTGAATCCTTCCACCCCATGTAGGGTAACAGATATGTCATAGAAGTGGTTTCAGACGTCACCAAAGGTTCAGAGCCAGAGAGTACTGAGGGTAAAACCCGACATGTACAAGGTGCTACGGCCTTGAAAATGTCCTAGGCCTGAATTTTTCGACACAATGGGTGTGCCAGAAAACAGGTTTTTCTAGTATGCGATTCAGTGACCGGTAAAAAACTGTTTCATGAAACCCACAACAACAAACTATTGAGATTCTGGATTACTCAATCCAGTCTCTGGACGAGAGACACTATTAGTTAAGACTATTCGATTATTAACCAAATATTGGCTCATACTGTGAGTCAAGGGGATACGTGACAATCATAGCAACCAGAAAGATTGAGGTGTTACATAGAGTATTAGTTACTATCAGGAAGGCCATTTTATATCCAAAGTGCTCATATAAAGATCACATCTATACGGTCCAGTTTTGATTGGATGTAGTCGATAATAAAATGTACTGTCAAATAGCCCTCTAAAAGGGCCTTCACCTTCAGTGTGCCAGACAGACATGTTTGAATGAGGTACAGTTAATGTTAACATCAGTAAAAACTACACAGTGAGTTTCACTGTAAATATTTCAACATTTCCTGATACTGTAGCTGCAGTGACTGACAACACAGTATAGCATGATGGGATACTGGAGGACTAGGTCTTCTTCTTCAGATCCTCAAAGCGTCGTGACAGGTCATCAAAGTCGATGTCATCAGAGCTCGCAGTGTTTCGTCCAACTCCAAAAGAGGAAGTGGGAAGCGTGTCGGGAACTGAGGGCAGCTCAGGGAGGGCGTTGTTATCGTAGATCTGGGATGAAGGCCCGGGGCCTGTGGAAAGAACAGGTTTAAATTGACATTACAAATACACCCCAATGCAACTGTTATGCAAAAATCAAGCAATTATATCGTTGAAGAGATTGACGTGTAGGAAAGGAAATATTCTTTGAAAACAACTTACCAGAGACCTGGGATCGATCAGAAGGTTTAATACACAGCTCATCAATCTGAAAAATACACACACATCATGATCTCTCTACCCTGCCTGCATGTTGAAATGTTAAAGTTGTATAAACACATGAGAAGGCAGAGAAAAACAATGTTTTGTATGTTAGTATGTGATTGGAGAGGAATAATCATTGAAGTAGTGCATTGCTGAGAAAGTCAACACCGCTGGGGTAAGAATGAACAAAAAGCAAGAGCTCATAATATAACTAACCTCAAATTGCATTCACTTCACTATGAAGAACATTGCTTCCCTACCACATCTAGTAACATACTAATTTGACAGCAAGCAGATCTGTTGTTTCAGCATATTATAAATCACTCAGAGCATTCAAAAGACAGTCGTATGCCGTTCAGCACAAGGTTAGTGATTAGCAGTTAATACCAGCTATGGCCGTTTCCACATTCTATCCGTTCTTATCCAATCCCTATCACGTCCCTGTAGCATAGCACTGTGCTGCAGAGACAAGCGATGGCACAAGCAAACTATAATGAACTCCTCTTCCCTGAAAGGTGAACTGGCCGTCTGTCCATCTGTCTGGAGAAGCAGAAGGGGGCAGGGGGCTCTGACACTTACAGACTGGTAGGTGGGGGGGCAGCTCGGCAGCTCAGGGGGCGGCCCTCCTCTCATTGGAGGCTGGAAGTTGTTAAAGGCATCATATGTGCCAACAGAGGGGCCGTTGAACCCTATGGGGCCGGGCATCTGAAGAAAAAAAACGTACAGAAATAAAAACATCACATTTATGTCAACATTTCTATATTTCAGTCTCAAAGCTGGAATCCTTAATGGTGAAACAGCCATGTCTGTTGGCAGTATTACAACAACAACGAAGTTACTGCAAACAACTAACACTGTTTTCTTCCGCTCTGACATTGTCGCAGGCGCGATAGAAAAGCACAATATGTACTGCTGCACGAACAATAGCGGCCAGTGGTGCTGTTTTCCCCCTACTGCGGACTCCACCTGTAAGCAAACAATGTCATTCAAGCCACTATTGTAAATAAATGGTCTTACTGCTCCTTTGGGTGTTGGGTAGCTGAACGCTGATGGGGGGCCCATTGGCATAGGCATGGCTCCAGCGGTGAAGCCGCCACCGCCACCACCTCCACCGCCTGGCTTCTTGAAGTCAGAGTCCACGTCTATAAGGTCAGCCTCCTCGCCTGTACAAACCTCTGGCTGCGGGGGGTTAAAATCTAATTTTATTCATCACATGCCTAGTTAACTAACTATTTAGCAGTCTTATGGCTTAGGGGGAAGAGGCTTTCAGGGTCGTTGGTTCCAGACTTGTTAGTATATAAATAGTAGAGTCAGTCAGGGTGTGGGCACAGGGAGACCGACAGGTTCATCATCATCAGATACTCACTCTGACCATGGCGTCTGACTCGTAGGGCACGTTGTAGTTTTTGGCAATCTCAATGAGGTAGCGCTCCACTAGGATCTTAGGAGGAGCCTCTACACTCAGTTTGTGCATGAGCTATGGGGTAAAGTAGAGACAGAGAAATATGTTTTAGGCACACAGAAACAAACACATCAACATATACAGTACCAATCAAGAGTTTGGATACACCTACTCATTCAAGGGCTCTCTTTATTTTTACTATTTTCTACATTGTAGAATAATAGTGAAGACATCAAAACCATTAAATAACAAATGGATTCATGTAGTAACTATAAATATGTCTTAGATTCTTCAAAGTAGCCACCCTTTGCATACTCTTGGCATTCTCTCAACCAGCTTCATGAGGAATGCTTTTCCAACAGTCTTGAAGGAGTTCCCACATATGCTGAGCACTTGTTGGCTGCTTTTCCTTCACTCTACGGTCCAACTCATCTCAAACCATCTCAATTGGGTTGAGGTCGGTTGATTGTGGAGGCCAGGTCATCTGACGCAGCACACCATCACTCTCCTTCTCGGTAAAATAGACCTTACACAGCCTGGAGGTGTGTCGGGTCATTGTCCTGTTGAAAAACAAAAATAGCCCCACTAAGCGCAAACCAGATGGGATGGCGTATCGCTGCAGAATGCTGTGGTAGCCATGCTGGTTAAGTGTGCCTTGAATTCTAAATAAAATCACTGACAGTGTCACCAGCAAAGCATCCCCACACCTCCTCCTCCATGCTTCACGGTGGGAACCACACCTACTCTGCATCTCACAAAGACACGGCGGTTGGAACCAAAAATCTCAAATTTGGACTGACCAAAAGGACAGATTTCCACCGGCCTAATGTCCACTGCTCGTGTTTCTTGTCCCAAGCAAGTCCCTTCTTATTGGTGTCCTTTAGTAGTGGTTTCTTTCCAGCAATTCGACCATGAAGGCCTGATTCACAGTCTCCTCTGAACAGTTGATGTTGAGATGTGTCTGTTACTTGAACTCTGTGAAGCATTTATTTGGGCTGCAATCTGAGGTGCAGTTAACTCTAATGAACTTATCCGTTGCAGCAGAGGTAACTCTGGGTCTTCCTTTCCTGTGGTGATCCTCATGAAAGCCAGTTTTATCATAGAGTGTGCAAAGCTGTGTGCAAAGCTGTCATCAAGGCAAAGGGTGGCTACTTTGATGAATCTCAAATATATTTTGATTTAACACTTTTTTGGTTACTACATGATTCCATGTGTTATTTCATAGTTTTGATGTCTTCACTATTATTCTACAATGTAGAAAATAGTACAAATTAAGAAAAACCCTTGAATGAGTAGGTGTGTCCAAACTTTTGACTGGTACTATATCTTGAAGCAGACAACCTGAAAATGCATACCCTGTCATTGACAGTGCCGATTTGGTTTGTCCTACAGAGCTTGCCATACTCCTTGCTGTATTTGGCACACAGCTGATCAGACACCTTTATGGAGAAAGCACAGTATCAAGAATCACAATACAGCAATAAGTGTACGAACTGCATTACAATTTTTTTACTGAGGACTAGTTCCAAACTGTATTAGTCGTATGTACAGGATACACATGGTCCAACTAAATGCTTACTTGCAGTGTTCTTCAACAATGCAACAACAACAATAAAAAATGATAAAAGATAAGAATACGAACATAAAGTGAATGTCTCAGTAGAATAGAATAATACATTATAGCATAAGTATAATACAGAAAGGCACAATTTATAGTCCAATAGTTACATGTGTATTGGGGAAGGGGCAGGGGTGGGACGCAAGTGTTTAAATTAGGTAGAATAATAAGACTAGTTCAAGTGCCTAAACATGCTATCTCCAGGGTTAACGCAGCCGCACATCGCATACTACTCACAATTTTGAGCTCGTTGACCTCAGACTGCAGACGTGGGGCTGCCCAGATGAGAGTGGACACAGCCTCCTGCAGGCCAGGGTCCAGCTCCCTGTCAAGAAACAGACAAATAGGTGTTAAGGACGGGGCTTGACAGATTTGTCTGAAAGCACAAATTAAAATTGGTCTGTAACATCATGGGCCAAAAGGGTGACTTAAAATGGTGTTGTATGATGCAAGGAACCACTTCACAAAATACAATTATCATTACCACACAGAGAATCGTAAAAATGTAAGCCACTCTCCACCTATTGACTTCTTTGCATATTCAAACTGTCTCAAAATAGAACACAGACCCTTAAAAAAAAGACATGTTTTATCACATACACCAGATAGGTGCAGTGAAATGTGTAGTTTTACAGGGTGAGCCATAGTAGTACAGCAGCCCCTGGAGCAAATTAGTGTTAAGTAACTTGTTCAAAGGCACATTGACAGATTTTTCACGTTGTCGGCTCGGGTATTCCAACCAGCGACCTTTCGTTACTGGCTCAATGCTCTAACCTCAGCTACTTTAAAGCAAGGTAACTTACTAAGACATGTTTATCTATAACCATGTAAGGCTGAAATATGAAGGTTTTCGTGGAGATCTATTGACAGGATAGGAGTAATTTCAAAAGTAGGCTACTCTTAGGGCGGGGGCGATACTGGTTAGTACTGTGGCATGGAAACAAAACACGAAGCGGATTTAACTTCCTTAGGAAAACAGCCCTACTGATGGAAACGAACATTATATTGTCATCTAGTCACATGTATGTATTTTCCAAGCTATAGCACACAATATTTTACATACAGCAGGTTTTTAAAAGGACCAAAGAGTTGGATCCGCTTAGGGTTTTCATTTTTGCCATGGAAGAAATATTGTGACACTGGTATCATCCAGGCCCTAACTATTCTAAGAATATATTTTAACACTGTCAGAATGACATGCCCAATGTTGAATAGAGAGGAATAGAGTCAACTCCCAATTGAGTGTTTGAGATGTGTTTTTTTATAAACAGGAGTAGGTTAACGCACCCGTTCAACTGTCATTTATTCAAGAGCGCTGGACATTTTTGTAGGACATCGGACATGACATTAATACATGCTATTAGCTAAATACTTAACTACCAAGATAACTAGCCAGGCTACACCATATGTTTTGAATTGGCTAACTAGTCCGTTTGTTAGTCTATCATTATTTTATAGGCCATAGTTTAGCTGCTGCAATCTCTCCCCTCAGGCCCAATCACACTGGCATAAATGCAGGGAATGCACACACAACTTTTCCAGTATTTTAATGGCCGTATGATCCGTTTGTAAACCAGAAATGTACTGTCTCTGGGCAAATAACTCACTAACTAGCAAGGAATATCAACAAAATGCTCTGCGCTTTGATCATCTCGTGACAGAAAACCGCCTGTCAATGCAATAATTATTCTCCGATGGGCTCTGCAGAAATTGGGAGAACAGCGCGCAACACATTGCATGCGGAAGACACTGGTCCAATTCTAATCGGAGTAATTTTAGGATTTTATTTTTTTAGCTTGTCCATCCAGACAACTTACAGTAAATCTATATTGTTCTGGTCCAACTATTTGTTTTACCTGTCCCGGACAAGCATTAATGTCAAGCCCTGAAGGATAAACTCAAACACCGATAATAAGGCTCTTCTTTCAATTGCCTTTACTTGATTCCTTGCATTCTCTCTCGGTCTCAAAACGCATTGGAAGAGAAGTCCCACGGCTCCTCCTCTCTCTAACCTCATCCAATGTGTTTTGAGGAGGCGGCAAGGAGACGTGACGCAAGGAAATAAACAATTGAGAAAGAGCCTCCTTGTCAGAGTCCTCTAGGCTGGCTCATTTACTTCATGGACTGGATGAGGCCAAAGCGAGCCAGCAGCAGGTCACAGTACAGTTCTAGGATCTCCATGGCCTCTACCAAGTAGTCCTCTCTGATGATGTGCTCCACACGGATCCGCGCTCGCTCATCCTTTCCTGTTGACAGGTAGTCTGCAATCTCCTTCCGCGCCTTCTGAGCTAGCTCAGCTACAAAAAGACAGAAGATCCATTCTGTAAGCATTTATTTTAAAGACAACCCGAGATACAAAAATCTCAATTAACAGAGACTAGGCTACAGCTTGCAGGGTGTATGTACAGTACCAGTCAAAAGTTTGGACACGCCCACTCATTCAAGGGTTTTCTTTATTTTAACTATTTTCTACATTGTAGAATAGTGAAGATATCAAAACTATGAAATAACACATGGAATCATGTGGTAACCCCCCAAAAAAGTGTTAAACAAATCAAAATATATTTTATATTTGAGATTCTTCAAAGTAGCCACCCTTTGCCTTGACAGCTTTGCACACTCTTGGCATTCTCTCAACCAGCTTCACCTGGAATGCTTTTCCAACAGTCTTGAAGGAGTTCCCACATATGCCGAGCACTGGTTGGCTGCTTTCCCTTCCTTCTGCGGTCCAACTCATCCCAAACCATCTCAATTGGGTTGAGGTCGGGTGATTGTGGAGGCCAGGTCATGTGGTGGGAACCACACATGCAGAGATCATCCGTTCACCTACTCTGCGTCTCACAAAGACACAGCGGTCTCAAATTTTGAGTCATCAGACCAAAGGACAGATTTCCACCGGTCTAATGTCCATTGCTCGTGTTTCTTGCCCCAAGCAAGTCTCTTCTTATTGGTGTCCTTTAGTAGTGGTTTCTTTCCAGCAATTTGACCATGAAGGCCTGATTCACACAGTTTCATCTGAACAGTTGATGTTGAGATGTGTGTTACTTGAACTCTGTGAATCATTTATTTGGGCCTTACTGAGGTTGTTAACTCTTATGAACTTATCCTCTGCAGCAGAGGTAACTCCATTCCATTCCTGTGGTGGTCCTCATGAGAGCCAGTTTCATCATATCGCTTTATGGTTTTTGCGACCGCACTTGAAGAAACTTCAAAAGTTCTTGAAATTATCCGGATTGACTAACCTTCATGTCTTAAAGTAATGATGACTGTCATTTCTCTTTGCTTATTTGAGCTGTTCTTGACATAATATGGACTTGGTCTTTTACCAAATAGGGCTATCTTCTTTATACCCCCCTACCTTGTCACATCACAACACAATGGCTCAAACGCATTAAGAAGGAAAGAAATTCCACAAATTAACTTTTAAGAAGGCACACCTGTTAATTGAAATGCATTCCAGGTGACTAGCCCATGAAGCTGGTTGAGAGAATGCCAAGAGTGTGCAAAGCTGTCAAGGCAAAGGGTGGCTACTTTGAAGAATCTCAAATATAAAATGTAGATTAACACTTTTTTGGTTAGTACAGGATTCCATGTGTTATTTCATAGCTTTGATGTCTTCACTATTATTTCTACAATGTAGAAAATAGTACAAATAAAGAAAACCCCTGGAATGAGTAGGTGTGTCGAAACTTTGGACTGGTACTGTAGTTGCCAGGCTCACTTTTTTTTTTCTCCAAGAGCTTCAGGCGATTGATCACCAGTCGGAGATTGACCCGGAGTCTTTCTGCTTTGAATCCTCCACCGAGCATGATGGCCAGCTAAGGAAACAAAATAAGTTGGCATTGAAAAGAGGAGCCAATACATACTGGCAAGTCTGACTATTTCTTTGCCACACTGACATCACCCACCATATTGTTTTCACCTATCCTTTGATCAGAGAACGTGAAGATGAAGGAGATGAGGGAATAAGGAGAGGGAATAAGGAGAGGTTTCGACCCTAGTGAGTCATCACCATCGTATGAGCTTGTTGATGGCCACACCAGTAACTACAGGCAGGTAGGACTGAAGCGGGCATATAAAACAGACAGCCATTGAGCTAACAGTAGTATCCACCCTCTGAAACCAATAACTGGCTAATTTACATCGCCTCTATCAGAAATGTAGAAAGTATACACAATTTACTTTGCTGAATTAACTAAATCCACGTTCATGGATCACATAGTAAAGGAACTGGTTAGCTAACTAGCTAGTTTGCACAAGGATGAAGAAATCTGGTTAACTAGCTACTAGTAGTTATGCTAGCAAGATAGCTAGCTAGTTTGATAAACAAAGCAGTGCTGTTCGAATCAAAACGTTTCCAGCTAGCTAAAGTAATGTTACCTATAACAAAGATCAACCAATAGAAAACATAGTATATATAATAATTTACATTGTATATCTAATACCCCATTTGTTTACATTACCTGTTATGGTCGTTAGCTAGGTAAACAGCAACTTGTCGAGTTGCTTGACTTCCGTGAATGTGAGCCTTCCTCCTTCTACCGCACAAAAAAAACATGACTGAGTGACGTCACCGGAAATTTTCAAAACGTGGCCGGTTCACACCTGCGGTTCACACCACTAGACGGCGATGGTGGATTGGAG
This sequence comes from Brachymystax lenok tsinlingensis, assembly GCA_030435695.1. Classification (NCBI taxonomy): domain Eukaryota; kingdom Metazoa; phylum Chordata; class Actinopteri; order Salmoniformes; family Salmonidae; genus Brachymystax; species Brachymystax lenok. The sequence goes on along the minus strand of CM059800.1, from coordinate 18,263,057 downwards.
AGGAAGAAACTAGATTTCAAAAAGATATTAGACCCAATGCTATAAATGTACAGTACACTAGCTACATTGCCAGATATGTTTTGAGAAAGACAACCACAATATAGCTGGTCAAACTGCACAGGGCAGAAAGGCGGTTTCAAAACTACACCCCGCAGCTCTTTCGTTAGATCATAAAATCCCTTTAAATATTCACTCACATGAAAAAGCTGCAAGTAGTAGTGTGAACTTTGAACAAGAATCACTAATTCAATCAATTATTTAGCTAAATAATAATACACGTTTTTATTGTCACTTACACCGGAGGTGCAGTACAAATGTGGTTTTACGGGATGTCTACTCATTCCATGGAGGGCCGAGTGTCTGCGGGTTTTCGCTCCTCCCTTGTACTTGATGAATTAAGATCACATTAGTAAGGAACTCCCCTCACCTGGTTGACTAGGTCTTGATTGAAAAAAAAAAAAAAAGCAGACACTAGACCTTCCATGGAATGAGTTTGGCACCCGTTTTACAGGGTCAGCCATAGTAGTATGGTGACTCTGGAGCAAATTATGGTTAAGTGCCTTGCCCAAGGGCGCATCAGCAGATTGTTCACCTGCTGCCCACAGATCGATTAGCTGAACAGATGAATAGTGTGAATCTAATTGGTCACAACAAGTCAGAATATATTACATCATGACAAGTTTAGCTTTTTTTTTTATTGCAAATTACAAACTTACGAGCACTGGTTAACATAAATTGCAGCTTTCTCTTTAAAAATCTGTACAAAGAAATATGCATTACCATAACACATACATCATCATAACAATCTAAATGTTACAACTTGAGTTTGCTGGCTGAGACTTCTTTGTGTTTCTTCTTCTTGGAGCCCGGCTCCTTGGCTCCTTTGATCTGGCTCTTCACTTGGTCTTGTAGTTGGGAGAAGAAGGCGGAGGAGGAGCGGAGAGCTTTATCCTTCCCCTCATCCTTGAACAAAGAACAAAAAAAAAGCTCAACATCTATTTTTAAGAAACTATTTGCAACTGTGACAGATAGCTGAATCCTAGCTATTGTAATAAATACAAATGAAAATGTGTGGAGAACACAATGGCCTTACCAGTCTATATTGATCACACACAAATATAATGGAGGGGCTTGCATTTGAAAGACAAGGTTAACTAAATATAAAAACGAGATGCAGAGAGAAAGAAAACACTGACCTTTAACAAGGTTGCTTTGCCTCCCTTTGTGAGTTTCTTGAGGTTTTCTGCCACCTCCGCCTTTGATTGTTTCCTATTCTCTCCAGTTCTGTTAGCTTCCTTCAGTTTTTGTCTCTTCTCCTTCTCCTGGATCTTGATGCTCTTCACCTTCTTCTTCTTGCGTCTCTCTCGTTTCTTGTCTGTGGTGGTCTTTTCAGAGTCGCCCAGCACGTCGCCAGCCTTGTTCTTCTCCTAAGATCAGAAAGAAAATGGTGTTACCCTGTCCTCAGAATAATCTACTAAAAGGCTACTATGGTAGAAAACACAGAAGTACATAGGTTGACTTCGACCCTTGAACGCTTTTGTACGCGTCAGTGTACTCTACTAGAATATGATTTCCCATAACATGAAACATTATGGAGAAGGATGCATGACAAACCTTGACTTCCTCTGGAGCCAATAGAGTGGCATTACTAGCACTGACTGGCGCAACTTCCTCCATAGCAATAGAAGGCAAATTGGAGACAACTTTCACTTCAGGAACAGGCTGCAGGACACAAGGGTCAAACATATCAATATTGTGCAAAAAAGCGTTTCATTCATTATAAACTGGGTGGTTCGAACCCCAAATGCTGATTTTCTGAAAGCCCTGGTATAGCACTGTATTCGGGTATGACAAAACATTTATTTTTAAACCACAAATCAGGGCTGTGTCCAGGCACTCCGCAATGCGTCATGAATAAAAGCTCTTAGCCGTGGTATACTGGCCATATACCACACCCCCTCATGCCTTATTGCTTAAATATACCATCTTTAAAAGACAAGCATAAATTCTGGTTTTCATGCAAATGCTACAGTGTTTAGTTTATACGGATCCCCATTAGCTACTCCACATGCAGCAGCTACTGGGGTCCACATAAAACATACACGACAAAGTACAGAACAGTAATAGACAAGAACATCATAAGATATTACATTAATAAAAAGTTATATATTAGGAAAGACAGACAAAAATACTACTTACGCACTATTCTTATATACAGTACAGTTAAATTAGATCTTTAAAAAGAGGAGAGATGCTGTGATACAATATGGTTTTTTAAAGCTAAACTTGCCTTTTGCCCATGTAACCTCTGGTGGCAGAGCGTTCCACAATGACATGGCTCTATTCATAACTGAGTGACGCATTAAATCTGTTTTTGGTTTGGGTACCGTGAAGAAACCCATAGTGGCGTGTCATGCATGTCTGAAGTGTATGCAAATAGATTATACAAGTGGTTAGGCATTTTCAACACACAACTGTTTCTTAAAAAGACGAAGAGTAGTAGTCAATTTCTCCTCAACCATGAAAGACTATCATGTTGTTGATGTTAGTTCTGTGTGTGCAGTTAAGGGCAAGGCATGCTGCTTTGTTTCAAGCCAGCTGTTTGCAGTGTCCAGGGCACATGGAAACATTGACAGGAAAACTCACCGGTTTGGGTGTGAAGTGGAAGTTAGAGAGAGCGTCAAGTTTAAGGAATAGAGAATCCATGAGATTTTGAATTTCTACATGGGCTGGGTTTTCTTCGTCCTCTGTCTTTTGCTGAAATACAAGGGAAATAGATAGAACTAATATAAATCATATAAATAAATAATTCATCAAAAAAATGCTTTAATTGCAATATAGAGAAAAGCCAAGTATGTATGTTCACACTACAATATAATGAAATAACTACCTGATTCTGCTTGAGGTACTCTTGCTCATAAACCTCTGCAAGGCTCAGCTTGCTCTTCTCATGGTCCAGAGTCAGCCTCTTCTTGTACTCAAATACCTCTTCCTTAGGCTTCTCCTTGCGCACCACATCATCCCACACCTTGGGGGAAAAAAAAAAAAAATTACCTTTGAAATGTGCCAATGTGGTTACATTGGAACTAAATACTGGATAGACCTATACTTGTTCTACCCATTTACTCAATGAAACGATGACACATTCAGCTGGATCCAACAGAATAGTTGTTCAGTTTGTTGTCAAGATTGAGTTGTCTCAATCTTGACGGGCTAGCTAACAACGTCACGAAAACAATGCACACGATTCAATGGTGCAGAAGTTCGTGTGTTGTTGTGATTCTGAATGGCCAGATACTGACGGTGCCATGTGGGGAATCATAGGTGGCTCTTTCAGCTAGTTTTATCTTGTTCTTGATACTAGGTCTCGTTTCACTGATGTCTATGCTAAAACGGCTCAAATTCACTAGCTAGCAAAAACTAAAACGATGTACTTGAAAGACAAGTTCTCATTGTGCAACTGTATGTTTTCAATAAACATTGGAGACGAAATATAGTTTACATGTTGTCAACAACCTAAGCCAACCCTGTCTGTTTGGCCCCCCTAGTTGAGCATGCGTCGGTTTGTTGCTAAACAACCGACCTGTCTATACACTGACCTGGTCTTTAATCCTCTGCTTGATTATGTCCTCCAGCTGCAAAGTGGTTTCCTCTGTTACAGCAGGGGCTGAGAGAAAACAGAGCAAAATGTTACCTGACTGAACAAACACCCTCTCTGACACACACAAACTTGCAGTAAATAAAATACTAAACCATCTCCAACGGGACTGACAGCTAAACTGAACAGACTGACAAGCATGTGGTACTTACCCATCCTGGAGGCCGAGTCAAATGCCACATCCACCTCAAGAAGGCTGTTCTCTGGACGAGTCTGAGCAGACACCTCTCCTGTTAGTTGCCATGGCTTCTCTCCCATGGCAGCCTTTTCCAAATCCTGGATCTTTTCAGCCATCTGTGTAAGGTAAGAATTTACCATTTCATTAGTCTGCTACATAAAGTTATATATACGGCAGATGAAAAAAATAGTAAATGAAATGACACCCAACCCAATTTAGATATTCTAAAACAACCCTTGAGGAAAAGCTTGCCTTGTCTTGTCGTTTCTCAAAGGAGGATTTGGATTCAGGTTTTGTTGCATTTTGAGACTTTCCTCCAAAGATGTCCGCCATGTCTTCTCCCTCACTGTCATCACTTTCTCCAGGTAGGTTAAAGGTCACCCGTTTCAAAGCCTCCTTGGCTTGTCTGCACTCTTCATCCTCAACAAAGTCCCTAAAACAGCAAAGGAACAAACAACTCTTATCTTAAGTACAAAATGAATATCCCTGCCCTATATTCCTTTTTGATGCAATTCCAACCATGACATTCATATGAGATTCCTGCATCAGCCACTTACTCATTTTCTTCTTCATCATCATCATTTTCTTGTATCCCATCTATACTGTTGTCCTCATCCTCTACGTCTGATTGGTCAGCTGTTTGTGCAGGATCATCATCCACAGCATCAAAGAAGTCTTTGTACTTCAGATTCCTGGAACTTTTCAGCTACAGTAAGAACATAGTACATTAATAGGAATTCAGTGTGTTTGGCTAAAATAATGACCAGAAACACCACCGAACAGTCGCTAGGTCTGGCAGAGAGAAAAACTATATGATACATACTGTGCTTGTTTTTTTAGTTTTTTTGGAAGAAACATCTTCACTGAAGAGATCTACGTCATCATCTTCATCTCCAGAGGGCAAGTCCTGGAAGTAGTCTACATCATCGTCCCCTTCCTTCCCCTCCCTTTTGTCCATATCATCCAGAAAGGACTCCATCTCTGAGAGCTTGAAGAACCTGTCATCAACCTCTGATGGAGGACCCAGTGGTTTTGACTCTCTCACCGCTGAGCATTTCTTCTGTTTAGCTTGTTTTTCTAATGCATCCACATCAAAATCTACATCAGAGTCCTCATCTGTGTTATCCCCTCTTAAGGCATCCATAGCAGTTTTAAGCATGGGTGGTTCTTCTCCTTGCTCATCTTCCAAATCCCCATCTCTCATCTCCTCTTCTATGTCTTCATCATCTTGTTCAACCCCTTCCGGCTCCTCATCAGCATCCTCTTCATCAAACAGGATACTCAGAGCTGTATCCAAGGCAGCCTGACTCACTGCAGTCTCAAATTGCTTCAGCACTGCAGTATTCTGGAGCTCCAGCTCCTGCCATATCTGTTCCTCGTCAAAGTTCTCAACCACCAGCTGGTCCAGAGGACTTCCCTTTGAGCCTGCTGGCTCGTGGGTTTTGTGTAAATCATACAGGGTCTTAGTGAGATAAGTGAAGTCTGTTGCCACGCCACCCTGAAGACTATACACAAAGAAAAAAAATAGCAATGTTTGTTAGTATTCTTAAAGTAGTACATCGGTTAGTAACGTTAGCAGTCTTCTTCAACCAACCCTGGCCTTGAAAAGTGTGCGGGGGTTTGTTCTAGCCCAGTACCCATACCCGGCTCAACTAATCAAGTGTAGCTAAATTACGAGAATCAAGTTTATCGGTGCTGCCGGGCTATCTTTAAGAATATTTGATGACGTGTCTAACTAACTAGCTAACCAAACAGGGAATGCTTGCAGATTTTTGCTTGCTAGGTGCTAGCTAGCCTTAGCATTGTGTAACGATGTCAGCAAGTGAATGAATTGATTTTTAAGTTAAACATATCTGGATATTATTATAAAATGTGGCACTTACCTAAGAAAATGTTCTGGATGTGCAGTTTTTATGTTTAGTAGCTTTAAACAGCCCTCCAACGTGTTACCTATGTCCCCGGTAGCCATCGTTTTTCCTCACATGTGAACATGTGTGTAACAAGAAGATGTGCTCCCCCCGGAAACAATATCTGTTGTGCTACAAAGATCCGGATAGCAGGTCAGGTTTAGCAAGCTGGATAGACAACATTAATATCTCAAATAACTGTATTTACAAGTGCAATGTATGGTTTTTAATTGAAAAGCAACATACGTGTGCTCTATCCCATTGTCTTGACATTCAAAGCGATTCGCTATACTACGTTGCACGATTTTTCGAAAATATGGCGGCGTCCGTGTTGAAGGTTGCACGTAAGTATAGATCGCTATCTGTTGTTGTTAGCCAGCTTGCTAACAGTCATCTGATAAATATTGTTTCACATGTCAGAAACAGTCTCTTTAGACTTTTTTTTTTATCTCGGGCTACACAACAAAGTAAGCTAAATCCACCGTTGTTAGTGCATAATTACTTTTAGCAAGTGTTCCCTGTTGCTATCTACTTGACTTATCCAGGTAGCATATTCAATCAAATAAGATCCGTACTCCGGAAAAAAACAGTATAGCATGGTTTGGCGGTATGGCTGTACTGAACACTTTATTTATTTTGTTACAGGTCTCTCAAACTGTGTTCGTCACACTTGTTCTCCAACCCTGAGGACACTTTCAACATCAACACCACTCTGCCAAGGTATTCCAGGATCTGTCTGGAAACTGGGAAGGCTAAATCACATCGCTATAGCTGTACCAGACATTGAGAAAGCCACTGCTCTTTACAGAGATGTGCTGGGGGCTCAGGTCAGCGATAAAGTTCCCCTTCCTGAGCATGGAGTCTACACTGTCTTTGTGGAGCTGGGTAACACCAAGCTGGAACTGCTGCACCCACACGGGGAGAAGAGCCCCATCGCAGGCTTCCTACAGAAGAACAAATCTGGTGGGATGCACCATATCTGCATTGAGGTGAGTCAGTCTTAGCTATGCTGCATATGCTGTTCAGCCCACATGAATGGGCTGTATTCACTCACTCTATCCTTGTCTCCTCATCTGTTCTCTAATGGAATTGTATGTTATTTTTGTGATTTCAGGTTGATGATATCAATGCAGCGATAGTGGATCTGAAGGCTAGGAACATAAGAACCCTGTCAGCTGAACCACGGATAGGCGCTCATGGGAAACCTGTCATGTTCCTACACCCAAAAGACTGTGATGGAGTACTTGTGGAACTGGAGCAAGCCTGAATACCCACAGGTCTCAAACTCTATAGTTCACAATTAGCCGGTTTGAAAATTGATTCATTATTGCACTTTTTCCACCAGAAATAATGATAGCAAAGGTTGATTTTTGATATATGTTTAAAACCAGGGTTTTGATCCATAAAAAAATAAAATAATCTTTATCTTCCTTAAAAGTAAGTGTCTATTTGTCTCTGCTGTGAATAAATTCTATGATTGACTCTAAGCACTGTATGGTGTGTAAATTCACATTTTATTAATTCATTTCACGTGCAAGTCAAACATGAAGTGTACATAGATAAATGTTTTTATGTGAAATAACTCAACATTTATTTTCACACTGATTTAAACTGAGATGATAGAGCTGCTGGGAAATATTTATGAGGAGCAAATTCAATAATCATGCACCTTTCAGCTGGCTCTCAGAGGAATGACCAGTTTCTCTCGCTATCGCACTCTCTCTCATTGTGAGGAAAAACAAAATGGCCTTTTGATTTGCAACTTCTGGAAATCTCATTTGAACTCGCTATGCAACAGGACACATGTCTTAATATAAAAATGTATAAACTGATATGACAAGCATAAGCATATATTGAGTGTAATAAGGTTGTTTCATTGTACTAAAAGCATTTCAGCTTAATTGCATGGACATTTAAGCAGCCTGTCCAGTCTTATCTTTAGTGTTGCAGCAGGCTTTTCTTATTTCCTCAGTGAAGAAATGCAACAGGAACTTCCTCACAGTTTCTGCATGAATATAAATTCATAGCCTTCAGCATATATTCCTAATGACATTAGTCAGGCTCTTGTTTTGGAACTACATTTCAGGCAATGTGTTTATGTCACTGACTTTCTGCAGTGTTAAACATGTAATAGTTTCATTTGCTGTGAAATAGGCACATTCAGTAGCTTTTTCCATAATTTGTCACCAGTCTGGTGCCTAGAACAACTTATCCTCTGCAGCAGAGGGAACTCTGGGTCTTCCATTCCTGTAGCGGTCCTCATGAGAGCCAGTTTCATCAGAGCGCTTGATGGTTTTTGCGACTGCACTCGAAGAAACTTTCAAAGTTCTTGAAATGTTCTGTATTGACTGACCTTCAAGTCTTAAAGTAATGATGGACTGTCGTTTCTCTTTGCTTATTTGAGATGTTTTTGCCATAATATGGACTTGGTCTTTTACCAAATAGGGCTATATTCTGTATATCCCCCTACCTTGTCACAACACAACTGACTGGCTCAAATGCATTAAGAAGGAAAGCAATTCCACAAATTAACTTTTAAGAAGGCACACCTGTTAATTGAAATGCATTCCAGGTGACTACCTCATGAATCTGGTTGAGAGAATGCCAAGCGTGTGCAAAGGGTGGCTATTTGAAGAAACTCAAATATAAAGTATATTTTGAATTAACACTTTTTTTGTTACTACATGATTCCATATGTGTTATTTCATAGTTTTGATGTCTTCACTATTATTCTACAGTGTAGAAAATAGTATAAAGAAAAACCCTTGAATGAGTAGGTGTTCTAAAACTTTTGACCAGTAGTGTATCTTGATTACAGAAGTATTCAATCCTCTGACAGTGATTTCAGCTGTGAGTCCTTCTGGGTAAGTCTCTTATGAGCTTTGCACTCCTGGATTGTACAATATTTGCACATTCTTTAAAAAATTATTCAAGCTATGTCAAGATATTTTCGTGTCTTGCCAGAGACTTTCAAGACAATTTAAGTCAAAACTGTAACTAGGCAACTCAAGAACATTCAATGTTGTCTTGGTAAGCAACGGCAGTGTATATTTGGTCTTGTGTTTTAGGTTATTGCCCTGCTGAATGGTGGATTTGTCACTCAGTGTCTGTTGGAAAGCAGACTGAATCGGGTTTCCCTCTAGGATTTTGCCTGTGCTTGGCTCTATTCCGTTTCTTTTTATTTAAAAAAACTCTGTAGTCCTTGTCGATGCCACCCCCATGCTTGAAAATATGAGGAGTGGTACTCAGTTGTGTGTTGGATTTTCCCCAAACATAACGGTTTGTATTCAAGACAAAGTTCATTTCTTTGGCACATTTTTTGCAGTTTTACTTGAGTGCCTTATTACAAACAGGATGCATGTTTTGGAATATTTTTATTCTGTAGAGGTTTCCTTCTTTTCTCTCTGTCAATTAGGTACATTTTGTGGAGTAACTACAATGTTGTGGTTCATCCTCAGTTTTCTCCTATCACAGACATAAGTTTGTAACTGTTTTGGACTCATGGTGAAATCTCTATCTCAGGCAACTGTTAGGAAGGACGCCTGTATCTTTGTAGTGAATGGGTGTATTGATACGCCATCCAAAGTGTAATTAATCACTTCACCATGCTCAAACGGATATTCAATGTCTGCTATTTATTTTTTTATCCATCTAACAATAGGTGCCCTTCTTTGCGAGGTATTGGAAAACCTCCCTGGTCTTTGTGGTTGAATCTGTTTTTGAAATTCACTGCTCGACTGATGGACCTTACAAATAATAGTATGTGTGGGGTACAGAGATGAGGTAGTCATTCAAAAATCATGTTAAATACTATTATTGCACACAGTGAGTCCCATGCAACTTATTATGTGACTTGTTAAGCAAAGTTATACTCCTGAATTTATTTAGCCATGCCATAACAAAGGGATTTAATTGTTATTGACATCTCAGCTTTTCATTTTTAATTAATTTGTAAAAATGTCTAGAAACATAATTCCACTTTGACATTATGTCCTATTGTGTGTAGGCCTGTGACACAAAATCTCAATTTAATCCATTTTAAATTCCGTCTGTAACACAACAAATAATGTGGAAAAAGTCAAGGGGTGTGAATACTTTCTGAAGGCAATGTAATTCTTTCATAACTTGCCACTGGACGCAAAGATTAATGGATTCTATTGTGTGATATGAAGTATGATGGTTTCCAATTTCGTCCTCTTTCTGTTATGTAATGTAATTTTGCTAAATATGATCACTCAGTGAGCTGCACACGGATGAATTAGGAAGAATTACTGGCTTATAGATACATTCACTCCCCATTCAGTGAAATTTCTTTAAATTCGTTTTTAAACAAAAATGTCACCCTGTTATGTGACTGGTTATCATAGGTAAAAAAAAATATAACCTCTCATATCCAATTATGCAACAATAACATTGTAGTTATTTTTTCCACTACCATAAAAGTGATTTGAAAAGTGAAGAAAATATGATTGAGGTTTTTTTCTCCCATCTACGCATGATTTCTGTTAGGCTATAGATTGGCTATAGATTTGCTATATCCTATTAATTGTGACCAACAGAAATAAATAGGAAGTTCAATTATGGTGTTTTGTATGGGTCGCACTGCACTCTTTGTAAGCCAATTCTTTTTCTCTCCATTACCTTTTCCGTCTCGGTGGTCCGGTCGGGTGGGGTTTGAGTCGAACGCCTCTGGATGCCGCCACTCCACCGTAACGACCAGAGAAGCGCAGACGTTTTACCAACTCTCTGTGAAACCCAATGGGGAGAACTGCAGTGGGGTCTTTATACACGTTCCGGGGCCGCTTCGACTGGTACTTATATGTTTCAGATTCCGGGGCTGGTCCGCTTTCTCTCGATGTCATCTGATCCCGTGAAGTGTCTTGGACCATCAGCTTTCACTATTCTAGAAGGGAGGTGACTTGAGCGACCGAAGATACGTTGAATTCGGCAGGTAAGATAGTGTGGCCTTCGTTTATCTCCATAGAAATGTTTGATTTATCATTACCGGTGTGTCGAAAAGAAAGGTGCTTTGTGGTCCATTATTCCTAGAGAATCTTTTGAAGAGAGCAGACAGCAGCCATGGCATAGGCTCATCATCTGCAACTAGCTAATTCACCAATATGGATTTTTAACCGCCTGTTCGACACACTTTTTAATGCGGTTAAATGTGTCTAATTATCCAATACATGCTGCATTCTCCTTTGCTTAAATGCTGGGAATATAAACCTAATCTGAACAAATGTATTGTCAAAGTTGTATCTGTAAATTATGGTGTTATATGGAGAAAAACATTCTGTGGCCACATCTACCTCAGATGTCATAATCGTAGCAGACACACACACACACACACACACACACACACACACACACACCAGCTCCATAATCATGAACAAAAAATGAACTGCTAATGAGAACTGTCTGCTTTTGATACTCTTAGGGTTGATTTATTTTGTCTGTTGAGTACCACTGTTCCAGAGCTAGCCATACAAGAGGACAGAGCAAACAGTACACTCACTGTAACTATTTTTGGTGTGTTGTTCTATAGAAACTTAAGGAGAAATCAGGGTTGGTAAGCTCAGTGGAGTCAACTTGTGTCCGGTCTGTCTGATGCTGCTGCATATTGATATAAATGTATTTGAAAGCCTACACAAAAGAAAGCCCAACTAAATCTGAAATTGGCCTTTAAATTAGACAAAACCATGTTCTGATTACATTTTGATTGTCCTTTAGTCAGGCTTGGTAGGAATTATAACTGCTTCAAGACTGTAGGATTGTAAGATGACACACAGATGACAGCTTGATGACAGCATGTTTGGAATTTTTGCCTTAGGGGTTTGATGTCAGTCTTAGCTCAATACAAATTTTAATGAAGGCCTTGATGTTTTTATTCATTTACACTATATATACAAAAATATGTGGACACCCCTCCAAATTAGTGGATTTGGCTATTTCAACCACACCCGTTGCTGGCAGGTGCATAAAATCGAGCACACAGCCATACAATCTCCATAGACAAACATTGGCAGTAGAATGGCCTTACTGGAAAGCTCAGTGACTTTCAATGTGGCAAATCCGTTCGTAAAATTTCTGCCCTGCTAGAGCTGCCTCGGTCAACTGTAAGTGCTGTTATTGTGAAGTAGAAACGTCTAGGAGCAACAACGTCTCAGTCGCAAAGTGGTAGGCCACACAAGCTCACATAACAGAACTGCAGAGTGCTGAAGCGCCTAGCACATAAAAATCTTCTGTCCTCGATTGCAACACTCATTACTGAGTTCCAAACTGCCTCTGGAAGCAACGTCTGCACAATAACTGTTCGTCAGGAGCTGCATGAAATGGGTTTCCATGACCGAGCAACCGCACACAGCCTAAGATCACCATGCGCAATGCCAAATGTCGGCTGGAGTGGTGTAAAGCTCGCCGCTATTGGACTCTGTAGCAGTGGAAACGCGTTCTCTGGAGTGATGAATCACGCTTCACCATCTGGCAGTCCGACGGACGAATCTGGTGTTGGCGGATGCAAGGAGAACGCTATCTGCCTGAATGCATAGTGCCAAGTGTAAAGTTTGGTGGAGGAGGAATAATGGTCTGGGGCTGTTTTCATGGTTCGGGCTAGGCCCCTTAGTTCCAGTGAAGGGAAATCTAAATGCTACAGCATACAATGGCATTCTTGACAATTCTGTGCTTCCAACTTTGTTGCAACAATTTGGGGAAGGCCCTTTCCTGTTTAAGCATGACAATGCCCCCATGCACAAAGCGAGGTCCATACAAAAATGGTTTGTCGAGATTGGTGTGGAAGAACTTGACTGGCCTGCACAGAGCCCTGACCTCAATCTCATCAAACACCTTTGGGATGAATTGGAACGCCGACTGCGAGCCAGGCCTAATCGCCCAACATCAGTGATCGACCTCACTAATGCTTTTGTGGCTGAATGGAAGCAAGTCCCCGCAGCAATGTTCCAACAACTAGTGGAAAGCCTTCCCAGAAGAGTGGATGCTGTTATAGCAGCAAAGGGGGGACCAACTCCATATTAATGGCCATGATATTGGAATGAGATGTTCAACGAGCAGGTGCCCGCATATTTCTGGTCATGTAGTGTATCTTCCTTTCAGGATGACTGTAAATTAGAATACAGTAACATGATGACTGATTTTGAAGATGAATAAATACCAATGTTTTTTGGGTTGTTTTACATCATACCCACTGTGCACACACTAGTTGAGTCAACGTTGTTTCCACATCATTTCAATGTAATTACGTTGAACCAACGTGGAATAGACATTGAATTGACGTCTGTGCCCAGTGGGTAGTCTCATATCATGAGCAAGTTCATCACCAAATTACATTTGCGTGATAATACTTGCACTTTGTTGTGATTTTACATTCACATTTGGAAATTCTACTTAGTAAATGGCCATTCTGTCCTAGATTAGGTGTCTGGTTTAAAAAGGGCCCCTTGGGGAGCCTGGGGAAGGTGTGCAGCTCTGGAGGCACCTTGGTCCCCAGCAGGTGGGCTCCCTCCACGGCCGAGATCTGCTCCACGTTCTGGCTGGCTGGCGCCTGGTGGCCCGCCTTCTCCTGACCCTCTCCCAGCCGTCAGAGAGGGTGCGTCTCTGCTCGTTCCTGTTTTATGTGTGCCACAGGAGCTGAAGGACAAACACTGTGTCGCAGCAGCCTGCTGGGATGCTATTCATGCAGCAGCAGGAGAATTCTAAATTGGACTCTTGCGGATGAGAGAGAGCCAAGAGAGAGGTTGTACGTGGGGATCTTGTTTCCCTTCTGCTCAGGCTGACCAAGGTGACGATTATTACGACTGGGACAAGTGAATCAGCTAGGCTTGATCTCTGCTTTAATAGATACATGGCTATTACCTTATTTACAGTAGTATACTGTACACGTTATCAAGATAATATAATTCAATTCGGCTGTGGTCCTGTGAATGACAGAAGCAAGTGACGTCTCCATAATAGCCTAGTTCAAATGTTATGTTTGAACAGAACTGTTTTCACCTCAAAAGCTACTGTCACACATAGCTAATTAGGATGTAGGATGTGTCCTTTCATTTCTTTGCAAGCCAGACATGTAGGCTACTGATGTCCAAGGCCAGTCAGTTGCCCTCTGGCGGTGGGTTGTGTCCAAGATAAGATGTGTTGAAGGTTGGAGAACTCTCTCTACTGCTTCTTGTGGTGTTTCTAGACACGTCTCTCAGGCTGCAGCGCTCCCAAGGAAATCAGTTTGACAGTTGATTAATGTAGGAACTCGTCTGAGAGATGACAATCACCACCCCAGTTATTGCATGGTATTACTGCCTGGAACATTAGTGTATTTTTGTAGCAGTACAAATGGAAACCTTTTATCAGTAGCTTTTCTATTTTCAGATCATTTAAATGTCATATGCTATCTCAAAATTAAAAACCCTATGGTTCAGGAGTAATTTGGATAAAACAGTCTTTGTGATCAGATTTTTCGATAGCAATCCAGGTGAACCCTTTTCGTGATTTGTAACCTGGCTCAGAAAGTAGCAAAAAATATGTTTTATATTTGACACACCTCTGTATGAAGTGTGTCTGTGAGCTGACGTTTAAATCTGTGGTAATTTTCCTTTAGTACAGGATGTTAACCCTGCAGGAGAGCTGTCAGCCGTGTGCTATCACTGTGTTATGAGAGATGTGGCAGTGAATTTGGGATGAGGAGAGTATAATCAGAGGCTACTCTTTGATCTCATGGCATTGGGCCAGCTTTTTACACTCTAACACATCCCTGTATGGCCACATTTATTTCTTTCCTTCAGAATAGCTTAACTGTTTAGGGGGAATCCATCACATGGCCACTTTGTGTAGTTGCTTGTCCACAGTTAAAATGCTCTTGAATTGGGATTGGTGTGGGTTTTCAATTTCCATGATGGTTGTAGTATGTCATCAGGACGTGTATGTTGGAAAGGGGATTTGCATGTTTTCTATAAGTCGTTACATCACAGGGACAAGCTGTGTGATTACAATCTTTCATGTTTTGTTGCATTTTGCTGGGGAACTCCGTCAACATCCAGCCCACCCTTAGTCATACTATGCTGTGTCATGGCTTCCGAATACTCTTCTCATCATAATAAACTCTCCATCTCAGTCTAATGCTAAACGTGAACAGAGAAATACAACTTTGGAACATCATTAAAGAACTCAACGTAGGATTATGTCCGTCTTTTTAATCAGAATTGTTTATTCAAAAACTGAAGCTTGTGGCTATATATTTGTCTTCTGAGGCACTGATGTTCATTATTATAAAAGCTAAGTTAAAAACAGCAAGTCACCAGGCATTTTTAATGCTCTAGTGGTTAGTGAATGATGATGGCAGCCACCATTATGCCCTGCTAGGAAGATTAGGTAATTAGCAGGGCCACCCTACCTACCTGCTGTGGAGGGCTGGGAGGGATGCCGGTTACGTAGTTGTAGACACCGCGTTTACCCTTCCTTACCCACTAGGTGTTCAGTTAGCACAGTCTAGTCTAATGAATGATGGGGCTCTTCAAGGGGAAATCATTTCTCGGTCCGCATAGAGGTTTGATTGTTCAGTCAAAGTCATAGCAGGAAGGATGACTTACTACCAAGTCGTGATACCTGAGACAAGAGCCCCCAGATCTTTTACTTTGTGTTGAGGATGGAGAGGGCCCAAGGCAGTCAAGGCTGGCTTGGTTAGTGGCATATTGATTCAACTTCTCGTTGATAATTTGTAACCATCATCCTTCAAAATCCAACATTTGATGTGAGCTGAGCAGTTTCCTGGCAGAGGGAAAACGCAGAGAGCCAGCCCCCCTGCCTGTGAATAACTCCCACAGTGTGTGTGACTCATATCTGTCTCTAGTAGAGAGCATGTTCCTCCTCATGCTCCTCTGTCAATAACTGCTTTACACTGCTTGCCTGCCACAGTTATTTCCCTTCTGTCTGTTGTTGGCGTCACACTGAACGCAATCACACCCACCTACTCTCCCTGACTTGCCAGCCGAGTGTGAAGTATGAACAGAGTGTGCTGCTGGAGGAGAATGGTCTGTCTGGTCAGTGACCGCTAGTCCTGGTGGATGACCCAGATGAAATGGTTTTCAGCTATGAGAGATGTGGATGTCTGACAGTCCTCATATACCAGGAGGGCAATGGGTCATATAGGCTTTGCTGAGTGTGCTGAATGAATGCTGAGACATTTACTTCAGTTTTAAGGGCCAAGGCTACCTGGACATGGCACTTTAATCTTTAGAGCAACAAGGGTATGACATACAGCTGGAGAGAGTCACACACTATGTGGAGTGAGAATATAGACAAGTGTCTATGTACAGTGGGGCAAAAAAGTATTTAGTCAGCCACCAATTGTGCAAGTTCTCCAACTTAAAAAGATGAGAGAGGCCTGTAATTTTCATCATAGGTACACTTCAACTATGACAGACGAAATGAGAAAAAGAAATCCAGAAAATCACATTGTAGGATTTTTAATTTATTTATTTGCAAATTATGGTGGAAAATAAGTATTTGGTCAATAACAAAAGTTTATCTCAATACTTTGTTATATACCCTTTGTTGGCAATGACAGAGGTCAAACGTTTTCTGTAAGTCTTCACAAGGTTTTCACACACTGTTGCTGGTATTTTAGCCCATTCCTCCATGCAGATCTCCTCTAGAGCAGTGATGTTTTGGGGCTGTCGCTGGGCAACACGGACTTTCAACTCCCTCCAAAGATTTTCTATGGGGTTGAGATCTGGAGACTGGCTAGGCCACTCCAGGACCTTGAAATGCTTCTTCTGAAGCCACTCCTTCGTTGCCGGGCGGTGTGTTTGGGATCATTGTCATGCTGAAAGACCCAGCCACGTTTCATCTTCAATGCCCTTGCTGATGGAAGGAGGTTTTCACTCAAAATCTCACGATACATGGCCCCATTCATTCTTTCCTTTACACGGATCAGTCGTCCTGGTCCCTTTGCAGAAAAACAGCCCCAAAGCATGATGTTTCCACCCCCATGCTTCACAGTAGGTATGATGTTCTTTGAATGCAACTCAGCATTCTTTGTCCTCCAAAAGTTCTATTTTGGTTTCATCTGACCATATGACATTCTCCCAATCCTCATCTGGATCATCCAAATGCTCTCTAGCAAACTTCAGATGGGCCTGAACATGTACTGGCTTAAGCAGGGGGACACGTCTGGCACTGCAGGATTTGAGTCCCTGGCGGCGTAGTGTGTTACTGATGGTAGGCTTTGTTACTTTGGTCCCAGCTCTCTGCAGGTCATTCACTAGGTCCCCCCGTGTGGTTCTGGGATTTTTGCTCACCGTTCTTGTGATCATTTTGACCCCACGGGGTGAGATCTTGCGTGGAGCCCCAGATCGAGGAAGATTATCAGTGGTCTTGTATGTCTTCCATTTCCTAATAATTGCTCCCACAGTTGATTTCTTCAAACCAAGCTGCTTACCTATTGCAGATTCAGTCTTCCCAACCTGGTGCAGGTCTACAATTTTGTTTCTGGTGTCCTTTGACAGCTCTTTGGTCTTGGCCATAGTGGAGTTCTGAGTGTGACTGTTTGAGGTTGTGGACAGGTGTCTTTTATACTGATAACAAGTTCAAACAGGTGCCATTAATACAGGTAACGAGTGGAGGACAGAGGAGCCTCTTAAAGAAGAAGTTACAGGTCTGTGAGAGCCAGAAATCTTGCTTGTTTGTATGTGACCAAATACTTATTTTCCACCATAATTTGCAAATAAATTCATTAAAAATCCTACAATGTGATTTTTTTCCCTCATTTTGTCTGTCATAGTTGAAGTGTACCTATGATGAAAATTACAGGCCTCTCTCATCTTTTTAAGTGAGAGAACTTGCACAATTGGTGGCTGACTAAATACTTTTTTGCCCCACTGTATGTAGGCTATGTATTGTAAGAATTTGAACCCCTTACTAGATATAATCTTAAAGAATTAGTTCACTATTTCTAAAGTACATTTCTATTTGTGATGTAAATGGCATGTTACCCCAGCCGCAATGGACTTCCTCATTGCTCATTGTGCAACAAAAAAAATGAACAAAAGCTTCAAAAACACCCAAATACTGTACGTCCTTTTAGATATGGACACACACTCAGTATATTGATGTAGGTCTTTAGATGTTGTACACATGACATTGTTTCATTCAGAACCTTATCCTCAAGGTTATATTCCGTTTTGTTGTGTGACTTGAACTGTTTCCCCTACCCAGCTGGGTCATTGTCCATGTAGCCTGCTGCTAGAGTGGACGGAGAGTTATTGCTTGAGTTGCAACAACATTTTTTAAAATACAACATGCAGATATGTTCAGAAGTTCAGAATGACACAATTTTATGAGTACAACGTCTAAAGACCTGCATCACTATAAAGTGTCTGTTTCTAAAAGAACGAGCAACGAGGAAGTCTATTGCGGCTGGGGTAAGTTTCTCAAAAACAAGTGAAATCGCCAAAAAAGTGTTTGTACCCTTCTATAACATGCCATTTAGTGAACCACTCATTTAGCTCCATTTTACATGTTGTTAACTACAGTACATTATAGGGCTGGCACAGTTACCATATAACCGACAGTTATGGATGAAGACCGTGATGATTTTTGACCGCTTCACAACACAAGTACGTTAGATTATTTGCTGGTTTTATCGGCAAGTATATCTGTAATGTAGGCGGAACGAATGCTTATGTTGAATTATCTGAGCTTTAAGGAGCCCTGATTCCAATCTATAGACATTATGTTAATGGAGAGCTGGTGTCTCTCAGAATCAATGAGGTGATATCTGCATGTCATTTCCAGATCCCAGGACATTAGCATTTAAATGAACTAAACACAATTACACAGACTTTCAGAGGCTGAATGGAGCCACCTTTGGAAAAATAAAAATTGGCAACAAAAAAACCTTGAAAGCCCTAGAGAAAGCCCCATTCACGCCTGTATAAATCATGGGTGGCACGAAAGGAAAGCGTATTAACACCCCAAGAGGGAGGCAAGGAGAATTCTCCTGTGCCTTCAAAACACCTTCAATTGAGCAAAGCGTGGAACGAAAAGCATGCAGACCGACAATCCATATTACTCTCGTCTCAGTTCGATTCTTTCTTTTGTAAAGTAACGGGGGGTTGGGTGTAGCTTAGAGGCGTCATTTATCATTAGTAGTGACGGCAGCTTTGTGACAAGTCTGAGAGAAACTTTAGCTTCTGCCTACATTTAGTCTGAAAGTCCCTGTTATCTACATACTCTTGTTTCTCATAGTAGTTAGTATGTCTGTCTGCTTCTATTTGTCCTTGTGAATATGTAGGCCTACATTATGTAGTAGGCTTAAGCTTAGGCTACTACATTGTGTCTAGGTGGGTAAAGTGAGGTTGCAGGTGTGTGTGTGACCTTGCTATACCTATTACCAGTCATCCTGTACATTGCTGCAGTGTTGTGGGTAGTGGTGTAAAAAGCACCCAATTGTCATACTTGAGTAAAAGTAAAGATGCCTTAATATAAAATTACTTAAATATAAATAAAAGTGAACGTCACCCAGTAAAATACTACTTGAGTAAAAGTCTGAAAGTATTTGGTTTTAAATATACTTAAGTATCAAAAGTATGAATCATTTCAAATTCCTTAAATTAAGCAAACCAGACTGCACCATTTTTAGGCAGGGGCACACTCCATCACTCAGTCATAATTTACAAATGAAGCATCTGTGATTGAGTTCCGCCAGATCAGAGGCCGTAGCGATGACCAGGGATGTTCTCTTGATAAGTGTGTGAATTGGACCATTTTCCTGTCCTGCTAAGCATTCAAAATGTATGGAAGCATTTTTGGTTGTCAGGGAAAATGTATGGAGTAAAAAGTACATACTTTTCTTTAGGAATGTAGTGAAGGAAAAGTTGTCACAGAAATAAATAGTAGAGTAAAGTACACATACCCCCAAAAAACGACTTAAGTAGTACTTTCAAGTATTTTTTACTTAAGAACATTACACCACTGGTTGTGGGTCAACAAAGCCCACCTTAGTCTTTGTGTGCTTCCTACAATATGTCATTATTCCTACTTTGGCTTGACTGTATTCAGTGTGCCTGCTCATTAGCCACTGTCTCTGGGAGGATTGCATGACATTAGCATTTAGATGGAGAGAGGGCTCCGGCTATCTGCTACAATACAATGCTTACTGGCCACACAGCTGGTTTTATCTCTGGAAAACTACAATTTCTACAGCAGCCATGAAAACAGACTTATTTTAAGTTGTGATTTAACATGACACAACACTGCAAAGGGCTAGCAATTTAATTTAATGTATATAAAAAACAACATTTTTTTTTTATTCTGGTTGACAAGTTGCAGTAGCTCTTGTATCTTTGGCAGTTTGAGACATTTCAGATGATGGTTAATCAATGCCATGATGGATTTAATTTAGAAACACCAGCTGAGGGAGTATGATCTATGGCATACACTGAAAAAGCTCCAACAGCTTCTGCATGACAGACAGAGAGAGAGATGATGTCAAGCAAGCCATCACTTCCACTGTTACAAGCAGGCAACCTCCTCTTAAAATGCAATATGAGAGTGCCCAAACAATCACATCTTTGTTTGCATACAGCCACATTCATTCTTAACCCCCTAAGGATGATCTGTTTTTGCATTGGATGCGTTTCAATCCATCGCATCCACCCATGTAACATTTCCGCATCTGCGGTGAAAGGTGACGGGGCTAGAGCGGTGTTTGTCAGACCATGAGACATCCCGAAAACCGGTCTTCTCACAAAATCTTCTGTAGCGTCCTAACGGTTTGGCCTACAAACTATTATGACCCCTCTATGGAAAGATGACTCTCACACACACGATTGTATTCTCCCTTTTGCTCTACGACCACAAGCTTCTTGGGGCTCGTCTGAAGTCGGTACAGCCGATCTGCCCACCTCTGTTTGTAGTTTCCGAACAGTTTGGGCGACACACTAATATGACTCCTCTGTATAAAGGTGGGACTCGCACGTACATGTCGTTTTCTTTACTTTAAGACGCCCACAGGCCTCACAAGACTCGTCTGAAGGTCCCAGGTACCCGTTTTAAAAATATGGAAGTACAGTGCATTCGGGAAAGTATTCAGACCCCTTGACTTTTTCCACAGTTACATTAGAGCCTTATTCAAAAATGGATTTTAGAAATATTTGCAAATGTAAAAAATGTTATTTTACTGAAATATCACATTTACATAAATATTCATACCCTTTACTCAGAACAGCGATTACAGCCTCGTGTCTTCTTGGGTATGACGCTACAAGCTTGGCACACCTGTAATTGGGGAGTTTCTCCCATTCTTCTCTGCAGATCCTCTCAAGCTCTGTCAGGTTGGATGGGGAGAGTCGCTGCACAGCTATTTCCACCCCCCCACCTGGCTTAGACAGGGCTTAGACTCTTTTAATGGAGAAAGGATATAGATTTATATTTCATGTGAGGACTGCTGGGTGATGTAAAAAGCCTGCAGAACACTGTGCTGTTGCCTTCAAATGGAATCCAATTTAGTTTGATATCTTTAAAAACCATCAGAGAGAAAGCGAGGGTGGGAGAGAAAAAGAGAGGGGGATGAAGAAAGTGAGTAAGCGAGAAAGAGAAGGGGGCAAGCCTTCATGAGACAGACTGCCAGTACAGACTAAGCTTCTCAGACATCTAGCCCTTACATCCATCTGAATGTGATCTGTTCTATCTGGGCAGTAATGACATAGCTAGAAATATGTAGACATTTTGTTTGACCAACTATTTCAGAGAGATTTCATTTGAGCTAGGCATCGTAGGTATCATAGCATAAAACGTGATGAAACCTGAATGTACATTTTTGATTCGTCAATAGTCCTACTTATGAAGTGCACCATGTTATCCGTATGCTGTTCAGCACCTTGGACAGTTCCTTTCTGGAGTCAGTTGTAAACACATTGTGTTGTATCTGAAATCCTGGTGGAACAGCTGCTTTGAACTACTGTCTGGTGAAATGTCATTAGGTTCCTCACTGGGACGATGGGCAGATAGATACTCCAATTCAGGGGGTGTCACTTGTTGAAGGATGACAAACAGCAGACACATCAAAACGCTAGACGCATCAGGGGTCCTGATAAGGGAAAGGGGGATACCTAATCAGTTGTACAACTGAAATGTGCCTTCCGCATTTAACCCAAACCCTCTGAATCAGAGGGGCTGAGGGCTGCCTTAATCGACATCCACGTCTTCGGCGCCCGGGGAACAGTGGGTTAACTGCCTTTTCTCAGATTCATTCGTTGTAATGACTTGGGTTAAAACACTCATATCAGGGGATGTAATGGTAAAGGGGATGTAATGGTAGAGTAGAAACAAAGACGGATATTACAAATAAGCACAAACGGTTTTATGTCAACTCTGCATCACATCAAATTGATATATTCCATCTTGGCGTTAAGTTTTGACTGAACAAATGTTATGCATCATTATTTTTGTACTGTACGTATCTGATGCATCGCTGTGGTTGAGAATAAATGAATATCAATTGAAAAGTCTGACATGCCTCTCTTTCTCGCAGAAGTAATAATTTCTAACGACGTTTAAAAATATTGGATTGTACTTTAGAAGACAGTGGGGGTTTTGGGTCTGTCTTAGAAGTGCCTCAGCCCATGTTATTCTCTCTCTCGACTGCTCAGAAGTCTCACACTGAGAGGCAACACACAATGAAGGAACGACGACTAAGGCATAGAACCCTGAGAAGTCTCAGCTTCACTTGCAGTGCTGTAATTTATATGCCCTCCTACTGACTCATCATGTATATCGTTTAGCAAACTCTGTTGACTAATATAGGGGGAGACAGGAGGGTAGAGCTGACATGGAACTGTCTGGCCGCTGAAGTAAGATTGTCATCCTCATATTTTGACTATGGATAAGTGTTGAACAAGAAGAGTGGCACTTCTTGACAGGGCATTCTTCTTAGTTTCAGAATCAGAACATCAGAATAACCTTGCTTTGTTTTTGCCATGGTGAAGATGCAACCTCATGCATTCTAATGAGGGGATTAAGTGAAGGCATTTGAAGGGAAGAGATAGTGACTGAAATAATATTACAAGCTCTAGTGTCAGCACTTACAGCGTTGAACGTACCCAACCTGCATGTCACCCCTGGTTTAATTCTAATCACATTCACTGGAGCAAGATGTTAATAGCCAGCCTCTAACCTCTGTAATGTATTACCTGGTGTCGCAGAGTCATACGGCCTGGCCATGTATATATCGTAGCCTCCAGGCTAAGGCAAATACATCTGGAGGTCAATGCGTACTATTTGATATTTTAATAACCATGTGTTTATCACAGTTCTTGCCTCAAAGCCCTTTAATTTCCTTTCCGGCTGATTGCTGCCGATATGTGTCTGCAATATTGAGGAGAGTCCAATGATTGCGTTGGGATGCAAGGGCATGGCATCACAGAGGTGGGAAACCTTGTAAAAGGTTGATGGGCTGTAAAGTGGCATTGGAAAAGCTTAGCAAGCCTTTAAAATGAATTGTCTGCTGAAAGGGAGAGGGTAGAGGAGATCGATGGGAATAGATTTCCTTCTGGACCTCACCTGTGTGTGTGTGTGTGTGTGTGTGTGTGTGTGTGTGTGTGTGTGTGTGTGTGTGTGTGTGTGTGTGTGTGTGTGTGTGTGTGTGTGTGTGTGTGTGTGTGTGCTCGCTCCTCAGGACTGCAGAGATGTCCATGTGCTGAGTCAGGCCTTATGTAGAGGATAGTTAACTTTCACTTATTCACCCATTTAGAATGGAGAATATTTCTGTGCATGCAGAGCAATTGAAGCCCTGTGTATGTAATTAGTGATGGCTGATTACATATATTCCTGTGATTTGTCTGATGAATCTAATGGAGTGGACTAAGTGTTACAGCGAGCAGGGAGGATGTGTAATGTAACTTAATGGATGTCAGCTCCTGGCATATGATGCAGCTAAGAGGAGTTATTGACAGACAGCAGTGTGCTCCTCAATGTTTTATCTCCCACCCACACCACAGCCTATTTTAGGGTCTTGACATTGTCTGCAGAACACTGGGAGAAGATCAACACAATCTGTCTGTCACCTTTCTCAAAACGGATAAGAAGGGCAAATGCACTACACTGTTAACAGACACTGAGAAGCTACTACACTGATTCGTACTACAGTCTTCCTAAGGACAGTATATGATATGTTCAACCATGTACAGATGTAGGATCTTAATTTGAGCCAGTTTGCTACAGCAGGAAAATAATCCTGCAGCAACAGGAAATGTTTAAACAGGTTAAACATAAAATGGTCTAAAATCTTATAGATTTTTTTCAAAATTATGGGAGACTGATTAATTGTGTGTGTGTGTGTGTGTGTGTGTGTGTGTGTGTGTGTGTGTGTGTGTGTGTGTGTGTGTGTGTGTGTGTGTGTGTGTGTGTGTGTGTGTGTATATATATATATATATATATATATATATATATATACACTGCTCAAAAAAATAAAGGGAACACTTAAACAACACAATGTAACTCCAAGTCAATCACACTTCTGTGAAATCAAACTGTCCACTTAGGAAGCAACACTGATTGACAATACATTTCACATGCTGTTGTGCAAATGGAATAGACAACAGGTGGAAATTATAGGCAATTAGCAAGACACCCCCAATAAAGGAGTGGTTCTGAAGGTGGTGACCACAGACCACTTCTCAGTTCCTATGCTTCCTGGCTGATGTTTTGGTCACTTTTGAATGCTGGCGGTGCTTTCACTCTAGTGGTAGCATGAGACGGAGTCTACAACCCACACAAGTGGCTCAGGTAGTGCAGCTCATCCAGGATGGCACATCAATGCGAGCTGTGGCAAGAAGGTTTGCTGTGTCTGTCAGCGTAGTGTCCAGAGCATGGAGGCGCTACCAGGAGACAGGCCAGTACATCAGGAGACGTGGAGGAGGCCGTAGGAGGGCAACAACCCAGCAGCAGGACCACTACCTTCGCCTTTGTGCAAGGAGGAGCACTGCCAGAGCCCTGCAAAATGACCTCCAGCAGGCCACAAATGTGCATGTGTCTGCTCAAACGGTCAGAAACAGACTCCATGAGGGTGGTATGAGGGCCCAACGTCCACAGGTGGGGGTTGTGCTTACAGCCCAACACCGTGCAGGACGTTTGGCATTTGCCAGAGAACACCAAGATTGGCAAATTCGCCACTGGCGCCCTGTGCTCTTCACAGATGAAAGCAGGTTCACACTGAGCACGTGACAGACGTGACAGTCTGGAGACGCCGTGGAGAACGTTCTGCTGCCTGCAACATCCTCCAGCATGACCGGTTTGGCGGTGGGTCAGTCATGGTGTGGGGTGGCATTTCTTTGGGGGGCCGCACAGCCCTCCATGTGCTCGCCAGAGGTAGCCTGACTGCCATTAGGTACCGAGATGAGATCCTCAGACCCCTTGTGAGACCATATGCTGGTGCGGTTGGCCCTGGGTTCCTCCTAATGCAAGACAATGCTAGACCTCATGTGGCTGGAGTGTGTCAGCAGTTCCTGCAAGAGGAAGGCATTGATGCTAAGGACTGGCCCGCCCGTTCCCCAGACCTGAATCCAATTGAGCACATCTGGGACATCATGTCTCGCTCCATCCACCAACGCCACGTTGCACCACAGACTGTCCAGGAGTTGGCGGATGCTTTAGTCCAGGTCTGGGAGGAGATCCCTCAGGAGACCATCCGCCACCTCATCAGGAGCATGCCCAGGCGTTGTAGGGAGGTCATTCAGGCACGTGGAGGCCACACACACTACTGAGCCTCATTTTGACTTGTTTTAAGGACATTACATCAAAGTTGGATCAGTGTGATTTGGAGTGTGACTCCAAATCCAGACCTCCATGGGTTGATAAATTTGATTTCCATTGATACTTTTTGTGTGATTTTGTTGTCAGCACATTCAACTATGTAAAGAAAAAAGTATTTAATAAGATTATTTCATTCATTCAGATCTATGATGTGTTATTTTAGTGTTCCCTTTATTTTTTTGAGCAGTGTAAATATATATATACTCTGTTTAAGCGTTACTATTAAAGTTAATATACACTGCATTTCAAACAGTCAGCAATAATCTAATGAATTCAGGGATTGTGAAGTTACACCTAGGCTAAATATAAGCCTTCCACAACCATGAGACCCACTAATAATGTCATTATTTTATCAAGAAAGTTTAACCTGCTTTTTTTGTTGTTGCAATCATCAATGATCTGGCTTTCAAGTCTGTCTATGAAAATGCCCTTTTTGGTTACAAATGTAACTAGAACCATGCATAATGCACATGAACTAATAATGACTAACTTCTTGTAGCAGGCATTAGGCTATAGAGAATTAACACAGGTCTCATCAACAACCTCTCAAGCCCACGTTAGTTTCAACATCAAGTTTAGCCAACTTTGATCTATTTGCCAGCTAACAAGTTTGAACAGTTGAATTGTTATGAACACACCCTTCTGTCTGTCTCCAACTGTTTGAAAAGAAGTTGTTGGTGTGATAGGCAAGGGGAGGGGCTTGATGTGTGTGTGTAAACCATACAAGTAGAGGCGAAGTGAGAAGTTTCACTCCCGCTAAAATCTGTCCAAAAATAAAGCCAAATTCGTTTCTATGGGTTTATTTTGGACCTAGCCTTCCCGCCTTTGGGACAACAACTCCCATTGTTAGGGCGGAGAGGTGCATCTCGTCATTAGATACAGATCTCTGGTGTAAATGGGGAGGCGCACACAGCACAGAAGGATCGAAAGAGACGAGACAAAAAATACAGTACGAGATTCTTGCGGTACAGGCGTTTTGGAATTTCGCGCAAAAACATCATTTAGAAATAATCAAATTAATTTGATATATTGCCCAGCCCTAGTTAAACAGGTTAACATTCACAAGGCCACAAGGCTTGGTGGATTACCATGACGCAACTCAGAGCATGCGTTTACCAGCTGGAAAGTGTCTTCACTGACATTGTCAACATCTCCCAGACTCAGTCTGTAAAACGCCAAGGTAACCTGTCTAAATGACTATCGCCCTGTAGCACTCACATCTGTAGCCATGAAATGTTTTGAAAGGATGGCTCACATCAACACCATCATCCCAGACACCCTGGACCCATTCCAATTGCATACCACCCCAGCAGATCCACAAATGACGCAATCTTTATTGCACTCCACACTGCCCTTTCCCACCCGGACAAAAGGAACACCTACGTGAGAATGCTGTTCATTGACTACAGCTCAGCGTTCAACACCATAGTGCCCTCAAAGCTCCTCACTAAGCTAAGGACCCTGGGACTGAACACCTCCCTCTGCAACTGGATCCTGGACTTCCTGACGGCACGCCCAACGGTGGTGAGAGCAGGCAACAACACATCTGCCATGCTGACCCTCAACACAGGGGCCTCTCTCCCTTCCTGTATTCCTTGTTCACCCATGACTGCGTATGACTCTAACACCATCATTAAGTTTGCCGATGAGTGGTGGTAGGCCTGATTTATACGGAGGAGGTAAGAGACACTGCCAGGACAACAACCTCTCCCTCAACATCAGCAAGACAAAGGAGCTGATCGTGGACTACAGGAAACTGAGGGCTGAGCACGCCCCCATTAACATCGACGGGCTGTAGTGGAGCAGGTTGAGAGCTTAAAGTTCCTTGGTGTCCACATCACCAACTAACTATCATGGTCCAAACACACCAAGACAGTTGTAAAGAGGGCACAACAATGCCTCTTCCTCCTCAGGAGGCTGAAAAGACGTGTCATGGGCTCTCAGATCCTCAAAAGGTTCTACAGCTGCACCATTGAGAGCATCTTGACTGGCTGCATCACTGCATGGTATGGCAACTGCTTGGCATCCGACTGCAAGGTGCTACAGAGGGTAGTGTGGACGACCCAGTACATCACTGGGGCCGAGCTCCCAGTGTGTCAGATGAAAGCTCTAAAAATTGTTAAAGACCAGCCACCCATGTCATAGACTGTTCTGTACTGACCCTGAACAGCTTCTACCCCCAAGCCATAAGACTGCTAAATAGTTAGTTTACTGTTAGTCCACAACTGTTGTTTACCAAGCATGAGACAAATACAATTTAGATTTTTCTTTACATTTTTAAGTGGAAATTACAAACTTTAGAAGCCTTTTTAAAACCTTACACTACAAGTTTGCATATCCTGTTTTATAAACAAAAGAGTGATACAATTAATATCCTACATATGTAGCTAGCTACTATATTAGGCTATATGTTCTCACCACATGTCAGATTTGACAGGCCTACTGATACTGTAAGTTTGGCACAGTATTTTGGTTTTCCATATTGCAGTAATGTACTGTAATTGGTTATTGCTAGATAATGCATGCAGATTGATTGAGTTGTTGCAGGTGTTGGTAACTCTCCTCCCATCAACAGAACACGTGTCATTTGTTGGTGTCTCCAGCGACTGATCAGAATGGTCCTATGTAGAGAAGTAGCAGCTGCAGTGTACTGCAGTGTGAGTGGGGCCTCTGGGACCAAACGGAGCCCCAGGGCATGAGATGATACTGCAACCAGAGCACAATGTGACTGTCTGGCGGAGCGGGAGAGACAGTGGTGTTGCTAACACTTTATCTGTCTGAGAAAAGGAGAGAATGTGTGTGTGTGTGTGTGTGTGTGTGTGTGTGTGTGTGTGCGCGAGAGAGAGCGCAGGACACATTCCAGTCGCCAGAGAAAACATGCTGATTGTTTTGTGCCTTGAGAAGTTGAGCAAACCAGAGGAAATGTCCCAGCTAAACTTCAAATACCTGAAGAGGAGGTGATAATATATTCTGCTCTGCCTCATAACTGGCACTGTGCTCTCAGTAACAAGCACAGTTAGTTGGTTTCTGTGTCTTCCCCGGGGAGGATGAGTCACACAGCGCTGCTTACTATTGGTTCAAACAGTTTAATCGTCAGATGGAACGTGGGCATTGTTTGGTAGATAGCTCAGCAGTGTGCTACTTGCTCATATATTTATCATCTGGCAATGCTTCTTCTGGCTCTATCAGTTCTCCTAAACATTTACGTATGTTGCGCTAATGTTATGGATTTTTCTGTGTGCCACACATAACAATGATTTATTTATACCCTGTCTTAAACCAAATGATGGTTGAAAATTCAAATGGCTGAATAATGCCATTGGGCACAGAACAACACTTAGACTATTCTTAACCAGCACACCTGTCAGACTCCGGCAGGGTTTTTGACATGGGGTAAAGCAGGAGTGGGCCCGCATGGCCCCTGAGGACCCATGATGGCAGCCTGACAGTGAACATCAGCACTCTATAGTCATGGCATCTCCCACATGCTCGTTGAGTGACACTCAGGTCTCCATGCTGTCAGCAGGCTCTCCTCATCCCTTCTCTTCCCCCCTCTCCTCATCTCTCCTCTCCCCCTGACAGCTCCCCTGACAAACTAACTGTCCCTCTGAAGCTGGATGCATCCTCTCTAGGCTCTAATTGTGGAATGGAACATGAATTTGGATGTGGAAGCGTTCATTCACAGAGAGGATGTGGGGCTGAGATTTACACTGCCAGGACTCTGCTACAGTAGCCTATCGGGCACAGCTTGTGACTCCAGCCATTTGTCAAGATTTGCGGGAGAATCTGCCCTGTTTCCACTGACTGAGCTTAGCTGCCGATGGCAACCTCTCCTGGAAGGCAAAGTAGAATGCAACTTGTTAGACTGCAGTAAGCCTATGCCCTTATCCTTCTGTGTCTGAGATGGAGGCACAAACATCCCAGAAAACAATTCTGTCACTTCACACTGAGGGCCCAGGGGATCAGTCTTGTTTGCCCTGGTGTTGTTGTTTTTCTTTGAAGCATCTCTCCCCTTCAGTATCAGCTGATGTTGGTAAAGGGAGACGTGCTGTTTTAGGACATCAAAGAAGCAGCCCAGCTTTAATCAGCACTCCAGCCTGAGCACGAACAGAAGGAAGATGTGGTAAGAACATTAGCGTCTCTGTGCTGTGGTGTAAGGAATCTCTTCAGCGAGGTTGGCGTGTCCAAGTGAGTCTCGGTATCAATAAGATGTGCAAATCACTTCCAGTGCCATCTGAAGCCTTGAGGGGAGGAAGGATGTGTCGGCACAAGGCTTATCATGCAGAAAACATCTGGCCAGAGGGAGGTGTGTTCCTAAAAGAGACAGCATTATGTGTGTGTGTGTGAGAGAGAGAGTACAGTCAAGCAGCAGCATCCTCTTCCTGTGCTGCCTGTCTCAATTGGCAATCCCCCCCCCTCTTGCTCTCCTTCTCTCCCTCCCTTTCTGCCTCTCCCTCCCTCCATCTCTGCTCCCTCTCCCCATTGTGGCACCAGCAGAATAGAGCTACTTAATGAATCAGAATCTTTGTGAGCCCGTACTCAGTAATCACATCACACTAAACTGAGTGACAACTTTTTTTCTCCTCTCTTAAATGTTATTGCTTGGGTTTGTTGCTAATCTAATGACACAGCGGTTCCTTTCAGGATGCTCCCTCCAAGCCAGAGATCAGCTCAAAGTGCTCTTTGTTGAGTGCATTGGTATGACGATCTGATCAGCTGTGACAGGAAGCACCCTGAGAGCGTGTGATGTCTACGTGTGCTCACTGCTCTACCTCTCCTGTTAAAGATTGGGCTTTTTGGGCTCCTCATCTTTATTTGTGCGGTGTTGCTTAAAAACCAATGAGGAAATCTTGCTGTGAGTGGTGCAGTAATGATGTTGTTTTGGCCCAAAAGCCAGACTACTTTATTACCAAGGGACTGAGGAAGGAGGGGGGGTGATAGATCAAGGCTTTACTGTCTGAGCTGAACAAGTTGCCTCTTCACCATACTCAGCCTTGTACTCTTTTGGTTTCAGGAGTGCACCTGGGAAATAGACCACATCAGCCACCAACCTACAGCTATTGGTGAGTATCTACGCCTATTTTGGTGTTTCTGCTTTCCAGCATTAATGGGTTTCATTCTCATGGTTGTTATAGATGGGCTGCTGCTATTTAAACTAGGTGGCTTTATTAGATGGAAAGGTGGGACCAGGTGCGCATCTCAATGACAATGTGTGCGTTTTAAAAAGGCTGTCAGTCATATCCTCTGTCATTGAATGTTCCGGTCAAGCTAATTAATCAGAGCTATGCACATCTCAACTCAAAGCTTCTCTGTGCTGTAGTCTTTTCTGTTTGAATGCTCATTACTGTCCTACGATGCTACTGTTTACCAGGTGATGTGTTGCTGTAGTGAGAGAGACCTGTAGGGCACAGGGCATCCTCTGGGACCACCTGGGCTCTTTGTAGAGAACTGTGATATTGACACGGAAGAACTGTGCGAGGGAGGGGTAGATGAGGATGCACAATGATCAAGGAGGAGGAGGGAGGTATCGCGGGAGAAGTCTTTGAAGACGTTACAGGGCAGAGGAGAAAGAAGAAAAACAGTAGCTGAGCAACCCAAAGCGCTGTGAACCTCTTTAAGGCAACCCTCTACTCATCACCTATTCATCTTCAGCTGGAATATTCATACAGAGCCATCCTTTGAGATAGACTGAGCAACAGTTACATTTTTTAGAGGAGAGGACCAAGCTGCCAGTCTGCAGCCTTGCAGGTCACTTCACAGTGGGAGTCGTGGGTGACTGTGGTATTACGGCTGCTAGACCTTTAGCTTGGCAGTCCGACACGGAAACATCCAATCATCATACTAGTATCTCATGTTGTGAGTAGGACCATAGCAGCATAAAGCTTTAGTATCATTAAACAGAATGCAATAACTGAACTGCTCAAGCAGTGAGGTAGACAGAGAACATGTCAGCTATACAGTACTCTATATGTGCTTGGCTACCCAACCTCCGTGCTCCGGC
The DNA here is from genome assembly GCA_030435695.1 of Brachymystax lenok tsinlingensis. Lineage (NCBI taxonomy): Eukaryota > Metazoa > Chordata > Actinopteri > Salmoniformes > Salmonidae > Brachymystax > Brachymystax lenok. Next base: position 18,231,498 of record CM059800.1, on the reverse strand, counting down.
CAAACGCTACTCCACGCCCACGGACGTTATATTCTTTTCCTCAATGAGTCAAGATCTGAGTAACTCCCCGGCGATTTCAAGAATGCAAACACATTCTGATTGGTCCCAGAAACCAGTGGGTTGGGCCAGAGCCAGAACACACATGGGTAAAGCGGCGTTTTGAAAATGTGTTGTTGGCTTTGATACTCTGATTGGTTAGAGAGTAAAATACCCCTCATTGTGACTTCACCACAAACAACTTCAACGATGACAGTCTTAGACCTGAAGTATGTAGCGAACAGAGCAGTGGAAAGATTCCGTTTGAGTCGTCAGGCAAAGTCAGCTGTCATTCTTCTTCTCATTCTCATTTCATTTCAAGAGTAGTTCCATATGGTATAGGAAGAAGAAGCACCATGTTGATGTGTACTCTGTTACTGTCAGAGCAGAGAAGTGACAATAGTAAGTGAGACACCTCCAGGAGGAGGAAATATGTTATTGTCATTTCATAAAATTGGAAATGGATACATTTGCATTGTAAAATATGTTATAGAAATGCTGATATATATTATATTTTCTCTTTTGTAACACGTCATTTACATTATTGAGACATACTGCACTCACACCCACAGAGGGGAAAAACAGAACAAACTATGATTGTGGTCCTGCTTGCAGATTGGCCAAGGAGCGTTCGAGCTGGCACAATATTGTGCCAGGGATGGAATGAAATGTTCACATCTGTTTCAGTATCACTTAGCTTTCGATTAACATGCCCTTGACAGAACAACGGTTTGCCAGTTTGTCTCTGCTTTGTGCCTCACAACAGCCCTAGTCTTGCCATTAGTGATGACATACCATCAGGGTTGGGTAGTAACGGATTACATGCAATGGATTACAAAAAATATATTTAAAAAAACTGTAATCCATTACTTTACCAGCAAAAGTATTGTAATCAGATTATAGATACTTTTGAAAAACAATGATTACTTCTAGGATTATTTACAAATTCAGACAGGGTGTTTGTTTTTGCAATCTTTGACACCTTGCTGTTTTCTCAATGCTGATTTGACAGGATTTAAAGTTTGTTCCGCCTGAGCGAATCTGACCACAAGTCAGAGACCACTATGATGACACACCAAATGCATTTGATGGATTGCGGGAGAAGGGCAGGAATAGGCTATTTTAGGCTACAGTCCAAGCTATGTCTTCCAATGGTGCGACTGCTGTCGTCATCCAAAGATTATCCAACTTGAACGTAAGGATGTAGGTAAGGATGACCGCAGTGCTGTAGCCTACCGGGCGATACGGATATCACTTATTATTGAAATCTACATAGCGCATTGATGTGAATCACACTGCTGCTCTCTCATTTAGCTATTTGCACCTTACAGATTGTGGTTGTTGTGGATGGCTGTTCACAAATGTATTCAGTGCCTTCGGAAAGTATTCAGACCCCTTGACTTCTTCCACATTTTGTTAGGTTACAGCCTTATTCTAAAATTAATTAAATCGTTTTTTTTTAACCCTCAACAATCTACACACAAAATATCACATTTACATAAGTATTCCGACCCTTTGTTGAGGCACCTTTGGCAGCGATTACAGCCTTGAGTCTTCTTGTGTATGATGCTACAAGCTTGGCACACCTGTATTTGGGGAGTTTCTCCCATTCTTCTCTGCTGATCAAGCTCTCTCAGGTTGGATGGGGAGCGTTGCTGGTCAGCTATTTTAAGGTTTCTCCAGAGATGTTTGATCGGGTTCAAGTCCGGGCTCTGGCGGGCCACTCAAGGACATTCAGAGACTTGTCCCAAAGCCAATCCTGCGTTATCTTGGCTGTGTGCTTAGGGTCGTGGTCCTGTTGGAAGGTGAACCTTCGCCCCAGTCTGAGGTCCTGAGCGCTCTGGAGCAGGTTTTCATCAAGGATCTCTCTGTATTTTGCTCTGTTTATCTTTGCCTCGATCCTGACTAGTCTCCCAGTCCCTGCCGCTGAAAAGCATACCCACAGCATGATGCTGCCACCACCATGCTACACCATAGGGGCGCTTGGCATTCAGGCCAAAGAGTTGAATCTTGGTTTCATCAGACCAGATAATTTCTCATGGTCTGAGAGTCTTTAAGTACCTTTTGGCAAACTCCAAGCGGGCTGTCATATGCCTTTTACTGAGGAGTGGCTTCCTTCTGGTCACTCTACCATAAAAGGCCTGATTGGTGGATTGCTGCAGAGATGGTTGTCCTTCTGGAAGGTTCTCCCATCTCCACAGAGGAACGCTGGAGCTCTGACAGAGTGACCATCGGGTTCTTGGTCACTTCCCTGATCCAGACCCTTCTACCCCAGATTGCTCAGTTTGGCTGGGCGGCCAGCTCTAGGAAGAGTGTTGGTGGTTCACAACTTCTTCCATTTAAGAATGATGGAGGGCAACGTGTTCTTGGGGACCTTCAATGCTGCATAAATGTTTTTGTATCCTCCCCCAGATCTGTGCCTCAACATAATCCTGTCTCTTGAGTTTTACGGATAATCTCTTCAAATTTATGGCTTGGTTTTTGCTCTGTCAACTGTGGAACCTTATATAGACAGGTGTGTGTGGCTTTCCAAATCATGTCAAATCAATTGAATTGTAGTTGTAGAAACATCTCAAGGATGATCAATGGAAACAGGATGCACCTGAGCTCAATTTCGAGTCTCATAGCAAAGGGTCTGAAAACATAAATAAGGTATTTCTAAAAAGCTGTTTTCACTTTGTCATTATGGGATATCGTGTGTATATTGCTGAGGATTCTTTTTATTTAAAACATTTTAGAATGAGGCTGTAACGTAACAAAATGTGGGAAAAGTTAAGGGTCTGAATACTTTCTGAAGGCACTATGTGTATTTTAACCCAATAATGGTTGACATTAAGAAGTTTAAGCTGCCTATCAATCATTGTTTTGCGACCAGTGGACAGCCAGTGGCAAAATGCACATGGAATAAAAGTTTGAGTGTGTTCCTACCTTCTAAACTCCTCCATGGTATTGTGCTCCATACTTTCAAAAACTAGTTTAATTTAAGAAGACCACGACTGGTGCTTTTATTGCTCAATCTAATTTGTGCTGATTCAAAACAAAATATCCATAGGCCTAACATACATATGCTCAAACTCGCACACTCTTTACAGACTTAAAGGGGCAATATGTACAGTTGAAGTTGGAAGTTTACATACACTTAGGTTGGAGTCATTAAAAAATCCACACATTTCTTGTTAACAAACTATAGTTTTGGCAAATTGGTTAGGACATCTACTTTGTGCATGACAAGTAATTTTTCCAACAATTGTTTACAGACGGATTATTTGTCTTATAATTCACTGTATCACAATTTCAGTCGGTCAGAAGTTTACATACACTAAGTTGACTGTGCCTTTAAACAGCTTGGAAAATTTCAGAAAATGACGTCATGGTTTTAGAAGCTTCTGATAGACTAATTGACATAATTTAAGTAAATTGGAGGTGTACCTGTGGATGTATTTCAAGGCCTACCTTCAAACTGAGTGCCTCTTTGCTTGACATCATGGGAAAATCAAAATAAATCATCCAAGACCTCAGAAAAAAATGGTAGACCTCCACAAGTCTGGTTAATCCTTGGGAGCAATTTCCAAATGCCTGAAGGTACCACGTTCATCTGTACAAACAATAGTACGCAAGTAAAAACACCATGGGACCACGCGGCCATCATACCGCTCAGGAAGGAGACACGTTCTGTCTACTAGAGATGAATGTACTTTGGTGCGAAAAGTGCAAATGAATCCTAGAATAACAGCAAAGGACCTTGTGAAGATGCTGGAGGAAACCACTACAAAAGTATCTATATCCACAATAAAACAAGTCCTATATCGACATAACCTGAAAGGCCGCTCAGCAAGGAAGAAGCCACTGCTCCAAAACCGCCATAAAAAAGCCACACTACGGTTTGCAACTGCACATTGGGACAAAGATCGTACTTTTTGGAGAAATGCCTTCTGATCTGATGAAACAAAAATAGAACTGTTTGGCCATAATGACCATTGTTATGTTTGGAGGAAAAAGGAGGAGGCATGCAAGCCGAAGAACACCATCCCAACTGTGAAACACGGGGGTGGCAGCATCATGTTGTCGGGGTGCTTTGCTGCAGGAGGGACTGGTGCACTTCACAAACTAGATGGCATCATGAGGTAGGGAAATTATGTGGATATATTGAAGCAACATCTCAAGACATCAGTCAGGAAGTTAAAGCTTGGTCGCAAATGGGTCTTCCAAATGTACAATGACCCCAAGCATACTTCCAAAGTTGGCAAAATGGCTTAAGTACAACAAAGTCAAGGTATTGGAGTGGCCATCACAAAGCCCTGACCTCAAGCCTATAGAAAGTTTGTGGGCAGAACTGAAAAAGCGTGTGTGAGGAAGGAGGCCTACAAACCTGACTCAGTTACACCTGCTCTGTCAGGCGGAATGGGCCAAAATTCAGCCAACCTTTTGTTGGAAGCTTGTGGAAGGCTACCCCGTTTGACCCAAGGTAAACAATTTAAAGGCAATGCTACCAAATACTAATTGAGTGTATGTAAACTTCTGACCCACTGGGAATGTGATGAAAAATCAAATCTGAAATAAATCATTTTCTCTACTATTATTCTTACATTTCGCATTCCTTTCACATTCTAAAATGGTGATCCTAACTGACCTAAGACAGAATTTTTACTAGGATTAAATGTCAGGAATTGTGAAAAACTGAGTTTAAATGTATTTGGCTAAGGTATATGTAAACCTCCGACTTCAACTGTAGTTGCTACATCAATTTTTAGACTTATAAATTAATGATATACTCATTGATTCTTAAAGAATATAACTTATAAATGTCTCATTAGTTCAACTGTTTCAATCCAATGTTTGTAAATGTAAACAAACACATCAAGATATCAAAGTGTCACCAACAAAAAAATTAAATCTTTCACATGCAAATAGCCCTTTTTGGTAGTGCTCAAGGCATGCCATTCCATAAGAGCAGCATTTATTTTTCAACTTGAAGCAATGAGCCTAATCAGTCCTCCATAACAACAAAATCATAAACAGTTTTTGGGTTATGCTCAGGTAAAACAGTTTGGCTAATCTATATTTCCATATTTCCAAGTCCTTTTCTTGAAGATCATGGGGCATAACCATGAAGTAGGGGCGCTGAGGGTGCTGCAGCATCCCCTGAAAAATCTGAATTCAAAAACAATGTTAATACAATTATTGTATTTTTTTTCCTCACAAGAGCAGTGCACTGGGCCTTTACTAGTCCTGTATATTTACTAGTCCCCGCCATACCCCCGTCAGCGAAAAAATCGCTCCACCCCCAAACGTATTCCCACAGCAATGTCAAGGGGTATTACACTATTTTGGATTGACTGGAAATCTGGCAGGCTTTGGTTTTTAATCTTATTATCTGTAGTACAAAGCAGTGGGTTAGAAGCCTACATAACCAACCCATAAAGTAAAATGCAACATCCATTTATGGCCAGCTATGTAAACTCTAACATGTTGTTCAATTGTTTATATTCATTTTTGTCTTCTTCTAATGCATCTTAAGGGGAAAGTCATCCGATTACGTTACTGAGTTTGGGTAACCCAAAAGTTACTGATTGTAATTTTGGAAAGTAACTGTAACGGATTCCATTTAGAAAGTAACCTACCCAACCCTGCAGACCGTGGCCTCTTGTGTATTACCACATTAGGAGAATCAGATGCATACACAGGAAATTTAACTCTAATTGAAGAAAATGTAACATTTGGTCCCAGTCTAAAAAGAGTAAAAGTTACTCTGGCAACAGTTCTTTTTTCAGAGTTGAATATGCTCAATTTAGTGTTGATCTTTAACTCTGCATCATTGCATTTCACTCCGTACAGTATTAATTGAAAAGAACTCTGTTACTTTTTTAATTCTCTGCAGTGTTGTTCAGTACTCTAGAGTAATGTTTACTCTAACAATATAATCGCAAGAGTTAATTCAACTCCTATGGAGTCAAACTCAACACTGTTTGGGGGTTTATATGGTCCCATTTAAGGTGTAATGAGTCATTGAAATATTTATTGTGTCATATTATGGTGGCTTACAATGTGACATCCAATCTCTATTGCAGGAATCATCAACTACATTATTTTCTTGAGCAGATGGTCAGGGGGCTGGAACATAATTACAAATCATTTGTAGACTGCAAATGAACCACAAACAGATAAAATATTTTACTAAAATATAATCATTTCAAACCTTGCTTACATTTGTATATGGTCACGTATATCTCTCTGTTATGCATGGGAATACTTTGGAACAGATGTCCAAATTCTAAATCACTTAGCTGATTTGCAGTTCTTTTTCTTACAGTATTTTATGTCCAACAATTAATAAAAAATACACTGAACAAAAATATAAATGCAACATGTAAGATGTTGGTCCCATGTTTCATGAGCTGAAATAAAAGATCACATAAATTTACCATATTCACAAAAATCTTATTTCTCTGAAATGTTGTTTTAAGGGAGTGTGCAATTGGCATGCTGACTGCAGGAATGTCCACCAGAGCTGTTGCCAGAAAATGTAATGTTCAGTTCTCTACCGTAAGCCACCTCCAATGTCATTTTAGAGAATGTCCAACCAGCCTCACAACCTCAGACCACGTGTAACCATGCCAGCCCAGGACCTCCACATCCGGCTTCTTCACCTGCGGGATCGTCTGAGACCAGCCACCCAGACAGCTGATGAAACTTAGGTGTATTTTTGTCTGTAATAAAAGCCTTTTTGTGGGGAAAAACTCATTCTGATTGGTTGCGCCCCTGCCCAGTCATGTGAAATCCATAGATTAGGGCCTAATGACATTATTTCAATTGACTGATTTCCTTACATGAACTGGAACTCCGTAAAATCATTGAAATTGTTGCATGTTACGTTTATTTTTTTGTTCACTATAAAACAAATAAATACATATTTTATTTTGCTCAGAAAACTTGGGGGGCCAAATAAAATCACAGGCCACCAGTTGGGGACCCCTGCTCTATTGGCATCTATTTAAGCGACTCCTTGTGGCGGGCCGGGTGCCTGCAGCCTGACGAAGGTCGTCAGTTGAACGGTGTTTCCTCCAACACATTGGTGCGGGTTGAGAGGGCGTGTGTAAAGAAGAGCGGTTTGGCAGCATCAGCATGTGTAGCATCAGATCAAAAACAATCGATGTACTTGCGAAAAAACAGATATTGAATCAAACAATAAAAAAAATCGACCTGCAACAGAGCATGTTGGGAAATATGACAATACTCCATAGCTTTAACATATTGAGTTCCACCATATGTTACATTATATATTTTTTCATTATGTCCAGTTGGTTTCACATTGGCAAATGTAAAACGAACAAAAATGCATAAACAAAACCACGTTTCCATGCATGTAATTTGTTTGTTGGACAAAAATGCCAAAGTTAAATCCATTTATGATTCATTATCATGAAGCATCACTTGTGTCCCAATCTTCATATTACTTTCTATTGGGTCTTCTAACAACATGCGAGAGGAAACATCGCAAAAGCAGCTCTAACTGCGACGTGAATAGGCTTATATTCAGTAGGTTATATTCAGTAGGCTATATCCCCGGTATAGCCCCCGTCTCCCCTAATTTGCATCGGATGTGCTCATAAATGTGCTGCTACTCACAGAATGTTTCAGATATATGAAGTTTCATCAAATGCTCGCAGTCAAACAAACAATAAAAACTATGTGCAACTCCGGTTCTTTTCCTGTGTTTGGTCCTCACAGCATTCTCACCTGCAGCAAATCGCACCACGGTACAAATTTAATCGGACCGAGACCACCCTTGTTGAGCGAATCATCGTGCGTTGTTTAGTCCAGACCCAAGTGCTGATAGTGTTCACACCAGTCCAAACGAACTAAACTAAGGGGATAAACTCATTAGAACTTCAGAAAAACCGAACCAAACCAATTTGGTGTGAAAGCCCCCATAATGTAGTTAAAAGTACTCAGTCCCAATCAACTCCAGTTATCAATACTAAGTCCAGGGAGCATATCACTCTGTTGAGGGTTAAGATAACTCAGGTACAGTCAATTTAACTTTAATCTCTCCTTGATTTACTGTGTATCCAGATATTTGTGACATGTGACCATAAAGAGCATAATCAGGACAAGTTCTCCTATTTACATGAACAATATGATTCAGGTGGTAAAAATCTGTCTCCCTATTTACGACTTCCATATCTCTGCTCGCTTTCAGCCAAACATCCCATGATTGATTGAGCACTAAAGAGGATTATTATTGGCTGAAAAGGAGATGAGCTGTTGTGGGTTGTTTTCTGTACCCATGGAAGCAGAATGGCTGGCTGTGATGTGGTCTTCCAAAAGGCTGTGTTTCTGAGCCAGATAGCACTATGACGGGGCCCAAGACTCTGCCTGCCTGTCCACTCTCTGTTTCTTATCCTGTAGGCCTATAATCTCCTCTCAAATGGTCCCCATCCGTCTGCATGTCACTGATAGTGTATGGGAATTGAACGCTTGTTATGGAGCCCAGGCTTCCATATAAGACACATTTTGGGCTGACTGCATTTGGCGGCAGAGTCACATGCGTGTGTGTGTGTGTGTGTGTGTGTGGTGGAGTCTCATCTGTTGAAACAGCGCTTTACAGATCATGATTAAAAGCTTGAATAACTGAGATGGCTGACATCAACATCTAGCTAGTTGAATCATTAAAAGCCATAAGACCCAAGTGTAAACTGATGATCTGCTACTCACCTTAATGATACGTTTCTAATCCTCTGCATTCGATGCCAAGGAATCTGTAAAGCGTCTGTGTGTAGCTGGTGTAGAGGAGTCAGGCGCAGGACAGCAGATATGAGTAAATTGAGCAATTTTACTCAAACATCACAAACAGAGCCTTCAGGTGACCAAAAGCCCTGTCCGCCTCAGCCGACCACTGCAGTCGCACCGGTCCCCCCTTTAGCAGTGAGGTAATGGGAGCCGCTACCTGACCAAAGCCCCGGATAAACCTCTGGTAGTAGTTGGCAAACCATAGGAACCGCTGCACTTCCTTTACCGTGGTGGGAGTCGGCCAAATACGCATGGCTGAAATGCGGTCACTCTCCATCTCCACCCCTGACGTGAAAATGCGGTACCCTAGGAAGGAGACGGACTGTTGGAAGAACAGACATTTCTCAGCCTTGACGTACAGGTCATTCTCCAACAGTTGACCAAGCACCCTGCGCACCAGGGACACATGCTCGGCGCGTGTAGCGGAGTATATCAGAATGTCGCCGGGCAGGTCCCGGAAAATCTTGTCAACAAAGGCCTGGAAGACTGATGGAGCATTCATCAACCCGTACGGCATGACGAGGTACTCATAGTGCCCTGAGGTGGTACTAAATGCCGTCTTCCACTCGTCCCTCTCCCGGATACGCACCAGGTTGTAAGCGCTCCTGAGATCCAATTTTGTGAAGAAGCGTGCCCCGTGCATTGACTCAATCGGACTGGCAATGAGAGGTAGCGGGTAGTTGTACCTCACAGTGATCTGATTTGATACCCCGATAGTCAATACACGGGCGCAGACCTCCATCCTTCTTCTTCTTCACAAAAAAGAAACTCGAGGATGCAGGTGAAGTGGAGGGCCGAATGTATCCCTGCCCCAGGGATTCAGAGACATATGTTTCCATAGCCGCCGTCTCCTCCTGGGACAGAGGATACACGTGACTCCTGGGAAGTGCTGCGTCTACCAGGAGATTTATCGCACAATCCCCCCGTCGATGGGGTGGTAATTTAGTCGCCCTCTTCTTACAGAAGGCGAGAGCCAAATCGGCATATTCTGAGGGGATGTGCACGTTGGAGACCTGGTCTGGACTTTCCACCGTAGTCGCACCGATGGAAACACCTACACACCTCCCTGAACACTTTCGTGACCACCCCTTGAGAGCCCTCTGTTGCCACGAAATAGTGGGGTCGTGACAGGCCAACCAGGGTAGGCCCAGCACCACGGGAAACACAGGAGAATCAATAAGGAAGAGACTGATTCTCTGCCTGTGACCCCCCCTGCGTAACCATGCTTAGTGGAGCGGTGGCCTCCCTAATCAGCCCTGACCCTAATGGTTGACTATCTACAGCGTGCACAGGGAAGGGTATATCCACAGGAACAATGGGGATCCCTAAACTATGGGCAAATGAACGGTCAATAAAATTGCCAGCTGCGCCTGAATCTACTAGCGCCTTATGCGGGGAAAACTCAGGAAATGTAATAAACACATACATGTGAGCAACAGGGGGCTCTGGGTGAGCCTGGTGCCGACTCACCTGGGGTGACACAATAGTGCCCTGCCTGCTGCCTCAACTCCCTGAGGACCGCCCCCAGCACCGACCAGCAGTGTGCCCTCTGCGGCCACAGATGGTGCAGGGAATGGCCCCTCCTCCGGTCTCCCTAAGCGCAGCACCTCCCAGCTCCATGGGTGTCTGAGCGGAGGTGCTGGGGGATGGAACTGACAGACCCCGATCCAGACGTTCGCGGGTAGCCAGCAGGTTGTCCAGACGGATGGACAGGTCCACCGACGAACGTCCTCGCACAGACTGCACCGGTAGTGATCGATCAGGGCCCTGTCGTTCCATCCCGCGCTGGCGGCCAGGGTCCGGAAGGCCAAAGCGAAATCCTGAGCGCTCCTCGTCCCCTGTCTCAGATGGAACAGACGTTCACCCGCCGCTCGACCCTCAGGCGGGTGGTCGAAAACTGCCCGAAAGTGGTGGGTGAACTCTGCGTAATGGTCCGCGTCTCCTTCACTCCATATGGCGTTGGCCCACTCCAGGGCTTTACCTGATAGGCAGGAGACGAGGGCAGACACGCTCTCACATCTCAAAGGAGCCGGGTGTACGGTCGCCAGGTAGAGCTCCAGCTGGAGTAGGAACCCCTGGCATCCGGCAGCCGTCCCATCATACTCCCTCGGGAGCACGAGCCGAATCCCGCTGGGACCGGGTGAAGGAGGGGTGAACAGTGGGGCCTGCTGTAGTGGGGCTGGTGGAGGCGCTGGAAGACCTCCTTCTCTCTCCCATCTATCCATCGTCTGCAGCACGCGATCCATAGCAGTGCCCAGACGTTGCAACATGGTCGCATTCTGCTGAACGCGCTCCTCTACCGCCACAGGGAGGGCGTCTGCTCCTGCTGACTCCATTCGTTCAGGTGAGTGTTTCTGTAAAGCGTCTGTGTGTAGCTGGTGTAGAGGAGTCAGGTGCAGGACAGCAGATATGAGTAAATTTAACAATTTTACTCAAACATTAATCACAATACACGTCAACATATAGCCAAGCCCAACATAACGGACCGCAATACAGTAAACAAACACTCACAAACAAACATGTGGGAACAGAGGGTTAAATACTGAACAAGTAATTGTGGGATTGAAATCAGGTGTGTAAAACAAGGAAAAAACAATGGAAAATTAAAAGTGGATTGGCGATGGCTAGAAAACCGGTGACGTCGACCGCCGAACGCCGCCCGAACAGGGAGAGGGACCGATTTCGGCTGAAATTGTGACAGAATCGTATTGACTGTGAAGTGCCCTGGCCTGTCATCATGTATGCTGTTGAATATGGAATCAATTCCTCCAATTTTCCCAAGGAATATTATTTGGGACTATAAGGAGAAATAGATTTGTTGAATAGCCTACACCCCTCTTCATAGTCAGTTTTTCAGAAGAACATTTTTCCTTGCTGACTATTTTAACTTTGTATAACATGATGTGTATGTCTTGAGCTGGCTGCTGTGTGTGTGAGTATTCATCCATTGGTGTGTGTGTTGTTTCTGCGTGTGCAATAGTGTGTGTGTGTGTGTGTGTGTGTGTGTGTGTGTGTGTGTGTGTGTGTCTGAGTGTATATGTGTGTGTGCACTCTTGCATATCCTCTTGCTTTTAGTCATTTAGGCAATTTAGTCTCGCTGAGGACACAAATGTTGTATCTAAATGAATTAGATCCTCTGGGAGAAGCGTAAACAAACAGAAGGATAATTTAATATTTCAGACCATGCAAATCACGTCTGTTTTTCTGTTGAGGCGGAGGCAGTTACAATTCTATAGCCTGACCGCAGTCTGCAGACACTAATAGGAATAGTTGTGCTCAGGGGCAGTTGATAGTGTGGACGTTAAAGTGTGTCTTAGTTTGTTCAACTGAATAGAGGGTTTATATACTAATAAAACCCTTTAGCTGTAGCCCCTTTATACTAGTTGTGAATACCAAATAGATCTCTGACTTAAAAATGCAGTTATTCATTATAATTTCTACCTGTTTCTAAGCAAGTATTTAACAAACACCCAAGCAAAGGTGCTCCCTCCTTTTTACAATGCTTCTAATATCAAGGTCCTCTATTATTATGAAGCATGAGGTCTTCACCAGATGTGGTGATGGCATGACATACATGCCCAGAAGGGAGGCTGGGTTTCTAGAGGCAGACTGAATGGAGCTGCAGAGCTTTGTGGTATAAGGGGATTGCAATCAGAGCCCAGTAAACCATCCATCCAGACCTCCAGCATCATCAGCCGATCAGAGGCAGAGCTACAGTACAGTATGTCTGGCCAGAGGGGTGAGGGCGTCACTTGTTCCCACCAGGGACTCTGTAGTTCATCACGTTACAACAATCCTTAGCGCCAGGGTACCCAAATGCACGCTCTGATGTGATGTTATGCATTGAGATGGTTGGGCAATGTTAATATGCCTTCATCTCCTCTGTTTAAGCACTGCTGCCGGCGCTCCTGTTTCCTTCCTCATTCGTCACCGCGCCTTGCCTACCCTCGCGTCGTTTAGTTCTTATTTAATCTATTCTGTGTATGACTCAGCCAATTTGAGATGCTGTGACTCTCGGAGAAGACGATGCGTTTTAAAGACAATGGGGGCAGAGTGAAGCACAGGCTTCATCTCAGAAACAAGTGAAACCTTTCATCCAGTAACCCCTCAAAACTGGTGACAGCAGCAGCAGCAGCAGCACTGAGACAAGCCAGATAATGAGCCATGTGCCTACAGGGGATGGGCGGAGATCCTGGATATATATCGGTCTCTCAGTCTCTTTTGTCTGCTGTCGGTCTCCGTGTCTTTGGTTTGGAAGCTATTGAATAGACAGTGTTTGACTTACTCCTTTCACCCTGTCCTGTACAGTCTTGTCTTCATTCCTGATGGTCCCTGCCATCTTCATCTCTTCTTCATTGGTCCTTCCCTGTGTTTGTAGGTTGTAGTTATTGCAATGTAGTTAACACTGGCTATTGGCTACAGATGCTCATGCACACTGACAGCTCTGGGATCAGCCATTAGAGACTCCTGCTGCTAGCAATCTGGAGGAGAGCATGTAGTTTCTAGACCAGGCATCCAGAGTCTGCCATGTACATCAGAACAAAACAAAGCATTGAATGACTGTCCTGGACATGCATTAGCACACCTTTGATGTAGGAATCTGTGTACTGTTGAATGACTTCCCATTAAAGTAAGGCATTGTGTTCCTACCAGCACAGCTTGCAGGGAGTGATGGAGATTGGAGAGGTCCCAGAAGAACACAGGGCTTGCTAAACCACCACCCCTTTCTTAAAATAGCTTTGAATCATGCATTATTCGTACTGGGACTGCCAGTGCTGTCAAGCAGCATTTTTCGCGGTGCTTATTGTCTCCCCTTGTTTTCTTCAGGCCCTGCAATTTGAAAAGATTCCCTAAACTAATTTCCATAGCTTTGTGTTTGTTATATTTCTACAGTGAAGAAACATTAAAGGATGCTTATTACATTATGTTTCTTCTCCTCTGTGTTAGAATTGGTTGCTGACTGTGTTCTGTTGTTGTTGCTGGCTGTTGCCGTGCACACTGAGAGAGAGAGAACGTGGCGACGACACTCTTCTAGAGATGGGGAGTAGATTTCAATCTCCCAGCCTGCCTCTGTGTTACGCTGTGTCCCCTGGGCCCACTAAAGCGTGAAGGATGCTGGGGGGCTGACAGGTCCTCCAGAACCTGCCACTTTGTCAGTAGTGATGCAACAGCCGCACACGCTAGTGCTACACGTGCCCCTCTTATCGATCAGGATCGATATCTTCAGCTAACAGGGCCACACCCAGAAACAGAAACACACACTCATACACACACGTGCATACACACACATTCACAAGAATACAAAGCCACATAAAGACATGCGCTCACGCTGATACACAAAAAGAACCAGACAACCATGGGCTGGGCTGATAATGGAATCCCTGGCTCCTCCATTTTTCTTTTGTTCTAGTTGATAATAGGCCATTCTCCTGGATGATGAATGGTTAAGCCTCAGCCTCTCTAATGTCCAGCGGTGAGAACTGGAAGGGCCAGTTCACTCATCAAATGCACAGACGGTGTTTCGCGTAAGATGTCAGGGTTCATGAGCACTGTGTGTATGTGAGATATTATAAGATGCTTATCTGTGTGTGTGTGTGTGTGTGTGTGTGATGAATAATTGATCCCTGGCTTTCCATGTGGAGGCTGTCAGTGACTGAAGTCAGGAGTTATTTAATGTGTGGATGGCTGGCTACCAAACTGCAGTACTGGGCCCAGTCATTACTACTGTGGCTGTGGGTTTGATAAGGGATCATATACTGTCCTCCCCCTCCTCATATCACTGGGTATTGAGGTGTCATCGAATACAATGAACATCACTACTTTCAATGACTGTTATTAACATTATTTTCCTCAACCCTGTCAATTCTGTCTCTCCCATTCTTTCTCTCCCATTCCATCTTTCTTCTGCATATGAATGCTTTGCTCGTTCCAAACAAACCTCTGTATAAAGGAGAAACTACAGTGACAAGGCCCTCCATATACCGTCAGGTCAAACATGTATTACTATTCATAAACATTCATAAACATAATTAGTACACTATGAGATGTGCTGTGTACAGATGTAGGATCTTCATTTGATCCAGTTTGCGACAGCAGAAAAATAATCCTGCAGCAACAGGAAATGTGAATTATTATGTGGATTATAATTAATGGACATTTTTGTAGGGGTTGATCCCTTTTTCGTAAGGGAAAATCAAGTCTAAAATTTCAAAGTGGAAATTACAAACTTCAGAACATTTCTCCTGCAACAGGGTGATCAAATTAAGATCCTAAACCTGTACTATAAATCCCCTGGATAATGGTGTTTCAAACCTGTGTAACGCAATTTCTTTGAATAGCGTTCTCTAATTGGCAACAACTCCGTGTTAACTGCTGTTTTAATTGTGTTGAACTATGTATTCTCCAGATGAGTGCTGGTGTTTCTCTCCTCTCTGTCTCACTCCTCCTCCTCCTCCTCCTCTCAGTACATCCTTCAGTGCTCTCCAGGGTCTATTCCATTGGCTTCCCTAGTATGATTTAGGACCATTCTTGCCTCTCATAGGCTAAAGCATGGACCGTGGTGTAGGAAATGTGTGAAATGGCACTGATTGCTATAGGCATACTAATTTGGGTCTCACTTTCCTGAGCAAATGTCAATGAGTTGGTACACAGTAAGAACGCTCTCGTCTGGCTGAAACTGTATGGTGTATTAGAGGCTGAGAGGTCAGTGCTGGGTGGTTCAGGTGTCCTGTTTCACAGGACTGGGAATTGCCAGGGACCTCACGATACAATATTATCACAATACTTAGGTGCCGATACGATATGTGTTGCGATTCTCACGATACAGTGATTTTATTGCGATGTTCCAAACATACTTTTGAAATGTCTTGGAAATAAAAGTGCTGAAAATGAATTGGTTCCCTATTTAAAAAGAAAATGGAGAACAGGTGCAGGTACAGCAAACTAACGCAAAAATAATATTGCTATATTGTTAAAACGATATGATACAATATATCGTCCAAAATGATATCCAGATATGTAACTGTATCGATTTTTTTTCCACCCATCACCAGCTGGCTGTGGCTGTGGTGACTCAGAGGTAGTCTCAAATATCCCTGAGCTTGGAGAAACGTAACCCTATAGAAAGAGGAAAACATTTGGGGCTGCTATGGGATTGTTGAAGATACTCTTTGAAGAGGTAGGGTTTCAGACATTTTCAGGAAGATGGGCAGGGACTCCGCTGTCCTAGCTTCAGGGGGAAGCAGGACAGAATAACTTGGACTGGGCAGAGGGGGTGCTGCCCTCCCGTAGGTAGGTAGCAGAACGGAGTGCTCGGGTTGGGGTGTAAGGGTTTGAGCATAGCCTGAAGGTATGGAGGGGCAGTTCCTCTTGCTGCTCCGTAGGCAAGTACCATGGTTTTGTGGTGAGCTTCGACTGGAAGTCAGGGGAGTGTGCGGAGGAGTGGGGTGACATGGGAGGTTGAACACCAGGCGGGCTTCAGCGTTCTGAATAAGGTTGTTGTAGAGCATGAACCTGTAGGAGCGAGTCACTGCTTTGATGTTTGCAGAAACGACGATGGGCCAACGTCCAAGCTGAGATATCTGCCAGGTACGCAGAGATGCATGTCGCCACTTGGGTGTCAGAAGGGGGAAAGGAGAAAAGTAGTTGAGTGTCATCCACGTAGCAATGATAGGAGAGACCATGTGAGGATATGACGGAGCCAAATTACTTATTGTATAGAGAGAAGTGGAGTGGACCTATAACCGAGCCCTGGGGGACACCAATCATGAGAGTAAGTGGTGCAGACACAGATCAACGTCACGCCTTAGTGGCCCTTCACCTTAGAATTAATTTCAAGGCAAAACCAATTATTCAGTCTTTAACTTTTAATGAGTCCTCTAACTTCAAGTCTGAAATTAAGAGTTAAGATCCAGACTGTTGGTTCTATTCTCATTATTCTGCTGCTAACCGCTCTGTATCAAATCAAATGTTATTTGTCATATGCGCCAAATACAACAGGTGTAGACTTAGTGTGAAATGCTTACTTACAAGCTCTCAACCAACAATGCAGTTTTAAGAAAAGGGGAGTTAAGAGAATATTTACTAAATAAACTAAAGTAATAAAAAGTAACACAATAAAATAACAATAACGAGGCTATATACAGGGGGTACCAGTACCGAGTAAATGTGTGGGGGTGCAGGTTAGTCGAGGTAATATGTACATGTAGGGGTAAAGTGACAATGCATAGATAATAAACAGCGAGTAGCAATGGTGTAAGAAAAAAAGGGGGTCAATGCAAATAGTCCAGGTAACCGTTTGATTAATTGTTGGACCTGCATTTGGCGCTCCGGTACCACTTGCCTTGCGGTAGTAGAGAAAACAGTCTATGACTTGGGTGACTGGAGTCTTTGAACATTTTTGGGGCCTTCCTCTGACACAGACTAGTATAGAGGGCATGGATGACAGGAAGCTTGGCCCCAGTGATGTACTGGGCCATACGCACAACCCTCTGTAGCACCTTACGGTTGGATGACGAGCAGTTGCCATACCAGGTGGTGATGCAACCGGTCAGGATACTCTCGATGGTGCAGCTGTAGAACTTTTTGAGGCTCTGGGGACCCATGCCAAATCTTTTCAGTGTCCTGAGGGGGAATCGGCATTGTCGTGTCCTCTTCACAACTGTCTTGGTGTGTTTGGACCATGATAGACCGTGCCTATAGTAATTAATGAATACTGCACCATTCAACTGAGTATATTATGTGTATTAGTGATTCATTCCAAAGCTGTACTGTAGGCTAGGAACTGGACATGAATTCCCTTTTCAGTTTTAATATACTGCAATTTCATTTTTTTTCTTTATCCCAAGATTTGGAAGCACTCCCAAACACTGGCCTAACCCTCCATCAAATATGTTTAAACTGAGTGTATCCTTTCTGAGTCCCAGCCACACATTTTAATTTATCCCCAAAAAGCTAAACATCAAAGCAGAAGTGTTTATATATAGTTTGACTTTTTATTCCAAAAGTCTTTTGCTGCATCTATCCTTGGTTCCATGGGCTCAGTGTCTCCAGCATGTTACGACCCACTCAGGGCAGCTGCTCAAACCCCAGATGGCTGACAGGAAAGACCATATTTAAACATGCGACTCCAGTGACAGCTCTTTGTCTGTGTGTGTGTGTGTGTGTGTGTGTGTGCGTGCGTGATGCAAGTGACACAGATGGAGTAACCAACAAAAAGCTTCAAAATTGAGAATAGTGAGAGTGAGACATACAGAGTAAAAAAGAGAGAGATGAACAGAGATCAAAACATAGCTGGAGACAGGGAGGAAGTATCTGGTGGCTGCTACAGTGATTTCCCTTTCATTCTCTGATCCTGCTCCCAAGTGCTCATTCAGATACACGCACATTCATTTTCTTGACAGTCAAGGCCACTGTCCTCACAATTTATTTTCTTCCTTTTTACGCCTTTTGTCTTGAGACATTTTGAGGCCATCTGTAGCATACATTGTGCCCAGTGTCAGCAGCCTGAGAGGGGGTGGTGGTGGGCAGTGGGGGGTCCTGCCCAGGGCTCTGTGTGTTATTGTTGCCCAGTGGTCAGTGGTGTCGGGGGGGCCGGGTGACAGTGTGCCAGGCTCTCAGCAGGCTGCTGTTCACTGTGTGGGTGTGTGTGTGCGTGTCTAGGCCATACTTACCTCGTGTGTGGTGTGTGTGTGTGTGTGTGTGTGTGAGAGGTACAGGACAACAGGTGTGTGTTTACGTATTGCTGAGATGATGACGGACCTCCGCTTTTACAACGGGCACTTCCTCTCTATGTAACAATGATGAGCGCAATAAACCAATAGCTTGTGTGCTAATAATGCTGTACAGCCATAACACCTCAGTGTTTCTCCTGTGTTCCCTCTGGCTCATCTGCATGGAGGGGATCCAGCTGGCAGTAGCAGGCACCGATCAAGCCTTCCGTGTTAGATGGTCCCCAGTACCTCTCCCTCAGGGGCCGAGTGCGCTCTGTTTTCAGCACCGTGGAGCGGAGCTGTCGTCAGGCAGACTTTGACTAGCGCCGGAGTTCTGTACTGATAGGTAACAGAAAGACACACCCCCTTCAGAGGAGCAGAGGGCCTCACGGTCACAAAATGACCACACCATACCCTCAATGGTATAGGAGAAGCAGAATGTAGATGGGCTATATTATTATTATTATTATTATTATTATTATTATTATTATTATTATTATGTTAGTTTCAGCTCTTATCTTTGGCCAGCCTCCTCATCTGTACCCTCTGGGTCCTTTCCGTCTTATCTTACTCTGCATACATTGAAAGGTATTCATGATACTGGTTGGCTCGCTGTCCATCCAGGAGATTAGCAGGTGCTGCAACTCCAATGGTTGGCTGTCAAAAACGCTGAAGACCTACCTCAACTGTGCATCTGGCAGCAAGATGTGGGTCTTAGCCAAGACGTTTCAGTTGGTTAGTTGTGTCCTTCAGGGAATTAATTAAAACCATTGTACTCAAACCTACTTTCCTCTGAAAGGTTAATTCAACCTTTTCATTCTCCCTTCAGGCTCCCAGTAACGAGTTGGCCACTCTTTCAACCATTTTGGTGTTAAGGTTGGAGAAAAGGCTGTTGAATACAAATACAATGAATCAGTGAAGTGTCTAGCACATCAATGAAGGACCCATGCGTTTGAGACTGCAGATCTAGACTGAGGGTAAAGCATGAGGGCTTTGTGGTGTGGCTTGGGTCTATCTCAGGGGTGACCTGACCCATGAAAACAAAGAGTTGCCTTGGTGACTGGAAGGGGGAAGGCGTGTCAGGATCCTGGCGGCAGTGCCAGGAGGACGGACGGGTGGGCAGAAAGACGGTTGGGAGGGTTGGGCTGGGTGCTTGTGTTAGGGCCTGTCCTGTCTCCCTTTCTATCTCTCTCTCTCTCCCTCTCTCCTCTCCCTCTCTCCTCTCTCTCCTCTGTCTCTCTCTCTCCTCTCTGTCTCTCTCTCTCCTCTCTGTCTCTCACCCTCCTCTCTGTCTGTCTGTCTGTCTCTCTCTCTCTCTCTCTCTCTCTCTCTCTCTCTCTCTCTCTCTCTCTCTCTCTCTCTCTCTCTCTCTCTCTCTCCCTCAGTCTCCCTCTCTTTCTCTCTCTCTCTCTCCCACTCTCCCTGCAGTATGTGGGAGGCTGGGGAGAGAACACTGAATCTCAATAAAACTAAGAGATGGAGCCTTCCCTTTTCTTGCTCAGCACAGACGCAACGGCTTTCTTCCCCCGACCGCTTCTCATTCGCTTGCAGCATAACTATGTGATAACAATACATCACTAGTGATGTAAAACCTAAATTGAACCACAAATTGTTATGGTAGTGTAACGCAACGACACATCCTTTCCCGGATAGATAGAGAAGTGATTCATTAATCCAGCTATAGTTACTGGCACTAAGGAGGGGACTTTACCGTGGCTGTAATCAAGGATGGTGACAGAATAATAATGGCCATGGTGAGTTGGTAAAAGACCATGAAGTCAGACTGGAGGCTCATTCATTAGGGAAGGAGGAAGGGCTTGTGCATATCGTAAAGCTGTCGGAAGGGAGAGAATAAGAGTTACATTTCCAACTTTGAAATCAAATCAAATCAAATCAAATTTTATTTGTCACATACACATGGTTAGCAGATGTTAATGCGAGTGTAGCGAAATGCTTGTGCTTCTAGTTCCGACCATGCAGTAGTATCTAACAAGTAATCTAACAAATTCACAACAACTACCTTATACACACAAGAGTAAAGGAATGAATATGAGTATGTACATATAAATATATGGATGAGCGATGGCTGACCGGCATAGAGCAAGATGCAGTAGATGGTATGGAGTACAGTATATACACATATATATGAGATGAGTAATGTAGGATATGTAAACATTATATAAATGGCATTGTTTAAAGTGGCTAGTGATACATTATTTCATCCAATTCTAATTATTAAAGTGGCTAGAGATTTGGGTCGATGACCGAACGGCATAGGGCAAGATACAGTAGATGGTTTAGAGTACAGTGTATACATTTGATATGAGTATGTCGGATACGTAAACATTATATACAAAATTGTTTAAAGTGGCTAGTGATACATTTGTTACATCCAATTCCTATGTATAAAGTGGCTAGAGATTTAAGTCAGTATGTTGGCAGCAGCCACTCAATGTTAGTGATGGCTGTTTAACAGTCTGATGGCCTTGAGGTAGAAGCTGTTTTTCAGTCTCTCGGTCCCAGCTTTGATGCACCTGTACTGACCTCGCTTTCTGGATGATAGCGGGGTGAACAGGCAGTGGCTCGGTGGTTGTTGTCCTTGATGATCTTTTGGCCTTTCTGTGACATCGGGTGGTGTAGGTGTCCTGGAGGGCAGGTAGTTTAACCCCGGTGATGCGCTGTGCAGTCCTCACTACCCTCTGGAGAGCCTTACGGTTGTGGGCGAGCAGTTGTCATTCAGGCGGTGATATGAGCCCGACAGGATGCTCTCGATTGTGCATCTGTAAAAGTTTGTGAGTGATTTTGGTGACAAGCCAAATTTCTTCAGCCTCCTGAGGTTGAAGAGGCGCTGTTGCGCCTTCTTTACCACGCTGTCTGTGTGGGTGGACCAATTCAGTTTGTCCGTGATGTATGTACGCCGAGGAACTTAAAACTTCCACCTTCTCCACTACTGTCCCCTGATGTGGATAGGGGTGCTCCTCTCCTGTTTCCTGAAGTCCACGATCATCTCCTTTGTTTTGTTGATATTGAGTGAGAGGTTATTTTCCTGACACCACACTCCGAGGGCCCTCACCTCCTCTCTGTAGGCCGCCTCGTTGTTGGTAATCAAGCCTACCACTGTAGTGTCGCCAGCAAACTTGATGATTGAGTTGGATGCGTGTTTGGCCACGCAGTCAGCGGGTAAACAGGGAGTACAGGAGAGGGCTGAGAACGCACTTGTGGGGCCCCAGTGTTGAGGATCAGCGGGTGGAGATGTTGTTTCCTACCCTCACCACCTGGGACCGGCCCGTCAGGAAGTCCAGGA
This sequence comes from Brachymystax lenok tsinlingensis, assembly GCA_030435695.1. NCBI lineage: Eukaryota > Metazoa > Chordata > Actinopteri > Salmoniformes > Salmonidae > Brachymystax > Brachymystax lenok. The sequence goes on along the minus strand of CM059800.1, from coordinate 18,209,658 downwards.
CCCAGTTGCACAGGCTGGGTCGAGACCCAGGGTCTCGAGCTTAATGACGAGCTTGGAGGGAACTATGGTGTTAAATGCTGAGCTGTAGTCGATGAATGGCATTCTTACATAAGTATTCCTCTTGTCCAGATGGGTTAGGGCAGTATGCAGTGTGATTGCATTGGCGCTGCCTGTGGACCTATTGGGACGGTAAGCAAATTGGAGTGGGTCCAGGGTGTCTGGCAGGATGGAGGTGATATGATCCTTGACTAATCTCTCAAAGCACTTCATGATGACGGAAGTGAGTGCTCACGGGCGATAGTCATTTAGCTCAGTCACCTTAGCTTTCTTGGGAACAGGAACAATGGTGGCCCTCTTGAAGCATGTGGGAACAGCAGACTGGGATAGGGACTGATTGAATATGTCCAAACACACCAGCCAGCTGGTCTGCGATGCTCTGAGGACACGGCCAGGATGCCATCTGGGCCGGCAGCCTTGCGAGGTTAACACATTTAAATGTTTTTTCACATTGGCTGCGGTGTGAAGGTGAGCCCGCAGGTTTTGGTAGCGGGCCGTGTCGGTGGCACTGTATTGTCCTCAAAGCGAGCAAAGAAGTTGTTTAGTTTGTCTGGGAGCAGGGACGTCATGGTCCCGCGACGGGCTGGGTTTCTTTTGTAGTCCGTGATTGACTGTAGACCCTGCCACATTCCTCTTGTGTCTGAGCCATTGAATTGTGACTCTACTTTGTCTCTATATTGACGCTTAGCTTGTTTGATTGCCTTGATGGAGGGAGTAGCTGCACTGTTTGTATTCAGTCATGTTTCCGGTAGCCTTTACCTGGTTAAAAGCAGTGGTTCGCTTTCAGTTTTGCGCTAATGCTGCCATCAATCCATGGTTTCTGGTTGGGGAAGGTTTTGATATTTGCTATGGGTACAACATCACCAATGCATTTGCAATAAACTCGCCACCGAATCAGCGATACATCAATGTTGTTGTCAGATGCTATCCGGAACATATCCCAGTCCACGTGCTCAAGCAATCTTGCAGCATGGAATCAGATTGGTCGGACCAGCGTTGAACAGACCTGAGAACGGGCGCTTCCTGTTTTAGTTTCTGTTTGTAGGCTGGGAGCAACAAAATGGAGTCATGGTCAGACTTGCCGAAAGGAGGCTGAGAATAGCCTTGTATGCATCACGGAAGTTGGAATAACAGTGGTCCAGGATTTTACCAGCCCGGGTGGCACATCTGGATATGCTGGTAAAATTTCGGGAGCCTTGTTCTTAAATTAGCCTTATTAAAATCCCCAGCCACAATAAATGCAGCCTCAGGATATGTGGTTTCCAGTTTACATAGAGTCCGATGAATTTCTTTCAGTGCCGTCGATGTGTCAGCTTGAGGGGGATGTACACGGCTGTGATTATAATCAGGAGAATTCTCTTGTAGATAATGCGGTCTGCATTTGATTGTAAGGGAATTCCTATGTCAGGTGAACAAAAGGACTTTGAGTTCCTGCATGTTGTTATGATCACACCACGCCTCGTTAATCATAAGACACACACCCCGCCCTTCTTCTTACCAGAGAGATGTTTGTTTCTGTCGTGCGATGACGCGTGGAGAAACCAGGTGGCTGTACCGACTCTGATAACGTGTCCTGAGTGAGCCATGTTTCCGTGAAGCAAAGAAGCGTTGCAGTCTCGAATGTCTCTCTGAAAGGCAACCTCGATCGGATTTCGTCTACTTTGTTGTCAAGAGACTGTACATTGGCGATTAAAATACTCGGAGAGGTGCACGATGCGCCCGACGTAGCTTGACCAAAAGACCGCGCCGTTTCTCTTTCTCCGGCGCCGCTGTTGTTTTGAGTAGCCACGTGCTATCCAGTCTGTTGTTGTGTTTGGGTTAACGAAGGAGAATCCTCTTTGGGAAAGTCGTATTCCTGGTCGTAATGTTGGTAAGTTGACGTTGCTCTTATATCCAATAGTTCCTCCCTGTATGTAATAAAACTTAATATTTTCCGGTAACAATGTAAGAAGTAATACATAAAAACAAAATACTGCATGGTTTCTGAGAACGTGAAGCGAGGCTGCCATCTCTGTCGGCGCCGGAAGTGTAGACTGTGTTGAGTGCCCTTTACCAAAGCAGACTTTAATACAAAGTACAGTTTTACTCAGGGAGTGGCAAGCAGCAGGTAGCCAGGACTTCATCTTTAAAAGCAAAAGATTCCTTCCACTGCACTTTGTTCTCTCTGTGAGGCCCTTTTCACTCTGCCCATGAAAAGTTTCTTACTTCCTTTCAAGACGACATTTAAGTGAATCAGACCTAAAGCTATCCGTTGTGAGTGGTACTGATAAAGAAAACCAGCCTGTTTAAGACTTGGAGATGGGAGTGAAATGTGAAGTGTATATTAATTCAGAGCAGAGCATTACAAACACACAGCTAGCCCAGATACTTAACCCACCAAGTGTACGTGCCATGTGGACATTTGGCCTCAGACAAAGTAACTTACTCCAGAGGAGCTTCTCCCTGAATTCCTCCTTTTAAAGTCTCGTTTTTTCCAGCTGACTATGTTTCATGACTTTAATTTCATCTTTAATGACTCTGGCATGCTTGATAAAGCAAGTAATTAGAATGTGTTGTAAGGCATCGGCTCACCACTGCCCAACAGAAGAAGGGGTACAGGCCCACTAATGGACCAATAGCATCTTGAAATACCCATGTAACTGATTTTGCAATAACCATTTGTTCCAGTTAAATACCATGATGACATCTTTAATGACAATGAGCGTATTAGTGATGACATCAATATAGGGTACAATTTATATTCCAAGAAGATTGTGACTGCAATGTGACATGGCGATTGACTATGCTCCGCTGCTTTAAATTCCAGTAGTAAAATCCATATGGCAATAGTTATCAGCCAACGATATGCTAGGGAGTTACTGTAGCTAGCGTTGGAAAGCCTCCTCTTCTCCTGACCCTGGAAAAACACTGTGGGCTCTGCTCTGTTCGGTTCCACCATTGTTTAATCCGGTTGTTTGCTTTGCTGGAATTAACACAATGAGCAGCACTTAGGGCTTAAGGTACAGCCATTAGTATTCCTCAGGCCTCTGCTCCTCACACAGAGGGATGTGGTGGTCCCTGCCTTACTAAATGCCTGCCTCCCTACCTGGCTTCCATCTCCTCTGCCCTAAGGCACAGGATTCGGGAGGGACCCAGTCCAAGTCCCCTCACTCGTGAGCGACGGAGACGAGGTAAATTGAGGCATTTGTCAGCCAAACAAGGAAGGCGTCACAGACTATTTTGAAGCTGTAGCCAGTAAGTCTCTTCATATGTAAGTCAGTAAGTCTCTTCATATGAGGAAGCCAGTGAGTGCTCCTCCCCAGCTGAGTCTCTCTCAAATCACTCTATTGAGATGCGGCACGGAGTCTGAGCGCTGAGCGAACTGGGCTCTGCAGGAAAGGGATCATCTCACGGGGACCAACACACTGCTTATCACGCTCTCACTTGTTCAATTCTCTGCTCATTACCACTTGATTGGCTTATTTGTGTCCTTCATTCACTTTCAGGACTGTGTCCATTCTCTTCTAGTCTTGTGAGTACTGGTAGCTTATAATGTACCAGGGAGAAGAAGTTCACAGTGGAATGGTGGTGCAGGGCCTGATAATGACAGTATGGGTATTATAATTATATTTTGACTGAATCTCAGTGTGCTTTGCTTTAACATTGATGGGCCAGTGGCAGGGTGAAATGAGTGTGTCTCAGTTTGTACCATCACCATGCCCTGATGCTGCTGTAGTCATCATGTAGGTCCACCTCTGCACTGGGACCTCAGCTGGTTCACACTAATGACAGCTTTCTCTCTATCGCCTGCAGCAAGTTGTGTGCCTGACTGGAACTCAAGGGCCAGACAAAGGGCTCTAAATTTAACAAACACACACACGCACACACTAACTAGGGCTGCTGAAGAGGAAGATGAATCTTCCCTCAATACGCCTACCTTGCTTCCTGTGTATGTACAGCATAAATGGGAATATTCCACTGACTTAATTATAGCCTATTATAAATCTAAATGTGTTTATTGATATCAGTCAATCCAAGACTTCACCTAGAGTGAAACTATTTCAAGGAAAACCATATGAACAATGATAATAGTAAAGAAGTAAAACAATAACCATGGATGCTAAATGTAATGAGGGTGCAGGGACATGCAGGGACCGTACAGTTTATCAGACATCTGTCTATAGATGCTGTCTGGGGATAATTGGCCTTCAAGGAGTTTTCACCCAATCAGGTGCTGTGTGGCACCTATTGTTTTATTCATATCTCTTACGCAAACATATACTGTTCCAGTCAAAAGTTTGGGCACACCTACTCATTCAAGGGTTTTTCTTTATTTTTACTATTTTCTACAATGTTGAATAATAGTGAAGATATCAAAACTATGAAATAACACATATGGAATCATGTAGTAACCAAAAAAGTGTTAAACAAATCAAAATATATTTTAGCCACCCTTTGCCTTGATGACAGCTTTGCACACTCTTGGCATTCTCTCAACCAGCTTTACCTGGAATGCTTTTCCAACAGTCTTGAAAGAGTTCCCACATATGCTGAGCACTTGTTGGCTGCTTTTCCTTCAATCTGCGGTCCAACTCATCCCAAACCATCTCAATTGGGTTGAGGTCGGTTGATTGTGGAGGCCAGGTCATCTGATGCAGCACTCCATCACTCTCCTTGGTCAAATAGACCTTACACAGCCTGGAGGTGTGTTGGGTGTTTTGTCCTGTTGAAAAACAAATGATAGTCCCACTAAGCGCAAACCAGATGGGATGGCGTATCGCTGCAGAATGCTGTGGTAGCCATGCTGGTTAAGTGTGCCTTGAATTCTAATAAATCACAGACCGTGTCACCAGCAAAGCACTCCCACACCATCACACCTCCTCCTACATGCTTCATGGTGGGAACCACACATGCGGAGATCATCCGTTCACCTACTCTGCGTCTCACAAAGACACGGCGGTTGGAACCAAAAATCTCAAATTTGGACTCAGACCAAAGGACAGAATTCTACTGGTCTAATGTCCATTGCTCGTGTTTCTTGGCCCAAGCAACTCTCTTCTTCTTATTGGTGTCCTTTAGTAGTGGTTTCTTTGCAGCAATTCGACCATGAAGGCCTGATTCACACTGTCTCCTCTGAACAGTTGATGTTGAGATGTGTCTGTTACTTGAACTCTGAAGCATTTATTTGGGCTGCAATTTCTGAGGCTGTTAACACTAATGAAGTTATCCTCTGCAGCAGAAGTAACTCTGGGTCTTCCTTTCCTGTGGCGGTCCTCATGAGAGCCAGTTTCATCATAGCGCTTGATTTTTTTTGCTACTGCACAAAGTTCTTGACTGATCTTCATGTCTTAAAGTAATAATGGGCTTTCGTTTCTCTTTGCTTATTTGAGCTGTTCTTGCCATTATGGACTTGGTCTTTTACCAAATAGGGCTGTCTTCTGTATACCACCGCTACCTTGTCACAACACAACTGATTGGCTCAAATGCATTAAGAAGGAAAGAAATTCCACAAATTAACGTTTAAGAAGGCACACCTGTTAATTGAAATGCATTCCAGGTGACTACCTCATGCAACTGGTTGAGAGAATGCCAAGAGTGTGCAAAGCTGTCACCAAGACAAAGGGTGGCTACTACTAATAAAATATATTTTGATTTGTTTAACACTTTTTTGCTTACTACACAATTCCATGTGTTATTTCATAGTTTTGATGTCTTCACTATTATTCTAAATACAATGTAGAAAATAGTAAATATAAAGAAAAACCCTTGAATGAGTAGGTGTGTCCAAACCTTTGACTGGCACTGTATATTCTCCTGCCTTAGGGAAGAGGGCGTGGGGGACAACAGTGTTCTTCTTCTCTCTGTCTCTCATTTACCTCTCCTCTCTCTCCTCTTTCCTCCCTCGCTTCTGTAAAGAAGATGAAACGAGTGCTGTGTTCCCATTCCACACAGGCATGGAGGTGCAGTAAATCCTCAGCAAATTGTATTACATCTCTGCCTGTTAAGTTGAAATCATGCATCATAGCACTGCAGTCTAATGTGATGTGTTGGGGATCTAAAGAAATCCATGTGCCTAGGAACAGGGCATCTTTTAACAAGGCACACCAAACATAATGAAAGGAGTAATGATGCACCTACTCATTTAAGACTCTCAGGAGCAATTCCCCCATTGTTGATACATTTTATGATACATTTTCATCTCTGTTATTCTGCTCAAATCATACAGTATGTAACATCCTTTTGTAGGTGCACAAAGCCTTGTACTTGAACTGCTTTGAACTTCCCCCGTAATACACCTAATATAAAACCTTTTAACACCTGTTTCTTTGTGCTGTAAGAGAGAGTGGGTGGGTGGGGGGAGCTGGGAATGAGACAATGTCTCTCTGCAGTGCACCATAGAGAGATGGGTTAATAGATAGTTAACGGTGTTCTGCTCACACTGGCTTCTATACAAACTAGGGGCACTGTACTACTATGGCTGACCTGTGAAAGACCCCACCCCCTGTTAATCTCCATCATATAGACAGTTTAGTTGTGTGCAACTATGAGGCAAAACAGACTGGGTTGGCTTAGATTATTGACACCATGTAAACTATATTTTGTCTCCAATGTTTATTGAAAACAAGTACATTTGCACAATGAGCACTTGTTGTCTCTCAAATCAAATTTATTGGTCACATACACGTGTTTAGCAGATGTTATTGTGGGTGTAGCGAAATGCTTGTAGATGTGAGCAAATACAAATACTGTTGTTGGTTAGCCAGCTAGTGAATCTTTGCAATATTAGCATAGACATGACATCAGTTAAAACACCTCAAAACAAGACCGATGGGTATCAAGAACAAGATAAAACTAGCTGAAACGAGCCACCTACGATTCACCACATGGCAGCTTCTTGTCATTGTTGCTAGCTATCTGGCCATCCAGAATCACAACAACACACAAACGTCTGCACCATTGAAGGGTGCGCATTGTTTTCGTGACTTGTCAGCTAACCCGTCTATAGACATCTCTTTTGGGTGTCTGTTGGTCATACTTTACCCTATACAGAACAGTGGTGTGAGATCTTTGAACATGATCCTGTCATGTGTGGAGTGGAGTTTTCTACAGTGGATGTCGATCAATAATCTGATAGAGAAACCTATTGCAATGTGAGCAAGATGCAGTGCCAGTTGAAAGGACAGAGAGCTGCAACGTTCAACACATTGCAGCGATGGAAGCTGAAAGGACAGAGAAAACATACTGCAGCTTGTTTGGAAAGGAAGTGATTAAGCCATCCTATTGGGGTTTACAAAGGAGGCGTTTTACATATCTAATCAAAGAAGTGCTAAAGTGCAATTACTAGCGTGATTAGGGCCAATTAGTTGGGATCCATTTCACTGTTGTTGCCTGCAATACGAAATAGGAGCTGCCAATGCCACTGTCTCTCTGTTAACACCAGTTTTGTTTTAATTGTGTCTGTGCTGTACTTCCTGCAAACTATAGGCTCATTTAAGTAAATCCTGTAGAATATAAACGTAATTGTTTCCTTGTTGTTAAGTGTTTAGAATGGTTGGGCTGCTGTGAAAGAAACAGATAAACCTCCTTCACAGGTAGATGATACAGTAAGTCATATTAAGAAAAGCATGGACAGTAGTTGTGTTACACAAAGATACTGCATAAGCTCCTATATCACGAGGGAACAGCCATATAGAAGCCACTTTGATATTCCTCTGTTGACATACATGTTAGAATGTCCTAATTATAGGAAGCACAAGGGAAAAAACTTCTGTTGTGCTGTTTTTATGAGCTTCCCAGTCATTTCTTCACTGTGACGCTCATAGTCACTATTCTAGTTAAGGCTGCTTGTTTAAAAAGGACCAACTGGGATTTGTACCAGGGTTTAGTCGTCAAGCCTGTCACATGTTTTACTGCAATCAGATGAGAGAGAGTTGGGGCTTGGACATAATAGGCATGTGGCACTGGCTGGTATCAGGATTCACATTGACATGGTTATGTGTCATTCAGGGGATGATATCTTTGTGAGAGTAGATGTCTATTGGAAAATACAGATTGTTCTGCGTTATATTTCATTTTGAATTAGGGGTATACCAGGGGACAGAATACAAATTGCCCTGAACAGGTAGGACGGATTTCTTATGTATTTGTTGTGATAGGTCGTCATTCACATGGTAATGTATTCAAATTCAATAAAAGCTGTCAAGTCTGTAATTCATACAGCTCAGCCCAAACAAAGCAGAATTTGGGAAAGCTATTTGGGGACTGGGAGGATTGAATGATTCACAGTTCAGAAATTCTATTGAGATGTAGGTAGACACACACACACTCTGCACATACAAAATAGATCCAGGCAGACAGAATACATTGAAGGAGAGGTAAAGCATACACACTTGGTAGAAACACTCAGTCAACAGATTTAACCAGGGGTCCTGTGGTGCATTTATTCAGAACCAAACAAAGAGGAGGTGAAAGTTCATTGGTACCCATAGGAGGCAGTTACTCTTAGCTACCAATAATCGCCCATTGGGAGTGGCAAGGCGGGGCTGGGCTGGCTGCAAGAGGATGCTGGAAACATTAGGGGGAGCAGGGAGGAGGAGGAGGAGGGAGGAGCGTAGAGGAGAGCAGCTGGTGGGGGATGGGGTAAGGCTTGGCTATACGTCTGTATCACTACACGCCTGGCCCTCTTCAACACTACTACTGCTCTGGACCAGAGACAGAGGTAGGACATATTTATTATTATTATTTTTTTAATTGAACCTTTATTTAACCAGGCAAGTCAGTGAAGAACAAATTCTTATTTACAATGACGGCCAAACCCGGATGATGCTGGGCCAATTGTGCGCCGCCCTATGGGACTCCCAATCACGGCCGGATGTGATACAGCCTGGATTTGAACCAGTTATATATAGTTTCTCCATGCCTTATTATTATTGCTCTTAATGAGTCTCTGCCAGTCAGATATCTACAGCATGTGTCGTTATCACATTTCCTATTGTACCCACTATAACGGTAGAACGCTGGGTTAAATGGGGAATCATGTGTTCTGTATATGTGTTTGAACTTGCTCTCCCCATAGACTTTCCAGTGAACAGCCTCTTTGTCTAGCAACAGCATCAGCAGTATTACTCAGTCAGTCACCTGAATGAATGGCCATAATGTGTGTTGTGACTGTGTATGTGCGCTTCTGGAGCTATACCTAGTCCACCCCCAGACACAGCCTCCTGACGGACAGGGAGGTGGGGAGGGGGCTGGAGTGGGGGTAATTAGCCGTTGCAATCACCTGTGATGGAAAGCGTAATTACGGGCAGTGAGAGAGAGAAGAGGGGAAAGGAACAACAAAAGCCCCTCAGAGAGCAGCCAGTTGTTAGTGGCAACTGGTGGAGATGAGACCGGTGGAAGGAACATAGAGGAGAGGAGGAGAGAAAGTGGGACACCAGGTCACTCTCTTTAAATCGCAGTATTGTAATACTCATCTAATGTTTTTGTGCCGGCACTCGTCTTCACAGCCCTGTGTGTGTGCGTCCTCTATTAATGGCTTCTCACGTGATTTATACCATCCCTTCGCTGTTTGATAGCTTTTTAATGAGATTGTTGAATTTGTTTAGGGCCCTGCGTGCAGAAGCACCAGAAATACCCCAACGTAATCTCTCCCCGCTCGCCTCGTGGCCGCACCCTAACAATGATTCGAGCCATCTGAATTAGGAGAATGATCCCAATCTCCCAAGCGAGCCATTTTCCTCCCTGCTGTGTGCAGATCAATACCAGTCCAGATACTCTGGGAGACTGAACATCTCGCCAGTCTCTCCCGATCTAGGAGTGAATATTCACAGGCCTCTGTGTAGAGATGACCTCCATTTGAGTATCGATTGTATGACTGTCAAAGTCCAATTAGCTTAAGGTAAAGGCAGGCTCCCTCTTTGTTTCGTTCTCTGGCCTCAGACGTTTGTCCGCAGGCCAAACACAACTCAATGCAAAGTGCTGTATTGAGCAGATTTCTGTATTGTGTCAAGCCTAATGCAGTAGTGCTAAGTAAGCACTTAATTGTGGGTGTGGGTAAGCTACTTGAGAACCCGTCTGCCTCAATAGCAGTAATTGACCAGGTATTTCAGTGGTGAAGAGGTCCTGTGTCCAGTCACAGGTTGAGAGAAAGAGAGAGAGGCATTTGTGTTCAGCAGGGGAATCAATGTGCATCAGCCATTTGTAAAGGCATGGATGCTATGTTAGGATGAGATAGAGGTATGCACAGCCTCTTTGTTTTGACAGACTAGTTCTCCAGATCTTTACCACAGTGAGGTGCCCATGATGGTTGTTTGGAGCTGTTTCTGTACTGAGATCAATGCTTCTACAATGCTAGCTGTAATATGCTGAGGACTCCTGGGGCTAGATGTGGTTTCACATGAGGTGTGTATGTGGTTAAACGCTTTCATATTGCAGATAGATTGTGGCTTCCATCATTGTAATTGTCTCCATCATTTACAATCCCCCCATATACTGTATATAGTTTTTGCAAATACATACAGTACCAGTCAAAAGTTTGGACACACCTACTAATTCAAGGGTTTTTCTTTATTTTTTACTATTTTCTACATTGTAGAATAATAGTGAAGACATCAAAACTTTGAAATAACACATATGGAATCATGTAGTAACCAAAAAAAGTGTTAAATAAAAATATATTTTATATTTGAGATTCTTCAAAGTAGCCACCCTTTGCCTTGATGACAGCTTTGCACACTCTTGGCATTCTCTCAACCAGCTTCATGAGGAATGCTTTTCCAACAGTCTTGAAGGAGTTCCCACATATGCTGAGCACTTGTTGGCCTCTTGTCCTTCAGTCTGCAGTCCAACTCATCCCAAACCATCTCAATTGGGTTGAGGTCGGGTGATTGTGGAGGGCATGTCATCTTATGCAGCACTCCATCACTCTCCTCCTTGGTCAAATAGCCCTTACACAGCCTGGAGGTGTGTTTTGGGTCATTGTCCTGTTGAAAAACAAATGCTACTCCCACTAACCACAAACCAGATGGGAATGGCGTATCGCTTCAGAATGCTGTGGTAGCCATGCTGGTTAAGTGTGCCTTGAATTCTAATAAATCACAGACAGTGTCACCAGCAAAGCACCCCCACACCATCACACCTCCTCTTCTATGCTTCACAGAGGGAACCACACATGTGGAGATCATCCGTTCACCTACTCTCCGTCTCACAAAGACACGGCGGTTGGAACCAAAAATCTCAAATTTGGAGTCATCAAACCAAAAGACAGATTTCCACCTGTCTAATGTCCATTGCTCGTGTTTCTTTGCCCAAGCAAGTCTCTTCTTCGTATTGGTGTCCTTTAGTAGTGGTTTCTTTGCAGAAATTCGACCATGAAGGCCTGAACAGTTGATGTTGAGATGCGTCTGTTACTTGAACTCAGTGAGGCATTTATTTGGGCTGCAATCTGAGGTGCAGTTAACTTTAATGAACTTATCCTCTGCAGCAGAGGTAACTGGGTCTTCCTTTCCTGTGGCGGTCCTCATGCGGGCCAGTTTCATCATAGCACTTGATGGTTTTTGAGACTGCACTTGAAGAAACTTTAAAAGTTCTTGAAATGTTTCATGTCTTAAAGTAATGATGGACTGTCGTTTCTCTTTGCTTATTTGAGCTGTTCTTGCCGTAATATGGACTTGGTCTTTTACCAAATAGGGCTATCTTCTTTATACCACCCCTACCTTGTCACATCACAACACAATGGCTCAAACGCATTAAGAAGGAAAGAAATTCCACAAATTAACTTTTAAGAAGGCACACCTGTTAATTGAAATGCATTCCAGGTGACTACCTTATGAATCTGGTTGAGAGAATGCCAAGCGTGTGAAAAGCTGTCATCAAGGCAAAGGGTGGCTACTTTGAAGAATCCCAAAAATAAAATATATTTTGATTTGTTTAACACTTTTTTGGTTACAAAATGATTCCATGTCTTATTTCATAGTTTTGATGTTTTCACTTATATTCTACAATGTCTTAAAAAATAAGAAGAACCGTTGAATGAGTAGGTGTGTCCAAACTTTTGACTGGTACTGTATATATGTATAAAATTACCCTACCACCCCTTCCCTAATTGGAGTAAACTAATGGACAACAACACTTAGGTTTCTACTTCCAGCTTATAAATACTATATACATTTACGGACACGGTATATTTTTACAATAGGTCTCTTGTTTGTTTTTAGTCCTTCATCCTTCAGCTCCCCTCAACCCCTCCCATCGATCTCTGAACACATCCAGTTTTGATTTCTATTTTCCCAAAATTTTTCACCTGTGCTGTGGTGTTTCACAAAAGTTTTGAACCTTTCTATTCTCATTGTTTCTACAGATTGTAAATTAAAGATAAACATTTTTGCTAAGAGTAGTATTATATTATTGATAGATTGACTATGCCTTTTCAAATCACACAGCAGTGCTATTTGCAGAGTTAGCTCCAGGTAAATGTTGCAATTCTTCAACTATTCCTGAACCTGCGACCAAAAACAAGCTACATATGGACAGTACCAAAACAAATGACCTAATGATTCTGTCTCTTCGCAGCAAAATCTGCAGAGCTGGGATGGTTGTATCCACCATATATATAACATTCTATTGATTGCAAGAATTTTGTATAATCATTTTAATTGAAAAACTCTACGTTTTGAATCCGGCGTGGTTTTGTGTATCAGTTCATAAACCATGTGCCAACTATTTTGCTATATATTTGGCACAGCTGTCAATTTTTGGTCCTTAAATTAAACTGGTATACTTGTTTATTTATCACAATTTTCTTTAACCAATTTTGGTCTTTAATACAGGGCCGACAGACAAGTTCCTTACTTTCTTCCCCTTCCACTTGCCTCTTCCATTTTTGCGGTAATGCTGCAATAAGTTGGTTGTAATTTTGGGTAGAGCGGTGGGTAAAAGCATTTATTGGTCCCCTCACTATTGGTTCCCTCACTACGTCTTGTTTTGAATGTGATGATGAAAAGTTAAACATCCACCGGGCCTTTCCTTCCTAGCTGTCAGTCATAGTGCATCTGTAATTGGCCCTAACAGGTTTTCACAGTAGGACAACCGAGTGGTTAACTCTCTCACTGTGTCTAAAAGGCTCACTCACTAGGGTGGTGCATACCACTTCCAACACTTCACATCTTTGTAGCCTTCCTGCACTGTGTTTCATTGAAATGTTGCTTGTGATGATTGTACTGTAGCAGTATAGCTCTAATGGCGTGGTTCTGTCTTTCTGCGTTCTGTAGGACTGAGGACAGTTGAGATGCATGGCCTGTAAGCAGCCAGCGCCAGCGATGGCTCACAGGAAGAGGCCAGGGAACAGCGGCTCCAGCTGCAGCATGGTGGAGCCCCCCGTCCGGCCCCCCTGCCCCGCCGCCTACCCCCCAGAGCAGCACGGCCAGGAGCATGAGGAGGGGCCGGGGGAGGAGGAGGTCCACTACTGCCGACAGCAGGGCCTAGAGCCAGAGCTGACGGACAGCCGGCCGGCCACACCTACTACACCGGAGCCGGAACACAAGCATGAACACAGCCATGACCACGATCACCCAGACTGCCACGGCCATGATGACCACAGTCACAGCGACGAGCATGCAGAGTGCCATGGCCACGAGCATGCAGACTGTCACGGTCACGATCACTGTCACAGTCACGACGATGTAGACTGCCATAACCACGACCATGTCCACAGTCACATCAATGACCACAACCATGCAGGCTGCCACGGCCACCGCCACGCTGACAGCCTGGACGGAGACTCCAGCTCTGACTATGTGAACAACACCTCAGAGGAGGAGGACTATGATGAAGGTCTGCCGGAGGAGGACGAGGGCGTCACCTACTACATCCGCTACTGCCCTGAGGATGACAGCTACCTGGAGGGCAGCATGGACTGCAACGAGGCCAAGGCTGACTACACCGCCAGCACCGTGCAGCACGTCCGGCCTGAGCCGCCGGCCGACACAGACGAGTGCCAGGAAGCGGTGGAGGAGTGGGCGGAGGGAGAAGGAGGGGTGGAGGTGGGGGAGGTGCGCTGTGAGGTGGTGGAGCAGGACCCAGATAAACAGATCTACGATGTCCTGGACCACCACCCCCACCCCGCCGCCGTCCTGCACGAGTCCCCCGCACCCACAGAGGAGGAAGAAGAGGAGGAGGAGAGAGCTGGGGTTGCCTACACTGGGGACTACTATGGCCCAGAGGAGGACAATGGGAACTCCGTGGTTCACGTGCCGCGGTCTCCATACCGTGGCCGTAAGGTGGTAGTGGAGGGGGAGACAGGGGAGGAGGCGGAGGAGGACATTGACCAGATAGTGGCAGAGATCAAGATGAGTATGAGCATGGGTAGTCTGAGTAGTGGTGGTACTGACCAGAGCCCTGACGAGCTGGTGCAAGACAGTGCACCCAGTGATTACCATCCTCCTGAGGCCCATGCCAAGCCTGAGCCTGCCCCCTACACCCCAACCCCACATCGCCACGACAGCAGACCCAAGTCCCTCAACCTCCCCTCCACACGGCACAACAACCCTGAGCTCCAGAGGGGCTTCAAGGTTCGCTCCCGCACCCCGGAGGAGCGACAGCAGTGGGCTCAACAACAGGTGAGAGGGAGAGGCCATTTTGATGGGTATTTTATACACACACTCATTGAATCTCCTCTATTGAAGTGATGTGAATGAAAAGTCAGACGTACAGTTTTGTTGAGAAGGTTGTCAGAATGTAAATCTCTTCCCAATTTTACAGGGAGATGAAGGGCAGAGTGATCAAAGTGATTTTCCAATGTCTCTAATGTCACTAATCTCCCGGATAAACATGACTTGGGTTTTTAATCGTCTAGATTTGGGGGCATTTACCAAAGTATCCATTTTAGAAGAACTATAACCAACCCTTAAACCATGGTCCTTCTTCTTTACACTCTACCTGAGTGGAGGATGGTCCACTCTACCTGAGTGGAAGATGGTCCACTACCTGAGTGGAGGATGGTCCACTCTACCTGAGTGGAGGATGGTCCACTCTACCTGAGTGGAGGGAGAGATCTGTATAGAGTAACGTTATACATTAAAGGTCAAATCGGGGCTGCTTATATTTGTCCTGTTTCACACATGCACAAGTGTGTAACCTGTACAGTGTGTGGTGAAATGGAAATAAATTTTTTGCATATCCCACTCCCACTGAGACACCCTCGGAGAGTGGGGTCACGACATGTGTTTAATACAGTTGGAGACCGTACACAAGATGTACGGTCAGGTTATGTTGAGATTCTGGAGCAGACCTATGCCATTGGAACTGATTAAAACAAGATTTGTGATAGGGATATATTTATTATGTGTGAGGTGGTTGACAGGCAGGTTATTGCACTGTAGCTATAGTGCAGCTAGTGAGACACTTCCCTTCCCCCTGCTGGAGACCCATCCCCCAGCCACATTGAGCTCCCCTCTCCATCTCCCACGCCCACTGCCCTCATTCAGATCCAGCCTGTTCTCGTATTCCACACAGGCGCACGCACACACACACACACACACCTCTTCCTGTCCTCCACCAAGCCCCTCTCTGAGCCCTACCATGCTCACCCCTAGCCCAGACAGATGGTGAGGTGAGAGGAGAGCCTGTGTGTGTGCCCTTCGGTATGGGATGGCAGGATGCTGATACACACCTGCTCCATCGTGTGCATGTGTGTTATGCATAACTGTGTGTATGGTTGTGGTTGTGTGTGTTCTCTTTACTGTGTTGTTGGAGAGAAGTGGGACAAGCCATATAACTGGATTATATTGGAAGCAAGCACATATTGTGCAGAACAGTCACTGACAACAGCAATAAAAAATCTACTGCCCAGGTTAAATTCGTTTGATTTTACGCTGCAGTTGTAGATGTTTTGCAAAAAGCTTTCAGCATTCAGGTACTGTGATTAAGGCTCATTGAAGTGTTTGAAAACATCAGATTCAAGCTGGATACTTCCTTCTTCCTCAGGGCAGAGATTTGTTTTATCCTGTCAAACAAATGGATATAATTATTATAGAATTACTGTTTGCTCAAGCTGATGTGTAGATGTTGAATACTAATCGGGACTTATGATTGTGTTGTCGCTGTAAAAATAAGGATTGTTGAGTTATGTAAATATGCAATTTCATAATCTTTCATTTCAAAGTCTTTACCATGCTTTGCTGAGTAAATGTGAACTGTCAAGACTAGTGGTACATGTTGTCCTGTGTGTATTTGACAGAACTCAATTAATGTCTAATAATAGCATGACCTTATTTTTTTCACATTACAACTACTCTTTTCTCTGACCCATAGAGAAATGTATCGGACTGTATTACTAATGTATGTTAGCTGTAGCTCCCTAAGGGACCGGTCCTTTTTCTTCATTTCTACTGTCTGCTTGGAAATGTATTATTAACTCTCTGTTGCCCACTGGTCCCTGTTTAACCCCTGGTTTAACCCCTGGTTTAACCTCCACAGATGACCAACGGTGCAGAGCAGCCCAGGAAACAGCAGCGTTCTGACCTCAACGTGCCGCTGGAGAACAACAATATCCCGGAGGTAAACTGTCTCTGTCTGCAGTCCAAACTCATTGTGACAGATGCTATTATGTGGAATACATAACAGTATTATTACTGTCCTGTGCTTGTCCTTCAGAACCCCTGTCATGGGTGTGAAGAGATTTTCTTCAGATTATTATCATACAGATTTTTTTTTCATCAAATCAAATCAAGCTTTATTTATACATCAGGTTTCAGACATGGAATGCAACACAATGTGCTTTACAGTAAAAACGAATGAAAAACAATGCAAATAAAAGCTGTATCCCAGAACTGTTAGCTTTGCTAGTTTGAGCCTAATGTTAGCTAGCTAACATTGAACCTGGTTGGTTAGCTCCCAGCAGATTCATGCAGGGTAGTAACGACATGATTTGGCACTATTTTCATTAATGTTTAACTAGCTAACTTTAGCTGGCTGTCTCGTTAGCTAATGTTACGTTACGTTTAAGAATGTGAAATGTCAGAATAATAGTAGTGAGAATGATTTATTTCAGCTTTTATTTCTTTCATCACATTCCCAGTGGGTCAGAAGTTTACATACACTTAATTAGTATTTGGTAGCATTGCCTTTAAATTGTTTAACTTGGGTCAAACGTTTCGGGTAGCCTTCCACAAGCTTCCCACAATAAGTTGGGTGAATTTTGGCCCATTCCGCCTGACAGCGCTGGTGTAACTGAGTCAGGTTTGTAGGCCTCCTTGCTCGCACACGCTTTTTCAGTTCTGCCCACAAATTTTCTATAGGATTGAGGTCAGGGCTTTGTGATGGCCACTTCAATACCTTGACTTTGTTGTCCTTAAGCCATTTTGCCACAACTTTGGAAGTATGCTTTGGGTCATTGTCCATTTGGACGACCCATTTTCAACCAAGCTTTAACTTCCTGACTGATGTCTTGAGATGTTGCTTTAATATATCCACATAATTTCTCCTCCTCATGATGCCATCTATTTTGTGAAGTGCACCAGTCCCTCGTGCAGCAAAGCATCCCCACAACATGATGCTGCCAACCCCCGTGCTTCACGGTTGGGATGGTGTTCTTTGGCTTGCAAGCCTCCCCCTTTTTTCTTCAAACATAACGATGGTCATTATGGCCAAACAGTTCTATTTTTGTTTCATCAGACCAGAGGACATTTCTAAAAAAAAGTACGATATTTGTCTCCATGTGCAGTTGCAAACCGCAGTCTGGCTTTTTTATGGCGGGTTTTGGAGCAGTGGCTTCTTCCTTGCTGAGTGGCCTTTCAGGTTATATCAATATAGGACTCGTTTTACTGTGGATATACTTTTGTACCTGTGATTGATTTGCACTTTTCTCACCAAAGTACGTTCATCTCTAAGATACAGAACACGTCTCCTACCTGAGCTGTATGATGGCTGTGTGGTCCCATGGTGTTTATACTTCCATACTATTGTTTGTACAGATGAACGTGGTACCTTCAGGCATTTGGAAATTGCTCCCAAGGATGAACCAGACTTGTGGTCTGGTCTACAATTTTCTTTCTGAGGTCTTGGCTGATTTCTTTTGATTTTCTCATGATGTCAAGCAAAGAGGCACTGAGTTTGAAAGTAGGCCTTGTAATACATCCACAGGTACACCTTCAATTGACTCAAATGATGTCAATTAGCCTATCAGAAGCTTCTTATGCCATGGAATTTTCCAAGCTGTTTAAAGGCACAGTCAACTTAGTGTATGTAAACTTCTGACCCACTGGAATTGTGATACAGTGAATTATAAGTTAAATAATCTGTCTGTAAACAATTGATGGAAAAGTTACTTGTGTCATGCACAAAGTAGATGTCCTAAACGACTTGCCAAAACTATAGTTTGTTAACAAGAAATTAGTGGAGTGGTTGAAAAACTAGTTTTAATGACTCCAACCTAAGTGTATGTAAACTCCCCACTTCAACTAGCTACATGTCTTAAGCTAAAGTGTACAACACCCGTTGAATATGTCCGGTGTCAGTAAACGTCGGCAAAAAAACATAATGAAATTGTTGCCAGCAGAGCTGGTTAGGCTGTTTTCATGTTATCCAGAGGTAAACAAATCATCGGCCGGAGTGTCAAGTGCTCACTGAATTCTCCGAGAGCGGAACCAGATGGGTGGGAATAAAGCGTATGAACGATGCTGAATGGGTGTAGACAAAGTAGAGCTCTTCACTAGATACCGGAACATTCAAAGGCCATTTTCTCAAAAGTGAGTTTACAAGTTCATCAACTTTCAAACCAGAATTAGTTTCCCATTGTTTCTCAAATCCAGTGTATGATATATCATTTTGTAGCTGTGAGTCTCTGCTTTTATCCAATGTAAAATACACAATTTCAAATTTTGCTACATAAGACTGAATACAGGTATATATTTTTAAAATGATACAAACTGAACAACTAAAAGGAAAAGCAAAACAAAAAATGTGTTTTAAGAGCTCTTTAAAATACGTTCACAGTTTAGGCCCCCTTCAGGTTCTCTGGCAGGCTATTTTACAGCCTGGGGGTATAATAACTAAAGGCTGCCACTCCATGCCTCGTTAAAAGGCCTGTGCCAGAGGATTTATGAGAGTCAATGAACTGTGTTTATGAATGAATGAAGTCTCCAGGTAACACAGTGTGGTTGTCTAGTTTTCTTAAGGAAATCACAGCTGTTATTATTATTATTCTCTAAGGGACAATCTATACAATGCTGCTATCCTCATCCCCCACTTCCATTGCTCTGAAAGGAAGGGAATTGGCTGTGCCCTTTTTTGACTCTGCAGTCAAGCCACTGGTTGGGAGCAGCAAGCTGTGTGTTTACATCAGGGAAAACCACTCAACCTTGACCTGACTGTTCAAATGACCTGACTCTGCACAACCTCCATAGGAGCCCTCTCCCCTGCCCAACCCAGTCTTATCATCCTAACATGGTTTTGTCTGGCCAGGCTTTCATTCACACACCAGCACTAAGCCTGGAGAGCACAGCCGAACTGCAGAGCGAGGCACATCTTCACTTTAAAGGTCATCTAGTATGATACGGTAGCATTTTAGTATTGTATATTTGCGGGAGGCCACTATAGCATAAGTGTACCAAGATATACTAGGAAGTTGTTTCCCTTTAAGTTATTAAGTGGTTTGATAGTACTCCTTGGCCTTCCTCACAGACTGTAATGAACGGCCACACTTATTTCAGCCTGGACCCTCCATTTGAGTGGCATGTCTTTCAAGTGATGCCCATTACTCAGAGTGCTTTAATGTGTGGCTCTCTCATTCAGAGCTTTGTGGAAGTATTGATATACAGTTGTGTTTCACATCTGAAGATTTAGGAATGTCATGACCCTGCACGTTAACATTAACCCCTGTTTACAATCAGGTCGATGCCATGAAGTTGTACTTCCTTTGATCTGTACTATACACTCTTAGAAAAAAGGGTTCCAAAAGGGTTGTTCGGCTGTCCCCATAGGACAACCCTTTTTGGTTCCAGGTAGAACCCTTTTGAGTTGTTCATATAGAACTCTCTGTGGGAAGGGTTCTACATGGAACCCAAAAGGGTTCTTCAAAGGGTTCTCTTATGGGGACAGCCGCAGAACCCTTTTAGGTTCTAGATAGCACATGTTTTTCTAAGAGTGTAGCACACGTCTATGTATTCAGTTTTTGCATCGTTTCTTACATTTTCTTCCTTATCTGTTCATGAATGGGGTTTGTATCGATTTCATAGGCTACTTTGAACTGATGTTCAAAAATGTTTCATCTTCTTTGACAGACTGAAGCTTTTGGAGTTTGTTGGTCTGTTGTTTGTTGTGGAAGCCAAAGGCCTTGCAGAGAGGCGGTTTTCCTTTCAGTTTCATGAAATGAGATAATGCATATTTCATTCAGCTTTACTAATTCAGAGAGTTCTGTTTTTCAGGAACCAAAGAAGGCTGCTTCTTTCCCCAGCTTTGTCGATGGTAAGGCACCTCTACACCAGTTTATTTTGGGGATGAAATCAAAACACAAAAATTAATCAAATTCCCAACATCAAAAACAGATATTCCCTGTAAGAGGCTTATATCACTTTGGGTGGACGGATCTGCTCATTCCAGGATATTAGATTTGTCTCTCTAATTCAAGCGCCTTAGTAACCACTCAAAATCTAGTTGCAAAATGTTTGGTTCGGGATGTTTTCAAGGCATTCCTCGCCAGGCCCCTCTCGCCACTGGGCAGCGAACAGCAGGGCTTCCTGGAGGCTGACCTGTTTCTTTCTTTCACTCTCTCTGATTTCATGACAGTGCATTGTATCCCTCAGTGGTTGTCACAGAGTCTAAATCTACATATCACACGCCCACATGAATCCCCTGGTGCCTCTCTCAGCTCTCAGCTCCCTGCCCACCCGTGGCCATTTTACTGCTCAAGCCTCCGCCGTGATTGTTTCTCTGCATAATACCCAACAGCTACAGAGTTGCAGTGTTTGATTTATTCAAATTGTACATACAGAAGGCTACCAATACTCATACGTATATGACCTTTCAGCTAGGACAACACAGAGATGTCTTTGTTTTGCAAGAGAAGTATGATCTAATAGCGTTTATCTTCTCCTGCTCCTTCGTTTCTCTGTCCTCCCCTTCTCCCTGTCTCTCTCTGGCAGTTCCGGGGCCCTGTGAGCCAGAAGATCTTATTGATGGAATCATCTTTGCTGCTAACTACCTGGGCTCCACCCAGCTGCTCTCTGAGAGGAACCCGTCCAAGAACATCCGCATGATGCAGGCCCAGGAGGCTGTCAGCCGGGTCAAGGTACGTCACACACACTCGCACAAACACACACACACACACTGCACCACTCGTTTCAAATCCCGCAAACAGCTTCCCTTCTTTCGTTCCTTTTCATATGGATGTTTTTTTGATCTGGTATATTTTCACCGTGACTCTAGGAACCGTTTTGGAAGATTCAGAGTGAAGGGTGTCTGATGTGTTTGTTTACACCCCAGGAGACAGTGTCCAATCTAGTAGGATTATTGCTACTGTACTGTAGGATGCAGTGGTACTGTGTAATCATGTTCCTCCCCAGTGGATTCGTTTACAGTCCTTTCGCTCTGTTTACAACCCACTGTTTTATTTTTATACTGTCAGGATTTAATGATGCCCTGTAGAGGAAACAACACCTTAAGGTATTCATCAATATTATTTGATCTTTGTAGTTCTAGTATGTCTTGAATAAACTTTATATTCATGTCTCAGGCATATAGAAAACCAGATGGAGACATCAAAGCTTTTTAATTAGTACTCTAAATGGAACCTCTTGCTGTAGATAGTCTGTAATCTGGCAGACAGAAATACAGTTTTATAAATGGAGTGCAAGGTGCTGGTCTTTTTAATTAAAGTGAGGTCCAGATTGGCCTATTAAATCCACATGGACATCAACGCTGTTTATCTCCCCAGTCAGAGCAGTTTGAGATTTGGCCAGAATTAGCAGTCCATTAGGGCTCCAGTTGGGCCAGATTGGGATAAAGCATGTGTCACATGGTGTTGGTAATGGACTGATGGCTCACAGAGGTTATTTTTCCCTTTCCATTTCCGTCCCCTTTTCTAAATTACTTCTCTGCTATGAATACTGATGGAGAGCAGCCAGAGAGGATGGCCATATTCAAAACAGACTCAGCCACTGTGCATTTCAATCACTTCACTACTGGTTGGCTCTCAACTAGCTGTGGAGTTATGATTGCTTTTGGCAGTCTAGCTTTTGAAAGGCCATTTATGCAAGGGCCGTTTTCCCTCAGTCTGATAACAGTATGATCACAATATAGTATTAGCACAGTATACATTCCTATGCAGTGAAATGTGTATGTTTTTGAATGAGTTCATGTGTGCTGACGATGTATTGTTGAGACTCTGTACATGATTTTAGGAGCTATACCTATTGGATCAAAGAAGATATAACCCAAGATGAAACACCAGATGTTCAGAAGCTGTCCAGGCACCATACATTTCCTCTCCCTCTCATGAAAACATGGGCTGGTCTGTATCATGAATATTTTAGAACCTAACTCCCAGTGGTCCACTGGCACTTGCCTGGGATCTACTTTTAGAAACCTCCACCTGTGGCAAGGCCAGCCAGTCACTGCAGAGCAGAGATGGGAGTGTATGTTAGCTCAGTGTGACACAGTGGCACACTCTCCTGTCCAGCAGCAGTCTGCTTCAGCAGGCACAAGACTGGGGCAGGTGACCCTCTCATCTGAGACAGCTGCCAGCTTTCCTTTGGGAAAAGCTGGCATCTTTTGGAGGGATATTTGAGTTTTGAAGGCCCCTGCCTCCCTTCCACTGCTGCTGGGATCTGGCTCCATCCATCCCAGTGAAAAGAAATCCTTCCGTTCTCTCGCTACCATCGAAGGCCTTTGAAGATGATACCATGGCAACACTTAACTGAACGTTATTTTTTTCCTTCAGTATTTTTATGTTGGCTGTTCAGCTGTGGAGGAGGCCATCGGAAAGCATGCCACTTGTTCTCTCCCCTCAGCTGAGGAGGAACTGCAGATGATGTGTCTCTCCACAGATGAATTGGCCATATGTCACTCTAGAGGCAGGGGATCGGGCTCTTTTATGTGTTGGTAGCTACCATTTCTTCACACACCAACCCCTGAACACTGGGACTGGGCAAGGTGCTCTGTGCTGCCTGCCTCCCTCAGTTTCATTTTATGGTTCTCAGATCTTAGCCACTCCAACAACAACAACCCACACACAGATTAATTACACCGCTGTCCTCAATATTTAGTCCATTTCTACAGAGAACAAAAAAAACGTAACATTGCAGGTAAATAGCACGGCGTCGTAGGTTTTATTTATACAGATCTTTTTTGGTATACTCCCCTCATTTTGATGTAATATTTATGCAGCTTCATCGCCCAGTCCTTTTTCTGCCTGCCTTGATTTGATGCAGTAGATGTAGCTGGATGTAGCTGGAGGACTCAGATGTCTGCCTTGCATTAGGAGGGCTGAAGGTGGTGCAGTAAATGTGTAACAAACAACCCAGGATCACCCCTGAAGGCCATTCTCTGCTCTGCTTCCCATACAAACACCAATAAACGGACTAGTTGCAGCACGCAAACATCCAACTTGCTCCACCGTCTGAGAGGCAAGATCATGCCCTCTGCTCTGTCTCCCAGCAAATGGTGAAGCGGTATAGAGAGTGCTGACCCTTCCTCTGCTCCTGACTGGCTGGCTTGCAGAGAGCTGTGGTACTATCTCTCTCAGGCAGCCATAGTAACAGAGTCTATCTGGCTGATGATGGATGGGACTGGAACAGATTAACCAGTTTCAGCTCAGGGCTCACAAACAGAGGTCCTTTATGTGTCTGGACTTCACCACACCCTCCTCCTGGTCCTGTGCAGTTGACATACAGGTCTTTTTGTGGGGCTCAGTGTTGTGAAAGGGGATAACCTAGTCAGTTGCACAAGAGGTCAACTGAATTAGCCACCCTACAGTAGGTTTCTCAATGTGTTGTTTTGAGACCGTTTGAAAACCACTCAGTCACCAACTGTCAGTTTTGACATCCCATTTCTCAGGGGGATGGTGACTGATGTCAATACAGAACTAAATCATTGTGTTGCCTTAAATTACATGTCAAGTCATCTCAGGATGCTGGGCTCTGCTGTAATTCCTCACCATTTTCTGAAAGACAGGAAAGGTATGCCGAGGATGTCTTGCCTTGACTTCACATTTGAACCTGAAGCCCTTTGATAGAGTATTTGTATATGCTACACTCAAGTTCCCTTTTTACTTTGATATTAAGGTATGGTATCAACTCATTTTTGCATGTCTTTATGATTTGCTGTATTCAAGAGAAAAAGAGCAATTATGATCCTTTTAATTGCCGTTTTAATTTGTTTCTGCAGAACACAGCTGTGCCATCGCTCCTCTCCCTCTCAGAGCAATGACACACCTGCTGTTTGGTTTAGTTATTGTCTCTTACTTTCTTTTACTTTCTTCACTTCCTGCCCTCTGTTTTTGACGCTCCTCCCGTCCCGTGTCTGACGACCCTGTTCTGTCCCAACGTCTCCTCCCAGAGGGTTCAGAAGGCTGCCAAAATCAAGAAGAAGGCGGTGTGTAAAACAATCTGATCTGATAACAACAGAGAGAAGGGCCACTATGACTCCACCCTCACCCTCCGGCTCCCTGTTCCATCTGTGTGTTCTGTCTGTCTGTCTCACCCTGACACGCTCTGAGCCGTGGAGTGTGAGGAGGTGACTTGAGTTGTGACGGGAATCTCCATATCCCACTCCATCTGATTACCCTGCATGCATCACTGAGAGGCTGGGCTGTGTGAACTCCGGGAACATCCCTGCAGCTTGTGCTCTGAAAATTAGAGCCAGCAAACATGAATGAATGATGCAAAGAAATATTCTATCTTACACAGAATTACTACAAATTATAATTTAATCTATTAGACATATCATCAAATACATTTCTTCATTATATATTGCATATTTTAAAAACATGTGTATTATGCTGCTCATTATACACACATCAGTCCTTAGATAATTAACCTAAATCAAACGTGATTGAAATAACACGCAGTGCGTGGTGATTAGCGTGAATGCAAACCACATGCCTGGGACTAGTATTCACACACATCCGGCAGCTTGTAATGGCTTAGCTAGCACTGCCATGTTGCGCCTACTCTCATCTGTGCCAACTCTCAACACATCAACATCATGCAAGACCTATTGATGTAAAGTCCCAGAGCCAACCGGGTCCCTTAGTGACTATATGACCTGTCCTCACTCCTGCTGCCTCAAATCTGATCTGGATGCTGACCCTGTCTGTCACAGAGATGGTTGTTTTGAATTCCACATGTATTCCATGCAGTCATGCATGCGCGCAGTCACATGATCATTTATCATGAAAATGAGTATTATTAATCACCTAGTCCCCTTGTATAGATATAGTAGCCTTCAGAGACCCATTTTGTGTGGAACAATGTGAGCATGACCACCACTCAACAAACAACAACAACATCCTATGGCAATGCTACTAACCAATCCTTTAGTAGATTTCAATGTGTTACAATGTGTTATAATTCAGATTATGAAATGGAAGAGAATGGCTGTTCTCTATGGGTGTAGCCTTAGTCCAGCACTGACTGAACACCTACTGTAGGCTTGCCAGGAGTCTGCCGGGGCTCAACCTATAACATTTTTGCATGGTTTATGAAATAGCTTTAAAACCGCTCTCAACAGGAGATTAAAGAGCGCAGCCTGTTAACCGTGGGCCCTTGGTGAGCTCTCCTCAGCCCCCAGCCAGGGTGCTTACAGAATGGGCACCCGGGCCGCTCTCTCCTGCCTCAGGGGGGGACTCTGACACGTCTGTCTCTCTTTTGTCTCCGTCCAGAGCCCAGAGGGGAACGCACAGACTCTGACGGAGGTGGACCTCTTCATCTCCACCCAGAGGATCAAAGTGCTCAACGCAGACACACAGGTGAGTAGAGGTCCTGACTCCAGCCCTAACAGGACCAATCAAATGCAGTGGGGCCATAGCCACGCAACTCCTCTCAGTGGCTTTTGTGACAGATTTTGAGTGATCATTTATTTATTTAATATTTTTTATCTGATCTCCCTCTGAGCGAGGATAAAAATAAATTAAATGTTAAAGCCAGAAAGCCTCGATGGACAGCTATCAATAAAGTGGGACGTAGCAGTAAGATGAAATCTAGTTTTAAACACTTTGTATCCCAACCCATTTGATTCCCAACCCAATCCATCTGCAATATTAATTAGTCAGAAATCATCTCACCTCCAAAGACAAATTGTTTAGGACAAACACACACACACATAGCTTTGAACAGTAATGCAGTTACAAATTAGGTACAGTGTAGCACTTTACTCTTGATTTCATGCCTTAATGTCTTATGGGAAACAAGATTTTCCAATGTGAGAGGGTCAGCCGCAGTGTTAACAGTGATGTCTCTGGTGTAGTGACTAGAGTGCCAGCTGACTGACTGTGAACAGAATGTGTGTCCCTGTCGTTGAGTTGCAGTCCGACTGAACAGAACAGCAGTGTGTGGGCTGGCTGCCTGGCACAGCCTACTGTAATGTGCTGCAATGCAGTGTCTCTCCACTCCACTCCCTGCCTGGCACAAGGCTACCTGCTTCCCACAACCATCAAGATGGGAGAAGTCTGGATTTATGGGGGTTGGTTAGTTGATGACAGATTGAAGTCAGAACTGCTCTTCCATAAGTGACAACACAATGGCATTTTCATGTGATTTTTCTTATTTACTATACCAATTCTACCACTTTCTAGATGGAATAATGTCATATTTCATACACACTAAGAACATTTGTGCCACAAATGAAAATGTAAGAGCAATCCTATTGAATAATATTTTTAAATAATCCCTAAACGTGCCTTGGTTCAGCCCCTGCTGTCTGTGTGTACCAGAAGGGATGAGAACATTGGAGAACCTCAGGTTGATTAGAGGTGTGATTCCCACGCCTCGGCCTGCTATGGAGCATATGGGCTGAGTGGAAATGCATGGAGTTCTGCCACTCTGCTGAGGCTGCTCACCATGAGAAAGGTGAAAGGCTGTGGGCACAGCATGAACAGACAAATTGGATCATTAATTCTGCTGACGGACTAATGATGTTTCGCTGAAGAACGTGCAGGTCGGAGCTGAACGTTCACGCTCCTCCTACGGCGCTACCAGACACTCGTGTGAAGATGAACACCTTCGTCCGAAGCTTGCAAAACACACAATGTGTTTATTTTACTCTAAGCGTCAATTGTAATACAGTTGTTAGGTTCTAATTCTCAGAGTAAAACACTCAGCGGACATTTATGAAAGCTTAACCAAGTTTATTCTGCCCAGAGGATCAATACAGCTGCATTAAGACAAAAAACATTTTCACACAAGCACTGATATTTAACCGTTCCTCATAGGCTGAGTCTCCTCCTACCCATCTGTACAAACATCGTTCTTTACTGCTAGGCAGGACACTAGTGATACGGGCCATAAACTTGTATTTCTCCCTTAAGGTGACCTGACCTCAACCCCCATCCATCAGTAATCCATGGCTCTCCCCTTATCAATGCCTGACACATGTAATCACTGCCCTGCACTCAACACATTCCAAGTTTAGTTGCACACACTACATACCTTCCTCCTATAACCCTTAACTTCTGGTGTAGACCCTCTAAACCTCAGCACTCTCTTAGTAACATGAATAAGTATATATTACATATTCTCAGAACCCAACACCGTATATATTTTAGTATTTTTATACTGTGTATTAGTACACCTGTTACGGTGTGTCCGGTTGTCATGAGTCCCTGTTTGTTATTCACATGTCTGTGTCTACGAGGGAAGGTACTAGTTGTTCATTGTTTGTTGCTGTGGCGGCGTACGCAGGAAACTATGATGGACAACGCCCTGCGCACCATCTCCTACATAGCTGACATTGGGAACATCGTGGTGCTGATGGCGAGGCGCCGCATGCCGCGCACAGCCTCTCAGGACTGCATCGAGACCACACCTGGAGCCCCAGAGGCCAAGAAACAGTACCGGATGATCTGCCACGTCTTTGAGTCTGAGGACGTAAGTGAATGTGTGTAAATGTCTGTGATCTACCCCTTGAGGCTAATATCAAATGGTAGAATGGATCAGGACCAGGTGAAGGTTATGCACAGGACATGTTTCTAAATGTAGAGGTAATGCATTGTGACTGATTCCGAGATTAGTCACATTAACACATTATGAATGACATGTTCACCAGTAACACCCTCTGACATGTTTAGCTGGGAGGATCCACCTCTGATAGGTCAGTCTCTCTGCCTGTCTCCTCCCCTAGCCAGCGTGCGTCTGCCCCTGCATTAATCGCCATTTCTCTATGTGTAATTAGCTGGTGTGTTATAAAGGACAGTCAGTCTGAGTGTTAACACGAGTCATTTAGCCTCAGCGCAGAAGGGACAATTATATATTTCAATGCCTCTCCCAACAGTGTCTTATTACTGTCTACCTATTGCATGGTAGGCCTGATCCTTGATCTACTGGTCTGGATAAGGGCAACGACTGGCTTTTACTGTCCTTGTTCGTTATGGGCAGGATTGGCTGAGGTAGGGGATTCCTACAACTCAAATAGCAGGTTGTTTATATTGCCATGACATTTCAATCACTGGTTAACTGCCCCCCTGTTCCTCGGCCAGCGTAGATACGTTGCCAATGTGTGATATGCTGTCTGTTACAGTAATACTGCCAGTTTTCACCCACACCACAGTCCAGGATGTGCTTCATGTGTCTATCAAAGCCCAGCATGCAGTTGGATGCCAGTTTGTTAACAGGGCAACCACAGCTTGCTTCCTTTGAAAACATATTATTCCCTAAAATTGCCTGAGCGAGGGTAGGAGGTAAATATAGGGAAACTGGATGGGATAGACACATCACTAATATCATATGATATGCAATTAGATTACTTTCCTTTTCTTCTCCTCTTTAGATCAGCTTTTTACAATCAATACCTTTGCCATTTTATACGAAAAATGAAGCAATTGCACCAATGCTACAGGCTTCATGATGCTCACTACTCACTACTTTGGTCCATTTATCTGGTTTTATTAAATGATGCCAGGACAGAAGCTAGTTGTCAGTAATGAAGACATGACAAATAGGTTTTGACATTTAAATTCAATGTTTATTGGACCTCATATAGTACTTGGCAACACTGAAGCAATTCCTTATGTGTGTTGATTCATACCACATAAATGAATATTGATCTGCATCCCCCAGTTGCTCTGTGATGTGATTCTCCCCATTTCTGTCACTGTGACAGTGTATTGGCAGTGTATTGCTTCTGCCAAATGCATAGCTGGTTTTATTCATAGAAATATAATTACTAGAAGGGAAACACTCTCTCAGACCACAGAAATGTGACTCTTAACACTCATGGGTAAATTCTATTTTCATGGCCTTATCCTCTCTTATTGATTCTCCAGGCCCAGCTCATAGCCCAGTCGATTGGGCAGTCATTTAGCGTGGCTTACCAGGAGTTCCTGAGGGCCAACGGCATCAACCCAGAGGACCTGAGTCAGAAGGAGTACAGTGACATCATCAACACGCAGGAGATGTACAACGATGACCTCATCCACTTTTCAAACTCTGAGAACTGCAAAGAGGTGTGGCTCTCATTTAACTGTATGAGGTAACTGTATACTGGTGCCTCAGATGCACTGTACAATCCACTTCTCTGAGGACTTTTGGATGCTCAGTCAGTGACCTCTTGCTTAGGATGAAACAATCTCTGATGAGCAGTGAGGCAGTCTAGTTCTGTGGAAGTACTGCACATGGACTGTGCCAATTAGCAGAGAAGCTGACAGTGGTTTTATACTCATCTGGGCCTCCGTCTTCCGCACGTTGTTTCTGTTCTTCCGCTTCACCATTATACTTCTCCCTGATATATTTTTCTCCTGCTCACAATCGCTTTGACTAGAGGCACTCATCACTCTATTTCTCTTGCTATTGGCTGGCTCCACAGCTGCAGCTGGAGAAGCATAAGGGAGAGATCCTGGGCGTGGTCATAGTGGAGTCTGGCTGGGGCTCCATCCTGCCCACGGTCATCCTGGCCAACATGATGAACGGTGGGCCGGCCGCCCGCTCCGGGAAGCTCAGCATCGGAGACCAGATCATGTCCATCAACAACACCAGCCTGGTGGGGCTGCCGCTCGCCACCTGTCAGGGAATCATCAAGGTGCATGGACAGGGAGTTCTAGGAAGAGTCATTAGTGGTTATTATGTTGACATTACATTAATTGTGTAACACTACATGAATTCTGTAATTTGATTATAATGATAAAATAATCCACTGACTAAACCCAGTGGAGGTTCCAGGATGGCCTCTGCTCTGTCTGACCACTGTGTTTGTCCATCAGGGCCTGAAGAACCAGGTGCAGGTGAAGCTGAACATTGTGAGCTGTCCCCCTGTCACCACCGTGCTCATCAAGAGGCCAGACCTCAAGTACCAGCTGGGCTTCAGCGTCCAGAATGGGATTGTAAGTACGATCAGATTAGGCACCACCGCTTAGCCCTGTGTGCAATGTCAAACCATGAACATAGTGCAGTTGTGTTTTCATCCAAGTCATCACTCAACAGCAAAAGGCCTCGACCACTCTTCTTTTGTCTGTTTTTGGAATACTGTGTTCTCATGTGTAGGTTGAATAACACCGGCTGAGATAACAGTCAGTGATTGGTTGAAAAATACTTTTGATGAGATTCTGGACAATGTCTTTGTCCAATGAAACTTCAGTTCCCTCAGGAGGATTTCAGCGGACATAAACTAAGTAGGAGAAGACAGCCCCGTAAATGTTTTGTTTTGTTTTCTCCTTTCAGCTGGTACAGTCATATCTCTAAAGAAACTAATTCTGAGGAAAATAATATTGTATCAAACAATATGACAAGCTGTTAGCCTGTAGGTCTGTGCGTATGTGATTTGCATCATGAGCATTACATGCTTTGATGAACACACATATTTTAGTGTGTTCCTCATACCATTTTATTCAAGTCTCTGCTGTATTCAAGTTATCCTCTGTGGCACATTGCTTATATGACACACATTGTCAACTCCTTAGAGTAATATTTATATAGTCTGACAATATCTCTTTCAAATCCTATGAAAAGAAAAATCCAGATGTAACTACTGTTTTAACTCTCGAGGCTGAAGCTAGGAGCTTTATTGCCTTAGGTTATCAGCTCGGTGTGAACTGCCATTTTCCTTGCTACTGCATACAGATTAACCTTACAATGTCATTCACAGAGCTCAAATCTCACCCTGGCCCCTCCCTATCAGGATCACACAACCAAATCCATGAACTATCCTTGACATTTTAGCAATACAACTGTTCCAGTAGATTTAATGGGTACATCGTTGCTTTATTCCCCTATACCCCTGTCTTGTTTCCCCTTGGGGGTGAGTGACTGCCATTAAGGATAATATTCACCTTCTGTTTGTCATCTTCCCCCACAGATCTGCAGCCTGATGCGTGGGGGTATTGCTGAGCGGGGGGGGGTCCGGGTTGGCCACCGCATTATTGAGATCAATGGCCAGAGCGTGGTGGCTACAGCACATGAGAAGATTGTCCAAGCCCTCTCAAACTCTGTGGGCGAGGTGAGGTTCAGTTCACATACACAGATAGAGTTCATGAAGGAGCTCAGAGGACACCACAATCAAATAGTATGAACTAACTAGATTACTGGCCAAGGCAGGTACCTCTTCGAAAGAGGAATGAGCATAATATGCATTCATCAAGACAATCATTAGGCTGTATGTGTGTGCCTCTAAGCTTGATCATTTTCAATAAAGATATTGACAGATAAAATAACAAGCGATAGATGCAAGTGCCTAGCTAAATGTTCGTTTTCTGTCTTTTCCTAAACCAGATTCACATGAAGACAATGCCAGCGGCCATGTTCAGACTCTTAACAGGACAGGAGACTCCTATGTATATATAAACCAAGGACAGATCCCATTTCCCCCCACAGAGGAGCTGTAAACAGCGGTTGTTTACAGTCCAGTCGGAGAGCTCTGGGTAGACAAGACTAGCAGACTAATGAGTGTCTGAGGATGGCTAGTGAGCCAGAGTGATTACCTTTCTTACTTTTGTGTCGATGACTTATCCTTTTTTTCCCTCCATCTTTTCTGAGCTAACATTCATTCATCTGACACTCCCGATATATTGTGCTGATGTTGATACTAAAGAGGGTCATCTGGGCAGAAGGTGTTTGTTATTTATTTGTGTTGCTTGTGTTTTTTGGATGCATCACAATGTATTTTTTATATTCACATCAATGTAATATTGTCCTTGCATATTGTTTCATTTACTTTTCTTTGTTGTATTTATTTTTCATGTAAATACATATTTTGCTAATGTGTCTGAAGTAACGGGGAAGGGTCATGGTTGCTTTGTAAATATTGACTTTTCCTGCTGGTTTGATAGCAGGGAAGAGAGCCCTTGACGCTAAAGGACGACTGAAATCCTGTTGTCAATATAGTTTAGATGGACATTGAAAGGGTATTTGGGAGTGACTTGGGTAATATCATTTCATTTATATACAGTACCAGTCAAAAGTTTGGACACACTTACTCATTCAAGGGTTTTTCTTTATTTTTACAATGTTCTACATTGTAGAATAACAATGAAGACATCAAAACTATGAAATAACACATGGAATCATGTAGTAACCAAAAAAAGTGTTAAACAAATCAAAATACATTTCATATTTGAGATTCAAAGTAGCCACCCTTTGCCTTGATGACAGCTTTGCACACTTTTGGCATTCTCTCAACCAGCTTCACCTGGAATTATTTTCCAACAGTCTTGAAGGAGTTCCCACATAAGCTGAGCACTTGTTGGCTGTTTTTCCTTCACTCTGCAGTCCAACTCATCCCAAACCATCTCAATTGGGTTGAGGTCAGTTGATTGTGGAGGCCAGGTCATCTGATGCAGCACTCTATCACTCTCCTTCTTGGTGTGTTGGGTCATTGTCCTGTTGAAAAACAAATGATAGTCCCATTAAGCGCAAACCAGATAAGTTGGCGTATCGCTGCAGAATGCTGTGGTAGCCATGTTGGTTAAGTGTTCCTTGAATTCTAAATAAATCACAAACAGTGTCACCAGCAAAGCACCCCCACACCATCACCTCCTCCTCCTCCATGCTTCACAGTGGGAGCCACACATGCGGAGATCATTCGTTCACCTACTCTGCGTCTCACAAAGACACAGCGGTTGGAACCAAAAATCTAATTTGTACACATCAAAACAAAGGACAGATTTCCACTGGTCTAATGTCCATTGCTCGTGTTTCTTGTCCCAAGCAAGGCTCTTCTTATTATTGGTGTCCTTTAGTAGTGGTTTATTTGCAGCAATTCGACAATGAAGGCCTGATTCACAGTCTCCTCTGAACAGTTGATGTTGAGATGTGTCTGTTACTTGAACTCTGAAGCATTTATTTGGGCTGCAATTTCTGAGACTGGTAACTCTAAGGAGGCGGCAGGTAGCCTAGTGGTTAGAGCTTTGGACTAGTAAGTGAAAGGTTGCAAGATTGAATCCCCGAACTGACAAGGTAAAAAATCATTCTGCCCCTGAACAAGGCAGTTAACCCACTGTTCCTAGGCCATTATTGAAAATAATAATTTTTCTTAACCGACTTGCCTAGTTAAATAAAGGTAAAATAAATAAAATCAATAATGAACTTATCCGTTGCAGCAGAGGTAACTCTGGGTCTTCCTTTCCTGTGGCGGTCCTCATGAGAGCCAGTTTCATTATATCGCTTGATAGTTTTTGCTACTGCAAATTTTCTTGACATTTTCTGTATTGACTAACCTTCATGTCTTAAAGTAATGATGGACTGTCGTTTCTCTTTGTTTATATTATGGCAAGAACAGCTCAAATAGACTTGGTCTTTTACCAAATAGGGCTTTCTTCTGTATACCATCCCTACCTTGTCACAACACTACTGATATGCTCAAACTCATTAAGATGGAAAGAAATTCCACAAATTAACTTTTAACAAGGCACACCTGTTAATTGAAATGCATTCCAGGTGACTACCTCATGAAGCTGGTTGAGATAATGCCAAGAATGTGCAAAGCTGTCATCAAGGCGAAGGGTGGCTACTTTGAAGAATCTCAAATATAAAGTATATTTTGATTTGTTTAACAATTTTTTTGGTTACTACATGATTCCATATGTGTTATTTTCTAGTTTTGATGTCTTCACTATTATTCTAAATACAATGTAGAAAATAGTAAAAATAAAGAAAAACCCTTGAATGAAGCCAATGCTAGCAGCAGAGGTTGTATGTTTCAAAACGCCACTTCCCTTCAGATTTGAACTTTTTCATTTTACAGAAGTTCAATCTTGTCATGATGAGGTAAATGTTACTGACTAGTGTGCAAGTGTTTTTTAAACTTCCATATGTCAACACAATGTTTTGGACAGCACTGTCTCTCACACATTTTAATAACAGTTAATTCAAAAGAATAAGCAATGTATGAAACTTGAAAGGGTAGTTTCTATGTGTGCTATGTTCATCTTATGCGTTTCACCCCAACAGAAACTCAGTTGAGTCGATTGTGAATGTATTGTGCTGTAAGAACTGTGTCCATTGCCATAAGCAGTATTAGAATGTCTGTACATGAAGAGAAATTTGTCTAGGATTGTGCTCATAAGCGTCACGGTTAACGTTAGTCACTGCAAATATCCCTCCTTCTGCTGTGTCGGGCTTCAGCCTTGAGAGAAAGATGAACAATGAATCCCACTGTGACTGAGGAAGCCTTATGACTGAGTAATGCTTTTAACATGCATTGTACTAAAAACAATTTGAAAATTTAGCATTTATCTGTGTGCATGCCTCATGATAGTATCAAGTCATTATGTGAAGATAACAATAAAATCTCAAATATACCCACATTTCTGTTTGTCTGGCTCATTGGAATATATTTGTTTTACTGTGAATTGTGTCATTAGGTTTTATCAGACAACAGTTTCACATAAACCATTTAAAAAATATATAAATGTATTGTTTGGACAGGAGATTAATTGTCTATATTACAGTATGTGCAACACACTGGACTTGAAATAGTGTGTGAATTAGTCTCTAACTCCTCCTGGTGGCAGCAGCTAAGTACTGACTAGAGGACTAGACAAAAAAACAACTAAAATATTTCAATACTTTCTGGTTTATAAGATTCAAAGGCTGTATTTAACAGTTTTGCATCATCTTATAAAAATATGGTAATCAAGTAATTCCACTCAAAAGCAACTTGAAATCACATGACGAAAGAGAAAGCTGCTGTGAGCACAACGTTTTGTCAAATCATATACTTAGTTGCATAGCGTCTCCAAATATCACATTTGAAGAGTGAAAATGTCTGTTTGGGCAACAGGTAACCTGATTAGGATGTATGCCTGAACATAATCAGACATTGAAATCAAACATTTAAAGTGTACAATAACATGGGTAAACATAGACAACTAACAGAATAATCGACAGATCTTCAGCGCTGTGGTTGTCTATACTGACTCTCTTAGTGGTCCTGGTGTTCCCAGTCCTCTCAGGGGTTCTGGTCAGTCTTGTCACACTTGAGCATGATCTTGACCCCTTGTCCCTGGCGTGTGGTCTCGAAGGCCTGCACAGCCTGCTCCAGGGGGAACCGGTGGGTCACCAGGGGCGCCACGTTCACCTTCTTAGAGGCCAGCATCGCTATAGCCATTGGCCAGCTAGAATAAGAGGACAAAAACACATCAACAGTTGAGTTATAAGACAACAGATAAACACAACTTGCTGGATTGTTGGAACATTAGGGACCATATTCCTGAAGACCTCTCATTGTTGAGAAGGGCCTGTAAGTAAGCATTTCACTGTTAGTCTGGGGTGGCAGGTAGCCTAGTGGTTAGAGGATTGGGCCAGTAACCGAAAGGTTGCTAGATCGAATCCCCGAGCTGACAAGGTAAAAATGTCGTTCTGCCCCTGAACAAGGCAGTTAACCCACTATTCCTAGGCTGTCATTGTAAATAAGAATTTGTTCTTAACTGACTTGCCTAGTTAAATAAAAGTATACACCTGTTGATTATGAAACATGTGACAAGTAAAATTTGATTTGAAGACCTACGTCCTGAGCTGGCTTCAGGGCTCTGTTGTGTGAGGTGAATGGCAGTGTAAAAGGCAACAACTTATTTTCTGTACCTAGTTAATGTGAGAGAAGGAGGTTCACTTACGTGTTGCAGTAGCGGAAGACCCCTCTGATGTCCACCTCTCGGAGAGCAGCATTAAGTAGTGGGACAGTGGTCATCGCTGCACCCAACCCCACTAGAACCACCACTCCTCCAGGACGTGTAGCCTGGCAGAAGCATTATGCAGTACCAGTCAAAAGTTTGGACACACCTACTCATTCAATGTTTTTCTTTATTTTTACTATTTTCTACATTGTAGAATACTAGTGAAGACATCAAAACTATGAAATAACACATACGGAATCATGTAGTGAGCAAAAAAGTGTTAAACAAATCAAAATATATTTTATATTTGAGATTCTTCAAAGTAGCCAGCCTTTGCCTTGATGACAGCTTTGCACTCTTGGCATTCTCTCTACCAGCTTCATGAGGTAGTCACCTGGAATGCATTTCAATTAACAGGTGTTCTTTGTTAAAAGTTAATTTGTGGAATTTATTTCCTTCTTAATGCGTTTCTCACCACTCCCCCATATGCAATGTCTTGAAATATGCAGACAGACGGATTAAAAGTATGTTTACATTTTAGTACTTCTGACAGCCAACTTTCTCCACCAATAACCTTTGGACGTTATAGCATTCCCAGAAAGCATGAATCATTATTACTGAGTCCTTATTAGTTTTACACTTAATACATGCTCTGTTGCTGTGCTGTAGAATTTGTGAATTTTGTCTCTTGTATAATACATTCTATAGATTAGTTGATACTGGATTAAGCGTACATTTTAGTTTACTGTAATTTCGTTAGTTATGCTCCAACATTCCCTCCATCTTGTGCCAACATCAGTTCTTTGTCTTGGTTGCAATAGTTCGTTTTTTTTGTAAGAGAAAACTGCAACATTTCACAGAACAGTATTTCCATGGGCTCTAATATCACTCTTGTGGCTGTACTTACATAAATGGCAGTTTGGACACTGCTCTCCACACCAGTGCACTCAATGGTGATATGAGGCTGTGCTCCCAGCAGTCCCTCCACTCTCTTAGCCAGCTCCTCAGGCCCATCCTCTCTCTTCACAGTCAGAGGGAAGTCTGCTCCCAGCTCCTTCGCCATGACCAGGCGATCTGCTGACAGGTCTGAAACAAACAAAAAATAATACTGTGGCAGTCCCTACTATACTGGGCCAGCACACAGTATTACTAATGTACCCACATTTATACCTTTTCACTTCGAAGCCCTTTTTAAAGAAGGAAGTCCCTGGTAGACAATTTAGATTTGAATGAAACAAAACAGACCCCATAAAGAGTGTATTATTACACCCTGTGCCTTACCAGTCATGACCACCTGTGAGGCACCCATAGCCTTGGCCACCAGCAGACATACTAGCCCAATTGGTCCTGCGATAGGGAAAAGAGAAATGCTTAGTTTGAATGTGCACATGTTAATTGGAAGTTTGGACACCGCTCTCCACGCCGATGCACTCGATGGGGATATGAGGCTGTGCTAGTAACCTTACAGGATATTTTTCAACTTAGCTGGTCATTGTGAAACTGTGTGCATGAGGGCTAGAAGTGATGACACGAGGGGTTGGTATAGGAAATAGTACGTAAGCCTTGTCTGAGCCAGAAGGGCCCATAAGGCAGGAGCCTATCGCCTGATTCAGTAGCTTGAGGCAGCTTGATGTAAAGGTACAATCCCTGGACAGGGCACTAGTCCATCGCCAGGCCTATATGGAAAATACATCTTTCATTAACTAAAAAGCAAGAGCTGATCTTTATTTACATGTGTTAATTGTTTATAAAGCACGCTCGCTTACCAGCAGAGTGGATTTGTTAAATATCAAGTCTGTTACTACAGGTGTTTCAGTTCACTGGGTTTCCCCACTGTTGTTATGCTGTGTCAGCATGATTCTCACTTCTGTAACTAAACCACATTCTTTAATTTCCAAACTTGTATGGGCATGTTAGTGGAATGTAATAACCTCCATACTTCTAATTGGCTGTATGTTATTCTAATTGGCTGTATGTTCTTCTTATTGGCTGTAAGTTACATTGATTTTTTTTCATTTTATCATGTCTCGTAGTAGTTGAATGACTGGACATAAAACCTGAATAGCTGCAACTGCAAAATTGTGTCACACTTCATGAGTCCAAGCTGCAGAAACAATAAATAACAGTAACAATTAATGACAGCCGAGCTTTACCTACCTCCCCCACAGATCAGTACACTGCTGCCCAGGGTCACTCCAGCTCTGCGGCAGGCATGAATACCCACAGACAGGGGCTCAATCAGGGCCCCCTCCTCATATGTCACATTGTCAGGCAGCCTGTTCATATACAGAAACAGAGAGAACTTAAGCAATGTAGGTTTGTCATGTTACCCCCAATGTTCTACAACGGTAGTATGTTGACAGTTATCTGTCCTTGTAGATAAAGTAGAAATAATTAACTCACTTGTAACAGAAGTTGGCACTGTGCTTGTAAAATCTGCACAAATTCCCATCATCAGGGGGTGTGGCACAGAAGAAGATGGTGGGGGAAAGATTGTAGTTTCCTGATTTGAAGAACTCATCCATCTCGCGAGGGACACCTGGCTCTACAGCGACTCTATCCCCTAATTATCCAACACATATGAATGATTGACACAGACAATCCAAAGTTGCATTATCTGATCAGTTTTTTTAACTGATGAACTTTAACCTGCATTAAAAGCAAAACAACATTGAATCAAGTGAGTACTTCCTTCTTACCTTCTTTGAGGTTCTTCACTGCTGAGCCCACCTTCACCACCCGACCAGCGGCCTCATGCCCCAGAACCATGGGCTTCTTTACCACAAAGTCACCTATGCGTCCATTTTGCCAGTAGTGCACATCCGACCCACAGATCCCAACTGAATGCATCTGAAGCAACACCTCTGAATAAAGGAAAGATAAGCAATTACTCCACAGGATACACAAACTGTACACAAGAAAAAATCTAAAGCAGAAATATACTGTACAAGCTGTCTGGATACTACACTGTTTCTTATACCATTTGGACCTGGTTCGGGGATGGGTCGTTGTTCCTGTAAGAAATCAATCATCACAATTAGCCTGACCATTCGAATAATCAATCGCAATTATTTCTCCATTCGCGTCCCGCAACCAGCCATTTAAATGACCATTTATATTAAAACATTTTACTTTTAATGTTAGATTAGGTTTTGTTTTTACTTTTAATGTTAAAAAGTAAGTCAACATTGTTAATATTATATATGGTACTTTAAATGGCTAGATCCGGGACGAAGCTATGCCATGAGCAGATGAGCTAACTAACGTAACGTGAACAACTTTCTGAATCTGACTAATGCCAATAGCTGCAGTTTTCATTAAATCTCGATCTGCTTACATCATCATCATCACAAAGTTTAGAGACTACTTTATTACCAGTCTGAGGTCGCCCTGGGAATGCAACACCACGGACAGGTTTTCTGTTTCCATGTGGTATTCACTCAAAGACAACTACAGTGTGAATAAAAGCAGAAATCTTGTAAAATGCTTGTTAGGTCTGTGCAGGGCTCAAAGTGCACCTTCCTGCTGCTTGGTGAGCAGTCGACAAAAACAAAACATGTGATTGGCGTACGGTTAGAGAGAACATGCCATTACTGCAAAGAAGAGAGGGTAGAACTGAGCTATTCTTAAAATTATACGATAAGTGTATGGCTATTTCATAGCTATTTGTATTAATCGAATATTAGTTATTTTAATGATGTATACGTTGATAATGGTGTAAGGCTATGAAATCACTGCTACGATATTTATGTTGTTCCTCTCTCACCTGCTGCTTCGCATTTGAGCTAACCCAGAGCGCTCTGATTAGTCACGTGATTGCAGTGCCTGGTAAATGGACCAATCACGGGTCTTGTTTCCGGGGCCGGAATGAGGTTGAAGACACACAGGAAATGTTTCTATGGAGACAAATATTAAAGAGGTCGGAATCAGTGGTCTGAATAACGGGGGAAACACACACACATCCCCGGTCCCGGTCCTCAGACCGGAGGGCTGGAACATTTCTGAATCGGACGCAACTAGCTGACAGCTGAGGACGCGGAGAGGTGGTGGAAATGAGAGTCCCTAGAGAAAACAAGAACCAGATGGTTGTCAGGAGTTGTGCAGTATTATCAGGAGACGTGTACTTGGAAAACGGAGGAGGAATGGAGGGGAAAAGAGAGGGAGAGGAGGTATAAGAGACAGGGAAGAAGAGGGTGAGCTTGAGTCGGATAAAAATGGTGGGGAAAAGGGGGATGGTTTGAAAGTGTAAGCAGTGGGAGTTGAAGACAGGAGGAGAAATGGAATGAGGGTGAAGTATCGGAGGTGGTAAGTGTGGTGAAGTTATCGGAGACCGAGGGTCAGGAAAAATACGAGTATGTGAATTTTATGGAAAAAGTGGACTCTCTTCTTGGCTGATCCATTTGTGGTTGGTTAATGTGGAATCGGTGAGGGTAACCAGAAGTGGTCTAGTGATAATTGTTTGTGTTTCTGTTGGGCAGAGGGAGAAGGCGCTCGGAGTAAAACAAATGGTGGCAAGAAAAGTGAATTGTTTCGCTCTCAAGAAAAGGGCACCAATGAAAGGAAAGGAGTGATAACTGGGGTAGCAGTAAATATAAAAGTTGAACAGCTAAGGGGAAAGATTCCCGGTGTATGTGATTCTAGCAGACATGGTGGCGAGAGTGTGGAAACAGAAGAGTTATTGTTTGTTCTTTTGAGTTTTGAATTTGAGTCTGCCCGACGAAGTGAAGTGAGCATATATAAATTATCCTGAGGAGCGTATGTGCCGAATAGATTACGATGTTACAGTGTGTACGAGGGAGGGTCCAAGGTGTGAGAAGTGTGCAGAAGGGCATGAGACAAAGGCATGTGTAGCATTGGGGAAAGTAGTGGAATGTGTTAATTGTAGGGGTGCCCATGGAGCTGGAGATCAGAAATGTTTCGTGAGAGAGGCAGGTTGAGGTTTCCAGGGTTAGAGTAGTGCAGAAAGCAGAGGAAGGTAGGTTAAAGGGGAGGAGTGGTGAGAGTAGTAGAGATATACCAGTACAGAGGGATAGGCGAAATAAGTGAAATAGGGTTCAGTAAGATTGGATTTTTAGCATTTATAGCAATGGTTATCATCTGTACTGCAGGGATGGAACAAAGTCACAGAAAATTGAGGTTGTGGAGGTAGAAATAAATACATTTAATTAGTGCAGTAGGGTGGTGGTCATTTTATTTTATATAATGTTGTAATGAGTATAGTGTTAGATGGTAGGGTATTTATTTAGTAAATTTTTCTTTTTCAAGTAAAGTATAAGGAAGTTGTACTCCAGTCTAGTAGGTGGCAGTAATGCAACAAATTGGATGCCAACTGCTGTTAAACCTCCTAGAAGAAGAAGAAGGTCTGAATAAGACTCAACCACAGACAGAAGAATGAGACATATATTTCACCGGATGTATAA
The DNA here is from genome assembly GCA_030435695.1 of Brachymystax lenok tsinlingensis. Classification (NCBI taxonomy): domain Eukaryota; kingdom Metazoa; phylum Chordata; class Actinopteri; order Salmoniformes; family Salmonidae; genus Brachymystax; species Brachymystax lenok. The sequence continues at coordinate 18,167,955 of CM059800.1, read as the reverse complement.
ATGTGAAGCACCTTTGACTCCACTGTCTTTTATTTTTTTTTACTTATCTACAAATAACGCTAAGAAATAATGAACATTGGCGATATTGTTGTTGAATGTGTTTGCAAACATTTGGAAAAGTGAAATATTAGTCACCGATGTCTAGTTTAATAACACTAGCCAAAATAAAAGCTGTTTTTGAATGACAACCGTCTTCTCTTCTGTCCAAACTAGGTAAGCAAGACTGTAAATAACTTTCATTGAAGATGTTACCCCAATTTTCCACATTATCCATAGGCCGGCCTACAGAGCACCACTTACGGGAAAAGTTGTACAAGTGCCTTGCATTAACATCTTGTCGATTAGAAATATGACTCCTTCTCTTTTCTTGTGAAGATTCTGCATTTAGAACCAGTTGACCTCAGAGAAAACCCACTCAGACACAAACCACATCCTCAATGATGTCACCATTGCCATTGATTCTAAGCAATCTTATGCTGCTATTTTTATTGACTTGGCCAAAGCTTTTGATACGGTAGACCATTCCATTCTTGTGGGCCAGCTAAGGAGTATTGGTGTCTCTGAGGGGTCTTTGGCCTGATTTGATAACTACCTCTCTCAAAGTGCAGTGTATAAAGTCAGAACATCTGCTGTCTCAGCCACTGCCTGTCGCCAAGGGAGTACCACAAGGCTCAAACCTAGGCCTCACGCTCAGGCAGTAGGAAGCTCTCTCATCCATTTATATGCAAATGATAGTCTTATACTCAGCTGGCCCCTCCCCGGATTTTGTGTTAAACGCTCTACTACAAAGCTTTCTTAGTGTCCAACAAGCTTTCTCTACCCTTAACCTTGTTCTGAACACCTCCAAAACAAAGGTCATGTGGTTTGGTAAGAAGAATGCCCCTCCCCCACAGGTGTTATTACTACCTCTGAGGGTTTAGAGCTTGAGGTAGTCACCTCATACAAGTACTTGGGAGTATGGCTAGACGGTACACTGTCCTTCTCTCAGCACATATCAAAGTTGCAGGCTTAAGTTAAATCTAGACTTGGTTTCCTCTATTGTAATCGCTCCTCTTTCACCCCAGCTGCCAAACTAACCCTGATTCAGATGACCATCCTACCCATGCTAGATTACGGAGATGTAATTTATAGATCGGCAGGTAAGGGTGCTCTCGAGCGGCTAGATGTTCTTTAGCATTCGGCCAGCAGATATGCCACCAATGCCACTTATAGGACACATCACTGCACTCTATACTCCTCTGTAAACTGGTCATCTCTGTATATTCGTCGCAAGACCCACTGGTTGATGCTTATTTATAAAAAACGTCTTAGGCCTCACTCCCCACTATCTGAGATATCTACTGCAGCCCTCATCCTCCACATACAGTGGGGCAAAAAAGTATTTAGTCAGCCACCAATTGTGCAAGTTCTCCAACTTAAAAAGATGAGAGAGGCCTGTAATTTTCATCATAGGTACACTTCAACTATGACAGACGAAATGAGAAAAAGAAATCCAGAAAATCACATTGTAGGATTTTATATTTATTTATTTGCAAATTATGGTGGAAAATAAGTATTTGGTCAATAACAAAATTTCATCTCAATACTTTGTTATATACCCTTTGTTGGCAATGACAGAGGTCAAACGTTTTCTGTAAGTCTTCACAAGGTTTTCACACACTGTTGCTGGTATTTTGGCCCATTCCTCCATGCAGATCTCCTCTAGAGCAGTGATGTTTTGGGGCTGTCGCTGGGCAACACAGACTTTCAACTCCCTCCAAAGATTTTCTATGGGGTTGAGATCTGGAGACTGGCTAGGCCACTCCAGGACCTTGAAATGCTTCTTACGGCCACTCCTTCGTTGCCGGGCGGTGTGTTTGGGATCATTGTCATGCTGAAAGACCCAGCCACGTTTCATCTTCAATGCCCTTGCTGATGGAAGGAGGTTTTCACTCAAAATCTCACGATACATGGCCCCATTCATTCTTTCCTTTACACGGATCAGTCGTCCTGGTCCCTTTGCAGAAAAACAGCCCCAAAGCATTATGTTTCCACCCCCATGCTTCACACTAGGTATGGTGTTCTTTGGATGCAACTCAGCATTCTTTGTCCTCCAAATACGACGAGTTGAGTTTTTACCAAAAAGTTCTATTTTGGTTTCATCTGACCATATGACATTCTCCCAATCCTCATCTGGATCATCCAAATGCTCTCTAGCAAACTTCAGACGGGCCTGAACATGTACTGGCTTAAGCAGGGGGACACGTCTGGCACTGCAGGATTTGAGTCCCTGGCGGCGTAGTGTGTTACTGATGGTAGGCTTTGTTACTTTGGTCCCAGCTCTCTGCAGGTCATTCACTAGGTCCCCGTGTGGTTCTGGGATTTTTGCTCACCGTTCTTGTGATCATTTTGACCCCACGGGTGAGATCTTGCGTGGAGCCCCAGATCGAGGAAGATTATCAGTGGTCTTGTATGTCTTCCATTTCCTAATAATTGCTCCCACAGTTGATTTCTTCAAACCAAGCTGCTTACCTATTGCAGATTCAGTCTTCCCAACCTGGTGCAGGTCTACAATTTTGTTTCTGGTGTCCTTTGACAGCTCTTTGGTCTTGGCCATAGTGGAGTTTGGAGTGTGACTGTTTGAGGTTGTGGACAGGTGTCTTTTATACTGATAACAAGTTCAAACAGGTGCCATTAATACAGGTAACGAGTGGAGGACAGAGGAGCCTCTTAAAGAAGAAGTTACAGGTCTGTGAGAACCAGAAATCTTGCTTGTTTGTATGTGACCAAATACTTATTTTCCACCATAATTTGCAAATAAATTCATTACAAATCCTACAATGTGATTTTCTGGATTTTCTTTCCTCATTTTGTCTGTCATAGTTGAAGTGTACCTATGATGAAAATTACAGGCCTCTCTCATCTTTTTAAGTGAGAGAACTTGCACAATTGGTGGCTGACTAAATACTTTTTTGCCCCACTGTACAACACCCGTTCTGCCAGTCACATTCTGTTAAAGGTCCCCAAAGCACACACATCCCTGGGTCGCTCGTCTTTTCAGTTCGCTGCAGCTAGCGACTGGAACGAGCTGCAACAAACACTCAAACTGGACAGTTTTATCTTAATCTCTTCATTCAAAGACTCAATCATGGACACTATTACTGACAGTTGTGGCTGCTTTGTGTGTTGTATTGTTTTCTCTACCTTCTTGCCCTTTGTGCTGTTGTCTGTGCCCAATAATGTTTGTACCATGTTTTGTGCTGCTACCATGTTGTGCTGCTGCCATGTTGTGTTACTACCATGTTGTTGTCCTGTTGTGTTGCTACCATGCTGTGTTATGTGTTTACTGCCATGCTATGTTGTTGTCTTAGGTCTCTCTTTATGTAGTGTTGTCTCTTGTCGTGATGTGTTTTGTTCTATATTTTTCTTTTTAATCCCAGCCCCCGTCCTCGCAGGAGGCCTTTTCCTATTCGTAGGTCGTCATTGTAAATAAGAATTTGTTCTTAACTGACTTGCCTAGTTAAATAAAGGTTAAAAATAATATAAATTGGAAGGTAACAAGCAGAAGGCTGGGTCAAAATATCTACTGATTCAAGTATGGAACTTGTGTTTGTTCTTCAATGTGTTGATTACGTACTGACTGCAAACCAGTCTGGTTCAGGTGTGCTTTATGTATGTGTTGGTAACCATTTAGTTTTGTTGTTCTATGCTCCATGCAAGGGTTGGACATCATTTTTCTGCGAAAGGTGAATGAAGCCGTGACAGATATTTCTGATTCATAACATACTGTATATCTCATGTCTGTGTAAATAAAAATGTGTAAACTCTTTAATTCAATAATAAAAAAATAATTCAACAACAATGGTGAATAGTGAAAAAGGGACAACACTGTCTAGCGATCCTGTTAAATCTTCCATTAAATGTTAAATCTTCCATTTAACATTCCATACTGTATTTGTTCTTCTCTAATAAAAAGTGTTACTCTTAATTATCGCTGTGATCTGTATCCTTGTAATATGACATTAAGCAATATTGACTGTAGAGCAACTTTTTTTAGAGACTGAAGAACCACAATGGCCTGGTAGGAAGTCTTGAAGTCCTCCTGAGGAAGTCCTCAGTTTATCAATACTGACATATTCTTCAAATAGAATACACATTGTTACATTATAGATGTTTCCATTATTCTAGAAAGGGTGTATTTCTATAATTGATAATACATTCGTATGGAAAGCACATGATAAGGATAGTTGTAAAAATGCTGGGTGATAAGTATTTGTTTTACCTGTAACCATGTTATTAACTGGGTGATGTTGTACTTCACAACACAGAGCCCCTCTCTTTGTGGAGTATCCAGAAAGGGTACCTCATGGCTATTTCATAAAAATAGTATATTGTTTAGTGTGAGCACATTATACTGTATAGTTGTAACCATTGCATAGGAAAATATGACCCCTAGTGGTAGAAATGTAAAAAAAAAAAGCATGCTCTGTTCTGGACCAATTATTTATATACTGAGTGTACAAAACATTAAGGACACCTCTTTCCATGACATAGGTGAATCCAGGTGAAAGCTATAGCTGTGTTCGAATACCCATACTAACATACATTGCATTATGGGCCCTAAAGTACGGAAATAGCGTGAATATTTTGGTGAATTTAGTACGACATCCGGGAACTTTTGGCATACTAACTATATCCATATTATGACCAATAAGCATACTATATACTCAATTCACTTCACAATATTACGGTTAGTATGAGTATTCGAACACAGCTTATGATCCCTTTTGATGTCACTTGTTAATTCCACTTCAATCAGTGTAGATGAAGGGGCTAAGAAGGATTTTTTTAAAGCCTTGAGACAATTAAGACATAGATTGTGTATGTGTGCCACTCAGAAGGTGAATGATGGCAAAACTAAAGATTTAAGTGCCTTTGAACGGGGTAATGTAGTAGGTGCCAGGCGCACCGGTTTGCGTGAAGAACTGCAATGCTGCTGGGTTTTTCAAACTCAACAGTTTCCTTTGTGTATCAATAATGGTCCACCACCTAAGGGACATCCAGACAACTTGACACAACTGTGGGAAGCATTGGAGTCAACATGGGCCAGCATCCCCGTGGAACACTTGACACCTTGTAGAGTCCATGCCCCAATGAATGTTCTGGGGAGGGGCAACTCAATATTATGAAGGCGTTCCTGATGTTTTGTATACTCAGTGTTTATACGTAATTGTTCTGAACCCCTCAAAATTAGTAGCTGATCAGTTGACCCATACAAGATGCAGTACATACCAACTACTGATGTCCGTGTGATCACAGCAACCTCCACTGTAGTCCTCTTCCTTCTGCCTATCGCCCAATGCCAGTCTGTCAACTGAATCCTTACAATAGAAATACAATACATATACAAATTAATTGTGCTTAAAGTGAACAAATTATGACTCACTTAATTGAAACTAAGATGAAGAAGAGCATATTTTACCTCTGTATCAACAGCCTTTGCATTATCCTCCTGCTCCCAAAGTGTCACGCCCTGATCTGTTTCACCTGTCTTTGTGATTGTCTCCACCCCCTTCCAGGTATTTATCCCTGTGTTTCCTGTCTCTCTGTGCCAGTTCGTCTTGTTTTGCCAAGTCAACTAGCGGTTTTCCTTGCCCCTATTTTTCCCAGTCTCTGTTTTTTCCTAGCCCTCCTGGTTTTGACCCTTGCCTGTCCTGACGCCGTATCCGCCTGCCTGACCACTCTGCCTGTTCTGACCTCGAGCCTTCCTATCCCCTTGTACTGTTTGGACTCGGACCTGGTTTATGATCTCTCGCCTGTCCCCAACCTGCCTTTTGCCTACCCCTTTTGTTATCATGAATTTCGGAACTCAACCATCTGCTTCCTGTGTCTACATTTGGGTCTCGCCTTGTACCCTTATACGCTGCCCACGATGGTTCCACCAGTCCTGTATGAAAACCATCCCATCATTGGAGGATTATGTCTGCACTGCCTGTCAGGACTAGGTTAGGCTTGAGTTCCAGGCGACGGTATCACCTGGAAAACTTTCCAGAAAAAGTGGACTAAATATTCAGTGGAGCTGTTGCAGCTTTCCAATACTTGTTTGTTATTTATCCTCTTTTTATATTTGATTTATTGTCATTTGTATTTCTTAATTAATATTTGTTAACAAACTTAACTTTCTGTGATGTTATTGTGTGATAATATTTGTGTATTATCTTTTATTTTAGAAACATTTTGTAATGTTTAAGATAATAATGTTTGTTTCTTTATACTCTAACTTTGCTTTCAGCACACACTACTGGTCAACATGAGCTACCAAAATGATTCTTAAGTGTGCCAGGCCTTGCACTCCCAAGATAGAAGGGGATTTCCAATAAACAAATATGCAGTGCCCAGCCTGATTTTTATAGAGCGTATAGATTGATTTTAAATAGACAAGTATTATGATTAGGCTACTAGGTCTGTTATAACAAAGCCAAATAGTAAATTGGTCTGAGTGCTGTATTTTCTTGGTGAGCAGTTTGTGAAGGTCTAAACAGAGTATGATAATCCTCTTAACATAAGCACCAAGCTAATATTCTGTCCATGTCCAGACTGTTGACCTTCCTATCCAGACGTATTATGTCTGGTGGAAACATAGTCCGTATTATGGAAATATTTGGCATGGCAACCTCCACATTTGTAGAATATGTGCTACCATCCAATTGACTTTTTCTAAGAGAGAAGTGTTGGATAAAATTACTTTTTCTTTAACAACCTCAAAATGCTGGGCAGGGATACTCGGAATTGGTTTGTGAAGAAGCAGATGAGCGTCCGGAGACCATCTGGAAAGAAGAAGAAAACGTGGTCTGCCAAAATCCTGAGGCACCATAGGGAGCGGTTACTGAAGGATCTGGATGTCAACAAGGTGCTGCCATACCTTGTGTATGACAGGGTGTTCTCTCTGGTGGAATGCAAGGACATCTTGGGTTATGACACCAATAAGAAAAGGACAGAGATATTTCTGGACAAGTTGTCTTTGAAGGGCCCAGAGGCGTTCTGTGCTTTCTGCTCTGTTCTGGAGGAGGTGTGTCCACACTTGCTAACCTGTTTTCTGCTGGATATTGAAGGTACAGTAAATCACAGTCTTAATTAAATCACAAAATATATCATTTTGGTCAGTTTCATTGGAAATTGTGCAATGTGTTAATGTTAGTAGCTGGAGGTTTTAACCTGTTCTAAACCTAAGAACTGGGATAAAATAGCAACTGTAAGCCACAGCAGTGAGGAGATTGTCTGTCCAGTGGGATATGTTGTAACACATGGCCCCTGCATCAGTGCCAGACAGTCCATTGTCCCAATTAGTTAACTGAAGAAAACAATAGAGACAGGGTAATCAGCATTCTGTACTGTCTTCAATTTTGTTTGTATTTTTGTTTACATGTTGATTTTTTTTAGGCCTAAACAAAGGAAAGAATGATGAAGTGGCATATTGTAACATGATTTAATTCATAATCTGGGGAAAATGAAGTGTGTTGTCGCACCAGTATTTCTTCATCTGATGGTATAATTAGTTTGAATACTATGGATGCTTTCACTCATTGTTATTATTGTATTATCTCTAACAGATCAGCCTGCGTTGAGGAGCTGTCAAAACCAAGAGCGGGGAGTCATGGCTCCTCACAACCAGGGTGTGTTTCTATCTCAGAAGCGTACAGTGATGCACCCTCTATTCATCTATAACGACCCTCTCTTCAACACAAGGTGAGCAATAATATCCACAAAGAAAACTGCATTCTGCAGCAACCTTACCATCTCCTACAATGGGCTGTAGATGTAGTATCTACTTATAACCACATGATGATGATATGAGCTGACTTTATTGGGGGTCATTCGTCTTCTGGCCCTGATGCTGGGACACAACTGAATTAATCAGTGTGTTTTCCACCTTAACCTTTAATGATCAATATGTTGTGTCTTAAAAGTATTTATTTGAACCAGTTTGGCAATTCTAACTCTCTAGAGACCATGTTAGAAAATCTCACACATGCCGTTACCTGGCAAGGACTTGGGTCTACAGTGGTGCTGAGCAATTAACAGAAATGTCGGTTATTTGTTGTTTTTTTTAACTAAGTAATTGACCGTCATCGGTTCAATTATGGGAATTCCATTGAATTCTGTTTTTGTCTGTGAGCTCAATGTGCACAATGTGCAGTTTTGCTAGAGATAAATCAGATAAAGCCCGAACTGTGCGATGTAGTAGGGAGTTGTAGTTTCTAACAGGCCAATATTCGACATAGTTTAGCGTAGAAAATGTGAGAATGAACTACAATGGCCATAATCCATTGCACGCCTACTTGTCCGGTCCGTGTTTCTTGTATGCCTGCTATGTAAAAGAGAGAAGAATGCGCGATTGAGAGAGAGAGACTCGACGAGAGCAGATGCTTCACGAGGTATCTCTACCTGAAATACATTAGCTAAGGGATTGATAGTTGGTATTCAGCAGTCATAAAAGTATGCCTTATTTACTTTGAAGAGCTATTTTAATAGTGATTTTATTTTGTCAGACAGCATAGGCGGCAGCTCTATAAAGATGAGATGACTTAGAATGAAGTAATAAAGTTATCAAATAAAGCAAATGTATTATACACAACAACTGAAATATTTTATTAAAGTAAAGTGAATAAATGATAGTTAATAAGTGATAAGCAGTGATGGGCAGTCACTACCATTATGGGACTTGTATTCATTGTTTTATTCTGTGTTGTTGCAGCAATCAACCCACATAGTGCATTTCATGTAAAACAAATTACAAAACCAAAATCGAAAACCATGATTCTTTTTTCATTGAATCGAAATCGAACCGACCAGAAAAAGTACTAATCGATCAGCACTAGTCTACAGTGTCCGCTCTATTGAACAAAGTGGTCCTCTGATCTATCAGCAGTGGATGTACAGCATTCGATGGAAGATTCCTAAGTGATGCACTGGATGTGGGGTTAAAACAGGAAAAATATTGGCTTCTCAAGCAACCCTAGTAACCACACATGGTAATTAGAGACTGATATAAGGACTTAATACCTTTCTGTACAAAATGTTTGTATTTGCATATTTTTATTTGTCTGGTCTGGTGTCACATGATGGACATGTTAAATATTTTGTCCTCATCATCAGTGAGGGCTTGCTTGCAGGTCAGGAGCTTATAGGCTAGCTGACACAGATGCATGTCAACACCAATTTGGTATCGTCTCTCTGAAGGCAGTAATGTCATGTAGCCTTGTATTTTATATCTTGAGGAGACTATTAAAAAATATATTACTGTGCGGGCAGTGGACAGTGTGCTATCTGCCGTGAAATTGATGGGGAATGCTTCTGTGAGCTCTTGATGCCAGCATGGCTGTCACAGTGGGCTGTGTACTATAAATCAAGCCCTGATGATGCTCAGCTTAGAATCCGGTTAGAGAAAAGGAAAGGGGGTACCTAGTCAGTTGTACAACTGAATGCCTTCAACTGAAATGTGTCTAGGTGTCAATGTGTAGGTTGATATGTTTATATATTATCTACTTACTGCCCTATTAGGTGCAGTATATTGCCTGTATGCGAGAGAGGAATATAATATTGGCTAATCCTTATATGAAATCCAGCTGGTACTAAGTAAATAAGTTAAATTAAGGTTAAATAAAATAAAAAAAAACATTGGAGAGACCGAGTCAAAGGGGAAAGTGGACCTCTCGTATTGGATAGAAAATTCTCAAGTACTTTGGCAAGTATGTTGCTAACCAACGGTCAAAATCAAATCTATAAGCACATAACCATTCTGTGTTTGAGTCCCTCCATGACAACAGTAAGGCCAGAGTATTTTGTCGCACAAACCCCTTTGGATGGTGCAGTGGAATGTGGTGCTGCTTTTTCGGTCTTGTTTGTTATATCACAACTGTTACGTAATTGTTTGCTATAGATTCTAGCATTGTCTTTAAAATATTCCAAATGGTGATGATCAATACAGTTCGGGTTGGAAGCATTTCTTTAAAATATACATGTTTATTCATGAGGTTTATTTCCCATTACAGCTGTAAGCACGCTTTGTTGATATAGTATTCTGTTTCTGCCATAATGTCAAAAGTCAGCTGCTTTCTTATTTAGGAACACAATTATGCTCTCTGTGCACAATGTTTTAAGTATAAAGTAGTGTTTTCTGGTTTGACTTGGGTACGATACTGACGGGAGTTATACAATAGCTCTGTTATCTGGGAGTTTAGACGCTTTCTCTCAAAGCGAGATTCACAGCAGAATTCCAGAGCCTGCATCAGAAATATATTTTTTTTTATCTGAAAATATAGCAGTTGCTCTGTCATCAGTTGTAGATTCACTGAAACAGATAAATCATGATCAACATAATGATGAATAATGAAATGGGAGATGGAGAAACGGAAGTCGTGGTAATGAGGATTCCATGGCGATTGGCTGGGAAGGCCAGTTAAGACAGGGTATGGGGCGGGGTCAAGGTTGAGGGACAGAGGTATAAATGTGGACCAACGAGGATAAACAGGGTGAAACGGCTACTTTAAGACATCATGAGATGGCCAGACAGTGTTCTGTCTGTCTTTACTGTACATTCTATAGGCTAACAGCACTGGACTGTACAGCACTGTCTGACTGTATACGTATGTTCATGGTGTCGGTTAGCTTTTGGTTTTCTATGCTTTTTCTTATGAATGGCTCTTTGATTCCAAGTCAGCCCTCTACACAACAGCCTATAATAAAGTGGGAATAGCACGGTAGGAGGATGGTAACAAGGTATACCTATAGGTCTGTACATTTCTATGAAATGAAAAGGTTCCTTACTGGAAAACGGTCTCTCAAGTCTCTCTTTTCAGTCTGAGCCAGACACAGATACATTAAAGGATGGTGTTCTTTCAGCTCCCTCCACCTTTTGAAGTGTCATCTCTTTCACCTACTTGCCTTTCTGTATAACATACTTTGGTATACCAGAACCATCAGTCCCAAAATAGAAGTCCTATTTCTGCATTTCCAAATGTAGACAAGAGCGCTAACACAGAACATTGCTAATAAATTACAAAGTGCCTCCACACAGAAGGCAAAAGTCATTGTCGGATGAAAACGTTTCCCCGTTAATGAACATTCAATTATAAAACTTCAAAACCTACTTTGAATATATTTTCTTCGTCCTAGAGTCATGAAATGTTCAGAGTACATTGAGGGGTTACTGCTTTCAATACATGTCAAAAATATTAAAATGGTACAAAATGGAGTTACAATGTTTTCATCCGACAGCGACGGAATATATGTCAGACCATATTGTCAGACCATATTGATTGAACATACAGTAAAAGAGAATAACACTGAAGAATGGAAATGTTCCTAGTGTTCCAACACAAAATACTATGACTTTTTCCATGTGTTATCTTCGATTCAGTCAGGAAACACCACGTATTTAGTTTAAACATTTATTAGAAAATGATTTACAATACATTAGTCTTGGCGTTAGGCTCTGATCCTTTGCAGTAGCTCACTGCCAGAGCGTGCATCATGTTAAGATAATTATAATAACAGGCAGTGAGCAAGGTACGCTGTACACATTCCCCTGTCCCAAAGCAGAGCCCAAACAGGTGGAGGCTGGGAAAGCAGAAAACAGACATGCATGGTGATTAACACGTTACAGCAACAGCACGCCACCAGGAACACCAGCTTAAGCTTGCGCACGGCAGCCAACAAAGAATGTGTGTGCACAACCTGATTGATTCAATAGACCGCCATATTCAAGTAGTGATGCATCTAATTGGTGCAATATCAGCTGATGCTATTGCAAACCCCTTGAATTTATGTTGCAAATTTGCCGCTATGTTATTGTTGATGTTGGTGATTTTATGCTCTATTTACATCTTTTTAGATGGGAACTAAAATGCGAAAAGGCAGCTGCCCCAGAATGTTTGCAGCAGAGAGGCTGGTGTTATCTCACCACGGAAGTCTGGACTCTGTGTCAGGCCTTGTGCACACTGTGCCATTTCTCAGGGTGATTTTTGGGCCATGTGAGGACCCCTGGCAAGCCGGTCCCGTTTTCACATTGAGGAGGGACAACGGGAGGCATTGCTCCCCAGACCGTTAAGGGGCCGTGGAGGAGTTTGTGAGGAGAGTCTGACAGTGAGGTCAGAGTGGACAAAGTAGCCTCTACACAACACGCTCCCCCTGAGGTAAAGGGCTGTGTATTAAGAACAGGAAGACAGGCAGGGACACATACATAGACACCCACACAGACATACACAAAAACATAAGTGCAGTAATTGAATCATAAGAATATTTGAATATTTGTATGGTCCATGATCCTGTATTGTCAAGGTAGGTTTGTGGGTAACTTGTTGAGGTCTTCCATGATATGAGACCGTTGAGAAGTTTAAAGGTGCTCTTATGTCCATAACTTACATACAGTAAAATAACACTCACAGCATAAACAACAGACTTGGCTGAAGTGTGTAGGATGTAATTGGGGAGTCTGGTTTCACTCCACCTGTAGTGTAGCCTAATGCTGAGGCCTGTTCCTCCTCCTCTGTATTAACAACACAGGATGCCGTGTCTAAACACAGACCCACTGTTCTCTTCATTTACACGTCCCCTGAGCTTGTGGCTGACAAGGCTGCTGTCTGGACCCTGGTAGTTATACTGAATCACACTTCGTTCTGCATTCCATACAACACCACTGTTTAGGTTCCTGTCACGGCAGGAGCAATGTAGCATCTCAGTTTCAGAAATCGTCCTTTGTCATGTCCCCTTGGTCATTAGTTGGGTGTGAAATGTTTATACTGTATGTCTTCCTTCTTGGTTTCACCTCACAAAACCTAGATTACTGTAGTACTATTCAAATGTACAGTATCGTCAACTCCATGCAACATATTTTTATACGCAATATTTCTGAACTAACTTTGCTGAATCTATCTGGGAATGAGTTCATGGGCTCATGCTTCGGATCAACGGTTTTTGTAGTAAGGAGCTGCTCACCAATGACACAGTTTCATGACATGCCCTCTCAGACTGAAGACAATGGTACCGCCGTGCAAGACCGAAACAAGTAGTTCTTTTGCTAGATAATAGCTACATACATCGGGGTTCTTCAGCTGTCTCCATAGGAGAACCCTTTGAAGAACCCTTTTTGGCTGCAGTTAGAACCCTTTTGTGTTCCATCTAGAAACCTTTCCACAGAGGGTTCTACATGAATCCAAAAAGGGTTCTACCTGGAACAAATATGTATTCTCCAATGGGGACCGCAGAAGAACCATTTTGGAACCCTTTTTTCCCCGAAGAGTGTACTTGTCACCACATTGTTCTTGGTTCCATTACGCATCACAGTATGTTTCTACGCCTGGCGGATCCTCCTTAGTCAGCTAGGGCCATGTGGAGGTCCTCTGACCCAGTACTGCCATAGTAGAGTTTCTGGAGACCTACTTACTGCAGAGAGCACAGGATGGATGCTGCTATACCCACTGTCTGTCAGACACACATCACACCACCACCCATTAGGCCCAGTCATTCCTCTAGCTAAGTTTGAACTGAACTCTTTCGATGGCAACAACTGAAGGTAGGACTCAGGCTGACATCAGGGAACTGTAGCAGTTCAAATTCTAAAGCGTGAAAAGTAAACTGTCAACCCTCGTTATCGTGTTAGAGAAGGGAACAAGCTGAACAGGTCCCTACATTGGTACAGTGGCCTGTCTCTGTGGGGCCTGGATTCAGGCGGAGTACAAATGACTCAGATCAAAGACACTGTAGAACCCCAGGAAGAGCTCCAGAAGATGCTCAGGAACATTTATGATTGGATCAGTGACCTGTCCGTCAAAGCTTTTACATCTTGTTAATGAAAAGACCTTGATTAAGGGGTGAGGATGAAGAATATGTTGCCCTCCAGTAGGGTTCTATACGTGTTGTGAACTCTGGTTAATGGCGGATGCTAGGTCCTATCTAGGCGCTATATGTGAAACGTCAGATAGCATATGGATAGATAAGTGACGGCTGTGAGGCTCCCTCCCCTGGGCTGTGTCTTCAGCTCACAACAGCAGCAGATGGAGGAGACTTTTTCGCAATACATAGGCTAGCACTATATCATTCATTTAGTTTCAGGCTTTTCATTTCAACTTGCCTTTATTGTGTTATTTCACTTCAACCTGCCAGGGATGTTTTAGTTCAATGCTTCATTCCATCTATTGACTCTGTCTCCTTTATTAACTCCACACACCTCCCTTGAATCCGCTCAATGTATTAAGCACATTTATTGTCCATGTTGTTCAACTCGAAATGTGCCTCTCGCCCAGAGACTCCCCCAGAAGTTTTAATCAACTACATAGATGGAACCGGCGGTGTCCGAGGAAGGCCCTAAAAATTGTCAAAGACTCCAGTCACCCAAGTCATAGACGGTTCTCTCTGCTACCGCACGGCAAGCGGTACCGGAGCGCCAAGTCTAGGACCAAGAGGCTTCTAAAACAGCTTCTACCCCCAAGCCATAAGAGTCCTGAACATCTAGTCAAATGGCTACCCAGATTATGTGCAGTCCACCCCCCACCCTCTCTTTTACACCACTGCTACTCTCTGTTGTCATTTATGCGTAGTCACTTTAATAACTCTACCTACATGTACATACTATCTCAAATAACCGGTGCCCCCGCACACTGACTCTGTACCAGTACCCCCCTGTATATAGTCTCGCTGTTGTTTTTTCACTGCTGCTCTTTACTTGTTACTTTTACCTCTTATTCTTATCTGTATTTTTTTAAACTGCATTGTTGGCTCGTAAGTAAGCATTTCACTGTAAGGTCTACTTACACCCGTTGTATTCGGCGCATGTGACTGACACATTTGATTTGATTTGAACCACATAAATGGAAAAGTCTGTAGAGCTGTATTATATTGTGTCTTACATTTTGTACACTGAATTATGTTATTACTCTACGCTGTGATGCTATTATGTTATGTAATAGGTTTAGTGCTGTCTTGAGTGAATGGATGGTGAGAGAGTCTAGAAAGCTTTTAATTAAATAAGTTGCTTATTAAATTTCGCTATCATGGTAACTGTGTGTGGTGTATGTTACAAAGGCTCAGAGCTGTAGGTTTGTTATTGCTGAGTCCTTCCTTTGCAGTGTGGATAGTGTTCAGTATGCTCTTCTATGCCGGGACAGTGTTAATGATGCAGTAGGTATCAGCATCCAGGAGCCCCAGCCAAGCCCATCCAGACTGTCTCCTGTTTCCCTGGCTTCTGTTCCTTACGGACACCCATGGTTGACACCCTTCTCTCTCTCTGTTTACATGAGGCTAGATGTGTTTTATGAACAATATGCAGCTGTTTCTCTATTGTTTTAATACATTTGAATTAACGCTGATTTTCTTTCTGAAAAAACTATAAACAGGTTTGTAATGTTGTTTCTCTTATTTAAAAACTTTATCGACAACACAGTGATATAAATTCATAATTCTAGACACTTTACTCTCTCTCTCTCTCTCTCTCTCTCTCTCTCTCTCTCTCTCTCTCTCTCTCTCTCTCTCTCTCTCTCTCCACACATGCCGACAGGCAGTGCAGTGAGGGGAGAGGTGCGCTCTTCCATTGCGGTGCTGGTTCAGGTTTCCTCTGGCTGGGAGCAGTGGGTTTGACCTTGACTCTGGCCCTGCAGATCAGATCTGCCCAATGCAGCAGAAACACACCCCCTGCCTCTCTGCTCCCAGCCCTCTGTCTCTGACAGGTCCTGCCTGGCCTGGCCCACGTTCAGCTCACAGCCTGGAGAGGTAAACACAGGGAAAAAGCAAAGGGATATCAAGGATATTTCGTCTTTCCCTCTTACTCAGCATGAGCATGTGGGTGTGAATATATTAGCATAAATGTGTTTATTTAGGGAGTGAGACCACAGACCTTAAAACCAATGTCAATATGGGAAAATGTATTGTGTCAATGTTTGTGTGCTTAGGAGTTAGGAGTTATTGCATGCATCATAAGCCTATGGCTAGAGGTGAGCACGGCGACGCCTTAGTGCTCAGCAGGGGGTGAAGGCAGCTGTGTGTGTGGGAGGGAGGGAGCGGAGCCAGGTTTAAATGCACTCGTAGAAGTATTTGTGCAGTTATGTAGGAATTACAGCCATTACATGAAGTCCAGGCAATGGACTGTCTCTGTGATTACACACACACACACATGCACACACACATACACTTGTTTTTCTGTCCTCGTAGGGACCTAACATTTATTTTCCCTAACCCCTAACCCTAATTCTAAACTAATTCTAACCCTTAACCTAACCCTGAGGATAGAAGAACAAGACCACACACCCACACACCCTTCAGCCTTCCAGAGGGAAGCCGTCTGATAATTGAACCTGAAGGCTTCAGACTTATTAGAACATTGTGCCATAAACAGCACATAACTGACTGTGAGTGCTAGACCTAGCTGAAGGATGTGTAGCGTATTTGCGTGACTGACTGGTTTTGCGTCAGAAACGGTGGTCAATAACAAACCCGGCTAGCTATCCAGTTGCCTGGCGTCAGGGTGAGTGACAGTAGCGGTGATTGTAGCTGGGTCAGCCTCTGGTCTGCAGTGATTACTACTACTCCCTTCCCCTCTTTCACGTGGACAGTTGAGAGCTCCCGCTGAGACATTTATCCCCCAGCTCTACTGGGCCTACTCAGGGATGCCACTCACTTGCTTTCAGGAAGAAGACTCGATGTGCCTCCCTCCACTGTAACCCTCGTCCTCCTCTCTGCCTGCAGAGAACCACCTCACCCTTCACTGACTGACAGGGGCTGACTGATACAGAGTGATGGGTCACATGGGCACAACACACTGTAAACATCACAGCTGTGGTAGGGTTTTACATATATTAGGCCTATATGAATATTGTTTCTGTCCTGTTGCTTTAAAGATTGATTTTATCATATTTCCCCCTGGCAATTTGGTGTTCACATTTCACATTCCTTTTAAACCATTTTTATGTGTGAAGCATTGAGCCAGCATCCTCACAGCTTTCTTTTGGATCTCCATGGAAACATAGATCAACAGCTCCCTCTCATTGGTTGAGAATGTGATCTGACATAAGTCACTCATGGCATACTGATTATTTGGTGCTCTCATTAGAAGCTACACAGACCTCTAATGAGTAGCGAGCAGTCATAGCTTTTATGGGATTTCTACAGTCTCTCCCAATGGGTTATTGCATGATTTTTCTCCCCTTTGTGATTTTGCTTCACGTTTCCTCACCTATTGGTCTTTGACAAGGGATACGGTTCCATCTTAGGCAGTAGGTAACAGCTTGCCTTTGGGTTCTAAAATATGAGTTTTACTTGCAATAAGAAACCAGTGATTGACCTGTGGCTGGCAATATTTTGTTGTTGTAATGCTGCGCTATAGATAGACTACTGGTATGGTAGTGTAGTCATTATTACCTGTTAAGTGTCTCTTTCTGACAGGAGAGTGGATGCTCCAGCGTGTGCAGACTCCCCTGTTCATCATTGCCTCAGCATATTTGTGCTGTGATGCACTTAGGGGGAAAAGTCTGAACCAGACCGCTTCTTCGAAGAGAGATGACAGAGGAGGAGAGGGCTGATGTCGAGTCCTGCTTCACTGCCCTGCTGACTGGATCCACACAGTGAGCTCCGAGCAAGCCAGTTCCCCCAGCCTCCTGCTGTCTCCTGCCTGCTGCCTGCAGTCTACACCCGGAGCACTGCGACACAGCCTCCTGCCTGCCTGCCTGGCTGCCCACTCCACCTGGCATCCCTCCTCACACGGAGAGGCCTTTTTCCTCTCAACTTCCTCTTTCTCCCCTGAAGCTGTAGCCATAAATCACAGCCAGGCCAGTGCCTCATCCTCAGCTAAGCCGCAGCCCCTCCTCCTAGCTAGGCCTGCCTGCCTCACCGTCCTTCTGGCCCCTCTCTCCACCAGGCCTCTTCCGGGACCAGCTGCACGCAGTGGAGGCTGGTGGGAGGAGCTATAGGAGGATGGGCTCATTGTAATGTCTGGAATGGAATATTGGAATGGAGTCAAATGTGTGGTTTCCAAATGTTTGATGTGTTTGATACAATTCCATTCATTGCATTCCAGCCGTTACAATGAGCCTCCCACCAGCCTCCTCTGCCCCCCCCCACACACACACACACACACACACACACACACACACACACACACACACACACACACACACACACACACACACACACACACACACACACACACACACACACACACACACACACACACACACACACAGTCCTCTCACTGCCTTTCTGCCTGCAAAAAACCAAGACACGGTCAGTCCACAAACACAGCAAAACAACAGCGAGCAGAGGAGGGAAGAGTCTGAGGAGGACAGGCGGACATAGTGGGCACTAAACACTGTTCTGTTCCATTTGCATACATATTACACTACCCAACAGCCCCATGTAATGTTAAAATGAATATGCTCCACACGTCCTCTGTATGCAACTTCCATGCTGCCAGTGCCTCGTGTTCACTTCATTACACTCTGACATGTGAGACAAATAACATGTATGGTATGCAAATTGTAAACTGTGTGTCAGCAGCCCAATCTCTGGATGGAGAGGAGATGGAGGGCCATGCAGGCTGCCGAGGCAAGGCGTTGCAGGGGAACGTGTGTGTGTGTGTGTGGAATGAAAGCAGCACTGCAGTGGAGTGTTGAGTTACAGCGATGCTCCATGACTGCAGTGACACCAAGCAGCTGGAGGTTTACACTGTCTGACTGCCCTGCGCTGCCTGACTGCAGAACGTGCCACACACAGTTACTGTGATAACGGCTACTCTGTGTGTGTGGCTGTTTGTGTCCATGTCTACCTTTGTGTGAGTTTGTGTGTGTGTGTGTGTGTGTGTGCTATGTTTGCAGTGTAAGTGTTTCTCTATTATGTGTTTGAGTGAGAGAGAGACTGGTAGAGTGTGAGGGACTGTAGTTCAAGGCTACAGATAATCTTGCTGCAGTGGGTCATGTGATTAATCGTGGCCTGGGGCCAGTGGATAGTGTCATTTATGGCGAGGGATAATCAACACATTAGATGGTGCTGCTCCTAGTGGAAACCTCAATCTTAAACCAACCAATATTCTTCAATTCCACTCCACAACTGCAATTATGTGGAAGTGTGACCACTGTAAAGCTACAGTAACTTTAATGGATGTGATTGTGTGCCCTCTCTCTGTCTGATCCTGGTGGCATGTGGTCAGTGGGCGGGCAGACTGCTGGTGTTTATCTGAGTTAGTGGAGCCTGGGCTCTGTCACCTGTGACTGGGAGCTGGGAGGTGTAGGTAGGGTGGGAAGAAGAGGAGATAGAATCTGCTGTGGATCGACTTGTGCATCACCTTGCGCTTCCCTTGACCGTGTCCTCTCTGTCTTCCACATGGCTACAACCCAGGTCCTTCTCCTGTTATGGTGCTGCCCTTGCCAACCTCAAACCTTCCACAGTGTGTGTGTGTGTGTGTGTGTGTGTGTGTGTGTGTGTGTGTGTGTGTGTGTGTGTGTGTGTGTGTGTGTGTTTGTGGGTGTTGTTCTGTTTGTGTGTGTGTGTGTGTGTGTACAGATCTGCTATTTTAATTTGATCAATCTGTTGTCGCAGAGAATTTTCCTGCACACATCAAACATTAGGCTTTATCAAAATCAATGCCACAGCATTTTTTTCTATTCTTCCTGACTGTCTAGTTTTTATTTTGGTGATTGTTAGTTTTTAAAGACTGTTATTTAAAAATATATTCCTCTATTGTGTTTTCTACTTACTTTATATTTGGTTTTAGTCGTTTAAGTTTACACTGAAAACGTTTTGTCATTCCGAGAAAAGAAATTAAAAGAAAAATTCAAAACTTTTGGCGACAAAGATTTAGCAATACATAAATGCATATTCGGGAAACACTGGACTTGATTTGCCCTTAGTGTAAATGTATAAACACCTTCAAAAATGTCCATTAATTGTAATCCACATAATAATTCACATTTATATTTCTGCAGGATTATTTTCCTGCTGTGAGAAGCAGGGTCAAATTAAGATAGCGCACCTGTATTTATGTTGGTCATGTTTTAACAGTTCCATTCCCTGAAGTTCCACTATGTCTGAAATAAGCCTAAGGAGACAGAAAGTCCGAAACTTTGGCTGTGGACAGTTATTTCAGTAGGACACCCCTCTGTTCTTCCCAAACAGTGGTGCTGACAATAGCAGTTTCATTTTGACCTTCACTAGCTGCTCACCAGCTTGTATATCCTGGCATGAGCTTAGCTACGTGTCTGTTGTTCTGGTGCTGTTCATTTATTTATTACATTTAATTGTGTTTTCCCGGCTGATTAAATCCATACAGTAGGGAACTCTGAGGTCTCAGATGTTTTTCTTGCAATCTTATAGCCTGTAGCTTGAGTGGGTTAGGCTATTGATGTAATAACTGTAATATCTTATGTTTCACCAAGTCGTGGCTGAACGACGACATGGGTGGCTGGGTTTTCCATGCATCGGCAAGATAGAACAGCTGTCTCAGGTATGACAAGGGGTGGTGGTCTGTGTCTATTTGTCAATAACATCTGGTGCACAAAATCTAATATTAATGAAGTCTCAAGGTTTTGCTCGCCTGAGGTAGAGTATCTCATGATAAGCTGTAGACCACACTATTTACCAAGAGTGTTCTCATCTATATGTTTCGTAGCTGCCTATTTACCACCACAAACCGATGCTGGCAATAAGACCGTGCTCAACGAGCTGTATAAGGCTATAAGCAAAGAAAATGCTCATCCAGAGGCGGCGCTCCTAGTGGTCGGGGACTTTAATGCAGGGAAACTTGAATCCGTTTTACCTAATTTCTACCAGCATGTTACATGTGCAACCAGAGAATAAAAACTATAGACCACCTTTACTCCACACACAGACGCGTACAAAGCTCTCCCTCACCCTCCATTTGGCAAATCTGACCATAACTCTATTCTCCTGATTCCTGCTTACAAGCAAAAACCTAAGCAGGAAGTACCAGTGACTCGCTCAGTCTGGAAGTGGTCAGATGACGCAGATGCTAAACTACAGGATTGTTTTGCTAGCACAGACTGGAATATGTTCCATACACCACATCAGCCACTGGCTTCATCAATAAGTGCATCGATGACGTTGTCCCCATAGTGACCGTACGTACAAACTCCAAGCAATGGATTACAGGCAACATCCACACTGAGCTAAAGGGTAGAGATGGCGCCAAAGAGGATGGGTGACGTCTTACATGCCCGTAACCAATTGTGCTATTTTGTTAGTTTTTTTTGCGGTGTTTGTAACTTATTTTTTTACTTATTTTGTACATAATGTGGTCTCTTATGACTGAAAATAACTTCTTGACATCAGAACTGGAATTGCTCACCACAAACTCGAAGAAGCTTTTTCCTTTAACGAGTCCAACATACTGCTCCCCTGGTAACTTAATTTAATTATTTTACTAGGCAAGTCAGTTAAGAACAAATTCTTATTTTCAATGACAGCCTAGGAACAGTGGGTTCACTGTCTGTTCAGGGGAAGAACGACAGATTTGTACCTTGTCAGCTCAGGGATTTGAACTTGCAACCTTTCGGTTACTAGTCCAACGCTTTAACCACTAGTCTACCCTGCCGCCCCAGGCCCAGATCCCTGTAACAGGCCCAGATCCCCGTCATTTGCGTGAATAAAAACGGAGGAAAAGAGGACCCAGATCGGGCTGCCTTTTGAGAATCCGTAGGCGAGCGAGTAAACTCCCACTGCCATCAATTCTACTTGCTAACATGCAATAATTGGAAAATAAAATTGATGATCTATGATTATCCTACCAACGGGACATTAAGAACTGTAATATCAAATGTTTCACAGAGTCGTGGCTGAACGACGACACGGATAATATAGAGTTGGAGGGATTGTCAATGCACCGACAGAACAGAGAAGCTACGTCTGGTAAGACGAGGGGTGGGGGGTGTGTCTTTTTGTCAATAACAGCTGGTGCGTGATGTCTAATATTAAAGAAGTCTTGAGGTATTGCTCGCCTGATGTAGAGTACCTTTTGATAAGCTGTAGACAACACTATCTACCAAGAGAGTTCTCATCTATATTATTCGTAGCCATCTATTTACCATCACAGACCGATGCTGGCACTAAGACCACACTCAACCAACTCTATAAGGCCATAAGCAAAAAAGAAAAGGCTCAGACACGAGATGCCCAGTGATGCGAGCCTACCAGACGAGCTAAATGCCTTTTATGCTCGCTTCGAGGCCCTTTACCACCTGGACAAACGGAACACCTATGTGTGTATTCGGCGCATGTGACGAGTAAAGTTTGATTTGATTTAGAGCTGCCGCTTTCAAGGAGTGGGACTCTAACCCGGAAGCTTATAAGTAATCCCACTATGCCCTCCGACAAACCATCAAACAGGCAAACCGCCAATAAAGGACTAAGATTGAATTGTACTACACCGGCTCTGACACTCGTCGGATGTGTCACAGGGCTTGCAAACTATTACGGACCTTCAAAGGGAAGCACAGCCGCGAGCTGCCACAAGCCTACCAGATGAGCTAAATTGCTTCTATGCTCGCTTCGAGGCAAGCAACACTGAAGCATGCATGAGAGCACCAGCTGTTCTGGACGACTGTGTGATCACGCTTTCCGTAGCCAAATTGAGTAAGACCTTTAAACATGTAAACCTTCACAAGGTTGCAGGGCCAGACTAATTACCAGGATGTGTACTCCGAGCCTGCGCTGACCAACTGGCAAGTGTCTTCACTGACATTTTCAACCTGTCCCTGACCAAGTCTGTAATACCAACATGTTTCAAGCTGACCACCATAGTCCTTGTGCCCAAGAACACCAAGGTAACCTGCCTAAATGACTACCGACCAGTAGCACTCACGTCTGTAGCCATGGCTACACGTCATGGCTCACATCAACACCATTATCTCAGAAACCCTAGACCCACTCCAATTTGCATACTGCCCCAACAGATCCACAGATGATGCAATATCTATTGCTCTCCACACTGCCCTTTCCCACCTGGACAAAAGGAACACCTACGTGAGAATGGTATTCATTGACTACAGCTCCGCATTCAACACCATGGTGCCCTCAAAGCTCATCACTAAGCTAAGGACCCTGGGTCTGAACACCTCCCTCTGCAACTGGATCCTGGACTTCCTGACGGGCCGCCCCCAGGTGGTAAGGGTAGGTAACAACACATATGCCACGCTGATCCTCAACACGGGGGCCCCTCGGGGGTGCGTGTTCAGTCCACTCCTGTACTCCCTGTTCCCTCATGACTGCATGGCAGGGGGCGGCAGGTAGCCTAGTGGTTAGAGTGTTGGGCCAGTAACCGAAAGGTTGCTAGATTGAATCCCCGAGCTGACAATCTGTCGTTCTGCCCCTGAACAAGGCAGTTAACCTACTGTTACTTGGCCATCATTGTAAATAAGAATTTGTTCTTAACTGACTTGCCTAGTTAAATAAAATAAAAGGGCCAAGCACGACTCCAACACCATCATTAAGTTTGCCGACCACACAACAGTGGTAGGCCTGATCACCGACAACGATAAGACAGCCTATAGGGAGGAGGTCAGGGACCTGGAAGTGTGGTGCCAGGATAACAACCTCTCCCTCAATGTGATCAAGACAAAAGAGATGATCGTTGTATCACGTTTTAAGGTATGACCCAGGTTCAGACAGTGTTGAAGAAAATAACGTTTTTTCTTTAAACAGGGGCAGGCAAACGAAAGATCAAAGCAGGCAGGGATCAACAATCCAGAGAGGGTGTAAGGCACCGGAACAGCAGGCGGGCTCAGGGTCAGGTCAGGCAGAGGTCGGTGATCCAGAGTAGAGGCAAAGGTACAGGACGGCAGGCAGGCTCAGGGTCAGGGCAGGCAGTAAAGGTCAACACCGGGAAACTAGAAAACAGGGAAAATAGCAAAGACAAGAGCAAGGGAAAACGCTGGTAGGTTTCAACGAACAAAACTAACTGGCACAGACACAGGTATAAATACACAGGGGAAGATGAGCAACACCTGGAGGGGATGGAGACAAGCACAAGGACAGGTGATCCTCCCCACACACACATTTTTACGCATCTGCTTACTCTCTGTTTATTATCCATGCATAGTCACTTTCTCTACGTACATGTACATATTACCTACATTTCCTCAACTAACCTGTGCCCCCGTACATTGACTCTGTACCTCGCTACTGTTATTTTATTGTTGCTCTTTAATTCTTTTTTATTTTTTATTTTTTTACTTCAGTTTATCTTAGTAAATACTTTCTAACAATTATTTTTCTTAAAACTGCATTGTTGGTTAAGGGCTTGTGTGTAAGCATTTCAATGTAAGGTCTATCTACACCTGTTGTATTCGGCGCATGTGCCAAATATAATTGTATTTTATTTGATGTTTGCCCATTGTATGTACAGTTGAAGTCGGAAGTTTACATACATCTTAGCCAAATACATTTTAAACTCAGTTTTTCACAATTCCTGACTGGTCAGTTAGGATCACCACTTTATTTTAAGAATGTGAAATGCCAGAATAATAGTAGAGAGAATTATTTCTTTCAGCTTTTATTTCTTTCATCGCATTCCCAGTGGGTCAGACGTTTACATACACTCAATTAGTATTTGGTAGCATGCCTTTAAATTGTTTAACTTGGGTCAAACATTTCAGGTAGCCTTCCACAAGCTTCCCACAATAAGTTTGGTGAATTTTGGCCCATTCCTCCTGACAGAGCTGGTGTAACTGAGTCAGGTTTGTAGGCCTCCTTGCTCGCACACGCTTTTTCAGTTCTGCCCACAAATTTTCTATGGGATTGAGGTCAGGGCTTTGTGATGGCCACTCCAATACCTTGACTTTGTTGTACTTAAGCCATTTTGCCACAACTTTGGAAGTATGCTTGGGGTCATTGTACATTTTGAAGACCCCATTTGCGACCAAGATTTAACTTCCTGACTGATGTCTTCAATATATCCACATAATTTTCCCTCCTCATGATGCCATCTATTTTGTGAAGTGCACCAGTCCCTCCGGCAGCAAAGCACCCCCACAACATGATGCTGCCACCCCTGTGCTTCACGGTTGGGATGGTGTTCTTCGGCTTGCAAGCCTCCCGCTTTTTCCTCCAAACATAACAATGGTCATTATGGCCAAACAGTTCTATTTTTGTTTCATCAGACCAGAGGACATTTCTTCAAAAAGTACGATCTTTCTCCCCATGTGCAGTTGCAAATCGTAGTCTGGCTTTTTTATGGCGGGTTTTGGAGCAGTGGCCATAGGTTATGTCGATATAGGACTCGCTTTACTGTAGATATAGATACTTTTGTACCTGTTTCCTCCAGCATCTTCACAAGGTCCTTTGCTGTTGTTCTGGGATTGATTTGCACTTTTCATACCAAAGTACGTTGATCTCTAGGAGACAGAACGAGTCTCCTTCCTGAGCGGTATTACGGCTGCGTGGTCCAAGCCATGACATCATTTTCGGGAATTTTCCAAGCTGTTTAAAGGCAGAGTCAATTTAGTGTATGTAAACTTCTGACCCACTGGAATTGTGATACAGTGAATTATAAGTGAAATAATCTGTCTGTAAACAATTGTTGGAAAAATTACTTGTGTCATGCACAAAGAAGATGTCCTAACCGACTTGCCAAAACTGTAGTTTGTTAACAATACATTTGTGGAGTGGTTGAAAAACGAGTTTTAATGACTCCAACATAAGTGTATGTAAACTTGCGACTTCAACTGTAGGCCTAATGTAGTCCATGTTACATTTAGCCCATTGAAGGAATATTCTCTACACAATATGCTATCCATATTGGCATCTGATATCAGACCTCTCCTCCCCCTTCCAGCCAGGCTGATGGGCGGTAATGTTCCTTTGCAGTGACATGCTTTATGAGGAGGTAGAGGAGATTTTGGCTCAGCTTAGTCATTAAGAATCCCTTTGCGCTTAATGAAAGATTACTAACCGTTACGTCTAGTGCCCTGGACAAATTTTAAATTTAAAACACAGACCTTTACCATCCATTTAAAACACAGGCCATCCTGCCCCATCCCTCAATTTAATTGGACAGGCACTTTGTTTACTCCCAGAATACAGCCCATAGACATACAGCGGAAACAAAATGGCAGCCGTTCACTGGCCCTGAATTTATTATTAGCCAAGCGACTGCATGTTTTATTCTTCTTTTTTCAACATGTCATGTTAGCATCTTAGCATAGTATGTGGCAAAATATGTGTACGTTGTCAATTGGTGCGGTCACGTGTGTTTTGCAAAGCAGAGGATCACTGTTTGAGCCCGGTATGGCGACAGGGACAGTGGAGGAAGATATACTGTTAGCACCACACTGACGTCAGTTCAACAAGTCGTTTGAATATATCCAATACTGCAGTATATAAAATTCAATCATGTTGTTGTCATGTTTTGGTGTATACAGTCCAGTGGCTGTGCTCAAATGAATAAGCTGTAGCATGACGCAGAGACTTGTTTAACCTTTAAAGGTTAATGCTCCTTCCCATGAGGCCGAGGGGCTCTGAAACAGTCCCAGTGCTAGGATCATGAACTCAGAGATCACAGAGCTGCAGAGAGAGAAACAGTATCTTACACACGTCTGACCGGAAAGGGACAGGCCTTTTAAGTCTAATGTTCTGTATAGTGTTTTCCACCTCTTGTTGTCTCTGAAGATTTAGACATGTTTACTGTTGCTTAGAATTGGACATTGAATCAATGTCAAAATAGCAGTCCTTCCAGAGATACTGTGATCCTTTAACCGCTGACCGCTTGGTTTGACCTCTGATTCTTATGAGATTTTTATGTAAGACTCTTGAGCAGGGATGTATCAAAAGAGGACAATAGAGGTGAATATGTACGGGAAAAAGAGTGGAACTGTCTCATTATGGAGATGGTTTGTTTTTCTTTGTGATGAGAAACGGTATACAATAATCTGTGTGCAGTAGGCTAGCTAATCTAACTCAATCCACTTTTAGATTCCTAATCATCTGTAATCTGGGACCAGACAGTCAGGGATCTGTAGTTAAGGGAGACTCCTCCTGATGTTACGTCGTTGTGCGTCAGGAAGAGAAAAACAACATAGAACTGTATGTTTAGGACAGTAATAACAAAAGCTATACATAGTATTGTGTTCATAAACCACTTAGAAACAGTTTCTGTATTCAAATGAAGGTTGCATTCTCCCCTCTCAAAGCCCTTTCCCAATTAGCCTTGTTGTTGAACTCCATTTAATTGAGCCAGTGATGGGATAATGGGGACTGCCCTTCAGACCTCAGTAGGAGCAGGGTTTGGCTGACTGACTAAAAAGATTGAGATTTAAACAAGGGTTTAATTATGAACCATCGTTTTTTTGTTTTCTCAGAGCAAACCTGTCTCATGCACCCAAATAAAATACCAAGATGTATTCATTGGACAATAACCCCTCTCAGCTCTCTACATGCACTCACTCTCCCTCCCTCTCTCTCTCTCTCCCCTGCTCTCTCCCTCTCTCTCGTTAAACACACGCACAGCACACTCTCTCCTACCTCACACACGGACATTTGGGTGCCGCTGCAGCGTTTCGCTAGCTAGAGTTTTTCCAAAGAAAAGTGCCGCTAGGGCGAACAACAGAACAATGTTGTGGTCCTGACTAACATTGAATGGATTAGCCATTTATTCTTGAGCACAAATTAGATTAGGGTGTCATTGCAGACATGGGTTGCAGCGGCATGGTACCTTTTGTTGAGCTCCGTGGGGAGTGTTTTCCCTGTCAGTCCTTCAGCGCTGGAAATGGCGTTCTGATGCTGAACAAGGAAGACGCGGTGCAGGCGGATGCCAGCGAATAGAAATTACATGTTTTCCATAAATTGGTTTGTGGTGTGGATTCCTAGTAGTGGTGGACAAAATGAAGTACCAGAAATACATAACAGTGATGCAGATGGCTATGGGGGTGACTGCCATCAACAGAGACAATTGCATCCCTCCTAAGAGACAGATGTGGTGAGTATGGATTTCACCGTGTGGGGAACCGGGGTGATGCTGAGGAGAGGAGTATAGCGTAGTGTATGTACAGTCTACCGTATCACTCTTACCTAATGACAGCGGAGAGGAACCACACTGCCATTATGCTTCTGCTCCGGCTGCACAATTATCTTGTTAGCTTTGTTGTCAAGGAGAGTGGGAGTCTCTCTTTGTGACATGCTTAGTTAGGGTGAGCAGCAGCTGTTTGCGGAAGTCAGATCAGCCTCCCTCTTTGTGCTCAATGTTACCACGACTGTGGTAGTGGGCAGGGAGGAAGATTGTATGCCGGTGTATGGTTGTATTTGTGTTTTCTGGGCAGGGGGATTGTTAGCCGATGCTGATATATGGTTGTATCTGTCATGTATGTATTTCAGGCAGGGAGATTGTAATGCCAACTTGGTTGTATTTGTGCCTACACTGTGTTTTTTTGGGCAGGGTGATAGTATGCCAGTAGTAAGTACATGGTTGTAATCTGCCAGTGGGTTTTTCAGGAAGAGAGATTGCCTGTACATGGTTGTGTCTCTCCCTATATGTTTATATTGGGCAGGGGGTTGTAATTCCACTTTTGGAGAACTAGTGGTGGCACATCCCTCTGATGAAGAAATCACACATTTACTGTGATGATCTAGAAAGATCCAGAAATGATTAAAGACCAGTTGAAACGGAGTAATAAAGGAATTGTTATCTATGTTGGATACATTATATTTTAGTCTGATGAATACTGTGTGGACTCGATTTTGTCCCTGTCTTTGTGGCATTTCCAATTCCAGTACATTTGGCTTTCACACAGTCCACTTCCTTCTTTCTCATCATGTCATTATTACCCCTTGTTAGAAATGTTTATACTACCGTGTGCAATCTGAATAATTATTGCTATCATACTTTTTTTCTGTCTGCATCTAATTCAAATTAATAGCATGAAAATATGTAGCGTGAAACATGATCTCCTACTGTTATTAGTCATTGTTCAATACTACTGTAAAACAGGAGTTACTGGTGCATGGTAAGCTATATCACTGGGAGGAGTTCCTGTTGATGGATGTATCTAATCATCAGAACCCCTGTCACACTCTCTGTGGTGCGTGTCTACATCTCAGCCTTCCCACCTGTCTGTTGATAACCAGATTGACGTATAATCTCATTTACCATCCATCCATTGCACAGAACACAATTCGTCCATCCAGATGTGACCACCATACTATATTCACTTTACCTTATACCTCAGTGGTTTAGTTCAGTTCAATCTATGGAAATATGGAGTGGTTCTGTATTATACTGCAGTAGTCACGGTAAGACCTGGACAAAACCGTGTCAACTACCTGTGTTTGAATGTTCTCCTAAACCCTTTTACTTAGTGTCTTAGTAACCACCGTATCATGAAATCAAACCCTTACTGCTGCAGGATAAATAAAGAATCACTGGAAGGGATTGGTTGGTATTTCTTTCTTCCGTCAGATCGCATGTGCACTGTTTCCTCATCTGTGATCAACACAAATGACGTTAAGCATGTGACATAATCCGGCCAAATTCAGTGGTATTAGCCTTCGATGACAAACAAACAGTGGTTTATTGGTTTATTGTATCCGATCTAGCAGAGCTAATTCTGGGGGATGTTTATGAAAACATTCCAATTCTGAGTGTGAAGAAGATTCCAGATCAGCTGTCAAAAAGCCTCAGATTGGGAAGAATGTTTTCTATTCTAGAATGTGCTCCTCCTTTCTTTGTGTGAATGCTGTCACTAGTGTTGAGAGAGCAGCAGCAAGCACTGAGGTAATTCTTTTGACACTGCTCCCTTAAGAGAGGCCGTGTTGTGCGGTGGGTCTCAGGGTCATCCCATCCCGTGGTGGGGGGAAGGGGATGCCCATTAAAATTAGATTAAGATATTGCCTAAAGGACTGCCCCAAGCAGAAGCCAGCTAGCCCCTGCTAGGCTAAGTTCCTGTTGTTTTGTATTGAGTCATTGGCCAGAATGGCTGTAATCTCCTCTCAGCTGGTTTATGGCACTAAAGGGAACAGATTAAATTGGGTTTATTGACTTGTGGCTGCCCCCATCCCCACCCCCATACAGTGCCTTCACCGCATGGGGGGGCATTTGAATCAGGCATCATTTAAGACGGTTGTAAGTGGGCTTATCATACACAGCAGGGTGCTCTCGGTGGAGCCAACACTGACCACATTAAAAAGGATAGGAGGATGGCTGTTAATATACACTGAGTGTGCAAAACATTAAGGACCCCTGCTCTTTTCATGACAGACCGACCAGGTGAATCTTGGTGAAATATATGATCCCTTAACGATGTCACTTGTTAAATCCACTTCAATCAGTTTAGATGAAGGGGAGGACACATGTTAACCCTCGAGCCAGTTGAGACATGGATTGTGTATGTGTGCCATTCAGAGGGTGAATAGGCAAAACTAAATATTTAAGAGCCTTTGAACGGGGTAGGGTAGTAAGTGCCAGACGCACCGGTTTGTGTCAAGAACTGCAATGCTGCTGGGTTTTTCACACTCAACAGTTTCCTGTGTGTATCAAGAATGGTTGACCACCCAAAGGACATCCAGCCAACTTGACACAACTATGGGACGCATTGGAGTCAACATTGGCCAGCATCCCTGTGGAATGCTTTCGACACCTTGTAGAGTCCATGCCCGATGAATTTAAGCTGTTATGAGGGGGGGGTGCAACTCAATGTTAGGAAGGTGTTCCTAATGTTTTGTACACTCAGTGTACATCAGTGGTGGTCAGTGCCGTTTAAGATGACGGAGGATGACTTTTTTTCCCATTACCATGGCCTTATGACTGTCATTCATATTCCATTCACCCAGTTCAATGTAACATTGATAGATTTAGGCTACTACATGATACTCACATTTTCACTATACCCATCATGAGGTTGCTACAACCTAGCCTATGAATGAAAGTTTACAACGTAGGTGCACACAGGTCGAGAGACCTGACACACATCACCTGATTCTGATCTCTCTGTCACTGACACTCTCCCCCTCCCTCTCCCCCTCTCTCTCTCTCGTTCACTAATCAGATTAATACATTCACTGAATTTGTGTAGTTGATGCCCAAAAACAGTAGTTTTCCCTTCACACACAGATCCTACGGTGCATTAATTCAGCAAGCACAGAGGCCTTCGTGACCTCATGGTAATGTAACTGCGATCATTGCTCCTAAAAAAGCCTGACTGGAGGAGCAATGACAACAAGACCTATCAGACATGTATCCCCTCCAGGAAGATACAGACGTGGAGAAGCATGACTGTGAGTCAGAAAGATGCTCCCGGCCAGAATGACTCATGCCTGTCATGAAGACTCACAGGAGGCTGACAAGATGGGATCAGTCACTGGACCACAAACACCGGAGGACATGACAAGCTAGCTAACCACATGTCCCTTTCTCATATGAACTTGGTAATGTCCTCTACACTGGGCTTTTTATGTTTCTCTTTTGGGAACTATATCCTGCTTTCTCAAGTGAATACATCACAAGTCTAGGTAGTATGACAAGGTGACTCAACTACCCTACTTTTTCTGTTTCCTTCTAGAAAGAAAAGAGAAAGAAACAGAAGCCTTGTACTGGAGTTAGCTCACACTCAGTGAGATGCCCTGCGGCTCTCACCTTGCAGGTTAGGGTTAAGGAAGACTTCGTCCTCACCTCAGTGCAGTCAATGGACAGATCCCCCATCACCCAGATGCTGAGCAGATGTTTCTGCCCTACTGTTCAATTACATTACATTTACATTACATTTACACACTGTTAGTTAGAGCCTAGTGTCAACCTGGACTTGGGTTAATACACTTTACACTCCATTACCAGACATAATGTCAAGCTGTGCTTTTATTGTAAGTGTTTCACCCTGTCTAATAAGGAGGGTCTACTGCACGTGGAGAAGTGATCAGGAAAGATGAGGGGGGCGGGTCGCGTGTGGCTG
Source organism: Brachymystax lenok tsinlingensis (assembly GCA_030435695.1). Classification (NCBI taxonomy): domain Eukaryota; kingdom Metazoa; phylum Chordata; class Actinopteri; order Salmoniformes; family Salmonidae; genus Brachymystax; species Brachymystax lenok. The sequence continues at coordinate 18,136,048 of CM059800.1, read as the reverse complement.
TAGTGTGCTGTGTTGATGGTGGGTCTTTATGTGCCTCTCCACGGGGGTCATTTAGTGTTCGGATGTGACCGTTGGCCTGTCATGTTAGATACAGGTCTAAATGCCTAATCTGTCTATCCATCTGTCAGAGTTGTCTAGCCTACCTAATCAGGGTGGCGATCCCTCCGATCCCACCTGCCTGCCCACCTTTCTCCTGGTAACCTCATGCGCCTCATGAGTTTAAATAATGCCCGCAGTTTTTTTTCTCCCCAATTATATTTTCCTAGGATGTCCACTTGGTTTAATATGCTTTGCTTTGCTTTGTTTTGGCCCTTTCCTTTTTTTTATCATGATGTTGTTAATCTCAGGGATGCAAATGGGATGCAGCAAAATGCCTCTCTAGTCATCCCACGCTCCAGGAGGGATGAAGCCTGTAGTGGATGAGTAATGTGTTGTAGTGGTGGAGCTCAGGGGATGTCATGTCCGGCCAGGCTTAGCCAGGAGAGCCTATAGTAGGCCACGTGCTGACCGTACCGTCCTTCAGTCCTTCTCAGTCCCACAGGATGAAACATAGGCCTTCTCTGTGCAGTGCAGTGAGTTTCTGTAATGGCCCAGATACAGTTATTGATGTGTCTGCTGTGTTCTTTCTTCCTCCTCCAACAGAAAAGCCTGAGACACAGGTATCAGACTCATGCTCTGGCCTTTGTTGTCTTGGTTAAGTGCAGACGATTGTTCTGCAGCGTGCACGCTGTGTGAGGAACTGTCATAACTAAATACTTCAGAGGTACTTGAACATTGCAATGCTGAAGGCCCTAGTCCTTTCCATTGGATTTAGACACAATGGCTATACTGCAAGCTAGCTTTGATCGTAATTCTTAAGCATTGGGTCTCCTGAGTGGCGCAGCGGTCTAAGGCACTGCATCCCAGTGCTAGAGGCGTCACTACAGACCTTGATTAGATTCCAGGCTGTATCACAACCGGCCGTGATTGGGAGTCCGATAGGGCGCCGCACAATTGGCCTAGCGTCGTCCGGGTTAGGGTTTGGCCAGGGTAGGCCGTCATTGTAAATAAGAATTTGTTCTTAACTGACTTGCCTTGTCATATGAAGGTCAACGGAAGGTGACATACGACCTAAGAATATGTTTGATCATCATCACCACAATGATTAAATGATGTCTACTCATCCCACAGCTGAACCATGGAGCTAGTCTGGACCCAGTAGCTTAAAGTAGTTACTGTAGGGCAGGGGTGTCAAACTCGATCCACTGAGGCCCGAGTGTCTCCGCATTCTTGTTTTTTACTTTCAATTGAAGCTGCAATATGTAACATTTTGGGCAAACAGACCAAATTCACATAAATGTGTGTTATAGATCTGTCATTCACATTGCAAGCAAGTCTAAGAAGCTGTAGATATGTTCTATGTGCGCTATTTCTATGCTCCCCTTGCTTAAAGCTGCAATATGTCCCTTTTTGGGACAAACCGACCAAATTCACATAGAAATGGGAGTTATAGATCTGTCATTGTCATTGAAATCAAGTCTAAGAAGCTGTAGATCTGTTCTATGTGCGCTATTTCTATGCTCCCCGTTCGTAAGTTTAGTTTTTGCATCTTTTACTTTCGGTTTTGTACACCAGCTTCAAACAGCTTATGGAAAATACATTTCACAGCGGTTTAGATGGTACAATGATTCTCTACGCTATACTTGCTTGTTTTGTCACATACTGAAATTAGGCAAACTTTTTAGAATTTCAGCAACGATGAAATGGCGGAGCAATTTCAGCATAGTGCATCTTGAAGCACTAGATAACCAGCTGACAAAAGTTCCTTACTAATTTGTGACCTTAATTCATCAATCAAGTACAAGGGAGGAGCGAAAACCCGCAGACACTCGGCCCTCCTTGGAATGAGTTTGACACTTGTGCTGTAGGGTGTACAGTTGAAGTCGGAAGTTTACATACACCTTAGCCAAATACATTTAAACTCAGTCTTACACAATTCCTGACATTTAATCCTAGTAAAAATTCTCTGTCTTAGGTCAGTTAGGATCACCACTTTATTTTGAGAATGTGAAATGTCAGAATAATAGTAGAAAGAATGATTTATTTCAGCTTTTATTTCTTTCATCACATTCCCAGTGGGTCAGAAGTTTACATACACTCAATTAGTATTTGGTAGTATTGCCTTTAAATTGTTTAACTTGGGTCAAATGTTTCGGGTAGCCTTCCACAAGCTTCCCACAATAAGTTGGCTGAATTTTGGCCCATTCCTCCTGACAGAGCTGGTGTAACTGAGTCAGGTTTGTAGGCCTCCTTGCTCGCACACGCTTTTTCAGTTCTGCCAACAAATGTTGTAAAGGCTTGAGGTCAGGGATTTGTGATGGCCACTCCAATACCTTAAGCCACAACTTTGGAAGTTTGCTTGGGGTCATTGTCCATTTGGAAGACCCATTTGCGACCAAGCTTTAACTACCTGACTGGTGTCTTGAGATGTTGCTTCAATATAATCCACATAATTTTCCTACCCCATGATGCCATCTATTGTGTGAAGTACACCATTCCCTCCTGCAGCAAAGCACCCCCACAACATGATGCTGCCACCCCCATGCTTCATGGTTGGGATGGTGTTCTTTGGCTTGCAAGCCTCCCGCTTTTTCCTCATAATATAACAATGGTCATTATGGCCATACAGTTCTATTTTTGTTTCAACAGACCAGAGGACATTTCTTCAAAAGTAAGATTTTTGTCCCCATGTGCAGTTCCAAACCGTAGTCTGGCTTTTGTATGGCGGTTTTGGAGCAGTGGCTTCTTCCTTGCTGAGCGGCCTTTCAGGTTATGTCGATATAGGACTCATTTTACTGTGGATATAGATACTTTTGTACCTGTTTCATTCAGCATCTTCACAAGGTCCTTTTCTGTTGTTCTGGGATTCATTTGCACGTTTCTCACACCAAAGTACGTTCATCTCTAGGAGACAGAACGCGTCTCCTTCCTTAGCGGTATGACGGCTGCGTGGTCCCATGGTGTTTATACTTGCGTACTATTGTTTGTACAGATGAACGTGGTACCTTCAGGCGTTTGTAAATTGCACCCAATGATCAACCAGACTTGTGGAGGTATACCATTTATTTTCTGAGGTCTTGGCTGATTTATTTTGATTTTCCCATGATGTCAAGCAAAGAGGCACTGAGTTTGAAGGTAGGCCTTGAAATACATCCACAGGTACACCTCCAATTGACTCAAATGATGTCAATTAGTCTATCAGAAGCTTCTAAAGCCATGACATCATTTTCTGGAATTTTGCAAGCTGTTTAAAGGCACAGTCAACTTAGTGTATGTAAACTTCTGACCCACTGGAATTGTGTTATAGTGAATTATAGTAATCTGTCTGTAAACAAATGTTGGAAAAATTACTTGTGTCATGCACAAAGTAGATGTCCTAACCGACTTGCCAAAACTATAGTTTTAATGACTCCAACCTAAGTGTATGTAAACTTCCGACTTCAACTGTATGTATCAGTCAGTGTGCTAGTTGTGATGCTGTGTTGCTCTACCATTCAGCCCCACAGCACATTTGTTTTACTTCCTGTGTTCCAAGGTCAAGGACTTATAGCACTGCTGTCAGGTATCACTTTTCACTGACTACCAAGATAGGCCATGTTGATGATGTAAAATAGGCATTTAGCTTTTCTAATGTCCACTTACTGCATCATGTCAAATCTAAGCATCCATATTGTTTTTGATAATTACTTCACCTTGTCGACACTGATTATATTAAAATGTGTATCTGGCATCAAAGATGAATAGGTTATCATTGTTGTGACTACTAATGCACCAGTGCTTCCAAAACACCTACTGTTCTATGTGAGTGAATGGACATGCTGGGTATGACGTGGACCGCATGGTGAGGACAGTGGACTTAAACTGCCGCATTTCAAAACCATTAGTGCTATTGTGGTGATGATATAACTCTATCCATGTCTTTTACAATGCATCAATGCTGAATCAGAGATTATCCATAATAGATGTTTAGGGGCGAAAGCTCTGGTATGTCATAATGTTATGTATTCACTACCCAGTAAAAGCAACCTGGTCTCAAAGCATTCCATATTATTCTGTACGGAAATCCGAGACACTCCATTTGTATGAAATGTTACAAATTACAATTCGCAAATATATGTTTAGTATTTCCAAAACGTATGATATGTTACAAATTCTAGCTAGGTGGCTAACGTTAGCGAGCTGGCTAATGTTAGTTAGGTTAGGGTTAGGGGTTAGGGTTAAGTTTAGGAGTTAGGTTAAAGGGTTAGCTAAAAGGGTTAAGGTTAGGGTTAGGGGAAGGGTTAGCTAACATGCTAATTAGTAGCTAATAAGTAGCTAATTAGCTAAAATGCAAAATTTGTCTGAGATGACATTCTAACTCGCAACCTTTGGGTTGCTAGACGTTCGCGTTATACGCCCACCAATCCACCCGGACCAACCACCCTACTTTCGTCTGTCTTATGTAACCATAACATATCATACTAACTTGAGTGTCCCGGATTTACATTTACTATGCTACGTCTAGTCTATGAGACCAGGCTGGTATAAGATGTGTGGATCAAGAACCACATTGAGGTTGTCAGTAAAATGCTGTGATGACCTCTTCAGTCCTCTTCAGATTCTCTATTTCTGGACAAATCTTCATGTAATATTCATAAACTTCACCTCCCGCAAAAAAAAAAATATATTGTTTTCTTAGGGTTGAGGCTCTGTTTGTTTTGAAGGCACACAAGGGATAGGACAAACAGTGTTTGAGTCTAAGCTGCTCACAATTTTACTGCATTACTCCGCAATGGCAAGGAAAGCAGTCCATATTTGCACATGCAGCAAGTTTATTTCTGTTTCATTGGAACACATAGTTTGCAAAGTATTCACTGTCACAAGGACTCTTCTGTATGCTTTAGTTTCATGTAGATGGGTTAGTAGAGTGTACCACAAAGAGCTTCTGCATGATCCCTCTGTATGGGCCAGTTGACCCAGAGGTACTGTACCATGACCAGTGCTCCATCCATACCCTCTATCATAGCAGAGAGAGAGCACAGGTACAGTGCCATGCCATCCATCTGAATGAAAGTCTTTCATTCTTAGAAATCTACTCCAGAACCCCACTGGACTTTCTAAGCTGCCACTCGGCTGTATGAATGGAATCCCCTCTTCACAGCTGCTATGTACAGTAAAACTCCTGGATTGTGGATGTCAGATGCTCCTCCAGATTGAATGCAGTGTGAGTGAGTGAGCACTCTGGTAGCTTTGAGAGTAAATCCCTGGTGTGCGTGGGCTGGGATGGTCAGTAGCGGGGGAGTGAAGAGGTCATGGGAGAGAAGCCCAAGCAGCTTCCAGCCTCAACGTCAGGGCTGCTGCCCATCAGCCAGCATCGCGGGGCCAGAGCAGTGAATGTGATGCCAGGCAGGGCGATGTGGGGAGGCAGTCCCCAGGCTTGTCCTAGAGGTATTTGGTTTCGGGAGCGGGTAACTTCAGGGCCAGTGAATACATCAGCATGTGTAGGGCCCTATCACGAATCAACAGAGATAAAACAGGTCTCTGTGCTATTCTCTCTTATCTTGCATCTCTTCTGAATCTGTTGAGACACAGTCAGTGGTACCAACATACACAAGGTACTTATAGACATGCAGCAGTGGTCTTATGCTCTGTTTGATGCTCATCGTTTTCTTTGAATTCAAAGTAAAGATTCCGATTCGACCCTGTCTTGTTGTCTTTATAGAATCACCTCTCAATAGACCCATTTCACGATCCATACCGTTTACTGCTCATAAAAGCAAAGGAGATGTGTATCGGTGCAGCCCTAAGGTCTAACTTTCTGCAGGTCGAAAGTGCTTACCATACATGCCGTGACATTACTTGAATAAGTAATCAGCTTGCAGAAGGGAGGGCTAGGTAGTCAGCACTATTGTATTGCAATAATGTTACTAAAGCACTCTAAACCCATAGCTCTAGTGCTGCTGCAGCCGTAGTTGGAGCCATTTCAAATAACGTTTAAAGAGCCAATTACAAACCTTTAGGAGCTTAATCATGATTTCCCTACAATCTTTGACACAGAGTTATACCACTTCCTCTCTCGCCTCCTCACAGCTTTCACATCGCCTGTTTGATTCCTAAACTCAGAGGGCTACAGCAGTTTTAGGCTGTTTGACAGTGGGACCGGATATGAGTTTAAAGGTTATAGTTTTCCCCCAAGCAGCAGCAGCCGCATAAATGATCCACTGTGACAGAACCCCTATCCTCTCCAGCATCTGGATTCCCGTAGGCTGGGGGTCTGTGGGGGGATGAGTGTGGCCTTGGGCCCTGGCTGTTCTGTTCAGCTAGCGGTTCTCTTCAGAGGGAGAGTGTGGCGGTGCATGTTAGAGCCTAGCTCTGGCTGAATAATGGAGGAGTAGGAAGGATGCTCCATACCTCAGTCCTCCTGGGGGCCACATGACATTACACCCAATTATGCACACTTGCCTTGAATGCTACTCAACCCAACGGGGAAAAGTGTAATTTAAAGAAATGAAGAGAAATAGGAAAAAATGTTTTGATCTATTCTGTATTCAGCTGGGTATCTGCTGTCTCTTACCTCGTATCCTGTGCTGCTAGCATTGAGCTTTGTCCCTCCATTTTGAAAGTGTGTGGTGTAGTGGTGATTGTGTATGTACGTACTGTATGTGAACACTAATGTGGTGTCTCTGTCCCTCTGTCTCCCTCTGTGTTCCAGGGTGACTCCCACAGATGGATTGTCAGGGATAGGTGCCACGGGGATAGGCACCGCGGCTTCGTCCGCTGCCATTACGGAAGCTCAGGATTCAGCAGAAGCAGCTGCAGAAGATGCTGCAGCTGCCCGTGCCGCTGCTCGTGCAGGTGCTATAGGAGGATGCAGTGTAATGTTTGCCACCTCCACACTCTCACTGCCCATGACCCAGGGCAAGCCCTCCCTCCGCAGGATCAAGGGCCGCATTCACCGCAGCAAGAGCCTGGACAGCATAGACCTGCTCGACTCCAATGTAAGTTCTAAACGGACTTAAATGTGTGTGTTTGCTTTCCAATTACAGTTTTCTGAGGACATGGATAATGTGTCACCCTAAAACTCATGAATAATATAAACTATCGTAATGCTGCTTAAATGCTATTCTCTAAACTCCCTGCAGTTAAGTTGTAGTTGGTCATGAATCTAAACAAACTATTTAACTATTATCAAAGGCAACGAAGAGATGATTTAAAAGGGAAATGGTTTTAATCTTTTCCCTGCCAAAATGGCAAACCTGATGACTGTCTTTACTGTGCAAATGGGCTTTTCAGTTCATGTAAGTGCCTACACATAAGTGCGTCCAAGTGAATATTTATAGGGGTATGTTATTAAAATCATGGTTATCTGGGGACAAATGGTACATTCTTCACAATCAACAAATTAAGTTGAATATTTGTAAATAGGGCCTACTACCTTTTAACTGTTAGGAAAGATACAACCACCAGCTAGCTGCATTATTTGGTTCCCTTAGGGAGCTATTCTAATGGAGTGTGGTGTAAAGCAAAGCTTTGATCTCTGTCCTCATACATGAAAAGCAATTTCTATTTGAACCGATACAGGCTGAACTGATTTCTATAGGCTCTACTATAGACATATATCTCACTAACAATTGGAAGCCTCCCACTTACTCAGTGATAGTCTGTAAGTACAGTGCCTTCAGAAATTATTCACACCCCTTGACTTTTTCCACATTTTGTTGTGTTACAGCCTGAATTTAGAATGGATTAAATATCCCTTTGAGCATGGTGATGTTATTAATTACACTTTTGATGGTGTATCAATACACCCAGTCATTACAAAGATATAGGCGTCCTTCCTAACTCCGTTGCCGGAGAGGAAGGAAACTCCTCCGGAATTTCACCATGAGGCTAATGGTGATTTTAAAACAGTTACAGTTTGATGGCTGAGATTGGAGGATGGAGGATGGATCAACAACATTGTAGTGACTCCACAATACTAACCTAAATGACAGAGTGAAAAAAAGGAAGCCTGTACAGAATAAAACATATTCCAAAACATGCATCCTGTTTGCAACAAGGCACTAAAGTAAAACTGCACAACATATGGCAAAGAAATTAACGTTATGTCCTGAATACAAAGCATTATGTTTGGGGCAAATCCAACACAACACATCACTTGGTACCACTCTTCAGATTTTCAAGCACAGTGGTGGCTGCATCATGTTATGGGTATGCTTGTCATCCGTAAGGACTAGGCAGTTTTTTAGGAAAGAAAAATAACAATAGAGCTAAGCACAGGCAAAATCCTAGAGAAAAACTTGGTTCAGTCTGCTTTACAACAGACACTGGGAGACAAATTCACCTTTCAGCAGGTTAATAACTTAAAACATAAGGCCAAATATACACTGGATTTGCTTGCCAATACGACATTGAACGTTCCTGAGTGGCAAAGTTACAGTTTTGACTTAAATTGGCATGAAAATGTATTGATTCAGGGGTGTGAAACATGTTTTTAATTAGTCATTGTGGGGTATTGTGTGTAGATGGGTGAGAGAAAAAAATCTATTTAATCCATTTTGAATTCAGGCTGTAACAAAATGTGGAATAAATCAAGGGGTGTGAATAATTTCTGAAGGCACTGTATGTTGTTATTACATGGCCCCTCTCAGAGATGGCACACCAGTTATATTAGAAAGCTTTACGGAAAGGGAAGCAGTGCAATGCAGCCTTGTTAATCATTCTCTGTGACACACACAAACACAGACACTCTGCCAGAACACCTTCAGTTATGCAATATGTGACTTCTGTCAGTTCAGCATTTTCTGTGAAACCTAAAGCATTCCATATGTCCCTGACTGACTGACTGGGTGATTTATTCTTCTAAAAAGAGTAATCTGATAAATAGTAAGCTGCTTGAATCAAGCTCTAAAAACCATGACAACCCTGGGATTCTGCAGTAGCTGAGAGCAGCTTGGCTTGGCTGGCAGTGGGTTTCTCCTCTCTGGTCATCTCATATGAATTGCTCTGAATGGGGAGAGGGGGATGGGTGTCGGAAAAGCAACCACCGGTTTATGATGTGAGAGCATGCCAACTTGCCACTAATGCACAATAAGACTGCTTTTTAAGGCCACTGGAACACACAGGACATTTCATGCATTAAAACAGCCAACTCTTTTACATAGGCAACATTTTGTAACATTCACCTTAAATACACACAGATTTGCACTTCCTTTAGATGTAACACCTGTCTTGAGACATATTTTGTTTACTGCGCCACCCTCACTAGAATCCCATTGATACCAGCACGGACTCAGACATTACCCAGTGGAAGAGGAGCCTAAACTAACAGCTGTATCTGCTTATTTTGTGTTTTTGATGAGGATGTAATTGGGAGATCATGTATTTTGGTAAGGGCTCAAAATTTGGCACCTCCACAGCAGCCGGCCTGTCCTCATGTGTCTTGGTAGGGGCTCATTATTCGCCACCTACACAGCAGCCGGCCTGTCGTCTGTGCATATGAGGGACTCATTATGACTAAATTTAGAAAAAGCACCATTTGCATTTTACAGAAGTTAGTCCATTATTGATGTGGTGGAGCTGGAGGTGGCAGTAATGGACCAGCTGTTGGTCTAGGTGGCACAGAGCAGCATGGCTATCCTGAGTGGATACACATTCACGCTCACTCACACACATACTGTTAGTTTTTCACTCTGTTTGTCAGACAACTAGTCAAACCGGCAACTAGTCAAAGCTCAAACCAAGTTTATTCACCCAATGGGTCAAACAGCTGAAAAGACAAAGACATGATTCCACCAGCACAAGTATTTATACTCTCCTATTAGGCTGAGCCTCCTCCTTGTACATTTAGACTGCCAATACATCTTTGTTGCTAGTCAGGAAGTTAAGTGATGTGTGTAATAAAACTGTTCTCTCTCCCTTCATCCGACCTGACCTTGGCCCCCATTCCTCACTAATCCACAGCTATCCAACCTTATCAGTGACCGCAACCTAGTGATTGCCTTTTCCCTCACTTAGTAACTTTCCAGACCCATACTTCTTATCCAACCTCCATTTGTATTTATTTTGGATCCCCATTAGCAGCTACTCTTCTTGGGGTCCAGCAAAATTATGGCAGTTTAACATTTTTAAAACATTACAATACATTCACAGATTTCACAACATACTGTGTGTCCTCAGGCCCCTACTCCACCACTACCACATATTTACAGTACTAAATCCATGTGTTAATATAGTGTGTACGTTATCGTGTGTGTGCCTATGTTTGTGTTGCTTCACAGTTCCTGCTGTTCCATAAGGTGTTTTTGAATCAGTTTTTTATATCTAATTTTACTGCTTGCGTCAGTTACTTGATGTGGAAGAGACCTCTTGTAAGGTATGCATGGGCGTCCGGGCTGTGTGCCAGTAGTTTAGACAGCTCGGTGCATTCAACATGTCAATACCTCTCATAAATAAAAGTAGTGATGAAGTCAATCTCTCCTCCACTTTCAGCCAGGAGAGATTGACATGCATATTATTAATATTAGCTCTCTGTGTACATCCAAGGGCTTTTTTTGTGGCACCTGACCACACGACTGAATAGTCAAGGCGCGACAAAACTAGGGCCTGTAGGACCTGCCTTGTTGATAGTGTTGTTAAGAAGGAAGAGCATCGCTTTATTATAGACAGACTTCTCCCCATCTTAACTACTACTGCATCAATATGTTTTGACCATGACAGTTTACAATCTAGGGTTACTTGCTCAATTTCCACATTATTTATTACAAGATTTAGTTGATGTTTAGGATTTAGTGAGTGTGACAATGATTTTAGTTTTTGAAATATTTAGGGCTAACTTATTCCTTGCCACCCACTCTGAAACTAACTGCAGCTCTTTGTTGAGTGTTGCAGTCATTTCAGTTGCTGTAGTAGTTGACGTGTATAGTGTTGAGTCATCCGCATACATAGATACTCTGGCTTTACTCAAAGTCAATGGCATGTCGTTAGTAAAAAAATAAATAAAAGCAAGGGGCCTAAACAGCTACCCTGGGGAATTCCTGATTATATTTGAGAGACTTTCATTAAAGAACACCCTCTGTGTTCTGTTAGACAAGTAACTCTTTATCCACTATATAGCAGGGGGTGTAAGCCATAATACATACGTTTTTCCAGCACCAGACTATGATCGATAATGTCAAATGCTGCACGGAAGTCTACCAAGACAGCCCATTGACCCCAACATATACATTCCTCATACATGTAATCATTAACTTCTAGTATAGCAAGTATTTAAAGCTACAATCCAGCAATACACACATACTAGTGTTGCACGTTATACCGAAACTTCTGAGCTTTTTCGATTCTAGAACATGAAAAACGGTTGGGACTAGAATTTTTGTTACTTTCTGTACGTCTGTCAAACGTATCTCACGTTGTCTACTGATTAAGAACGTATCAAGTCTGTCTGTCAGCGCAGCCGATGTCACCAGAGCGAGAGAGCCCCGTGCCTGGTCAACTTACTCATTGCTAGCTCTAGCCTGCCATGAAGAACTACTGAACTCACTGGGAGTCTGGGCTGTATCACCACTTATGCTGTTTTGAAGTAGTTAACACACTTGAATAATGCGACACGGCAGAAATGTTCCCAAAACAATGTCCAGTACAGGCTAGAACACTACAATGCAAGAAGATACCTGTAGCTTCCAGCTTTGTAGGCTACATTTCCTTACAAACTTACAGATGAAGCCAACATCAATTCACTAGAGTACCTTGTTTGTGATAATATGCAAATCATAACGCAAAATATTGCTGATTACAAAGCTGATTGTCACCAAAAACTGTATTCATTCACTTCGTCTTCCCCCACCTCACGTCTCTCCCAGTCAAGATTATCTTTGCTCGAGCCTTGAACGAACTCTGTGTGTGAATGACATCATGGGTCTTAAAGAGATCTTCTATGCAAAGGTTGATCAGTACATTAAAATATTTCCCAAATGCAAGGTAAACATATTGTTTTCTATCTGTAGCCTCATGAAATCAACCAAAACAAGATCAGTAATTCAATACATGCACACATTCCTATTCAATATGCATTCACCTGAATTGTGAATAGACCTAGGGTACATCTTGAGTTACCCATATTATCAATAGATTTACTATTCAAATAACTGATTACCATTATGTTGTTATGTAGTTAGATTGCTAAAAAATCGAAGTCTAATTGATTGTTTAATTGATAAACATTTCAGATGTAATGATATTGAACTCAAGAGATCTGTCTGGATCAAGTGCCGTTCTGTGATTTTGACTAATATGCCTTCTTTTTTTGCTGTGGTATCGTTTTGGTATCAAGTATCGTGATGGTATCGAGTATTGGGATTCTAAACCTGGTCTCAGTATCGAAGTCAAAATTCTGGTATCGTGACAACACTTACACAGACACACACACACACGCATACGGGTGCACACACACACACATAAGAAACGTGCACGTACGAGTGTACTCACACACAAACACACATGCAGACACACACACACACACATAAACATGCACACACACGTGCATGCGCACGCACAAAAAAACACACAAAAACCCAAATACACACACAGTTCTGGCACGTGTGCCACTCTTACAGGTAATATTTTTACTAATAAGATCTTATGAGGTGCACCGAAGATTATTGAATTTAGTGAATATAGGACTTAATAGTGCTATTAATGCTGTAATTTCATATAGGCCTACAGTTTTAACGGCTGAAGTTCATTTTGACTTGATTGGTATGTGTGCAATTTTGTTTCATCTAGCAGGCTTAAAGAGTGTTTTACAGTCTGAGTGACAGGGTAAGTGTTTTCCAGAGCCTCAATGGCCTTCCTGTTATACCCTGCCAGCCGGGCCCTTGGAGGGTTGCCTGTTCTTCAGTCATAAACACATTACAAGGCCTTTATGTCCTGGTGATTGTATGGCTCCACTGAACACAATTTTGAGGTTTCCTTGGCTAGCGAAGGGACACCCTTACATTGAAGAAGTGTATAAAAGGAATACCCACAAGGAACCATTTAAACCACATAATTAACTCTCTATCTCCCTTTTTGTATTCCCTCCATAGGGGTCATATGCTCCTCAAATTGGACGGGAATGTTTCAAATGTTACAGGAAAAATCTATTGCTCAAGCTGGAGGAGGAGGTTTTAGCCCAAGGCCTAGCCTGGCTGTCATCTATGCTGGCAGTCAGTGTTCTTCACTGAAACGTTTTGGAGCACCATATCACTATCACAAATGAGATTGTAAGAGAGAGGTAGATGTCAGAGAACCGAGAAAGAGAGAGAAAAAGAAACGACAGTTCATTCGGTATTCAGACCCTTTACCTTTACTCACTTGAGTCTTCTTGGGTATGACGCTACAAGCTTGGCACACCTGTATTTGGGGAGTTTCTCCCATTCTTCTCTGCAGATCCTCTCAAGCTCTGTCAGTTTGGATGGGGAGCGTTGCTGCACAGCTATTTTCAGGTCTCTCCAGAGATGTTAGATCGGGTTCAAGTCCGGTCTCTGGCTGGGCCACTCAAAGACATTCTGAGACTTGTCCCGAAGCCACTCCTCTTGTCTTGGCTGTGTGCTTAGGGTTTCCCCAGTCTGAGGTCCTGAGCAGGTTTTCATCAAGGATCTCTATGTACTTTGCACCGTTCATCTTTACCTTGAACCTGACTAGTCTCTCAGTCCCTGCCGCTGAAAAACATCCCCACAGCATGATGCTGCCACCACCATGCTTCACCGTAGAGATGGTGCCAGGTATCCTCCAGACGTGACACTTGGCATTCAGGCAAAATAGTTCAATCTTGGTTTCATCAGACCGGAGAGTCTTGTTTCTTATTGTCTGAGTCCTTTAGGTTCCTCCAAGCAGGCTGTCATTTGCCTTTCACTTTGGAGTGGCTTCCGTCTGGCCACTCTACCAAAAATGCCTGATTGGTGCAGTGCTGCAGAGATGGTTGTCCTTCTGGAAGGTTCTCTCATCTCCACAGAGGAACTCTGAAGCTCTGTCAGAGTGACCATTGGGTTCTTGGTCACCTCCCTGACCAAGGCCCTTCACCCCCGATTGCTCAGTTTGGCCGGGCGGACAGCTCTAGAAAGAGTGTTGGTGGTTCCAAACTTCTTCCATTTTAAGAATGATGGAGGCCACTGTGTTCTTAGGGACCTTCAATGCTGAAAAAATCTTTTGGTACACAGATTTCTGCCTCGACACAATCCTGTCTTGGAGCTCTGACATTGTGGGACCTTATATAGACAGGCGTGTTCCTTTCAAATCATTTCCAATGAATTTAATTTACCACAAGTGGACTCCAATCAAGTTGTAGAAGCAGGATGCACCTGAGCTCAATTTTGAGTCTCATAGCAAAGGGTCTGAATACTTATGTAAAAAAGGTATTTCTGTTTTTTTATTTTGAATACATTTGCAAAAAAATCAAAAAAACTTTTTCCGCTTTGTCGTTCTGGGGTATTGTTTGTAGATTGTTGACATTTGTATTTTTTTTTATCCATTTTAGAATTAGGCTGTAACCTAACAAAATGTGGAAAAAGTCAAGGAGTCTGAATACTTTCCGAATGCACCAGTGGAATTTGGATTAGATATTTCTATAGAATGTACCAGATATGTTTTACTGAGTCTCCCTGAATCGGGGGATCGGAGATAGATAGAATGGAAGGGAATCACAATGATTCTATATGATTTCCTATTCAAAGCTGAGTCATCCTTCTATCAGGCTACTCTTCAAAGACATTCAAGAGAAGATATTCATAATAGTATCTCCATCTCTCCTTCCTCGCTGCATCACTTCATGTTCTCTCCCCATATTTCATTAGCGTCCCTTGCCTTCTAGGCACTATCCCCTCTCGTTTTCCATCTCAGGACTATCACAATGGCACAGGACAATATGAGACAGTTTTCATTTCACCTCACGGAGTTCATAGCCATTGCATTAGCTTCTTCACATGCAGTAGCCGCATTAGCATTATTTTCTCCCTCACGTAGTCGAGGACTATTGTAAGAGAGGTCTATGAACGGGAGTCAAAAAAATGAATAATTGATTAAGAAAATGATCTACTCCATAATGCAGTGTTTTTCTTGACGTTCCAGTTATTTTTGTAAATGTTAGCTGAGGAGAAAAAAAGGTCTCCAGAAGGTGAATGCAGTAAGGAGGAGGCAGTTTGGAGATGTAACTCACCTGGGAACACTGTTATTAATTATTCAGGGAAAACCTATGGCTCCCCCATTTGTCTTCTAATGCAAAGCATCTGCCAATGTCTGCCGGCCCTGATGCAGAGAGGATCGATTATATAGAACAATGCCATGGAACTGAAACTAACTCTCCCTTAGACTAATGAGCTGAGTGGGGAGATTTGTGATCACTTGATGACTTCATGTATACTGTACTTACCTTTGGACAAAGGAGCACCTTTGGTTGTCTAGAAATGTTCCACATGTCATTGAGCGTTATTGACTTGTCTGTACTGTACATGAAGAGCCTTCATTTTAACCCCAAACAACCACTGCTCCCTGGCCGCCGATGACGTGGACGTCAATTAATGCAGCCCCCCGCACCTCTGATTCAGCAGGGTTGGGTTAAATGCGGAAGACAAATTTAAGTTGAATGCATTGTTGTGCAACTCTTTTCAGACTCTTCAGCTGTGTATGATAGTTAGGGGGTACAGTAAACAGAGGCAGAGCCCCATGGTAAGCACAGTGTAGTGAGATGACTGATAACTGCAGCTGCCTTTGTGTGCAATGATTCTATTCTGCAGGTGAACTCCCTGCATACGAGAGAGAGAGAGAGAGAGAGAGAGAGAGAGAGAGAGATGAGGAATCGATGAGAGGAGTAGGGATTATGACATGGATACAGTTTATGAGGGATGAGAGAAAAGCAGGAATAGATTAAAGATATTTCCCATGTGTAGGCAGATTCACACACTCATCTTATCACTCACAACTCCCACATGGCTGGGACTTTGTTCTTAGAAAACAACAGTCAGTGGAAAAACTGCAATGCATATCAGTGTTAAGGCTTTTCTTACCTCAGAGGAACCATTAGTCTTGTGTGTGCTTGTATGAGTGTGCAGACGTGTGCATGTATATATGTATGTGTGCGCACGTGTGTGTGTGTGAGCGTTCACCTGTCTTACAGGTGTAAACATCTAGAATAGGTGTTGGAACAACCCCACAGTAAGCTGATTATTGCTGAACAATCCGTCTAATTAACACAATGGAGCTTTACGCTTTGGGGTCACGTGCATCTCTTAGTGCAGATCACTGCACTGATACACTGCCAATAACCCCAGGTAGCCTAGTAAACCCAGTCAGTCACTGCAGTCTGTCTGTGTTGCTTTGGCTGATTCTGTCGTGTCAGAGGCCCAGCTGTGGAGCAGTCAGGTGCCTCCTGCTCCAGGGTCGCACAACTGCACGCTTCCAACCTCCAGCACACTAACACACACAATTATGAACAAGCGTATATGCATGCACACACGCACATGATCACACACACGCTACCTTTGCCACACACGTAGCCGATTTCACTCAGGTCTGTTTTTATCATAATATAATAAATATAGATCATGGAAATACACTAGATCTATGAGTATATCATTGTATTCATCCTCGTCTGGTGCATTAGGGGTTGATGAAGTGCTTGGTGTCTGCTGAACACGAGAACAAGCACAAAAATAAACAAACAAACAATGGCGGGTGGCACATGGAGTCTGGATTAGCTGACAGCCTTTCAAATTGACCACAGATGCGCGTTACTGTGCTCCGAAGCCTCTAGGGTCCCTGCAAATGCATGTGTTATTGTCACTGATACCTACCTAACAAGTGGTGCATTATTAGGCTGTATTCACGTGGTTTGTAACATTGAGAAGCACACAGGCACTTCACACCACATTTCACACACACACACACACACACACACACACACACACACACACACACACACACACACACACACACACACACACACTGTAGAATGTCCTGTGGATAATACTATCCATAGCCAAATTTTAAAATTTTAAAATTGTTTTCAATTGCTTTGGTGCTATTTTCACAAGTATGTGGTGAATTTTCTAAACTCTTAGTACAAAACTCCAAACTGGTTAAACTTCAAATCAAATTTTATTGGTCACGAACACATAGCAGATGTTAATGTGAGTGTAGCGAAATGCTTGTGCTTCTAGTTCCGACCATGCAGTAATTTCTAACAAGTAATCTAACAATTTCACAACAACTACCTTATACACACAAGTGTAAAGGAATGAATAAGAATATGGCTCGGATGGTTGTTGTCCTTGATTATCTTTTTGGCCTTCCTGTGACATCGGGTGGTGTAGGTGTCCTGGAGGGCAGGTAGTTTACCCCCGGTGATGCGTTGTGCAGACCTCACTACCCTCTGGAGAGCCTTACGGTTGTGGGCGGAGCAGTTGCCGTACCAGCCGGTGATACAGCCCGTCAGGATGCTCTCGATTGTGCATCTGTAAAAGTTTGTGAGTGTTTTTGGTGACAAGCCGAATTTCTTCAGCCTCCTGAGGTTGAAGAGGCGCTGTTGCGCCTTCTTCACCACGCTGTCTGTGTGGGTGGACCATTTTAGTTTGTCCGTGATGTGTACGCCGAGGAACTTAAAACTTTCCCCTTTCTCCACTACTGTCCCGTCGATGTGGATAGGGGGGTGCTCCCTCTGCTGTTTCCTGAAGTCCACGATCATCTCCTTTGTTTTGTTGACGTTGAGTGACAGGTTATTTTCCTGACACCACACTCCGAGGGCCCTCACCTCCTCCCTGTAGGCCGTCTCGTCATTGTTGGTAATCAAGCCTACCACTGTAGTGTCGTCTGCAAACTTTATGATTGAGTTGGAGGCGTGCATGGCCACACAGTCATGGGTGAACAGGGAGTACAGGAGAGGGCTGAGAACGCACCCTTGTGGGGCCCCAGTGTTGAGAGTCAGCGGGGTGGAGATGTTGTTTCCTACCCTCACCACCTGGGGGGCGGCCCGTCAGGAAGTCCAGGACCCAGTTGCACAGGGCGTGGTCGAGACCTAGGGTCTCGAGCTTAATGACGAGTTTGGAGGGTACTATGGTGTTAAATGCTGAGCTGTAGTCGATGAACAGCATTCTTACATAGGTATTCCTCTTGTCCAGATGGGTTAGGGCAGTGTGCAGTGTGATTGCGATTGCGTCGTCTCTGGACCCATTGGGGCGGTAAGCGACTTGCAACGCAGCAAGTCTCATATTCAAAATGTTTTATTGTGCATTCATTTAGTTTGAAGTCATCTTTTACCACAAAACCATTGATCCAAAGTTTACTGTGAAATATCATGAGAACATTGATTTAATCACCAAAACACAACATAATGATATCGTCTCAATGTACATTTTAACCACTAGTTAATCCAACAGCAAAAAAATGCAAGATGCATGTTTCAAAATTGCCCTTTCAATGTATTATGCTGCAGTACAGTAAATTACAGTACATTACACTGTTTCACATTAGACAATACACTTGCACTACCCATTACACTACCCATTACAAATCATTTCTATCATTGAAGACATCTTTTACAATCATTGAGGCTAAAAAAGAAATGTATTGTTCAGATATAAATACAACATAGGTGTACTGTAATCAAATGAAAGAAACAATGTTAAGCAGGCACTACCTTGTATCAAGCCTGTCTTGAACATTTGGCCATAGGTTCTCATCGACATGTCCTCATTGTTCATGCACCTGGGGAAAAACCTTTTGGCATGGTGAATCTAAGCCTGACAGGTCTGGACTGATGTCATTGCATGCCTCATCCATGGTAGAAAGAAGTTGGTACGCTCATGGGGATTGCAATCAAACATCTCCCATTATCGTAATTATGTATTGTATTTTACAGTATTGTATTGTACGTATGTATTGTAGACTCAAATTGTCTAGTTGAATGAACATTTCAAACAACTTGAGCAAACTATTAATTTTAAATTGTAAAAAATGTGGATTTTAGTTTAGGCCAACTAAAAACGTCCAGATAACACTTTGACCGATACTTAATAAATATTTAATGAAACAACTAGATAAGTGGGTGTATTATTTAGTTTTTTACAGTGTATGCAATGTGAAACATGTTTCATTTCTAGATGAAACACAGATCAAGTCTGGTGAAACAGTTACTATGATGTTGTGTGTTGTACTTAGTTAATACAAAATGTGCTTGGAGTAATTATTTTTGTAGGCTTTTTGTTGATCTGTTTTGAGTTTTGTACTAAGTTGTGAAAACCCAGTATACTGTAGCCTACCTCCTTCCCCCATAGGAGCTGTTTACCCTTGACATCACATTGTCCTCTATTAATTTGCACATACAGCGTACACCCCCCCCACCCCCACACACACACACGCTTATACACACACACACACACACACAATTATGAATATACACACACCTATACTCAAACGAGCAAGCCCGCGCTCATCTCTGTCGTGTTCAGCCATGTTTGAATCCCTCTAACCACTCTTACACAGTGGGATTTTTCTTCAATTAATTCATGGTGATTTAAAATGGATTTGACCCTAACCCTGTGACCATGATTATCCTTACCTATCTGGCAGCTTCATTAAATAGTACCTGCAAAACACCAGTGTCAACATCAACAGTGAAGAGGCGACTCCGGGATGCTGTCTAGTGTCTATAATATTTTGTCCATCTTTATCTTTTAATTTTATTGGCCAGTCTGAGATATGGCTTTTTCTTTGCAACTCTGCCTAGAAGGCCAGCATCATGGAGTCGCCTCTTCACTGTTGATGTTGACACTGGTGTTTTGTGTGTACTATTTAATGAATCTGCCAGTTGAGGACTTGTGGGGTGTCTGTTTCTAATGTACTTGCTCAGTTGTGCACCGGGGCCTCCCACACCTCTTTCTATTCTGGTTAGAGCCAGTTTGCGCTGTTCTGTGAAGGGAGTAGTACTCAGCGTTGTATGAGATCTTCAGTTTCTTGCCAATTTCTCGCATGGAATAGCCTTCATTTCTCAGAACAAGAATAGACTGACGAGTTTCAGTAGAAAGCACTTTGTTTCTGGCCATTTTGAGCCTGCAATCGAACCCACAAATGCTGATGCTCCAGATACTCAACTAGTCTAAAGAAGGCCAGTTTTATTGCTACTTTTATCAGGACAACAGTTTTCAGCTGTGCTAACATCATTGCAAAATGGTTTTCTAATGATCAATTAGCCTTTTAAAATTATAAACTTGCATTAGCTAACACAACGTGCCATTGGAGCACAGGAGTGATGGTTTCTGATAATGGGCCTCTGTACACCTGTGTAGATATTCCATAAGAAAATAGTCATTTACAACATTAACAATGTCTACATTGTATTTCTGTTCAATTGTATGTTATTGTAATGGACAAATAATTAGCTTTTCTTTAAAAAACAATGACATTTATAAGTGACCCCAAACTTTTGAACGGTAGTGTATATCAAAGAGAAAGAGAACAGCCCTTAAGTGTGCTCTACTGCCAGTGCTCCTCCCTACTGCATATTATTCCCTGGAGGTGCTTTATCACCCCTGTGTACAGTACAGCTATCTCCTGCAGCCCCTATCACCCCTGTGTTGCTCTCATTACAGCCCTTATAGATGTTTCCTTTTTAATGAAGATAAGAGGAATCCATTAGGTGCTTAAAGACACCACCATTTCTCACAGAGAAAGAACAGACGCTGTCTCTCGCTCTCATGTTTCTGATGTTTGGTCTTTCCTCTCAGTGTAACTATTCATTCTAATGGTGCCAGGAAGGTCACAACAGGCAAGGAATGATAGCAGAGATTCTATAGATAGCATGACGATCTATAGGTCCACTTGAGTAGCCTGCCTGCCTGTGTACTGTACAAAGATAGCTTATTGTCTTGGGCATGCAATCCTTTGGGTGTACTGTACGTATTCAATTATACAATCAAGCACATGCTGTACTGTGTAAGCATTAATTCGTACTGTATGTGTGGGCGGTGCAGGATGTCTGCAGGCTTTTGTGCATGTTTGTGAATGTGTGTTAGTATGTTAGTATTAGTATGTTAGGCAGTATTCTTTCCTCTGTAAGGTATTGATCTGTCACATTATAGAGTCTGCTGATCTGTACTTTATACAGGTGGCAAGGCAGCGCAGAGGGGTGGATGTTTGTAGAGTTTTGCTTGAGAGAGACGGAAGCATATTCCAAGCCATGACTACAGCCTCACCCTGTGCCTTGGTATTGATAGGAGTGGGCAGGGCCGGCCGATAGTGTGTGTGGCTGTGTGTTTGTTTACAGAGGTAGGGGCTGCAGGAGATAGCTGTACTGTACTATATCCAAGCTGTAACATACAGTACAGTAGTTCGCCCAGCAGTGTTTTCTAATTCTACGGACCACTAGGATTAATTGTATTGTTTAAAGTGGTCTGGATGACAGTATCAGTGTTGGGGAGTAGTGAACAACTAGTAATTTAACTACATTTTGCAGTAGCTTGTTTTTTGCAAAAATAAAATACTTTCACTTTCTGCATCTGACCTGCCTAATTCTCTATTGAAACATAGCTTTTGTGTTTTATATGCTAAATGTAGTGAACAACTTTTTCAAAGTAAATTTAGTTAAGTAAACTACATTTTTCATAAGGGTAGTTTAACTTCTAACAGTGAAGTAATTGGTAGCTAGGTAAACTATATTTTCAGAGTAGCTTCCCAACACTGCTCCCTATAGGCATGGGTTTTTTCAAGGGTATTGCACTGGAGGAGGCAAGCCCTCTTGCCATGCTTTTCCAGCACCTTCCCTGTTGGGAGACTAATAGAGCCCAGCTGAGGGTAATAAGTCAATCAAGTGTGTGATTGGCTGGACAATAAGCCCCAACAGTTGATTAGGCTACAGTTGATTAGACAGGTTGGGGCTGAAAGACTCAAGTTAAGCTAATGTTTGGTATTTTAAGTTCTACTTTAAGTTTCTTATTTGTAAGCATTTCTGTTGGGCAATCATGAAGTAAAACCTAAGTTTGAACTACGGTTGTGCGATGTCTGGAATGACACATCTTCCCATCCACCTGTCCAAATATCGTTGATATACGAATGTATCATCTACAACGCACAGGTGGGAGTGCGTTGTTGCGTTGCCTAGCAACACAGTAAAGGATCTTTAAAGCAGCATGTGTCATGCACAAACCACTGATTAAAGTCTAATCATTAGACTACAATGTGTAAATCATCCAAATATTGTATTTTCTTGTGTGCGTATAAATATAAACCAATCAGTTTGTGATATGTGGTAACTTTGAATGGCGATTTGGAAGCAAACGTTGTATGCCTAGTGTGATATGAGACCATTTCAATGGTGATTAAGAACAAAATCTACTGCGATCGAGTGCACATCTTCAGCATAGAAGACATCCATGGGCAGTCTTCTTGGGAGAGCTAAGCAAACAGTCACACAGTGTGCAACAGCGGGCCAGGGTTGACATCACATCCTCCAAACTCTAAGATGTCATCGGAGGAGATGATGACCCACTGGTATGGTGGAGAGGGAATGAGGGTCGCTTTCCGCTCTTGGTCAACGTCGCCCTCAAATACCTCTGCATCTGTGCAAAAAGTGTTCTGTCTGAATGTGTTTTCAGTAGACCTACAGCAGGCAATATTGTTACCCCACTCCGCAGTCTATCAAAGACAGAAAAGGTGAACATGCTTGTGTTCCTTGCCAGAAACCTTTAGGTAGGTTAATATATAATGAAAAGAAAAATAGTCACATAGGCTTTTAAATTTAATTCAATGAAAAACCAATGTTCACAAATGTGTCTTCGAAATAACCAAATGTGGGTTATTATTTTTATTGGAAACATATATTTTTTGTTCCTGCATATTGAAAGCGCTGCTGTGGGAGCTTATGTAATGCCCGTTGCGCAATAAACACTTTAACAATAATATAATTATCTGTTTAGAAGTTTAACTTGTACAAGTAACGTTTACAAATTTTATTGTTTTCAAGGATTTTCTGCCGTCACACAATTTGTTTTTCCTAAAGCTTTGGTCAGGTGGAGGCCAGAAACTTAGGTTTGTTTAAACTTCCCATTTGATTATTCTATCTTGCAATTGTTGGTTTTCTCTCTCTCATTACCATATCATGTTTTTATTTAGGCTATTCACAAACAACCAGTGGTGACCCCTCATTCAGGGCAGGTGGGCAGAACCTGTTTTGAGCCCCACATTTTTAGCAAAATGAAATGTATTTTTTTTTGGGGTGGGGGCTTGCCTTGCCTGTTTTGCATGTGATTTTGGCATTAATACGTGTCACATATCATTTTGCAAACAATGTAAAAAAAAAAAATGCATACTTTTTTTTTTCTTGAGTAAGGCAGCTCCAAAATGTAGGTGTTTCAGCCTAGCTCAGTGCTTTCTGTGGTGGTGGGGCAAGCCAGCAGAAAATACGGAGCGTTGCACCGTGATTGGCTCAGTGTTCCGTCACTCATGGGGACACTAAGTCACCACCAAGTCTAAGGATAGAGATAGAAAATTCAAGCCCCTTGGGTGCTGCCACATAGTTACATTAGAAGTGCCCATCCAAGAAGGCTCAAGGTCATTGGCCACTGATAAAATTACGTCAAATCACGTTATGTACAGTAGCTTTTATTGGAATGATCATGTCAACATCATACTTTCAAAATCTTAGCTAGCAGTCATCATCATGAATCAAGTCGACAATCTACTAGCAAATCCTTGTCATATGATGAGAAATAATGAAGAGAAGTTATAGAGAAAACGTATCGGTGCTCATTGGACATGAACATTACACAACAAGTTGGAAATCTCTAATTCATCAATGAGTGGTTTGGAAGGAATCAGTGACAGTGGCTGTGTGGTCCCAAATCTGGGCTTAAGGGGCTCTTTTCCAAGTTTAAAATTATAAACATTCAACATTGGCCGTGCTGTCAATGAAGAATGATTTGTGCTGCGCTCAAAACAACTGTTAACTTGGAACTGAGAGAACTTGACTTCAGTGAGTTCAAGACAACAGGGTGTCGGAAATAAACAAGCCCAGACTGGGAAAATACTTTTTGAACGGTCATCCAACTCGGAATTGTAAATCCGGCCTCTTTCTAGAGCTACGACCTAAAAATCAATGACGTCATCATGATTCGACCTTGTTTTTTTCAGAGTTCCCAGTTGTTTTGAAAGCACCATAAATCCAGAGAATGCCAGACTTTGATGGCAATTTTCCCACGAAGGACTGCTGCGCCACCTTCCTGTTCAAGGTGAGTCCAATGTATTGTATGCTGCTGCATAAATGATGTAATATGCCAGGGGAGATATGTATACTATAGCTAAGAAAGTAATACTAAGTGTATGTTGTGTAGTAAGCTGTTAGTAGCCCATGTGACTCACCCTAATAATCTGGCCTATTTCCCCCTCTTATGTTCACCTAGTTTTCTGACTTGGTGGTGCACATGTAGCCTATAACCTGTTTTAGAGAAATGCAATCGTTTAAATATTGTAAGAGCTTTCATTGTCTGCTTAAATGCCCCATTAATTTATCCTAAGATTCTGACTGGGTGTACAGGGAGAATACTGTAAGAACGACCCATGTTCTGAATTTTGTCACTGTACATTTCAAAAGTGCTGAACAAATAGTTATATTGACTACGTCCGTCCTAGCTCACTCATTAATGTCTTAATCGAAATTACGGATTGCCTCTTACCTGCTTGTCGTCCCCTTATGCCATAGTTTGTACATCTTAATTGTCATTAGAAACCACATTTGTTTAAGCAAGTCAGCCATATCAGCTGTTTTTGAGGCTGAATGAACTGTTTCGCTTGCCAGACAAGGCTCCGCTGATAGCCAGGTGTAACAGTGGTAAGGTGTTGGGACTCCTGTTGGGACAGCTTTATGTAGGCCCTAACAGTTTGTGGGCACCGTTTGTCACTGTTATAGTGCAATTAATGTATTGTTTAGTGTAGTGTTGTGGATTTGCTGGCATGCATCCCACTTTTTATATTTTTTTGCCCCACCAAGATTGACATGCTAAAATCACCACTGCAAACACATTACTGAGATAGAAATCTCTTACTGGCCTTGACGATTAATTTGAAAGTTGATCATGAAAGATCTGCTTAGACCAACGAGTCGCATTCAAATAAAATGGGAATTGGAACAAAAAGGGACATTAAGCTTTTAAAACAAGCCAGACAATGGAGTGTATTCTGCAAAAGGCCCATGATCATCAGACATTGGAGAGGTGAGCGAGATAAATAGTTTTCTGACATTCTGCGCTGCTTTTGTCACGCCGCTCCGTCTACAATCTACATTGTAGGCCGACTCTTACATTATGTTAATAGTAGGCTAAGTCTACCTACATATTAATTGAAAGAGGCTATGGTGAATAGGAATAGGTAGGTCATTTGGCGTGACGCCCGACTGTGAGCTCCACAGTTGTGCGCTGCCTGACTCCGGTGGTGCCAGTCATGTTCAAATAGGTTAAACTATCTCCTATATAAAAAAGTAATATATAGAAACTTATCGTCTGCCACATCACGATGTCGTTGTCATGACGTGAGTCTGTCAAACATCTTTAGTTCCGATTATATTGTAATATGGCCTAACCCTAGTTTGAACTGTTTATTCTGCCTCACTGAGCCTCTGTTCCCTGAGACCCACTTAGCTCTGGTCTGTGGTATTGGCCTCTCCCCAGGCTCTGTCACAAAGGGTAATAATAAAGATGTTTTATTCATCTCCCAGGGGATGGCCTTGTTTTGCTTGTAGTATAAGAAGGGAGGGGATTGTGCAGCCATAAAAATACCAAAAATATATTTTCACACATTATTGTGAATATACATGTTGATATGATTAATTCCATTTGTGCAAATGTAAAATGTTTTCAATACCTAAGTGTGTGTAAATGGGGACCACAGCAGGGTGAGAGATAAGATGGATCCTTTCTGACAGGTTCACCGGTCTCTAAAATGTTCCTGCCAGGGCATGCCCAAATAAATGGGTTCTGAAAGCTATGATTTGAGGCTCACCCAGTCTGTTTCCATGGCAACAAAGTTTGCTGCAGTAGTGAAAAGAAAGGGAAAGGGGGGTACCTAGTCAGTTGTACAACTGAATGCATTCAACTGAAATGTGTCTTCTGCATTTAACCCAACCCCTCTGAATCAGAGAGGTGCGGGGGGCTGCCTTAAGAGGAACCAATCTGGGTCTTTGTTATGAATAGTGTGCAGTGGTGGTGTGCTGCAATGTTTACATTAGATAAGCTCCCCAAGTCGATGTTCTCTGTCAAGAAGGCTGAAATGTCTTGTAGCTAAAATGGGCATTTATTCTCATTCCAAGCCATGGCTACATTTAACTGGGCCATTTGGCTCTGATGCTCCTGGGTTTTAGGAGAATAGGACATATGAGACATTGGCTACAACTGAAGGGCACAGTGGTTGTCATCTCTTGTTCAGTACGCCAGCAAAACATAATTTTAGATGCACTTCAATATACTGTAGATGTATAATTACCCCCCCCCCCCAAGGGCTTTGACACCTTAGCTGATGACAATACATATATCTCAACTATGAAATTATCTTTGCATATTCTGGAAAAAATACATTGGTAGTGCATGATGAAGTGGATACAGTAACAGTATTGCTGCAGCAGCAGCCTCTGTAAAACCTGAAGTGGAGTTAATGTCTTTGTCGTCTGCATTTCCCCACCACCTATACTGTGAAGCGTTCCCTCTCCTTTTTTTCCGATTTCCTTTAAATGTGTAATGTACCCATCATCCAGTGGCAGTTCTAGCCGACGCTGCAAAACCACAAATACATCTCCCTCCGCTCTCCTCTCCTCTCCCAGCCGCTCTGCTTCACTCTTGGGTTTCTGATTTCACATTTGACTTTTACTTTCAGTATGAACTAAATTGACCACCAGAAATGTGAAACTTTGTATGTAAGCGACCTGCCCCCAAGGAGGTCAACGGAGACCCTGGCAGCTCAGAGCTGTGTGGTGGTGTCTTTTAGAATAAGTGGAGATAGGGAGGAGAAGGGGAGCGGTAGCGGTTTAATGAGAGCTGACGGGTGCAGGAGCAGGCATGGAGAGCAAGGCACCAGTGCCAGAGGAGGGGAGGGAGGTGTTTTGGCCCTAGGTGGCTCCCCTTGCCTGGGGACTGTCTGGGCTCTCAGGGTGGATTCATCACCGGCCGGGCCACTGCCTCTGCTGGGCCCCATTAGGATTAAGGCTGATATTTCAGGACACTAGGTCTAGGATCCCTATGGCGGAAGGGAAGTGATGTCCTCTCTGCAGCACATGGCCTACACAGTTTGCTGGGCTCTGATGGCTTATCAGCCCAATTCAGCCCAAGAACATTTTATATTGTTTAAAGTAAAGAAGCTAGTGGGAAGGACCTATTTTTTTTACAATGTTAAAACCCCCTAGAGTCGATTGACACATTTAACTTACATAACACAAAAATCCCCATCAAAATCTGTCAGTTTCAACTAGAAAAGTTATTTTTTTTGCATTTGGGGATGATTATTTTTTTTACTGTCCTTTTTGTCATTTATGAATGTGTTGACTTTTTCCAAATTTTGTTACAGTACAGGCTTATTAAAAAATTGTCCTCAATCTACACACAATAGATTGACAAAGCGAAAATAGTTTTTATTTTTATTTTGCAAATGTATTAAAAATAAAAAACTGAAATACATTATTTACATAAGTATTCAGACCCTTTGCTATGAGACTCGAAATTGAGCTCAAGTGCATCCTTGATCCATTGATCATCCTTGATGTTTCTACAACTTTATTGGAGTCCACTTGTGGTAAATTCAATTGATTGGACATGATTTGGAAAGGCACAAAACTGTCTATGTACTGTCTATATATGGTCACACTGACATAGCTCAAGAGTTCCTCTGTGGAGATGGGAGAACCTTCCAGAAGGACAACCATCTCTGCAGCAATCCACCAATCAGGCTTTATGGTAGAATGGCCAGACGGAAGCGACTCCTTAGTAAAATGCACATGACAGCCCACTTGGAGTTTGCCAAAATGCACCAAAAGGACTCTCAGGCCATGAGAAACAAGATTCTCTTGTCTAATGAAATCGAGATTTAACACTTTGGCCTGAATGCCAAGCGTCACGTCTGGAGGAAACCTGGCACCATCCCTATGGTGAAGCATGGTGGTGGCAGCATCATGCTGTGGGGTTTTTCAGTGGCAGGGACTGCGTGACTAGTCAGTATCGAGGGAAAGATGAACAGTGCAAAGTACAGAGAACCTGCTCCAGAGTGCTCAGGACCTCAGACTGGGGAGAAGGTTCACCTTTCAACAGGACAACAATCCTAAGCACACAGCCAAGACAACGTAGGAGTGGCTTCGGGACAAGTCTCTGAATGTCCTTGAGTGGCCGAGCCAGAGCCTGGACTTGAACCCGATCGAACATCTCTGGAGAGACCTGAAAATAGCTGTGCAGCGTCGCTCCCCATCCAATCTGACAGGGCTTGAGAGGATCTGCATAGAAGAATGGGAGAAACTCTCCAAATACAGGTGTGCCAAACTTGTAGCGTCATACCCAAGACTCGAGACTGTAATCGCTAACAAAGGTGCTTAAACAAAGTACTGAGTAAAGGGTTTGAATACTTATGTAAATCTGATGTTTTTATTTTTTATAAATTTGCCAACATTTCGAAAAACCTGTTTTTGCTTTGTCATTATGGGGTATTGTGTGTAGATTGATGGGGAAAACTATGTAATACATTTTAGAATAAGGCTGTAACATAACAAAATAGGGAAAAAGTCAAGGGGTCTGAATACTTTCCGAATGCAATGTACGTCAAACGGTTTTGTTATATTTCAGTCTTATGTGATGTACAGTTGAAGTCGGAAGTTTACATACACTTAGGTTGGAGTTATTAAAAATAGTTTTTCAACCACTCCACAAATTTTTTGTTAACAAACTATAGTTGTGGCAAGTCGGTTAGGACATCTACTTTGTGCATGACACAAGTAATTTTTCCAACAATTGTTTACAGACAGATTATTTCACTTATAATTCACTGTATCACAATTTCAGTGGGACAGTAGTTTACATACACTAAGTTGACTGTGCCTTTAAACAGCTTGGAAAATTCCAGAAAATGATGTCATGGCTTTAGAAGCTTCTGATAGGCTAATTGACATAATTTGAGTCAATTGGAGGTGTACCTGTGGATGTATTTCAAGGCCTACCTTCAAACTCAGTGCCTCTTTGCTTGACATAATGGGGAAATCAAAAGAAATCAGCCAAGACCTCAGAAAAAAATGTTTAGACCTCCACAAGTCTGGTTCATCCTTGGGAGAAATTTCCAAACGCCTGAAGGTACCACCTTCATCTGTACAAATAATAGTACGCATGTATAAACACCATGGGACCACGCAGCCGTCATACCGCTAAGGAAGGAGACGCGTTCTGTCTCCTAGAGATGAACGTACCTTGGTGTGCGAAAAGTGCAAATCAATCCCAGAACAACATCAAAGGACCTTGTGAAGATGCTGGAGGAAACCGGTACAAAAGTATCTATATCCACAGTAAAATGAAACCTATATCGACATAACCTTAAAGGCCGCTCAGCAAGGAAGAAGCCACTGTTCCAAAACCGCCATAAAAAAGCCAGACTACGGTTTGCAACTGCACATGGGGACAAAGATTGTACTTTTTGGAGAAATGTCCTCTGGTCTGATGAAACAAAAATAGAACTGTTTGACCATCGTTATGTTTGGAGGAAAAAGGGGGTGGCTTGCAGGCCGAAGAACACCATCCCAACTGTGAAGCAAGCATACTTCCAAAGTTGTCAAAATAGCTTAAGCACAACAAAGTCAAGGTAATGGAGTTACCATCACAAATTCTCAATCCTACAGAAAATTTGTGGGCAGAACTGAAAAAGCGTGTGCAAGCAAGGAGGCCTACAAACCTGACTCAGTTACACAAGCTCTGTCAGGCGGAATGGGCCAAAATTCAGCCAACTTATTGTGGGAAGCTTGTGGAAGGCTACCCGAAACGTTTGACCCAAATTAAACAATTTAACGGCAATGCCACCAAATACTAATTGAGTGTATGTAAACTTCTGACCCACTGGGAATGTGATGAAAGAAATAAGAGCTGAAATAAATCATTCTCTCTACTATTATTCTGACATTACACATTCTTAAAATAAAGTGGTGATCCTAACTGACCTAAGACAGGGAATTTTTACTAGGATTTAATGTCGAGATTTGTGAAAAACTGAGTTTAAATGTATTTGGCTTAGGTGTATGTAAACTTCCGACTTCAACTGTATATAAGTAAGGGATGTACGCCGACGTTCTGTACCTTGGAAATAATGGACGACGCTCCGAGTCCCTTTGCGGAGTTCATTTTTCCAAGGTAATGTACAGAACAGAAGCGTGTATCCAGCTTTTACCACAGTTTCCAAATAAAACAATATGAAACACACATTTGCCCGTAGAAATACTTATTTTCATTGATATTTAAAAAAAATTAAGAAAATGCATACTTTTTAATATTTTGCTTGCTAGAGATGCGACCCAGTCGCTCGTTTTATTATGTTCCCTTTCCATGCTCAGTGGCAACATTCTTATCGCTTGCTTGCTTTCAGCTAGCTATCTTGCTACGGCTACATAGTCACTACCTCTGCAGCCAGAAGAACAGAAAAGTAGTTGTTTTCTACTAACATTCATTTGGATACATCCATAACAATGAGCTAGCTGATAATGTTGGCATAGCTACAAAAGTTTGCCTTCTCGTCAGGACACTCGTCAGCACTGACTGTTAATTATGAGAAGATCGCATTGCATATCAAACACTAGGCTAGAAGCTGGCTAAATAGTTTGTTGCTAGCAAACCTGCCAATATGACAACCGAAAACAGCTGATCAAACTACAAACACGTGGGAGGATTTAACAGCATTGTGCCACTTACGTCACGACTGCAACAGTATGGACCATATAAATTCATGTTCATCACTCAACACGTGAAGTCTTCAGAAGCTCAAAAAGCAACGTTTTTTTCACCGTTGGACCTGCATTTACGATGTATTAAATTTTAGTTTGTGTAGTTGTTGGTTTAGCATTCTGTAACTTTGTAGAAAGTACAATCTGCGCGTATTGCATCATGATTGCAAGGGGTCCTGTTATCTGGTCTTTATGTCCATTTCTATACTGAACCAACATTTTAACTCAACATGCAACAATTTCAACGAGTTTACTGTTACAGTTCATATAAGGAAATCAGTCAGAAATCAGACAATTGCAATAAATTCATTAGGCCCTAATCTATGGATTTCACATTAATGGGCAGGGGCTCAACCATGGGTAGGCCTGGGAGGAGATAGGCCCAACCATGTGGGTGCCAGGCCCAACCATGTGGGGAGCCAGGCCCAGCCAATCACAATTCGTTTTTTTCCTCACAAAAGGGCTATATTACAGACAGAAATACTCCTCAGTTTCATAAGCTGTCCAGGTGGCTGGTCTCTGATGATCCTGCAGGTGAAGAAGCCGGATGTGGAGGTCCTGGGCTGGCGTGTTTAAACGTGGTCTACTGTTGTGAGGCGCACTGCCAAAGTCTCTAAAAACATCGTTGGAGGCGGCTTATGGTAGAGAAATTAACATTCAATTCTCTGGCAACCACTCTGGTGGACATTCCAACAGTCAGCATGCCAATTGCACGCTCCCTCAACTTGAGACATCTGCCATTGTGTTGTGTGACAAAACGGCACATTTTAGAGTGGCCTTTTATTGTCCACATCTGTGTAATGATCATGTTGTTTATTCAGCTTCTTGATATGCCACACCTGTCAGGTGGATTGATTGTCTTGGAAAAGGAGAAATACTCACTAACATATTTGTGCTGAAAAATGTATGCAATGTTTTATTTCAGCTCATGAAACATGGGACCAACACTTTACATGTTGCATTTATATTTTTGTTCAGTATAGAATGCTTTCTAGCCAATCAGAAATGAGTATTCAACAATGCTGTGGTATAAAGTGTAATATTGGGATGCAAACTCAAAATTGTGTACATTTTAACTCGGTATCTCATATGGTACAGGTGTATTCTTTTTTGTTGTTGCCCATAACCATGTCTGTGAGGTGTTTACTTTTGTTTGAAAGTAGATTTGTGTAAGACTACCAAGAAACACTCTGTGTGACCCTGATTTAGCCCACTGCAGTAAAAGGTTAAGAGAGAAAGTCTACCAGTTGGACTGTATTGTAACCTGACTAATTTAGCTGGTCTGTGTCTGTGGGTTTGTTAGAGTGCATTAAATATCTCAATGTTGCTACTGAAAGAGTTTTTTAAAGTAGGCTAACAATTGGGGAAAGGTTATGAGAGGGATGTTTCCTCTTATCCCCTCAATGGTCTGCAGTAATGAATTTCATCTAAAAGGCTAATCGACATCAGCAGGGCTACAACTCAGTGGCTCAAACAGACACAGGCTGTCCAGTGCCCTGGAGTCAGTGGCCTGCGGTCAAAGCCTAGGGGTCAGAGGTCAGCCTACAGAGAAACATTTCAGCTCTGACCATCAAACACCTGCAGATTTATGAATCATGGATATCAATGAATGCTCAATTATTTTAACAATTGAGACCAACTGAAACCCAAGTAACTTATTGTTAATCAGTGATGTGCAATTACTTTTCATTCATACATCTCCTTTTTATTTATTTGGTTGCATTTTCTATGGATGAGTTTTTCTGAGGACATTAAATGATACATACAATTGAAATGTTTGGCCTTTCTGGTATATCTCATTAAAATGTGTGATAATGACTGAGAAATTCAACACACACATACAAACACACACACACCAAGATACATCCTGCTCTGATCTGGTAGACCGTTCCAGTTGTATGTCTCAGAAGTGACTATAAAGCTTTTCTTCCTCTTAGTTAAGCAAACAGTGACTCCATACCAATGTGACATGGTTCACTGGGCTTGTATCAGAGTTACCAGAGAGTCGTTGTTTCAACAGTAGAATACTTCATCTTTCTTTGTATGTAATGTTTACGGTCCAGTAGTCTGCACCTTGTATACTTTCTGGGTCTCCAGCTCCTACCTGACTAAAGCCAAAAGGTTAGCAGGATTATGCAACTTCTGCTGTGTACCTGTTGTTATGTGTGTTTGGTGTGCTAGGTGTCTTTTTAAAAATGATTCATCTGAATTTGAGCATATTGGCAACGCAATGCAGTATTATAAGTCTGTGAGAGAATAAGAAACCTCATGTGAAACGTATTCCTCTACCCCCCATTCACTCACAAAGACAAACTCTCCAGTAATAGATCTCAAACCATGTCACAGTGAGAAAACAGCAGAAAGCAGCTTCTCCACTCGAGGCCCAATCAGACCCACAGAGATCATTTAGAGCTGCTATCCTGCAGAGGGCAGAGTTTTACTACTTGTAAATTTGAATATGCTGCTCAGAGCTCAGAGACTAGAATGCCCCCAGCCATGAGAGGACCGTTGCCGCTGCAGATTCATCTCCCAACAGACTGACTGGTACACAAAATAATTCACATTTGTGAATTGCTGTTTTTGTTGTTGGTGAAATGTAAATGGAAGGGTAACTATTTCCTCTATAGACGACATGCATGTTTGATGTCTTTTTAATGTCTTTCTGTTCACGGAGGGAGGGGGGATTGTGTAGGAATGAGGATGTTGGGTGAGAACAGAGAAAGAGAGAGAGAGATGATACACTGTGAACAGAGAGAGGCTAATTCAACGAAGCTCTCTGTGAGATGAACGAAGCGACAGGCTGGCAGCAGCCATTAAAATCTGCATAGAAATGTTATTCCATTACTTCCTCATGCAAAGGGGCCCTGCTGTGAAACATGGAGTAGAGAAGACAGCACCCGGTGAACCATGGCTCAATTCGAACCATTCTCCCAGTCTGATCCTCTTCAAGCACCTTCTTCTTGCAGGGCTCTCGTCGCGTGGCTTCTCACTGCAGTAATTGCCCGGGCAGAGCAGATGCCAGGAGATTTAATTAACTCAAATCGAC
Organism: Brachymystax lenok tsinlingensis; assembly: GCA_030435695.1. Taxonomy (NCBI): domain Eukaryota; kingdom Metazoa; phylum Chordata; class Actinopteri; order Salmoniformes; family Salmonidae; genus Brachymystax; species Brachymystax lenok. The sequence goes on along the minus strand of CM059800.1, from coordinate 18,102,020 downwards.
ATTCCAGTGTGTGCCACAGGGATTTTTTTGCCAAGCAGACTGGTAGGGCTCTTTAGAGCATGATAGAGAGGAGATAGAGTATGTCCCTATTCTACTTCAGGGTGATGAGAAACGGGTCTTTTTCAAGTCGTATTTCCCTGATAGAGCCAGAGAATGGGGAGGACAAAAAAATTAAAGTTGTATTGTCACATGGATAGGTCCAGTGAAATGTGTTGTTTTACAGTGTCCCTGGAGCAAATTAGGGTTAAGTGCCTTGCTCAAGGGCACATCGACAGACATTTCACCTTGTCTGCTTGGGAATTCAAACCAGCGACCTTTCGATTACTGGCCCAACACTCTAAATGCTAGGCTACCTGCCGTCTTCAAATGGGAGGAGAGGCAGAGAGCAAAATAAGTTCAGTACCAGTCAGCTAAGACCCAGGATGTAACCGCTCTGTGTATGTGGAACAGGAAATAAGGAGGGAGTGTAGGCCTGTTGGAAGAGAGGAGAGAGGGATGAATGGACGGGTGAGCATTCTAGAGCAGTGTGTGTCAGGTGCTTGAGCTTTGTCAGCCATGGCTCACTGCCCCTCATCACTGGTTCGGTGCCAGCAAGTTTTCCTTTCATGCCATAGGCTACTAATGAGTTTGTATTTACTATCACTGAATTACACCCAGCTCATGTAGTAATTTATTATGTGGTTACAATGAATCAGAATGCTGTTAAATGATTCATTGTGTTGTATGCAACATGTGTTGGTGACATTTTTTTAAATTATAATTCATTTACCTAGGCAGATCAGTTAAGAACAAACTCTTATTTTCAATGACGGCCTAGGAACAGTGGGTTAACTGCCTTGTTTAGGGGCAGAACAACATATTTTTACATTGTCAGCTCGGGGATTTGATCTTGCAACCTTTCGGTTATTAGTCCAACGCTCTAACCACTAGGCTACCTGCTGCCCCTAACATACCATGCATTCATATGTTGGCAGATGGGGAGAGGCATATTGTTGTTTATCAGCTAGCTCTCAGACAGATTAGTTAAATGGTGAGGATGATTTGTTCAATTAACAGAGCAGTCTCTCAGGCTGCCTACAGTATTTCATATACTGTATAAATAAGTAATGCACAGGCTTCTCATTAAGTTCCATTTAAGGCTGTATAGCCCAACTGGGAGAAAGGATGGGAAACATATGTTTTTGCCTGGAAATGTTTGTTTTGTGACCCTAAATACTTCCAATATTATTATAGAGAGATAGTGGAGAGCTTCCATTAGTGTGTTGTTCTTTGAACTGGGTGATCTGGTTTCAGAAGAAGCAATGTGGTTGAGACAAACAGGGTTTTTATGGACTCTCTATCCACTGACTATCTTCAAAGGGCCCAGGCATACCTCTCTACCAGTTCTCCTGCTTCCCACTGTTTTACACCTCCTCTCCTGAACATCCCAAGCAGCCAAACTTCAAGCGTGAACTTGAATAACCTGGCACCTCATGGGGTATAACAAGAGGTATCCCGTCACACAGTGGAAAGATTATGTTTTCCATAATTTAGTGTTGGAGAACAGGAGTGCCTACCGTTTCTTCAGAGGCTCCCACGAAGGCTGAGCGGTGGATTTATTCTGCCCTGGCAGAGGTATTAAGTGTCCACATCCCTGCATTCTCCAGCCTTGTTTTCTTTTAATAAACCTCTGCTGGGCCTCTCTGCTCTGCCTGCCGTCAGGCTCTCTTGAGACAGACTAGCTGGTACTGGACCTGTGTTGGTGAGCTTGGCAGGGGAGGACAGAACATTCTAGTCTTTGGCAGTCTCGGGGTGCCCCCTTTTCCTTGGCAGGGGAGGGAAGAACTTTCTAGTCATTGGCAGTCTTAAGGTGCCCCTTTCCCCCCTCTGGATGAGCTTCACCCTGTGGATAAGATGAGGGTGCAGAGCCAGGTTTCACAGGACAGGAGCCAGTTAGCACAGGACCACACCTGTAGATGTTGGCACGGATGTTGGCACGATCATAACAATGTCTGACCTTCTGGTAGATTGTATTGTACATACACCTAAGTGTATAGATAGACCACTGAAACACTCTTCTTAAGGCCAGGTCACAGCCACAATTCACTTTGACACTACACTGTGTGAGACATGGTCGGGTTGGATTCTCTCCTCTTGATGTGATCGACCACGACGACTTCCGAGGGAAGTAACTAAAAAAGGAAGGACATTGAGACAGTCTGTGATCCTCATCCAGTGTGTCAGGTGGTGGGACATGCCTGTGTGGAAAAGAACACCTGCAGTGCCAAGTCTTTGACAAGTGCCAAGTCTTTCCCAAGTGTGTCCAGTAATGACTAATGTCCTACAAAGCGAACCGCTTAGAGTGGTTACCTCATTCTAGAAGTGCTGCTGCTGTTCTGGTCCACTGGGGAGGCTGCTGAATGCATTGGAGAGATGGAGACCCATCATGCCGCTGATGGTTTTCGCCTAATGGTGGTGACACATAAATAAAGCAGCGGACCAATGGACTGAATTGATTTCCAGAAGAATTGAGAAGTGGTGGAAATTGATGGCTCTGCCTGGCTTTAGAGAGTGCAGTAAATCATTCCCTGTCTGATTTTGTTTTTCTCTCTTTCTACTGTTTTACTGTTGCTCCTTTTGACCGTGAACCCTCCTTCCTTGTAGTCTTATTTGTTTACCTCTTCTTTTCTTTTTTCTGTCTTCCATCCTCATTGTTTTTCTTGACCACGTTCATTAGTTTTCTCCCTCGCTCTTTCTTCTGCCGCTTGCTGGAAATGGACCAGACCCTAATACCGCAGCACTGACTTTCTGGAATTTGCTCGACTCATTTTCTTTCCGGAGTGGCCAAAGTATGAGCGATAGGAGGAGATAACTTGAGGCAGAACTGGCTTACATTGGAAATAATAGCATAGCTGATCTCACAGTGGTGGGAGCCTGACTCTCTAGTAGTCAGAATTTGATTTCAAACAGGGCACCAGACAGTGACAGGGCCTGAGGTGATGGAGTCTGTGGTAGAGGCTGGTGTGAATTACAGTGCCTGCAAAGTAGATAATTTATGCAGGTGATTACAGTATGTCTTTGCCTGACCGTGTGTGACTGACTGACTCCCCAACGCATTGATCTGATCCCAGACCTGCTTGATCTGCTTGTCCAGGAGATCACTCCCGACTGAACTCCACTGTCCTTTAATCCAGCCCTCTGACTCACTTATAGGTTTAATCCCACCATGTATGTGTTGTGTAGCTCCAGGTCCACACACCGTTTGGCACAGATGTACTGTACGTTCAGCCTCCATGCTGCGTGTAGTGTGTGTATTAGTAACTTATTCGTTGCTGCACGCGTGCAGGTGCACTGACCTCAGGGCAGACCAGGGCTCACGCAGAGTAGAGCAGAGCATAGCAGCAGTGTTTTTTTGATTTCCGCTCATCCACAGCGACCGACTGCCTGGGTGCTCCGGCATTCCACACAGTCCATTGGAATTAAGGGAGAGGCTTGTGGAAAACCAGGGTATGCAGTGAGGAATGCCTCTGTTATCTCAGGGAGGGAGCAGGGGGGGCCGGGGGCCGGGGCCCCTTCAATCCGCTATGCAGGGCCATCTAGGGGGGTCCAGCCGGCCTGTCATCAAAGGTTTCGTCACCTCCACTCCTGATTGGCTTAGCCTGGCCAGAGAGGTGCCCGTGCCCCAATCAGAGCGCTTCCGAACTCTCATTTTAGAACTGCTGCTTTTTAAATCAATACCAGCGCTCCTATCAGTGATGGTGATATCTGAAGTATCACAGGGCCTTCATGGATATCAGACAAGGTTTGCTCTACTCTGTCTGGATCACTCACTGAGCCTGGGTGGTAGTGGTGGGAAGGGGGCACTGGAGGGAGGGACTGAGCACAGTACACTGAGCTAAGGGAATGTCACATTGTTTTAAGTTAGGGTTTGGGCATAGTCGTTTTCCATTGTTTGGATAGTTTGAGGTTGTTTTACTTTTTGATGTTAGCTGTTGTTGTAAATATGTATAATTAAAATTGGGATGTGGAAATGTTTAATTAATGTTTTCGGAAGGAAGAGTTTTCTTTATTGAGAGACCACAACGACATTTGCGTTGTTGTTTATGCACTGAAATATTAATTTGAGGTGTGAGAAAAGAGTACACTAAGAACATTTCAATATTCCGTTTTTTTCTCATTATTTAAGTTATATTGCCCTGAAGCTGCTCTTGAGGAGTGTCTTTAAAATATTTTTTAACATGTTGTGTTACACCGTGTTTTACATTATAGTTACTGAGTAAATAAAACACATACTTATTTGATATATTTGTACATTGCTCATCACTCGGGGCTCCCGAGTGGCGCAGCGGTCTAAGGCACTGCATCTCAGTGCTTGAGGCGTCACTACACACACCCTCCAGTGCCCCCTTCCCACCACTACCACCCAGGCTCAGTGAGCAATAACGTATCCAGACAGAGTAGAGCAAACCTTGTCGATTCCAGGCTGTATCACAACCGGACGTTATTGGGAGTCCCATAGGGCGGTGCACAATCGGCCCAGCGTCTTCTGGTGTAGGCCGTCATTGTAAATAAGAATTTGTTCTTATCTGACTTGCCTAGTTTAAATAAAGGTTACATGTTTAAAAAAAAAAAAATGGGCAAATATATAAATTGAGCTACACACAATACCCCATAATGACAAACCTAAAACAGGTTTTTAGACATTCCCCCAAAAAAGAAATACCTTATTTACATAAGTATTCAAACCCTTTGCTATGGGACCCCTTTGCTATCAGGTGCAAGTCCAGGCTCTGGTTGGTCCACTCAAGGACATTCAACACTCCTGCGTTGTCTTGGCTGTGTGCTTAGAGTTATTGTCTGTTGGATGGTGAACCTTCCCCCCAGTCTGAGGTCCTGAGGGCTCTGGAACAGGTTTTCATCAAGGATCTCTCTGTACTTTTCTCCGTTTGTCTTTACCTCAATCCTGACTAGACTCCCAGTCCCTGCCACTGAAAAACATCCCCACAGCATGATGCTGCCACCACCATGCTTCACCGTAGGGATGGTGCCAGGTTTCCTCCAAACGTGATGCTTGGCATTCAGGCCAAATAGTTCAATCTTGGTTTCATTAGACCAGAAAATCTTGTTTCTCATGGTCTGAGAGTCCTTTGGGTGCATTTTGGCAAACTCCATGTGCTGTCGTTTGCCTTTCACTGAGGAGTGGCTTCCATCTGGCCATTCTACCATAAAGGCCAGATTGGTGGAGTGCTGCAGAGATGTTTATCCTCTGGAAGGTTCTCCCATCTCCACAGAGGAACTCTGGAGCTCTGTCAGAGTGACCATTGGGTTCTTGGTCACCTCCCTGACTAAGGCCCTTCTCAGTTTGGCCGGGCGGCCAGCTCTAGGAAGAGTCTTGGTGGTTCCAAACTTATTCCATTTAATAATGATGGAGGCCGCTGTGTTCTTGGGGACCTTCAATGCTGCAGAAATGTTTTCGTACTCTTTCCCAGATCTGTACCCCGACACATTCCTATCTCTGAGCTCTACGGACAATTCCTTCGACCTCATGGCTTGGTTTTTGCTTTGACATTCACTGTCAACTGTTGGACCTTATATAGACAGGTGTGTGCCTTTCCAAATCATGTCCAATCAATTGAATTTACCACAGGTGGACACCAATCAAGTTGTATAAACTTCTCAAGGATGATCAATAGAAACAGGATGCACCTGAGCTCAATTTCGAGTCTCATAGCAAAGTATCACATTTCAGGTGGAGACAAGCACAAAGACAGGTGAAACAAGTCAGGGTGTGACAGCAAAGAGCCTGAATACTTATGTAAATAAGGTATTTCAGTTTTACATTTTTAATACATTTGCAAAAATGTCTAGAAACCTATTTTCGCTTTGTCGTTATGGGGTATTAATTTATTTATTTATCAGGTGGTGCTGCAGCACCCTCAGCACCCCTACTTCCTGTGGCTATGGAAATATGACACATACAGAGCAGCACTAGCAATATGGAATATCGACACCTGCATATAATATAACACACAACCTGAGCAGTCTTCAGATTTCAGATTGGGGAGAAGAATGCTTGAGATGAAAGTGAGCACTGCATTCGATCGTGTGAGAACAAATGCTGTAGAAAAGCCATAAGCCACACAGCTCTATGTAACACCAAACAGTAGCCTCTACAGTGGTTATGTTGCATCTGCTGGTGTTAACAGGTTCACTTGGCTGAGGGACAAACTATACTGCATTTTGTCTGTGTGCTCTGCATTTCTCTCACAATCAATACAGCCTAAGAGGATCCCTCACTCTATAGCATATCCTTATTAAGAGAAGGATTTGTAAATTTCCTTGACATTATTGGTGAACGATAAAATCACACAGGTTGCGGAAAACATGAGTGCCAGCCCCAACCACAGCCCTTTCTCCAGCCCCATCACCAGCCCCTGCTCCAGCTCCAACATCAGCCCCTCTCCAGCCCCTGCCCCTTCTCCAGCCCCTGCTCCAGGTCCAATTCCCAGCCCATTCTCCAGTCCCTACTCTAGCCTCAACCCCACCCCCCCTCTAGGCCTTTAACTGGCCCAAACCCCAGCAAGCAGAAAGAGGAAAACAACTCAATCACTCTCTCCTCCCTGTGCCCAGACAGCCTCTGACAAGAGAATCTTCCATGGGCCCATCACTTACTGTAAATACCCAGCATTCAGCAGCATGCCCATACTGAGAAATCATTTGTGCCAGGAGATCCATTTAAAAATATAAATAAATAAATATGAAAACAGCTTTACAATGGGATAGATCCACACGTAAAGTGACAAATCACGGAAGCCGGGGTACAGAAGCAATCAACAAAGCAGTTCAGCCAAGCCTGAATTCAAACAATAACGACACACATAGTTTACACATTTAAAAATATATAACTGGATTATAGCTCCCGTCCAAATGTTGTGAATTATATATATTCATGTCATAGTCACCAGTCAACTCCATTACACTCAAAAGTTACTTAAACTTCAACCAGTGAATGCTAGTTATGCTGTCTATTCTACCAGTTTGTCTCAATGAGTGTTAGCATGCTAATAGCAGACCCTGCACATGAAAAATGTATATATTTTTAAGTGGTATTGTCACGCCTGCTCCAGCTCTCCCTCTGCCGCTCGACGGCGCCAGACTGCCTTCATTACGCACACCTGTCACCATCGTCACGCGCACCTGCGCTTCATTGGATCCGCCTGGATTCCATCACTATGTTGATTGCCCCTCCTATATCTGTCTGTTAGACCCCCGTGTCAGCATTAATGTCGTTGTGTGTTCCTGTTCAGACGCTGTCCTGTCCTGTTCCATGTCCATGGTTAATTACACTACCGTTCAAAAGTTTGGGGCCACTTGGAAATGTCCTTGTTTTTGAGAGAAAAGCACATTTGTTGTCCATTGAAATAACATCAAATTGATCAGAAATACAGTGTAGACATTGTTGATGTTGTAAATGACTATTGTAGCTGGAAACGTCTGATTTCTAATGAAATATCTACATAGGCATACAGAGGCCATTATCAGCAACAATCACTCCTGTGTTCCAATGGCACGTCGTGTTAGCTAATCCAAGTTTATCATTTCAAAAGGCTAATTGATCATTACAAAACCCTTTTGCAATTATGTTAGCACAGCTGAAAACGGTTGTGCTGATTTAAAGAAACAATTAAACTGTCCTTCTTTATACTACAGTGGCTTGCGAAGGTATTCACCCCCTTGGCATTTTTCCTTTTTTGTTGCTTTACAACCTGGAATTAAAATAGATTTTTGGGGGGGTTTGTATCATTTGATTTACACAAAATGCCTAACACTTTGAAGATGCAAAATATTTTTTATTATGAAACAAACAAGAAATAAGACAAAAAAACTGAACTTGAGCATGCATAACTATCCACTCCCCCCCCAAAGTCAATACTTTGTAGAGCCAACCTTTTCAGCAATTACAGCTGCAAGTCTCTTGGGGTATGTCTCTATAAGCTTGGCACATCTAGCCACTGTGATTTTTGCCCATTCTTCAAGGCAAAACTGCTCCACCTCCTTCAAGTTGGATGGGTTCCTTCCCAGTCTCAAATCTCTGGAAGACTGAAACAGGACATCGGCCCATCGGCAGGGCCTGGAAAACTGGTCAGAATTGAAGGAATGATGGATGGCGCTAAATATATGGAAATTCTTGAGGGAATCCTGTTTCAGTCTTCCAGAGATTTGAGACTGGGGCGGAGGTTCACCTTCCAGCAGGACAATGATCCTAAGCATACTGCTATAGCAACACTCGAGGTGTTTAAGGGGAAACAATGTCTTGGAATGGCCTAGTCAAAGCCCAGACCTCAATCCAATTGAGAATCTGTGGTATGACTTAAAGATTGCTATAGATAGTTATGCACGCTCAAGTTTTCAGTTTTTTTGTCTTATTTCTTGTTTGTTTCCCAGTAAAAAGGTTTTGCATTTTCAAAGTGGTAGGCATGTTTAAATAAAATGATACAAACCCCCCAAAAATCTATTTTAATTCCAGGTTGTAAGGCAACAAAATAGGAAAAATGCCAAGGGGTGAAAACTTTCACAAGCCACTGTATCTGACATTTCAAACAACATTCCCAGCTAATGAGAAAACAGTCATGGTATTTCATTGAAGAGAATGAAAAATGTTTAACAAGGCACCCTTGGGGCTAATTTGAATGTGCGCCAACGGCAGATTTTGTGGGATTTTTACATCCATACCACAGTATGACCCATGTGTCCACAGTGAAATGTCGCTCTGGTACTATGGTACACCGTAGAGATGAATAAGTAGGGGATTCACAATTAGGGTTGCAAAGAGTCGTAAATTTCCAGACATTTTCCATGGGAAGTTACGCCCTGGAATTTCTGGAATTTTGCTTCAATTTGTCAAAAAAGTTAGCTTATAACAGTGAACCTTTTTTGTGGGGTACAAATAAGGCAATTCTAGGTCTTGTGGCATATTTTGATTAAACTCCCCAATTCAATGGAATTGCAACCCTCTGCATGCACAGTGCATTCTTCCATCACATGTGCTGTGCACTCTTCCATCACACTCTTCCATCACATGAGATGCTATTGAGCCCACCCTACTACACTGTCTGAGCCAAGGACTACATGCTTTCTGGTAAGTTTTGATTACAATACTGGGTGGGGTGAATACATTTTATATGACATACATTCTTTTTTGTTAACTAGTAAATAGTTGCCTATAGGAAAGTGTGTTTAAATCATTTCTAACTTGTTAACAATTTCTGCTAGTTAGTTTTTGCTAACATGTGGGTTTTAGCTTGATTGAGCCTGCTAAGTTTCCATACTCACCTGTTTCCATACACGTTTCATTTAAAAATATATATCTTACAAAGGAGTTGTTTAATCTAACTGCTTAACTATTTATCTGTACATGGAATTGTATTATTTATTTTTTTTACTCATTTGTTTCTAATCTTTACAGGAAAATGCCATGGGCACCATCTGATGTGTGGAGACATTTCACTGCAGCTAATGTAGAAGGAAAAGCTGTGTACATTTGCAAATCATATGTGAAGAATGCAATAAAGATGCAGAATCATCAATCATTTGGCCAAGTGCATAAAGTTCCCTCAACGCTCACAACAAGCAACCTCTGACAAAAGTTCCCCTACTTCTATTCATGGTGAAAATGAAGGGACAACAGACACACCGGTCTCTACATTGCAGATGAGCTGAAGGCAGTCATCAATGACCGTGGACCACAGAAGGTATTTGCACTGGTGACAGACAATGCTGCGAACATGAAGGCTGCTTGGTCTAAAGTGGAGGAGTCCTACCCTCATATCACACCCATTGGCTATGCTGCCCATGCATTGAATCTGTTCATGGACAGCATGGCACTGAAAACAATGGATACACTCTACAAGAGAGCCAAGGAAATGGTTAGATATGTGAAGGGTCGTCATGGTATAGCAGAAATCTCCCTCACCAACCATCGTGAGAAGAATAAGAGCACCACATTGAAGCTGCCCAGCAACACCCGTGGGGGTGGGGTTGTCATCATGTTTGACAGTCTCCTGGAGGGGAAGGAGTCTCTCCAAGAAATGGCCATATCACAATCTGCTGATATGAACAGCCCCATCAAGAGGATCCTCCTGGATGATGTATTTTGGGAGAGAGTGGTAAGCAGCCTGAAACTCCTGAAACCTATAGCAGTAGTCATTGCATGGATTGAGGGAGACAATGCCATCCTGTCTGATGTTCAGACTCTGCTTGCAGGTGTAAGAGAAGCAATCCGTACTGCCCTACCCACTTCACTGTTGCTCCAAGCAGAGGAAACTGCAGTTCTGAAATACATCAAAAAGTGTGAAGACTTCTGCCTGAAGCCCATACAATCCTCAAGCGTACATGTTGGACCCCAAGTGTGCTGGCAAGAGCATCCTGTCAGGTGCAGAGATCAACAAGGCCTAATGTGTCATCACTACCGTGTCTCGCCACCTTGGCCTGGATGAGGGTAAGGTTCTTGGCAGTCTGGGGAAGTGTACTTCCAAGCAAGGGCTTTGGGATGGAGATGCAGTATGGCAGTCGTGCCAACATATCTCATCAGCCACCTGGTGGAAGGGACTTTGTGGACCTGAGGCTCTTTCCCCTGTTGCCTCCATCATCCACCAAATCCCACCAACATCAGACGCCTCAGAGCGCAACTGGTCCTTGATTGGGAACACACACACCAAAGCACGCAACAGGCTGACCAATACAAGGATTGAAAAATTGGTGGCCATCCGGGCAAATTTGAGGCTTTTTGAGCCTGACAACGAGCCATCCTCAACAAGGTTGGAAAGTGACAGTGAAGATGAGGCCTCAGAGTCCGATGTTCAAGAAGTGGACATTGAGGAGGTCCGGGGAGAAGACATGGAAACCTGAGAGGAAGACAACCAAAGCTTTAGTTTCTAGACTATCATTTTACAGATGAATGTTGAAAACGAAATTGGGAGATGCGATGGATCATTGGGGATAATTCAATATTACCTTTCTTTTGTTGTTTAGTGAAATCATCCCATGTCAACTCATTGAATTAAAGTTCAATTCATAACTACATTTTGTATTTATTTTTTCTATTGGAAGGATTCAATAATTTGCAATTGTCTACTTATGATAAGGTAAAATGTTTATGTTTCTGTCTCCATATGATATGGTAAATATATCCAATCCAAAAAACATCTACATTTAAATGGTATTAACATTAATTTGCATATATTTCCGTTAATTCCCATATATTCCCGTTAATTCCCATATATTCCTGTTAATTCCCACGGAAAGTTTCCACCTCTGAATGTTCCCCAAAATGTGCAACCCTATTCACAATTACATCATTTCTTTGAGCATTTGGAAAAAACAACTAGAAATCAACATACACTAGCAGACATGTTAATAATGACCTCAACATTATCCTGCAATAATAAAAAGGCATAGATCAGCTGCCTGTCCTCCCCAATGACTGTATGGTCCTTTTCATGCGTGATGGGAAACCTGAGGTATGATTAGACCTCCTCTGGGGCGTTGCCTCATACCTCATATCTCAGGCCTCTGAGGTAGTAAAGGCAGTGGGGTGGAGTTTGTGGGTTTATTAGGAGCTGCAGAGTTGATCTCATTCTCTCCCTCTCCCTCTCTCTGTCTGTCACTCATTCTCTCTCTCCCTTGCCCCCTCTCAGTTCTCTGAGGACTTTTCCTCCAGGGCTAGCTGTGACTCAGTCAGACTGCCTTTAAAAATGTCATTGTCAAGCTGAACTCCAGTGTGTAATCCAGTATGACCTACCCTCTAGACTCCTGTACTTGCACATTTTTAGACAGTGAGTAACTGAATGACAGCTGAAATGTTTGCATGCCAGTCGTATGCCTTTGCATAATGTTCCCAATAAAGGGTTATTGGAAATTATGATCTGTTTGGTTCACAATGCATGTACTGTTTTTTTTTTTTTTACTGCCAAGGGGCACAACCACTCTAAGGGAGTTGTCTTTAGAAAATCAACAGGGATCCTTCAACATTGCTTTCTTTGATTTCACTGAAAGGATTTTCTCAGTTCAGGAAACTTCAAATTGACAAAATGAAGTATCCTTTCATGTAGCGACTGCCTCCATCTCTCTCTCTGTGTTGTCTTCTCTCTGTACACAGAACTCTGCTCTGTTTGTGTTCTGTCCCAGCGTTGTCATTTCCATGTGTTGTTTAGATGTCACATGGTCCAGCCTGTAGCACTGTTTGACACAACGAGGCCCCAGTTGATAGGTGCAGGCATACTGATGCCGATAACATCTCCATGCAAATTCTGTTTGCTCTAAATGGGAGTCGGGGAAATCCGTCTGAATTGTGTCAGAGATGTGACAAAGACACCAGAGAGACAGGAGCAAATGATGATTATCCAGTAACCGCTATTTTTGTGTTTAATTTAAAGTACTATTGTGTTTTTGAATTATCCTTCATGCACAGTGTTGAGTGTACGTGATTGGTTCCGGTGTTTTTTTTCAATGGGTGATTGAGTTGCATACTCTCAGAGTCTCATCACGTCTACTTGTGGAAGAGCCGTATGAGCATATTTGTGTATCTGCACATGTGACGTGAGAACACAGGAACTGTCTATATGCTCTGGCATAGGATAGTGTAAAGCCCCGGTCAGACCAGCTCTGACGGCCAGGCCACAGCCCCCTATCCCCCTAGACCCCACCCAGAGGTCTGTGGCTTAGAGCTGCTTTTAGGGAAGATCCTTTTCTGCTGAGTTCATCAGGCTCGTCCCTTTGAGCACGGAGCCGACGGACAGCCTTGTGGCCCTTTCTCTCTTTTCATGCGACAAATGTGCTAAAACAGCAGTCCGTAATCACTTGGCATTAGGAACCGTTGTGTGAGGCATTAGCGGTTAGAATTGACCGGTGGGACGTTATAAAAATGAGTCTGACACTGAACACCAAAGCTGATGAGGTTTGATCCTGGCAGTGGAAGGGAGGGGGATTAAACAGAGCGCACTGGGGCTTTAGCAGGGTCCCATCCCATGATGCCTCTGGTCTGCCGCTGTGTCCCTGCTCTCTGACTGTCATGCCAGGACCAGGCAGGCCCACGCCATCCTGACTAGCTCTCTTTTACCTCGCTCTTGTTTCCACAAAGGCTCCTGCCTTATTTTAACAAAGAGGCATGGCTACATATTTATGGGAGGGACATCTTATGTAATAAGCGAAGGTTGACAATATTACACCCGAGTGATGGAGGAGTGTATAGCCTATACTGAACTGTGATTAGAGGATGAGATTTTGTCCCTATAGATCCCTTCCCTGGAGATGTAGAAGTCAAATGAACTGTGTTTGAGAGATAATTAACTATCTCTAATTGAACACCTCTGCACATGCTTAGTGGCCCAGACTGTCAGTGTAGAGAGAGGGGGGAGACAGATAGAGGGAGAGCGAGTGAGTGCTCCTATCCATGTTCACACAAGGGACTCAGTACGGTGGGTCGATGTCAATGAGGGCTGCATTCCAACCATGTGCACTGCAGATTTGATTTGGGTCCCTGCGCTGAGTGTTTTCACTCAATCGCTGACGGGGCAGGTCTGCACATCAGAACTGGGGTTTAATCATGGCTCTCCTTTGACATTATCAGAGTTTTATCAGCAGAGTTTACTGTGAATCCATCCATGTACCACTAAATCACATGCACTGCCCATCACCTTTCAATTGGGAACCTAACTCAATTTAGTTTACTAAACTTATTTTCCCTCTGCTAGGTATTCAGAACATTTCCACTGTACCCCATTTGTCTTTTACTGTTTATCCTCATGGAGTGTAAATGATCAGTATTTTTCTCTCCTGTCTAAAGCGCTCCTCTTCCTCCCTGTGTGAGTTCTGACCAGTAGCCTCATGGTGTTGGAATGCCCCAGTGACAAGTAGTACCATGAGAACAAAAACTATACAGTATCACAGAGCAGAGGGCTCCTTAACAGCTTCTACCCCCAAGCCATCAGACTGCTGAACAGTTAACAAAATGGCTACCTGGACTATTTGCATGTTTTTTACACAGCTGCTACTTGCTGTTTATTATCTGTTTATAGTCACTTTAACCCTACTTACGGAAGTTTACATACACCATAGCAAAAATACATTTTAACTCCGTCTTTCAAAATTCCTGACATTTAATCATAGTAAAAATGCCCTGTCTTAAGTCAGTTAAACCACTTTATTTTAAGAATGTGAAATGTCAGAATAACTTGTGTCAAACCTTTCGGGTAGCCTTCCACAAGCTTCCCACAATAAGTTGGGTGAATTTTGGCCCATTCCTCCTGACAGAGCTGGTGTAACTGAGTCCGGTTTGTAGGCCTCCTTTCTCGCACACACTTTCAGTTCTGCCCACACATTTTCTATGGGATTGAGGTCAGGGCTTTGTGATGGCCACTCCAATACCTTGACTTTGTTGTACTTAAGCCATTTTGCCACAACTTTGGAAGTATGCTTGGGGTCATTGTCCATTTGGAAGACCCATTTGCGACCAAGCTTTAACTTCCTGACTGATGTCTTGAGATGTTGCTTCAATATATCCACATAATTTTCCCTCCTCATGATGCCATCTATTTTGTGAAGTGCACCAATCCCTCCAGCAGCAAAGCACCCCCACAACATGATGCTGCCACCCCCGTGCTTCACGGTTGGGAGGGTGTTCTTTGGCTTGCAAGCCTCCCTCTTTTTCCTCCGAACATGGCCAAACAGTTCTATTTTTGTTTCAACAGACCAGAGGGCATTTCTCCAAAAAGTACAATCTTTGTCCCCATGTGCAGTTCCAAACCGTGGTCTGGCTTTTTTATGGCGGTTTTGGAGCAGTGGCTTCTTCCTTGCTGAGCGTCCTTTCAGGTTATGTCGATATAGGACTCGTTTTACTGTGGATATAGGTACTTTTGTACCTGTTTCCTCCAGCATCTTCACAAGGTCCTTTGCTGTTGTTCTGGGATTGATTTGCACTTTTTGCACACCAAAGTACGTTCATCTCTAGGAGACAGAACGCGTCTCTTTCCTGAGCGGTATTACGGTTGCGTGGTCCAATGGTGTTTATACTTGCATATTATTATTTGTACAGATGAACGTGGTACCTTCAGGCGTTTGGAAATTGCTCTCAAGGATGAACCAGACTTGTGGATGTCTACAATTTTCTTTCTGAGGTCTTGGCTGATTTCTTTTGATTTTCCAAGGATGTCAAGCAAAGAGGCACTGAGTTTGAAGGTAGGCCTTGAAATACATCCACAGGTACACCTCCAATTGACTCAAATGATGTCAATTAGCCTATCAGAAGCTTCTTAAGCCATGACATCATTTTCTGGAATTTTGCAAGCTGTTTAAAGGCACAGTCAACTTAGTGTAAACCTTCTGACCCACTAGAGTTTTGATACAGTGAAATAATCTGTCTGGGAAAAATTGTTGAAAAAATTAATTGTGATGCACAAAGTAGATGTCATAACCGACTTGCCAGAACTATAGTTTGTTAACAAGAAATTTGTGGAGTGGTTGAAAAACGAGTTTTAATGACTCCAATCTAAGTGTATGTAAACTTCCGACTTCAACTGTACATATTACCTCAATTACCTAGACTAACCTGTACCCCTGCACATTGACTCGGTATGGGTACCCCCTGTATATAGCCTCGTTATTGTTATTTTATTGTGTAACTTTTTTACCTTAGTTTATTTAGTAAATATTTTCTTTACTCTATTTTAATAAAACTGAATTGTTGATTTAAGGGCTTGTAAGTAAGCATTTCACAGTAAGGTACACACCTGTTGATTTACGTGCTTGTAAGTAAGCATTTCACAGTAAGGTATACACCATGTGAGAAATACAATTAGATTTGATTTGATTTAATGGACTACACTCCTCCTGTCTCACTGTGAAGGGAGGGATCCCATGGATGGGACACATACTGTATAACCCACCTCAGTCTCACCACTCCTCTCCCATCTTCCTCCCTTTTCTTCTCTTCCTCCTCCTCTTCTCGTCATAGGACAGTGCAACTAACTTCCAACTCAGGGCAGGACAGTGTGACTAACTTCCAGATTTTTCTCTTCCAGATTTAGATGTTTCACTGCTCGTGAGTGTTTGTGTTTATGCCTGCAACCAGAATTGACTTTTTGAAGCTGTAATTATTTTTATTTTGAAAAAGAGAGAGAGATCTGTTTGCCGTCTCAGGATACCTACAGTAATGTCCATCTGGTGATATTTTATGATTTAAGGCAAGAAAACCACCTGTCAAGAAACACTGGCTGGGATGGTTACTGTGCCATGCTATATTATTGACCCTCAGAGCTCTGTGCATTTTTACAGTGTGTTGATTTCAGACACTGCAGCCTTGGAATAGAATGATGTAAAGTGCTGCTTCTGTCCACTGTGTGAATTTAACGTTTTGACTGATGACTCCATGGAATAGAAACAGTTTCAGGTGTTTTTGTCAGGTGTGCTCATTGAACTGTTCCAGCCATGACATACAGATAGGGGCCACTGAGGAATGTCCTTGTTTATCCCACTGTATGCCCTTGTCCAATGCACCCACCCCCCATCTCTCTCCCTCCCTCTCTCCCACTGCTCAGGGCCCACCCCTCTGCCGCTCCTCCACCTTCTGAAGTACCGTACACGTGCTGCTCTACAGTATCGACCCCTGGGCTCTCTCTCTCTCTATAATGAAAAGGTTAGCTACTGAATCACTCCAGATAAAGGTGAGAGAGCAGGTCCTTGAATTACAATCAGAGCAGAACAGAATTAACTTCCCTGTCCAAGATAAAGGCTTTGTACTGCCTGGTCCTTGTGTGTGTGTGTGTATGTGTGTGTGTGTGTGTGTGTGTGTGTGTGTGTGTGTGTGTGTGTGTGTGTGTGTGTGTGTGTGTGTGTGTGTGTGTGTGTGTGTGTGTGTGTGTGTGTGTGTGTGTGTGTGTGTGTGTGTGTGTGTGTGTGTGTGTGACAGTAAGAGTTATGGCCTGTGTTCTGAAACAGCTGCAGCTCAAGTTTCAGTGAAGACAGTTAGCAGTAGATGTGAAAGTGACATTTGACACGTAATTGACTTGTAATTGAATTCTAGCGAGGACTGAGGATTTAGTTATGTTTTGCAGGGTAAAATGTGGATTTCATGCCGCTGTGTGACGGTAATACAATTTTACGTGCACTGTCTCAGGAATTAGTGGTCATTGTGAGTGAAGACGAATGAGCTAAGCACTGGGGGACCGCTGGACCTTGACCACGTCATTATGTCAATATAGCCATGGCGTGCGTGCCTGCATGTGTATGCATGCTTGTTAAGCTCCCTCCCTCAGGAAATACCAGAGGAACCCCTCCTTGTGTCCCATCCTGTTTCCCCCAGCTCCATGCCTATAGCCGCCCTTCCAGGCTAAAACGTACACACATACACAAAAACAAATACACACACAACACGAAAACACACACGTTAGTATAGGCAACACTTCTCACGAAAGGAGAGCTCCTCTTTTTGTTTTGTCTTTCACATCACTGCATTACAGGAGACAGCCATTAGCAGCAGCCCAGACTTTTTAACTGTTGTTTTTATGACACTAACTCTTTAGCGCGTCACATTGAACACATTAACCTGTTACAGTAAAGGTAACAGTACAGCTTCTCTCATCCTGGAGGTCTCTGTGAGGGGGGACTGGTAGGTTCCCTCCCCTCTGCCCATGTCAGTGATAATGTGAGGGAAATGTTATTCCAGTGGAACTGTAACACCTCAGCCTACAGAGTGGTGTTTACTGATGTCCTAGACTCCCAGCAGCAGTCTGGAACCACCCTCTCCCAGGACAGTGAAAAACAAGCAGCATTTTCCCAGAATAATCCTCCCAATTACCTTCCAGGAAGAAGCTCTACTTTTTTCTCCTTTATTTATGAAGGACCTGTCCTGCAGAGAGTATTTACACACTGTTGTTGCTGGTAAAGAATAGGTGTTTCCTGCCTCTGCACTCCCCACGCATCATTTCTGCTGATACTGCAGTGCCAGGAAGATTTGAATGAAGTCTCTGGACATTTAAGGTGCTACTACACAGAGTTGCACATGATGTGTGTATGTTTGGGTGGGCGTTTCTCGGACAACCCTCTGATTGGGCTCCACACTGTTGTCATTAGTGTTGTCATCCACAACAGCAAGTTTTACAGGAAGTCAGTCATTGTCAGCAGACTGGAGCACACAGTGTGCTTTTTTAAACCTTAAGGACAATAAGGAACAGTCCTGAAATGTCAATAAACATGATTGTGTTTTGTATCCCCTAGCGTTCTCATTGTATAATGTACATTAATTGACTTTGATTTCAGTTCACTTTTTATTGTCCCTGTCTGGTTAAATTATTGACATCCGTGTCTGAAAAGATAGAGGGTTATCACAGTATAGAGAAAATGATTACGCCAAGTGCTTAGTATGAAACATTTCCGCACAGTATGTACCATTGCTTCACCATTTGGAGGAAAACAAATGTAGAACTGCAGACATTGTGATGAGCATGTTATATTTACCGTAATAAATAGTTATATTAATGCCATTTAGAAATGTCTCAACAATGAGGCAAAGGTCACATTGTTTCTCATGGAGTATTTACTGCCTCGTAAATTCAATAAAATGCACTCTGGGATCTTCAGAGCATTGTTTTCAATTTCACTCTCTCGTTGTAACGCAAACAATGGGATCACGTCATCAACTCTAAATAGCACAGCTAACTTGGGAAGAAACCACATTTAGATACGCCACTCACTTAGTTTCAAACTCATTAAAGTATTTTCCAATCTCCGGAATGTATAATTAATCTCGCACAGAAATAGAATATTTTGAGCATAACGATAAGGCTCATTTGAAGTGATGGTTACCTCCTCTTGCCACTCCCAGTTGCGTTGCTGGGGAGGCTATTAGTGAGTATGCTCGAGCCATAGTGGGTTAAAGTGCTTGTGCAGCTGAGTGGAGGGATGCCAGCCAGCCCTGCTGCTGCCTCCAGCCTGTTGTTTGGCTAAATGTGCTCTGCTAACCATGTCAATTGAGAAAGGGAAAAGAGAGGAAGTTTTTTAGATGAATGATCAGTATAGCAATTTGTATTTCTGCTCCACAAGATGAAAGCGGCCTAATGGTTTACTATCAGTAATTACTATGGTAATTCACTCACTCATGTAAAAGCTTAATAGATCCTCGTCAGAACTCAGTGTTCTTCTCAGAATATTGGGGTAAAATTGGAATCTATTTGAGTTTAATATTTAATTTGTTTCTGTTTTTTAATCAAGTTAGTTGTCAGATGTTCATAGTATTGAAGCATGAATCACATCACAACAATGATCCCCTTAAACAATACACATTTTTAACAAAAATGTAATTGCAGAACTCAGTATTGCACACATCCTATCACATAGTTATTAGAATGGAAGCAGAATCAAATTAGATAGCTGCAATAGGGAGAGTGGAATGGAAATAAGCCCAAGAATAGACAGTAATGGACTGACTGCCCTGCACTGGACTGATAACGTTTAATATGATAATGACTTAATATACTGTATTTAGGCCTATTATTTACTCTATTCATTTCAATTTGGAATTCCATAAAAATATATTTGGGCAGCAATGAAGTTCACACCTCATACTACATAACTTTTCCCAATTACAATTTATTCCAGTTTCTTTCAAATGGAAATGTTGTTGAAGGCTGTGCTTTTGCCACGTGTCTTTCATGTGATGAAAGCATGTAGCCTTGAAGAATGATACTAAATGGGTTGTGTGAACCAGAAGAGACTGAATAATTGAGGCCATGACCATGGAGTTGGACTACTAATAACAAATATCTTTGGGGTGACACACACACAATTACCATGTTTTGTTAAGCTGTGTCTGTTAACGTTTACACCTGTATAAACCCCTGATCAAATTGAGTGAGGCCAGAGAGAGCTGGCTGTTCAAACACAGACTAAACACTTCCCCCATCCACAAAGCCCTCCACTGCATTCCTGCACAACGCCATGCCATAAACAATGACTTGATGATGTTGCTACCAATATAATTGATTGATGGAATGCCCATGCAATTACTGTGTGGAATGGAGGAGAAACGTAACAAGGACACATTGACAGGTTTAATGGAACGACAGGTCTAGAGGCACTTAGGGATGGAGGCATGAGTTATAAGTACAGTAGGAAAAAGCCTCTCTCCTTCTCTCAACCTTTCTCACACCTTATGAAAGCCTTTTCTGTTGACTCCTTGACAATGCGATGAAAGCGAGAGCTGAAACCAAGATACGTTGCTGTTCTACTGTTTGTGTCATATGAGACAAATCTTGACAGAATGTTCCTCAATGTCTCGATGGTATTTGAGGAATTTGTTTAACGATCACAAATTAGAAAGGCCAGCTATTGTGACGCACAACACCGTGCTATATGGAAAGATGTCGAGGCTGCCGTTCAAGGTCGCCCAATCCAGTCTGTAGCTGGGGATAAAGACACATTTGGGACATTAACAGGGATACTTAACCCTAAATCATCATTTACACTAGACCTCTGGTTTCGGATGGTGAAACAATGCAAGCTGGAAAAGGAAATCTGAACGTTGAAATGGTTTAGGTTTAAACCAGGTAGCTACAGTATGATAATTTAAGGACTGTAGACGATGGAGAACTTTTCAGAATTTAAAGGAGAAATATGGTATGGAAAACTAAGATTTCTTCAGATACTTACAGTTAAGGGACTATTTTGAAAAAGAGATACAAATTACAGAACCTTCTTCAATACCAAATGTGACTATCCATGTGATTCGAAATGCATATTAACAAGCAATGTCCAAGACAATCTCTTCACTCTGTCATGGCCTGATAGCCTCTAGAAAATAGTATATTAAAGCAAAATGGGAAAATGAACTGGATATAGACTTCTCAGATGAAGACTGGGACAATATATGCAGTACTCAACATACTTCTACAACTCAAGAACATGGAGAGAGTTTTTTGGGAAAATTGCTTGTTTTTTTTTATCACTCCTAGAATCACAAGTCAACAGCTAGCTATACAACAGCCATGCCAACCACAGCCAAGTTTTGGCATGTCAGAAGATGTCATTGTTTTTGGGATAATGTATTTGGTATTAAAAGATGTTCTAGGATATGAAGTCCCTAGAACTTGCCCTCTAATGTTCCAGAAAGTGTGATGTGCAGGGACAGATACCTGATAAAAGTTAATCTTGCTGCAAGTAAAAAATCCATTACCAAGAACTGGTATAAAGTAGAAGCCCCAAAATGTGAAGAATAGCAAAGTATAATCCAAGAAATCGTTAATTTGGAAAGCTTGACATATTCCTTAAGACTCCAAAAACCTGTATTCAATAATAACTGGGAGAAATGGATATCATTCACATACTAGGAAGACTTGATTAACTAATATCGTGTTAACAATACAATATCACAATTGTGTATATTATTCTGTACCTATTGGATGGCGACTTCTGTTTGCTTTTATTTATTCTTTAGTTTCATTGTTTCTGTTTTTGCTGTATTGTTTTGAAAAAGACTGATCAAATCCAAGTATAAAAAAGAAAGGCCAGCTATGGACAACCCCTTTCTTTGACCTTAATTTAATAGCTAGTTTTTTCTTGAAGAGGACATTTCACATGGTAAGCTCCAATAGATCGGTAGGTTTTCAAATGCATATAAAACAATGTTAAATATAGGCTAGATGAAGATTAAACCAATAACTTGAGGAGAAATGCTGTAGGCACAGAAAGTATAACTTTTTTCTCCAGCTTCAGTATGGCTATTCGCCATTGGAAAGTACAAGTGGGTCTTTGTCCTTGTGTGCCCTAGTAGGCAACTGGGTCTTAGTCTTAGTGTGCCCCGCTAGATATTGTCCAGTAACAATTACTAAAGGAACACCTTGCTGCTGGTTTGACTCCACTCCTCCAGGCCCTGACCTTCAGAGGGTTCTCATTAACAGTGGAAACAGAACACAGTACCCTGCTAGAGCCGTAACCAAGGCAAGCATTTCCAGAGTCAATAGAGCCCAGGGAAGATAAGACAGACGATCAATTGGATCTTAATTCAGCCCAGATGAAGATGGACGGACAGTGAAACAGGACCCTGACTTCCTCCTCCCTGTACTGACTCCACTAGCACGGTGTTATTAGAACAGGGGGATTACTTTCCCTCTTTTCCCTCAATTTTTCCAGCTTTTCTTACTTTGTGAGTTTGGGGAAAGATATGCTCCTACATAATCGTGAATTACATTTTGCCTTCATTCTAGACAGTGTGTGGTATTACTTTGACTTTTTGTGTCTCCCAAGTAATAATCAAATATTCTCCTCTTTTCACAAGAATATATGGTATAATATGTCTACAGATAACAGTAAGAAATAGGAGTAGCCTAAACCCCAAGTTTGATTATACTGTCCTCATTACCTGGCTGTATTTGAGAAAAGAATACACATATGTGAAATTACATATCTGGGTGGGTTGGTGTGTAGGCTACTTTTTATTGAATAACTTCAAGGGCAAAAATGTGGAAAGAAAACAATTGTGGACTTATCAAAGACGGCTGTTGTTGGCAGGAACTGACCTCTAGATCTTGACCTCTCCCTCAGATTGGTTGTGCTAACAGGCAGAGAGGTGTTATAGCTCGGCCTGTGTTTATTGTTCTCCCTTTCACTCTCATCCCCCTTTTCTAAAGCTGAGATAGAAGGGCTATACTACACCTACAACGATGGCTTTTCTAAAGCTGAGAAAGTACTATGCCAGTGCTACACCTACAACAATGGTGTTGAGGGTCTATTTTCATGAATTATCCAGTTAGGACACACAGTGTAGTTCAGGGTGTGTGCTTCATGTTATTTCACTGCACATTAGAGTTTTCTGCTCTGGGGATGCTGGGGCAGGCGAGCATAACTCTGTGCCTGTTTTGTGTCTGTGTGTTCCGGCCTATTCTGTGGCAGAGTGTTTTCCATGTGCCTGTTCTTCCATGAGAAGGCAGCACCTGAGCTCCAGAGCAGTTGTGTGCTTCTGCTCTGGGTACTTTGGGGGCAGCCATGCAGGACAAAGCTGCCTTTGATCACGTTTTAGTGTCACAAATGCCCCTCTCTCTTCTCCATCAGGAGATACTGCAGGTCTGTATTTGTCTCTAAAGCAGGCAGTAGTACTCTTCTCTCTGTGTCTTTGGGTTACAGTGTTTGGGTTAGATCAATTAAAATGTTATAGCTCCATCTTGTTTACTTTTAGAACAGCAAATTAGCCTGGTTACTTGAGAGAGAGAGAATGCTGAACATTCTGATATCTTCTCTGGTGGATGCGGGACGAAGTTACCGTTACAGGAGGACAGAGCAGCTGGCATCTATTCTAGTATGTAGTCATTCATTCATATTGCAGATATAACAAACATGCTTTTAAAAAATACTGGTACAAATGTAGATTAATTGTTCTTTTGATGTTTTACTTTTGTGTCCAACCTCATATTAGATAGATTATATTGTTAGATACTGACAAATACAGTTAATATATAGTAATTTGAGAGTGCATTATTTAGTTGTAGGCTGAATGTTATATTTAAGCAATAAGGGCAAGGAGGTGTGGTATATGGCCAATATACCATGGCTGAGAGCTGTTCGCACGATGCATCAAGCCCTGTCTGTCAAACTGCTTTAGGTTTTTGCTTTGTAGGATTTGGTCTGGTGGCAAATGAACCCAAGAGCATCTACACCTACAGGGCACCTCTGGCCTGTACCAGCTGTACATGTAAGAAAAGTCAGGAGCAGTGTGTGAGTGTGATTTCCTGGTTTGTCAAAATGGCTGCTTGGGATGGAAATAGAGAAGCTCTGTGCACTCAGAGCAGTGCAGTTACTTAGATGAACATGTAGTCATCGTTGTTCTTTTTTCATTATGTCACAGGCTGAAGCTACTTCTGATTTATTTTACATTGAGAGATATAGCCATACAGTGTGTTGTTTTCTTTGAAACAATGCAAGCTGAGCTCTGAGATTCAGTGCATCCTGTGGGTTGGTTCCGGAAAGCCATAGGAAGTATTCTGAATGACAGCTATGGCCCGCTTGGTTTCCTGTGTGGTTGGTTATCAACCACACAAAAACCCAACTTAAAGTAATTGACTGGATTTTCAGTTGAAAGTTTACCTTTTTTCTTTGGTTTATTACTTTTACTTATGAAACTGTAGACTGTCTGTGTACCAGACTTGTCTGCCATGCCACCAACTAGTGTGGTTGCAAAGTCCCATAATAATATAAAATAGTGTTTTCAGACATTACAAGTTATTAAGTCCTGTTGCAAGATATTTTTGTAAGAATACGTTTTATGTCTCAAGAATCGTATAAATCAATGTATTTTCACTTTATCGTTGTCAGCTGGATATGTTAGGTGACCCAAGTGTTTTAGGAGTTCACAAGTACTGTGCTTAAATCTAGTAAATAAACACTGCAGGCCTGTCAGTCACCAAGTCAACGTGAACATTCAGCAGCATCACAGCGAAATCCCCTCTCCTCTCTTCACAATTGTCCATGGTCCGCATAGTTCATTATCAAGGAAAATTGTGATATCCGTTTTTTTGTTGTTGCATTAAGAATAGTTTATACGGGTAAATTAATATATAAATATAACGTATACGTTTGACCTGAATGTCCGCCATGCATGCACAATCATAATATTTTGTTTAGAATACGTATATTTAGTTAAACGGCAATGCCCTGGTTTCCATCCAGTAACATCACCCCTAGAAAGGTGCAATGGACTCTTCCAGTCAGACATGTCACGATCGTTGGTTGGAGAGGAGAGAATCGAGCAGGGAGAGGCATACAAAGCCTGCCATTGCAGTTTTACTGCTTTGGATTTGCGGACGAAGTGATATCTACCTTTTTCTTCAAACGTTTCAGTCAACATTCTTAAGAGAAAATACATTAAGGCAACATATTTGAGTTGACTATTTTAAACGGTGTAATTTCAGATGTATAGGCATAGATGGTAAAGTTACGTTGAAGGCAAACTACTAAAGATAATGAACTTTGGACTTTTCACACACACATTTGGGTCATGTTTCTCGACGTCCTGAAAAAATAAAATATTATTGCCCGGCGTGGCGGCAGCTGGGAGAAATTCAGAAGAAGGAATTTTGCGCTTTGGTTGAAGTGATAATACTAACAGTAACTTGCTACTTTTGGAGCGGAGCAAGCAAGTAAAATGTCTGCCAAAACAGCTTCTAAGGTAGGATACCCGACGGAACTATAGAAAAACAGTGATGAAGTATATTTTATTTTGCGCCGAATGCATAATCTTCTCGCCAAGGGAAACTGGGAAATACTATCTACACCAGCTTGTTCGTATAGTTTATGTGCCTCTGTAAATGTTGTCAGTGGTTGATGAGATCGACATGATCGAAGATACTGTAACGTTACCTCAGCTTTATTTATGTTAGGTGAATGCCATTCATGCGACCAGGGAGTTAGAATCATGAAGCATTCAGCATTTTATAATGTTTTGAAAAGAAGCAAAAAAGAATGGGTTCACTAAACAGAGGACTCACTAAACTGACAACTTGAAAGCATATTATTGTCGGAGGTGCCCCAATAAAACACCTGTTGATCATCTATATATGGGGACCACATACCATTTCTTCAATGCTGATGGTCAGTTACAATTTTGAGTTTGTCTTAACAGTGAAAACAGTTACTGTGGCAAACTTTATTTGAATGGACGATATCATAATAATGCCTTGCAACACTGTAATGGTTGGTTTACCGACAATCAAAGCCGGCGTAAAATAATGTCCAGTGTTTCTCAATTATATCATAGTCTTGATACAATGACACGATTGTTCATTAGAGCCAATAGTAAACTACAACCCGTAGTTTTATCTCGGCGTCATTCACTGGGAAATCATGTTTGTTTACTGGGCCTATGCAGATTTTCGTGTGAACGGGGTCAAGTTAGACACGTCTCAATTGTACATGCTATTGCTCCACACACACTGCGTAGGGTCAAGACAGTCTATGCCCCAGTCTGGTCAGTCAAAGCCATGTGGATTCAAATACGTCATGTATCAGTTCTAGGGGTTTGGGTTGTTTCAACCCTGTTTGACCAGGTGAAAGCTGGCAGCAACACATTTTGGGAGTGGTTGTAAATATGTTAATCCACAAATTACAACAATACCAATGTTTTCAAGTGTGCCAATCGTTTCCTCTGTCACACAGAGTTGTCTGACAACCTAGGAATGTGTAATGTAGTTTCACACTTTTGAAATTCAGGTTTGGTCAGTTTTTCCAGTTCAGGTGGAACCATCTCAGGTGATGTAATGCAGGTTTGTCCTATGGGGTGTGTCTCACTACAACATACTTTAGATATTTAAAGTGGGTTGTCCATTGAAGGAGCCAATGGACAACCCTTGGTGTGTCAAGAAGGCTATCATCTGTTTTGTTATAGAATGTGTTGCTACCAGCATGTGTTCACTGAGAAATAAGCCTTCTGGTTCATTTGGCTGTCACTCTGACCCACTTGTTCAATCTGAATACATCACCTCTGCTTGGACGATTTACGATTTCATTATAGGATACCTTACCTTACATTGAAATAGGGGTTGTTATTGGGATCACTGCTTGATTAAGGAATAGCTTTGAGGCCACATTAAGCAGTGCATGCCCCTCAGACCCACACCCCCCTAATTCACTTCACATAACTATTTAACTCCTATAGATGTTTTTAGTACAATACACCATACATGCAATATCTCTCTAGCTATGAGTAATGCCAGCAATGTTGTGTGAAAAGTATAAATTGAATGCCTATGGTTTTATCTGTCCAGTCACAGGCCCATGTGTACTACGACTTCGTCCAGAGGAATTTCACCACACATATTCCAGTGGTCAGTCACATTGAGTAATGAAGGATAAAGAGAATGATCTGAATTTTAAGAAGGCTGTTTCTAGACCAGAATGTTGTGACACCTGGAACAGGTCATGATCACATCTGTAGTTGTGGTGACATAATCTCTGTCAAAGGTCAAGAATGCTGAACTCAAACCCTAATAGCCAGGAAAGATGTAAGAGTTCTATTCATTATCCATGTCATGGTCACTTAAATGTGGTTTTTACAGTGTCACGTAATAATTGTTTACTTATTGTCCTCATAATGCATTTCCTGTCTTGGAGGAAGTGTGCAGCACAACCTCATGTTTATCTGAGAAAGGGATTAGGGAGAGCTCACTCAGCACAGTAGTAGCAGCAGCATTTCCATAGTAATGTTTCTGCTGGAGCACGAAGTAGGAGTGGACGTGTTTGTTGCCAACATTTCAAAAGCTGTGTGAAACCCCATTAATCCAGCTCATGCAGCCTGCATGAAAATGAAGACATTAACTCTTCTACCACACTACATTTTAATTCTGTCCTCATCCCTCCCTTGTCTTTCACTGTTTACACTCGCTGAATAGGAATACAACACCACAAAATACAAATCATTTATTGTATCAGCTCGCTCTAAAAATAGGCCACATGCTTGTGTTTTCGGGGCGAAAGAAGAGTAGTGAAATTAGTGAAAGCAAGGGGGGTGGAAAGGCTTTGCAGTCTGTGCTCTTGCCCTTCCTCTCATGTATGGCTGGAGAGGCTGTGGTAATTACGAGGACGAGTCCCTGTGGCCTTAGTGCGTACGAGAGCGTACGTCTTCTGTTTTCCTTTGATGATGATTACACACATCACATTTACATCAGGGATGGGGGGTGCAATTAGGCTTCTCTGTGGCCTGGAGAGGTGATGTTTTTGTTTTCCTGTATCACTGGTTGCTCTTTGTGGTCCTTTAAAAAAAAAAACTATGGCTAGAGAGAGCTGCTGGACATTTTAGTGCAGACGGGGCTAGTCTCTCTCGCTCTCTTTCTCTGTGCCATGAGGGGGCCTGCGGACAGAGGGTCTCAAGTGGCCCACATGAAGAGAGGAGCTAGGAGCCCTGGCCCCTTGTGCAGCTGAACTCTCAGTTTTGGTCAGACAAAGTGTTCTAAAACAACACTGCTTCCTATCTAGAGCACTGACAATCAGTTATCTAGACTCCACCGTTTTATCACTAGTTTATCTAGTAGTGAAATACAATCAAGTTATGCTTGAAGACATGCTACAGAACTTTGGCGACTAGTAAGTCTTTTTTAAACTTCCTGCTTTGGGCTGGATGTGTCAATGTGTAGTTCATATATGCATAGTCTATGAGCAGAATTACTGTATTACCTCAATTAGCCACAAAATCCCTAGTTAGAAAGTGACTGTTTAAAGGAAGCTGTGCAACGCCATTTTTCCCCACGTGGGCCAGCCCCCTAGCAATTCAAGTTCTAGCCAATGAGCTTCAGCCCCTCGCCATTTTAGTGACAGCTAGCAAGATGTGTGACGCAATTTTCAGGGACCACTTTTTGACTCGTGAGCTTTATGTTCAGAAATACTGCCTAAAAAGTATACAAAAGTACCGGAGAATCTCTAACTCTACCCACTTAGCTCTTCTGTCTGTTATGTAATGGTAGCCTAATTCTTTACACTAAGTCTCTCATAAAGCATTCATAACATGCATTATAAACTACAGTTGCTTATGGAATTATATTAAAAACATGTAGTATGATAAATTATTGAAATGTTTTAAATCATTTTGATGAATTACATAATGGTTTGTTTTGGATTGTGTTTGAATTACAGCTGGGCAATAAGGAGAAGAATCCATACCTGGATAAATTATCTGAATTGATTCGATAACGATAAATAGAACGATATGTTTATAACATGAATATGCACCACAGTTGTTTTTCATTATTCTTTAAACTGCTACTATTAGTTTGATGGTTGTAGCCATCAATTGTCCCATTAACGATCACCCACATAAGCAAACTTATTTCGTTTCCAACTTCACATTCCTATTGGGACGAGGTTTGACACGCTTAGATGATGAAACATTGCAAATCTTTAACGTGCCGCTGTTGTGTGTTTTTTATTGAATAGAGTACCTGGAATGCTGTTATAGCTGTATTTTTACCATGACATTGCTACGCCAGGGCTTTTCTCTCTGTCACATGAGGAGATCCAGTGTATTTTCTCCAGGGAGTGGCATTTCCCCCTCTTCCTCTCCCCACCCCCTTTTCGATTTTGTTGAATGCACTCACCCATGCTGGAGACTTCATTAAGATGTCCCAAACTGACACGTTCTGTGTCCAAGATAGATCCCATCGTCCCAGGGGAGTTGACTGTTGCCCCTGGATGAGCAGCAGCTGAACACTTGTCACTGAACGCTGGGGGCTTCAGAGCATTCTTGGCAAGGGTGCTGTCCTTCAGCCTGTCCAATACCATATTCTATTCCAGTTCCACATGGCTGTGTTGCATACTATCGTGAAATAAGCACTGTGGTGTTTGTCTCTGTCTTGGCTCGTGTGATAGCTAGCTAGAGCACCCAACCTCTGCTCAAAACCAAATGGGTCAAGAGGGACTGGAATGCAAAATGTCAAATGGCTGCTCAGAATGCGCATATTTCTTGGGACAGATTTAATTAAAATGCTCCTTAAATGGCCTGCTGTTATGTAGTATTTTTTCCCTTTCTCTTTGAAGTCCATAGATTTATACAGCACAGAAAATACTCTTGTTGGAAGTGACTTCCCCCTTGTTATTTAGTAATGGGTTGCTGTTAAGGAGAGGGCAACCTGCTGTTATGTTTTGGTAACAATGATACTCTAATGAAGTGCTGCACTTATCTTATCAGTGGGTATCGGTCCTATAGATACCTTTTATTTGTGGAAGGAATGTGAAGACTGACGGGCACAGCAGAGGCAGGTGGGATAGCAAGACGGAGAGAAAGAGCAACAACATACCACAGGGAGGGGAGAGGGGGAGATGCACTGCCTGGCTATAATCTGAATCACATGCAACCTTTTAAAAAAGACCTCACCCGTAATCACAGCATTAAATCCTAGAGATCATGGGGGTGCCTTTTCACTGTTTGCAGTCCACCATTATTTTCTTCTCTCCGCTTTCTATCTGTGACCCCAGAATAGTGGCTGGATAGAGAATTGAGTTTGACAGCTTACTTGAGGCTTCTTATAGAATTCCTCATCTATGTAAGCCAAAAGTACCAAACCCAGCTGTAGACTAGATGGATTGACATATAATTTTCTCTAGAATCTAGGTGGAGTGATACCACAGTGTGTTGGGGAAGATTAACGACCCCACATGTTGTCTCCGACAGGTAGACTACCCAGTCTGCCTGTCTGCCAGTATCCTGCTCCTGGTGTATGGTGTGCTATTACTGGTGTGCCTGTGTGAGATGTGTGTGAGTAAACTGGCCGGATAATCACAGGGATCATGAATGGGGGAGGAGGGATGGTCTATATTGTGGTACTGACTGGAAGCACACAGCAGGGAAAGCTGCTGTGTGCCCTCCTGCTGAGTCAGTGGACTGATACTTATCTCCCCCAGTCACACTGGTGCCTGGTCCCTGGGTTTGGGTTCCAGGAAGGGGTGCCTGCTCTCTGCACCAACCAGCATCTCGGCAGGCGTTTATGTTTTGGCTCCTCGAGAAGGAACTGGGGATTCTGTAGCTACCCCAGTGTGCGTGTTTGGTTTGTAAAATGGGAGAGATGTCCCTGCCGCTCCCAGGCCAGCCAAGCCACCCATCCTTGGCTTGTTGGCAGGTCAGGTCTCTGAGGATTTGTCCTCAGTCAGGAACCACCAGCAGCACAAGGGATTTGACACAGGCAAGGCTGGTTGTTTCTGTGTGTGACTGACTGCAGCACAGAGCGTTGAAATAAATTCATCCTATAGCTTATCCTACATTTCTTTAGTCACTCGTTCTGAGAATTATCATGTTTTTGTTATGTAGTACACCTACCTGCCACAATGCCGGAGACCTCTTCACAGTGCAAGTCCATCCTATTTTGCTTTAGTAATGAATTATTTTTGCCCCTAAATCTAGACAGAAGTTATGGACGATGACGTACAATATTTACATATGCTTGTCATTATAATGGTCATACTTCAACCATAGGCCCCCGTGTTCTAGGCTGGCCATTCATACAGTTGTTTATGGAATATTCGCTACGTATCATTCGTGTCTGCTATGTCCTGTGTGTGTTGTTTTATTAAAACATGCCTTGATACAGATCAGACTAAATCAGTCTCAGACGCAGCTGCACTTTCTTCTCCTCTCACTCTGTCTCCCCAGCACACTTTGGAGAGAGAGAGAGAGCGTGTGTGTGTGTGTGCGCGCGCGCGTCTTAAGTTAGTGTTCTTTTAGTTCATGTCTGTCCCGTTGAGCAACTCTGCCATGTTTACCTATTCCTCCCTTCTTCTCTCACCCTCCTTAAGACGTCAACATGCTTCCCAGCCGACGTTATGCCGACACTTTGTGATGTTTTGGGTTGTTCGGGCACATTATTTTTTTTCTTGAAGCAAGCCGAAGTCGGTAGCTGAAGTCTCTATGCCCCTTCATCGGTGATCGGTCAACAGTAGGGATTCTTCAGTAAAGTCTTGGTTGTCATTCAACGAGAGATGACTCTTTTTCATGAAAAAAATCATAATTGAGAAATACTGCACCAAACATCTTAGTTAGATGTAAAATTGCATAACTAAGATCTCCTCTGCAAAAATGCCAAAATTAAGTGAGTTAGAATAATTCCGACTATTTGAGGAAGTGTATACCAGCAGTTACCATACCTGGTCTGCTAGGTGGTTGCTACTTAAAGTCCCCAGGACATTCACAGTATTAGGCAAGACTGCCTTCTCTTCTTGTGCACCAGAGGCATGGAATAGTCTACAATCCATGCTTCATCTAGATATGTTAGTGCCACTGAATGATTTAAAAAATATAGAAAATGTTAGAGGGGAGTGAATGCTTTTTTTAGGCTCATGTTGTATTGTTGTATGTTTTATTTCTGTAATGTATTGATTGTTGCTGTCTTCTTGGCCAGGTCTCCCTTGAATAAGAGGCTATGGGTCTCAATGGGCTTTTCCTGGTGAAATAAAGGTGGAATAAAATAATACTAGCTACGGCATCTCAGTGCTATTACTGCTTTTTTCTCCTTTATCAAGTGAAGGTCTTTTTAAGGGAGTATGTGAGCACACTCGTTTGGAACTCGGCTAGGCGCCAGCCGAACTGAAGCAAGCTGACGCCTTTAGTCTTCCCACCTTCCCCTTATCCTCTCCCATCCACTGTTATTTTGTGTATAAAGTCTGACTCGGTACACAGGAAAAATATCATTACTCAAGCCCCGGGAGCAGCTTGGGTTACGTTGTTAAATTGCATAATTAACACAGCAAAGCCTAAGCCTGCTATTTTCTACTGTTCAACTCTGCCCTCTGAGTTTTACTCCACTGGAAACCCCTTTCAAAATGTTATATAGTCACCATTTGTGAAATTGTAGAATTCACCTTTTAATTAAGTGTATGAGTTGTAATTTCTCAGAAAGGCATTTGAGGTAATGTTCGTTTTCCAGTATACAATTACAGTTCCTCAGGAGAAAGAATGTAATCTTTGCTGTCTTTTTGTGCGCTCCAGTGTCCTGTTTATACAAACTACAAATTTAAATTGTCCATAATGACCCATTTTTATCAGGATAAGGATTCAAACAAGGCCTTCCTGCCACTGATTACACACACACACACACTCAAAACAACTCTGTTGTCTGTCTTTGACAAATGGCTATGGCAGACAATGTTTGCTCACAATGCACACACAACTCCTGTTGAATTCTGATGGTGTACTTGACTGAGGCCATAGTGTGCACACCATATAGGAAACCCTTGTCACATGTCTCTCATTTACCCCTTTTAAGGTGGAACCTGAGTGTTGTCCTCTATCACGTCTCTCTCTCAGGATCCCAGCCCTTTGAGTCAACATGTAGCCCCGTCCCCTGTAACTTCTATGTGGTAATTAGTTCATGTATAATGAGATATTGGGTCTATGCCTAGATTGAGGCTGAGTTTATCTAGAGTTTAATCAGTCAATCAAATGTATTTATAAAGCCCTTTTTACATAAGCAGATGTCACGGTGCTACCAAGCCTAAAACCCAAAGAGCAAGCAATGCCGATGCAGAGGCACAGTGGCTAGGAAAGGCAGGAACCTAGGAAGAAACCTAGAGAAGAACCAGAGCTCTTGTTATTAATTAACGTTTATTATTATGCATGTACTACTCATTAAAGCATGCATGTTTTCCCTCTTCTCCCTGAGATGATAATTTTGTCTCCTCTGAAATGCAGGGTGGGAAAGGAACATGGCTGCCCGGCCCCTAACAGTAACCAACTCATTAATTCAGTAGATGTAGGCATCAGCCTGGCCCACAACATGGCCATTGTGACTGAGAGGCTCTGAAAGCTTGGGAATCTCTGAGTGGACTTGGCTTCTTGTTAAAGTGGGGCTGGGCCATGTGACCCTGCTGTGCGTGTGTGTGTATATGGAGGCCCAGCCCTACTTGGGTAGTGGGTTGGCCGGCCCATAAAGGCTTCCGCATGCTCCGGCTCAGCTGGCTCCTAGCCGAAATCGGCTAGGCGAACCGAACGAGTGTGCTCGCATACCTTTGACCATCGCTTGAAAAGACCTTTGCTTGAAAACGAGAAATGCGGCAATAGTATTGTTTGTCCATCTTGATACGCTGTAGCCAGTATACACTTCCTCAAAATAGTCAAAATGAATCTAAACTCTACTCAATAAATATTTTTTTAGTAAGGAGATCTTAGTCGTACAATTTTACATCTAACTAGGATGTTAGGTGCAGTATTTCTCAAGTAAAAAAATGTGCATGAAAATGAGTTGTCTATCGTTGATTGACAACAAACATTTAATTTTAGAATCCCTACTGTTGACCAATCACCGATGAAGGGGCGTAGACTTCGGCTTCCGAACTTTGACTTGCCTCGATTGTTTTTTGTGTGCACGAACAGCCGAAGAAACCCTTGCCGAAGGCCAAAACAAACAGAAACGACACAAAATGTCGTCATAATATATGCACAAACTGTTTTGGATGGGAAGCTGCTCTGTTGTCCACTGTACTGTAGGGACAGGCACCATCGCTCTCTGGAGGCCAACATGGTCAGCCTCAAAGACCCCCTGCTGAATACACCCTTTGTTTTACCACATCAGCTGTGTGTGTGTGTGTGTGTGTGTGTGTGTGTGTGTGTGTGTGTGTGTGTGTGTATGTTTGATCTGTTTTTTAAATCCCAGCTCAAGAATGGTGACATAGGAACGTTTTGTCAGGGGCCGTGTTTGGTTTTAGTTCCATAGGACGACACTAGCCAACACACCCCCGTCCCCAGTCACCGTTAATTAACCTCCCTTCGTTAGGCCCGGCCTCATGTTGCTCATTCTGAAAGGTTCTCCAATACCCCATTCACTAGCAGGAGATGTTCCTCCCTCTATGGCAGAGTTGTTAGTGGCTTGCCAAATACTGCACCTTTGATTTGTGTTTGACTGGAAACAATGGCTGTGTGGTTGTTGTATTTTTCTGTTTTTCACAACCTACCCAAGCCTGTTCTTTCAAAAGTTTCTATTAGTGTCCTGTGATAAGTAAACTAATGCAGTAATCTTCCTGAGTGTTACAATCTCTCGCTCTGCATGTTCTCATACTGAGCTCAGTATTTCCAGTGTTATCAAAAAGAGAAAAAGCGAGAGAGAAGCTAGGGAAAGGGATAAAAGGAGGGAGAGCGCGAGAGAGCTGGGCCTTGGCTTCTTATCAGCACATTCCTGACCTGTGTGTGTGTGTGTGGTGTCCAGGGCCGATTTACAGACTCCTGTGGGCTGGCAAGGCCAGATTCCCTGCTGCCTGCATGGGCCTGGTTATCGTCCCTGACCTCATTGCAGTCTAATGGGTCAGACTCAACGTGAGGATTGTCAAACATTTGCCTGCCGGTAGTGCGTAGCACATCTGAACAGAGTGTTGGCAGTCGATCTCTTTTGTGTTCACACAGCAAAGACCTTTAAGTCTTCTCCAAACCAGAATGTGGCAGTAGCGTTGTTTGGCCATGCATGTCCGAGTGTGTTGCTTTACGGTCTAGTCAATGTTGGCTAACTAGCTAGATGTGCTAATGTTACTATTGTTCTACAAAGCCCTTGTTGATACTAGCTAGATGGCCACAGCTAGATAACTGGCTAGCAAGATGTGAAAGAAAACATTTAATAAACTCTCCAAAATCTCTCCATAAGCCCATAGATATATGTTTAGCTAGCTGGCTAACGTTCACTAGCTAGCTAGCTGTTGTGCTAGCTAGGTAAAGTAAAGAACTACATTGACTCTTTGTGGCCAGCTACAGGCTGCTTCATGGAAACTAATCCATTGTGATTTAATTATGTTACTAGCTACAGTGGCCAGATAGCTAGCTTGGTAAAGCATTTAGTGTTGTGTGCATTGTGCTGCACTTCCCACTCCAATTTGTTTCATATAAAATGTGTGTGACTGCCTTGCTCAGTTAGCAAGGACAAAACTTCTTAACTAGATGTAAAAGCTGTAAAGACTAGAAAAGCGTTATTGTTTTAGTGAGAACAATTCTGATGAAATACCGTTAGAAGTTAAAATAGGAACCCAAACCGGTCTGTGCATCAATACCGGCGTATATAGTAAAATACAGTATACCCTCCAGCCCTACCAGTTCATTAGATACCTTTTTTGACAGTGATTACAGGTGAAGTGCAGGATGTGTTTGAGGAAGTGGCTCAGTGGAGCTTTGACCCTTTGGCTCTGATAGTGCTGCTGAACAGAACAGAGGGTATCTGTGGGGAAAGGTTCCAACAGAAGTTCATCATGCTCCATCTCTACTGCTGATGGCCGAGAGAGAGGACAGTTAGGCTCTGGTTGAGTGGGGATGACTTTGCTGGTGGGCTAGCTGGGAATGATATGCTAGGTCTACTGTATCTCTCTGGGTCACTGGGTAGCACTGCTGCACATCAGCGCTGTGAAAGTCTCTTAGACTAAATAATCCTCATGTGTGACTGGTTACAGGATCGGGGACGTTTGATTCTAGTTTCTACATCACAGTAGGGCCGTTTAAAAAAAAATCTTGAACATGTGAACTTTAATGTGCCTTAAATACAAACTTGTATGGGATCCGTAAATATGAATAAAACATTTTAATTATGAGCCTAGTTTAGCCAATTAGAAAGCACTAAGCTAAAAAGGGAGAAAGACAGGATCCTTCCTGGTTAGACATGATTGGCTGAGATAACGGAGGGTTTGGACTAGCCTGAGAGATGAATCCTGATTGGTCTGTCTTGTCACAGGCTTCTGTCTATAACAGAATGTGGCTTCCCTAGTCAGTAAAAGGCACATGACAGCCCGCTTGGAGTTTGCCAAAAGACACCTAAAGACTCTCAGACCATGAGAAACAAGATTCTCTGGTCGATTGAAACCAAGATTGAACTCTTTGGCAGTGAATGTGGGCCAATACACATGATGCTGCCACCACCTACGATGTAGGTGGTGGCAGCATCATGCTGTGGGAATGTTCTTCAGCAGCAGGGACTGGGAGACTAGGTAGGATCGAGGGAAAGATGAACGGAGCAAAGTACGAAGAGATCCTTGCTAAAACCTGCTCCAGAGCCCTCAGGACCTCAGACTGGGGCGAAGGTTCACCTTCCAACAGGACAACAACCCTAAGCACACAGCCAAGACTATGCAGGAGTGGCTTCGGGACAAGTCTCTGAATGTCCTTGAGTGGCCCAGCCAGAGCCCGGACTTGAACCCGATCGAACTTCTCTGGAGAGACCTGAAAATAGCTGTGCAGCGACACTACCCATCCAACCTGACAGAGCTTGAGGTTCTGCGGAGAAGAATTGGAGAAACTCTCCAAATACAGGTGTGCCAAGCTTGTAGTGTCATACCCAAGAAGACTCGAGGCTGTAATCGCTGCCAAAGGTGCTTCAACAAAGTACTGAGTAAGGGGTCTGAATACTTATGGAAATTGGATTTTTCTGTTTGTAATAAACTTGCAAAAAATGTAGAAAAACCTGTTTTTGCTTTGTCATTATGGGGTATTGTGAAGATTGATGTATTGTGAAGATTGATGAGGAAAAAAAATGTATGTAATCCATTTTTAGAAAAAGGCTGTAACGTAACAATGTGGTAAAAGTCAAGGTGTCTGAATACTTTCCGAATGCACTGTATAGATCGTCTTTGCTACCGCAGATGTTATGGAAAGATATAGCTATGGACAACTGCAAAAGTGTTGCTACAGCTCTCAAAAACATTGCTGCACTAATTTCAACTGGTGATATTGACAGATCTGTTGGGAGAAGATTTAAGTTGAAAAGACTTTCTAGAGGACAATGCCATGCTGACGTGATCATTTGCATGTGAATTCTCAAAGAGGTGGGTGGGGCTAAGGCTTAAGAGGGGGTGAACGATGCTGAATGGGCACAAACAAAGGAGCTCTCTAGCAAGTGGAAATCTTAGCAATATTTCAATGGCATTTTCTCATACTTGTCTCATAAGTTTATCAACTTTCAAAGCAGCATAACTTTCCCATGTTTCACAATTTTACTTAAGAGAGATCTGGTCACATTTCACAGGACAGACAGGGGAGGGAGGGATGGATGGATGGATGGGGAGGGATTAGTGGACAGGGCATGCATGGCAGCGACCTTTGAGCAGTGATAAGTTGATCTCAGTGCTATAATTAAGAAATAAGTCTCGGGGTGGTATATGGCCAATATGTCACGGATAAGAGCTGTTCTTATGCACGACGCAACACGGAGTGCCTGGATACAGTCCTTAGTCGTGGTGTATTGGCCTCAGCAACGTAATTAGAACAGTAAAAATACATGTTTTGTCATACCCGTGGTATACCACGGCATTCAGACAATCAGCATTTAGGGCTCGAACCATCGAGTTTATAATATATAATGAGCTCTACTGTCGCTGCAGGTCTCTGACCGAGCAGAGGTTAGTGGGTAGAGGACAGGGCGGTCATCAGACTGTCATCCTCTGGAAGTTACAGGGGCTAAGCCATGCAGGATTGGCTCTGTGCTGCAGTCGCCGATGTAGGAGCAGAAATAGGTTTCCTTTCTAATACTTCAGCTGGCCTGGTATTTGAAAGAAACCCGTTCCCATTTCCTGCTGCTGGAGACCAAGTACACCAGGCAGGTCACCCACAGATGCCACTCACCAGCCCAGATGTGCAAGTAAAGGAGGGCCAGTAAACAACTGAAGGCTCAGAGCCTACAGAGCTGGAGGAAAGACTTCAGTTAGTAAATCCTCCTTAACATTAAAGACAGCAGTACACAGCCAGCACACGCCATCCACAAACAGTGTTGTGTCCCACAGGCCATGCTCCCAGCTCCTGGGACTGACATCACACTATGAGCAGCAAGTGAAGGTCATCATTGCGCCTCATACAGGAGCTATTCATGTGGCGTTTGTGTCTGTTCCGACTAGTCTTTTCCAGCTCATCTATCCTGCCTTTGTGAGACAGACAGCATGGACCTTTGAGAGAGAGGAACATGGCAGAGATTTACTTTTTAATCCCGAATGCCATGGATTATAGGTTTTGTATTTTATTCTGACTATTACCATCAGATATTAGTGTGTCCGTCATGTTTGTAAAGCAGAAATCCTCAATGAGAGCTTGATGATGAGTGTGACAGGGTGAGTTCTCAGGGTATGAGCTGAGCGAGTCAGTGCTGGTTGAAATTAATTGACTCCAGCATGTTTTAGTGTGTCAGCACATTCAGCAGCGAGGCAGCACTGTATCATCAGCCTGCTGGCTGTCCCTCTCATCATAGCTTGGTGGGACTTGGTCTGCTGGGACGTTTTTCATTACTGGGTAGAGGTGCGTTCAGCTACTGTCCTTACTGCCACACTCTGAAGGCTCTGTTTACCTTGCGCGTGTGTTTGCATGTATAGTGTTGTACGTACATGTTAATTTGAGAAACAGATGTGAATCCAGAGCGCTGCGATTGCATGAGAGTGTATTTGGTAATGTGTGCATGCCTCTCAGCCAGACCATGTGATTCTCTGTGTGTGTCACAGGGCAGAGGATGCAGCTGCATTCTGGGCCCTCCTTCCTCTGGGATCCAGCTAGAGGACAGATAAGGTTGCCATGGTTACACTTACCCACGGTGACATCATGAGGAAAAGCTGGCTGCTGGCACATGCCGCTGCTGTGGGTGTTGCCCACGTCTGATTGTCCAATGCTTGCTTTCTCTATACTCTAAAATTCGAAATCCAGTGTGATGGGTTTGCAGGGCCTCTCTCCCTCTTTCTCTCCTCCGTACAGAGCAGGCACGCAGGCTATTAATAGACTGATTGTGAAAAAAACGCTTAACCGGATTAAGCATTTTTATTTTTTTTAACTACAGTTTTCTTTTTACATTTCCTTTTTTTGCAGCAGGCCAATATTTTCTGAGCAGTTGAGTTGGCAGCTCATTTTAATTTGACTAGTTATGAAATGTTAAATGTGATTTAAGAGAGCAAGATAAAAAGTAATAATCATTTGGGCTACATTGCTGTTGAGTACATCAGAGCATAGATGATCCAGATCAATGTAAAGGGAAGCTTTCTCTTGTCTATCCCAGTATTCATCAGGCTTATGAAATGAGGGGGTTTTACCTTACGTAGTACACACATCCCAAATATTATGAGGAGGAACTTAGGGAGGGTTATGTCATAGAAAAGCCTGTGGTGTCATGTCATCCCCTCGGTACAGCTCTCTGCTCTGGAGCCTGTCTGTGGTTGGCTGATAGCAGCCAGGTGTTTGTGGAATCTGTCACATCTCCTGAGTGGAGCAGTGATGTACAGCCCATTACAGAACACCAGCCAGCCAGAGGGCTGCACACAACCCAAGGCACCAGGCACTCCTCCTCGTGAGGTACTACGCAGTAATGTCGGTTGTTTTTACTCTAGTTGTCTCTATACCTCACCAGCTATGTAAATCCTTTATTTAAGTCTATGTGGCTAAAAGCGTCAGCATGCATCAGTTTGGCTGGCGGCGAACAAGTGTGCTCACACACTCGAAAGACGTTAGCTTGAAAGAACGAGAAAAAAAGCGCCAATAGTACTGTTTGTCCATTTTGAGACGCCGTAGCCGGTATACACTTCCTCAAAAATAATCTGAATTAATCGAAGATGACTCAAGAAATCTGTCATTGATTCTGACGTTTTTACCGATGAGATCTTAGTCGCGCAATTTTATATCTAACTAAGATGTTTGGTGCAGTATTTTCTAAATGACAAAATTTGCATGAAAACGAGTCGTCTCTTGTTGAAGGACAACAAAGACTTTACTGAAGAATCCCTACTGTTGACCAAACACTGACAGAGGGGTGTAGACTTCGCGTACCAACTTCGGCTGGTCTCAAGAAACCTTTTTGTGTGCCCAAAAAACCCTTACCGAAGTCCAAAACAATTAAAACGTCGTCATTTTATATGCACAAACTCTTCCGAACTGTTTCGGCTGGGAAGAATGCGGACGCCTTTAGTCACGTCTCTATTTGGTCTTCAGGCTGCCCAATATAGAAAGCCAACTCCGTTGCTCTTAGCTACTCATTTTTTCCATTGATTTTCTCTGTACATTGGCCTTCCTCCTGTAATTCTCCAGCTTGTGTTATCCACTGTAGTCCTTCTATTAAGTTATTGTAGGATGAATACATTGTTGTGTTGAGCAATGAGCTTCAGCCTTCCAGCAGTAAGTCCAGTCAGTGGCATTGCCTTGTAAGACAGCTGTCAATATGAAAATGTCCAGTAATACAGTGGTAGTCACTGGTCCTGTTTGTGGATGTCTCTGTGTTTGATGTCCACAGCTCCACACACAGCTCTTCCAAGTGTTTGACCCACTCACATCAAAACGAGAGCCCTGAAAACTGTTAGCTGCACTGGTGTACTAGGAGCGCAGTACGCTGCTCCTCTGAATCAGTCCCACTGTTAAAGGATTAGTGTATATAAAATGGATATGGGCCTTGTTTTTAGTGTGTATTGGGGGGTGGGTGGTGTGTGTGTGTGTGACAGAGTGAGAGATTCTCACGAGAGAGAGAGAGGTGTTTACAACAGCACCTGTGTGGAGCAGTGCCCAGGGAGTTGAGACAGATTGTCAAGGTAAAACAACGTCTAGTGTGATTATTTGGCCTTAGTATAAGGAGGAAATATATACAGTACCTGTCAAAAGTTTGGACACCTACTCTTTATTTTGACTTTTTTCTACATTGTAGAATAATAGTGAAGACATCAAAACAATGAAATAACACATGGAATCATGTAGTAACCAAAAAGTGTTAAACAAATCTACATTTTATATTTGAGATTCTTCAAAGTAGCCACACTTTTCCTTGATGACAACTTGGCACACTCTTGGCCTTCTCTCAACCAGCTTCACCTGGAATGCTTTTCCAACAGTCTTGAAGGAGTTCCCACATATGCTGAGCACTTGTTGGCTGCTTTTCCTTCACTCTGCGGTCCAACTCATCCCAAACCATCTCAGTTGGGTTGAGGTCTGGTGATTGTGGAGGCCAGATCATCTGATGCATCACTCTCCTTGGTCAAATAGCCCTTACACAGCCTGGAGGTGTGTTGGGTCATTGTCCTGTTGAAAAACAAATGATAGTCCCACTAAGCGCAAACTAAATGGGATGGCGTATCGCTGCAAAACGCAGTCTCTTCTGAACAGTGGATGTTGTCTGTACTTGAACTCTGAAGCATTTATTTGGTCTGCAATTTCTGAGGCTGGTAACTCTAATGAACTAATCCTCTGCAGCAGAGGTAACTCTGGGTCTTCCTTTCCTGTGGCGGTCCTCATGAGAGCAAGTTTCATCATAA
Organism: Brachymystax lenok tsinlingensis; assembly: GCA_030435695.1. NCBI lineage: Eukaryota > Metazoa > Chordata > Actinopteri > Salmoniformes > Salmonidae > Brachymystax > Brachymystax lenok. The sequence goes on along the minus strand of CM059800.1, from coordinate 18,060,302 downwards.
CTCTTGATGGTTTTTGTGACTGCACTTGAAGAAAGTTTTTAAAGTTCTTGGAAGTTTTCTGGATTGACTGACCTTTATGTCTTAAAGTAATGATGGACTGTCAAGAATGCCAAGAGTGTACAAAGCTGTCATCAAGGCAAAGGGTGGCTATTTGAAGAATCTCAAATATATTTTGATTTGTTTAACACTTTTGGTTATTACACGATTCCATATGTGTTATTTCATAGTTTTGATGTCTTCACTATTATTCTACAATGTAGAAAATAGTAAAGATAAAGAAAAACCCTTGAATGAGTACAGTGGGGAAAAAAGTATTTAGTCAGCCACCAATTGTGCAAGTTCTCTCACTTAAAAAGATGAGAGAGGCCTGTAATTTTCATCATAGGTACACTTCAACTATGACAGACAAAATGAGGAAAAAAATCCAGAAAATCACATTGTAGGATTTTTAATGAATTTATTTGCAAATTATGGTGGAAAATAAGTATTTGGTCAATAACAAAAGTTTATCTCAATACTTTGTTATATACCCTTTGTTGGCAATGACAGAGGTCAAACGTTTTCTGTAAGTCTTCACAAGGTTTTCACACACTGTTGCTGGTATTTTGGCCCATTCCTCCATGCAGATCTCCTCTAGAGCAGTGATGTTTTGGGGCTGTCGCTGGGCAACACGGACTTTCAAAGATTTTCTATGGGGTTGAGATCTGGAGACTGGCTAGGCCACTCCAGGACCTTGAAATGCTTCTTCTGAAGCCACTCCTTCGTTGCCGAGGCGGTGTGTTTGGGATCATTGTCATGCTGAAAGACCCAGCCACGTTTCATCTTCAATGCCCTTGCTGATGGAAGGAGGTTTTCACTCAAAATCTCACGATACATGGCCCCATTCATTCTTTCCTTTACACGGATCAGTCGTCCTGGTCCCTTTGCAGAAAAACAGCCCCAAAGCATGATGTTTCCACCCCATGCTTCACAGTAGGTATGGTGTTCTTTGGATGCAACTCAGCATTCTTTGTCCTCCAAACACGATGAGTTGAGTTTTTACCAAAAAGTTATATTTTGTTTTCATCTGACATTCTCCCAATCCTCATCTGGATCATCCAAATGCTCTCTAGCAAACTTTAGACGGGCCTGAACATGTACTGGCTTAAGCAGGGGGACACGTCTGGCACTGCAGGATTTGAGTCCCTGGCGTAGTGTGTTACTGATGGTAGGCTTTGTTACTTTGGTCCCAGCTCTTTGCAGGTCATTCACTAGGTCCCCCCGTGTGGTTCTGGGATTTTTGCTCACCGTTCTTGTGATCATTTTGACCCCACGGGGTGAGATCTTGCGTGGAGCCCCAGATCGAGGAAGATTATCAGTGGTCTTGTATGTCTTCCATTTCCTAATAATTGCTCCCACAGTTGATTTCTTCAAACCAAGCTGCTTACCTATTGCAGATTCAGTCTTCCTAACCTGGTGCAGGTCTACAATTTTGTTTCTGGTGTCCTTTGACAGCTCTTTGGTCTTGGCCATAGTGGAGTTTGGAGTGTGACTGTTTGAAGTTGTGGACAGGTGTCTTTTATACTGATAAGTTCAAACAGGTGCCATTAATACAGGTAACGAGTGGAGGACAGAGGAGCCTCTTAAAGAAGAAGTTACAGGTCTGTGAGTGCCAGAAATCTTGCTTGTTTGTATGTGACCAAATACTTATTTTCCACCATAATTTGCAAATAAATTCATTAAAAATCCTACAATGTGATTTTCTGGATTTTTTTTCCTCCTTTTGTCTGTAATAGTTGAAGTGTACCTATGATGAAAATTACAGGCCTCTTTCATCTTTTTAAGTGAGAGAACTTGCACAATTGGTGGCTGACTAAATACTTTTTTGCCCCACTGTAGGTGTGTCCAAACTTTTGACTGGTACTGTGTATATGATATATCGTAGAAATAATGTACTGATGGTCTACAGCAGATTTAGATTGCAGACTAGGCCTACACGTTTCAATTTGGAAATCAGAAAATCTGGAGCACTAGTGCAGGGGTGTGCGTGTGTGTTTTGATTGTGACCTAAGGGATTTCCCTTCAGGGAAGTACAATTGTGCCATGGAAGGGAAGTGAGCTGTGTGTCATTGAATACGAAACCATTGCAATGCAGAATTACATTTCAATGCACCACAATTATGTGTTCAATATCAAGCATTAGCCTACCAGTATAATATTTGCGTTGATGTTCTATTTTGGGGTTCTGGTTAGATTGCATCCTATGATTGTATTGTTTTTGAGAGCCAACCAGTCACGTCTGATAACCTGGTTTCTGGGCAGACTTGATGTGTTATGCCACGTTGTTTTATTTCCCCTGTCTTTTCCCTTAAATACCTCTATTCATAGATAGTCTACCCATCCATTACTGCTGTGGTGTTTTAAGAAAATATAACCAAACACATAGACACTGTGGTCTTTTATTTGGGCAGCATAATATGTACGACTGATTTAATGTCCTAAAATAAGGCTATGACTTGATCACCTAATTGTACCTTCAGCCTCCATGAGCGGTTAAGGCAGGTGCTGGCTAGAACTCTGTGTGGTAGGCCTATGGTGAAAAACATCGCTACTGGCTTGTATGGTGATGCTGTGCAGATGCTGGTCAAGGATGGGACAGATCCTAGTCCTAGACAGATGTAGTAGTGAGAGACTCACACACACACACACACACACACACACACACACACACACACACACACACACACACACACACACACACACACGGTCTGAGCAGTGCATCGGCCTCTGCTGCAGAGGGAATAGTTAGGGTCTGCAGCTCTGTCTATGTGTTAATGTGTGTACATCCAGATCACATGTCCCAAGCCCATGTTTATTCTAGAACTGGCTTTTATTCCAGGAGCGTTGTGTTGTTGTTTGTCTGGTCTTCATGTAAAGATGACACCCATGGAGCTATAGGCCTCCTCTCTGGCAGACAGACGAGACATCCTCAGGAACTCTTAGTTTCTTTGATCAGAACCAGAAACCCGGTCCGCTCTCTCCGAAATGGCCATGTTCTGTGTTTGAGTAAGTATTGTATTACACTGACTTTATGGCCTTTGAATATTTACCATATGTGATGTTTATACAGAATTTTGCCTCGTGTAACACTTTATCTTTTGAGAAATCTGTGGGTTTGGCTGTATTGTTTTACCTGGTTCATTGTAAGTCTAAAGTGTTTTGAATATGATTAGGTACATTTCCAAGGAGCTCTCTTTTCTCCGTCCAGGGTGTTTTCTCTCCAAGCTGAAACTATTCCTTGCAAACAGGAAAGGAACTCAATTTCCTGTGGGTTAATCTTGCTCTTGGTAGCTTCCTGTTCCATACAATCACGACCACACAGACACACTGACCTAATACTCCATAAGGATTTTACCTCACAGCGACCTTCACATTAAAGTCAATCATGTTTGTGTTTAGATGTATCCTTCCTATATGAACTATACACACTTCTCTAGCTGTCCCCGCAGGAGAACCATTTTTGGTTCCAGGTATAACCTTTTTGAAAGGGTTCTCCTTGGAACCGAAAGGGTTCTACCTGGAAACAAAAAGGGTTCTTCAAAGGTTCTCCTATGGGGACAGCTGAAGGAGAGTATAAAGACTACTAGCTAGAGCAAAGATGCTACATGCTTTGGTGTGTTTTCTGACCACACCAAAGCATGAATGAATGTTTGAAATTTTATTTTTGTGTCAAATCGCGAATTGGCAACCCGTCCCTTATGGGATTAATTGACACACAAACATTACAATAATTAACTATGGTAATTAAATGATCATTCTTCTTCCGGCATTCTCTGCATTGTGCATCAGAGTGAGAAAATAAAAAGTAAATCAAAACATAATAGGAAATAAGGAACAATAACAATCTGAACAATAATTACATCCCTAGAGCAGTAAAATAAGGTATGTATGTATGTATGTATGTACACTACCGTTCAAAAGTTTGGGGTCACTTAGAAATGTCATTGTTTTTTAAAGACAAGCACATTTTTTTGTCCATTAAAATAACATCAAATTGATCAGAAATACAGTGTAGACATTAATGTTGTAAATGACTACTGTAGCTGGAAACGGCAGATTTGTTTTATGGAATATCTACATAGGCGTACAGAGGCCCATTATCAGCAACCATCACTCCTGTGTTCCAATGGCACGTTGTTATTTAATCCAAGTTTATCATTTTAAAAGGCTAGTTGATCATTAGAAAACCCTTTTGCAATTATGTTAGCACAGTTGAAAACTGTTGTTCTGATTTTAAAGAAGCAATAAAACTGGCCTTTAGACTAGTTTGAGCAAAAAATTAGCTTTTCTAAGTGACCCCAAACTTTTGAACGGTTGTGTGTGTACATTTGAAGTCAGAAGTTTACATACACTTAGGTTGGAGTCATTAAAACTTGTTTTCTGGATTTCTTTTTCTCATTTCGTCTGTCATAGTTGAAGTGTACCTATGATGAAAATTACAGGCCTCTCTCATCTTTTTAAGTTGGAGAACTTGCACAATTGGTGGCTGACTAAATACTTTTTTTCCCCACTGTATGTATGTATGAATGTACAAGGGCGTTATGTACAATGGCACTATGTGCAAGGGCACCATGTGACACTCCCATGTTTTTGATTCTATGAAGGGATGATGACTAATAGTGAAAACTGTAATCATCATGGATAACAGGAGTTATTTATTGCAGCTTGTCTTCCTTCCAGCATGGGGGAGAAATGAGGAGGGAGCACAGTCATCATTTAATGAGTGCGGTAGCTAACTTTCTCATCCACAGCTAACACACTCAATTGCTAATCACACACACACACACAATCAGAGAACCATCGCTAGACAGAAAATCAGGATGAGGGAACTTGCTATATACCTTAACACTACAACACAGAACATGACCGAGCCCCAGTCATCCAACTGAAAGCTGTCTGCTACAGGTTATTTCTGGGCTGTCAGTAGTATGGCCTGCACTGCACTGTGTTGTGTATAGTCTTTGAAGCAGGCCGGAGAGGAGAGGAGCTGAGGCTGCTGTCTCTGGGAGGGCTGTGTAACATAAAGAGCCCCTTTAACCACAGATCAAGGCCCAGGCTGTACACTGGGCTGTCCACGCCTGCCTAACCTTTTGTTTCTCAACAGGGCCTCTCTGGCCGCGGCTCAAGCCTGACTAAATGTGAATCATGGTATAAAAATACCAAACATCCCCCTCGCAAGATCAAGACACTCAGTGTTTTATGTAACTCTACTTTGGGATTAGATAATCACCATTTTGGGGGTATTTGTTTCTGTCATATTTTTGTTCTGGAACATTAGACGTTGATTAGCTAGTCATTTGCTTTGGCCCTTTGCTACAAGGCTTAATATTCCTGTAACAGTTTCCATCAGATAGTATTGTTTGCATTTGCTACATGAGTCAAATGGGTGAATGCAAGGCTGTGCTGACCTGGCTGAAACAATATTCACTCCCAGTGTTCTCCTACTGTTCATGGGTGTCTAGGAGGGCAGAAAAGGTCCCAGTCAGGGATTTGGCCATCTACATTTATCTTCAACAGGAATGCTAATGTTCGGTGGTATTGTTCTTGGTATTCAATGTGTAGTACTAATGTGTATCATAGCAACATGTTTCACTGGCCTTTAAATAGTGTCCCTGCAGATGGCCTCTTCAGGATTGTTCCCAGCAGTAGAACGCAGTAGCACATTTCTTTTTATGGCTGTAACAGCCATGCGTAATGTCTTCCGATTTAGGACCTGATTTCTGCAGTGTTCTCTCTGTACCAGACCCTGTTCTGCACTCCACTCACACTTCACAACAAGCTGTTTTAATCGCTGCTCCAGATTATGGTGAATCATTAAAAAGATAATCCCATCAGAGGAGAAGACGAGAGCAGAGTTTAGCCGCACTGGAGTAAACAGTCCTCAGGGATCAAGAGCTCCTCTCTCTCTCCTCCCGACTCACTAACCACCCTTCTCTGACCCAGAGGCCTACCGATAACCGTTAAGCCGTGCGCCCTCATGACCGGTACTGCCAGTCACACCCTACCGATGCGGTAAGGCCCTTCCCAGTCAGACACGTCCCACTACTAAGGCCACTCTCTGAGACACCACAGCAGTGAACGGAAGAACCACAGGAGGGGAAGAAGGAGGAAAACAATGGACGTTGGCGATTCTTCATCGTGTCTGTACTGTCTTCTAACATCTGGCCCCACAGCTGGAAGGGTGTGTGTGAGGGGGTTGGTTCGGGTACGTGCAGGGAGAGGCAGTGAATTATAAGCCTTCTTCATTGTCTTAGGCTCCCGTATTTAGAGAGAGATCATGTATTTATTGTTAATGCTGTACATTGATACTATGCTGGAAGTAGTTTGCATGTGTATGGGATAGTGACACATTTCTTTTAAAGCCTTGCTCCCTTCCTGTCCCCTTATAGCTTCACCACCCCAGTGTCGTGTTCGTCCTAAGACGAGGCCCCCTTGTCACATGGTTCACAATCATGGACATTTTTCTCATGGCTTGGGGCCCCACTGTCTGCTTTGCAGTGTACTGTTGGCGGAATGTATGACCTCCAGCCTTACAAACACTTGACAGGAATGTGTAGTAGGGGGGCGGCTTTGGCTAAATGGGTCAGGTCCCCCCACATAATGCTGGGCCGACTGTGGGAGTCTCAGGGGCAGACCGTGGGAGGGAGGAGCAGCACAAACACTGCATGCCTGCGCCAATTATGGACATTAATAACATCCACATTGAAATGCCATGAAAATCGGGGTCAAGGAGTTAACTGTGTGTTCATTACAGAGATATGGGAGTTCAAGAGAACAACTACACACCTACACCCTGGCAAAACGACCATACTGTACACTCCCATACCCTGGCAAAACTACCATACTGTACACTCTCATACCCTGGCAAAACTACCATACTGTACATACCCATACCCTGGCAAAACTACCATACTGTACACACCTACACCCTGATAAAACTACCTTACTGAACCATACTACCATACTCAACACTAGCCCTTCTCCTACCCACACCCTGACAACACTAGCGCTCCTCATATCCCCACCCTGACAACGCTAGCGCTCCTCATATCCCCACCCTGACAACACTAGCCCTTCTCCTACCCACACCCTGACAACGCTAGCGCTCCTCATATCCCCACCCTGACAATGCTAGCCCTTCTCCTACCCACACCCTGACAACGCTAGCGCTCCTCATATCCCCACCCTGACAATGCTAGCCCTTCTCCTACCCACACCCTGACAATGCTAGCGCTCCTCATATTCCCACCCTGACAATGCTAGCGCTCCTCATATTCCCACCCTGACAATGCTAGCGCTCCTCATATTCCCACCCTGACAACGCTAGCGCTCCTCATATTCCCACCCTGACAACGCTAGCGCTCCTCATATTCCCACCCTGACAATGCTAGCGCTCCTCATATTCCCACCCTGACAATGCTAGCGCTCCTCCTACCCACACCCTGACAACACTAGCGCTCCTCATATTCCCACCCTGACAACGCTAGCGCTCCTCATATCTCCATCCTGACAACACTAGCGCTCCTCCTACCCACACCCTAACAACACTAGCGCTCCTCCTACCCACACACTGACAACACTAGCACTCCTCATATCCACACCCTGAAAAAACTCAAACTGAGTCAAACAGGAATTCTGAGGAAAAATGGTAAATGTTGCTGGTCTTGTCAATCCTTTAACTTCTTAGTCATATAATATTAGGAAGATCTTCCCAGTCTGGCCATTCCAGACATGTTAGTGTGGAACAAGGCTATGCTGTGTCACGTATGTTGAACTCCATGGCTGTCTCCACCCTGCTTCTCAGCTCTCCCAAACAAACATCTCCATTTCTGGGCACGGTACCAAATAGCTGGGACTAATATTTGTGCTGTCTTCACCAGGTCCACTCATCATTTGCCAGACAAAACATGAACTGTCTAGAGGAGACTGTAATAGTCCTGATGATGATTACTGGGATGATGGGGATGAAGAGGTTGGTCATAATTTTGTTAGGTGTTTTGCTTGTTTTTATTTTTCTTCTCCAGCGCAGCTAAATGCCTGGATACCAGGAGGGCTTGTTGTGCATCAGTCAGACTTCTAAAAGTGGATTTGTGGGTGCAGAGCTGTAATTTAAAGCTGCAGGCCAAAGCGCAGTCACGGGTGGAGCAGTACTGTGGGGAGGACAGGACAGAGTTAGCCTGTTTGTGTGATGAATTCACCACCACTGTCTGTCTGGTCGCTGGTGTTTCCTTTGTAGTGTTACTGTTAGCTTAATCCACACTGGCAGGCAGCACTGAGGTCCAGGTAGACCTTGCTCACCTAGAATGAACCTCAAAACAAACTGAAGATGGTCCATCTTCTTATAGCAAACAAACGTTCAGTTGTACTGTGAACCAGATTGAATCTGTGCTGGCTGTCTACTCTGCAACACGCGTCTATTACGTTTTCAGATTACACTTCACATTGGTGCTCTCACCCCCAGTGATGCAGTAACCCGGACATGTGGGAACCAACGGTAGCGAAGCTGCTGTGTGTGTGCATGTCTGTGTTAAGTAACACTGCAGTGGTGACATCCCAGTGGTCTATGGTTCAGTCAGTGTTTGGGGTATAATGATCCTCAGGCTCTCTCTCTCTCCTCTCTGTCAGTCCACTGGGTACCCAGTAAAGAGCATTGCCCTCCAGGCAGCCTCCGCCCCCTCTTCTCTCAGCATGAAACCCAGACCATCACAAGTGCTCTGCAAACGGAGAGAGCACATGATAGGCTTTTAAAACCGTGACTGAGTATCCAGCCACCCAGAGACACTCCGAGGTCTACCACAAGTTCAGTCTCTCTGTCAGCCTTTAGAAGAAAATCATTTCCTTTTAGAATATTGTTTTTTACCCTGGCACTGCATACTTTACCTCCCGTGGACTTTTACCCTGGTTCGGAATGCTCATTATCACAGTGTTAACCGCTTACCCTCATTACCAAAATGATGATAGTGACACTTCTCTCTCTCTCTCTCTCTCTCTCCCTGTCTTAGAGCGCAGCGATGGAGGAAACTGTAATATGGGAACAGCACACAGTGACCCTTCACAGAGTAAGTGTTTACCTCTCTCGGTTACTCTCTCTCCTTCCCTCCCCATTCCTATGTAGCCCTCTCTCCATCCCTATATCATCATCCCTCTCTCTCTGTGCCGGGAAGGCCAGCTGCAGGATCAGGAAGTGTGCTGATGAAACACACAATGGGCCCAGCATACAGATGTCAGGAAGCTGTGGTGAGGAAGAGAGCTATGTAGCGTCCTCTTCCTGTGTGTTTCTTTTCTCTTCCTGTAAGCAAGCCAGGCCCATGATGCTCCAGGATCACAGGGAATACTGAATGTTGTGTGGACTACACATGAACTAGTCTGTTAGTTCCTAAGGCTAGAGTTAGAGTTGCCAGTGGCCTCACGATAAGATATTATTGCGATACTTTGGTACCGATACGATATGTATTGCGATTCTCACCATTCTATATGTATTGCAGTTCAATACTGTGATTTTATTATAATTCCACGGTCCAAACATATTGCTCACCATATGTCTGCTGCAGAGGGATGAGAGAGAGCCATGAGAAAACGTGATCAGTCATGGAAATAAGTGTGCAAAAATAACTCAACTAAATGAAATAGTATTGCGATATTGTCAAAAAGATACGATATATCGTGAAAAATAATATCCTGATATCTAACTAGCTATTTTTTTTTTTCTGTCCATCACTATTAGTACCCTATAGAAATATTTGCTTGTTTATTTTTTTTTTATCCATGGATTTCCATTTTTTTTTATTCAAATTAAAATTCACTGACCAGTGTACAATGTTGCCAATTGCCAATACTTCTTTTGTCGGGGTCTGAACTTACTGTTGAGAGTTAGAACAGTAGATTACACAAGGTGCAATTTCTACATGTGGTTGTGCATCAGCAGTTTTTCTCTTGTCATGTCAGTCACTGTGATGATCGTCCCATGTCCTCCATCACTTGTTTTTAAAGAAATGATGAATAACCAGACACTGACGATGATTTACGGTTGATGAGAAGCACATTTATTTATTGATAGTAATGTGGGTTAGAAATGTCCTCTTGATTGTTGCTGGTCACCTGTAAAAGGTGAGAAACAGTGTTTTAAGAGTTTGAGTTGGGAGCGCCGGCCGTTGGTTCGGAGGCAAACTCTTTTTAACTCCCGATTTAATATCGGGAGTTTCTGGTCATACATTAAGTGATCAAAAGTACAATGTGATATCGTTTACTAATTAAAACGTAAAGGTAGATTGTCAGGAATGTGTATGATTACCTTGTATTTCCTCGTTTTTTTGGAGAGGGTTCTGTTCATTTCCTGTGCAGGTGGGGTGCGTTGGAGCACATAGTTAATGAATGGTACGGGTAGTGCTGTAATAGCTTATCCCGGGAGGGACATACATGTTCATATCCCCAAAGTCTAGTTATTCGTTAAGCATGGCTTAGCACAGTCACTGAGATATGTGCTGGTATATATTCAAGTATGTTTATGATCTGAACGACGTTTAGATTGCTCATTGATCAGTGTTTGAAGTACAGGTCGGCATGCTGCCGGTTACGGGCATGTTTGAAGCATTGATTTTGTTAGTCACTCCCACTCAGATATCCTATTAACATGGTATAAGTCATGGCAAAATGTGTACAATTGCATGAAACTTTCTTCAAAACAGACATGTTTTCTCTACGCCCCATGGCAAATGTGTAGAATTGCACAAAAGGTGAGGTGGGCCCCCCAAACCAAATCTCGCTTAGGGCCCCCTTGGGGGCATGTTTTCAGGAGCTTTGGTCCCAGGCTGAAATAGTTTACGAACCCCTACACTAGAGCATTGGAAAGCAAAACAACTACTGTAACAAGAGTAGGACCACGACAGTGGTGAAGGCATGACTCTGGCACCACCCGCTCCCTTTACAACACCATATTATTATCCCACTTACGCTGGTATAGGCCTACCACTTAAATTAGTTTACCCCATGATTGCACTGTAGTAAGCATGTTTTTTTTTGTGTTTACACTTTTCAATGACATACACTCACAGGACTAGACTAGTGAAACCTCAGGTGACGTGTAGACATATTGTTGACTGGGATTATCTCATTGGCTGTCCGGAGAGGTGCAATGTCTAATAACATAACAATGACCATAGGAGTTGGCGACACGACACTAACAGATCTGGGACCAGGCTAGAGGCATGCAGTCAATGTGTGGTTGTGCCAGCGAGCTGATCGCCATCAGGGTTATTATACGTGTCTCTCCTCTCAGTCTCCAGTCCTGAGTGGCGTCCTGGCCTGGCCATCTGTCAGGAGATCAGGAGTCAGGACAGAGTCAGGCTGGCTGTGATAATGGAAAAAAAACAAGATAATGGAGGCTCCAGTCAGAGGTGACAGACTGACTAGAGAGGAGAGAGACCTGAGAGCAGATCAGATCACTGTGCCAGACACAGCTCTCTCTCTCTCTCTCTCTCTCTCTCTCTCTCTCTCTCTCTCTTTGTCTCTGTCTCTTTCTTTGTCATGTCCAACCATGGACATAACACACACAAATCCTTTTGCTATAGCTAGTCTACATGAAGGGATGGTTGACGATAGCTTTTGACTGTGCTTAAATAAAATGACTAGAGTTTAGAGTAGCTGTGTTTTTTTTCCTATGTATCGGATCTGCTATACTAACTGAACTGAGGAAGTACGGGCTATGCATTCTTCTGTGTACAGTATTATGTTCATCAATTGCATTCAGGCAAAAACTCACAGATGGATGAAATGAAAAAAACACACTGTTGTCCCAAACCTCATGTCCTCTCCAACTTCTGTTGTGTCTGTGATGTGTGCAGGCCCCAGGGTTTGGGTTCGGCATAGCCATCTCAGGGGGCCGGGACAACCCTCACTTCCAGAGTGGTGAGACTTCCATTGTCATCTCCGACGTCCTGAAGGGAGGCCCAGCAGAAGGACTCTTATCGTAAGTGCAGAAACACTTTCAATGGAGCATGATTTTTAGTTCAGGGCTGGGCTTAATCTGAGTCTGGGTAACCAGCCCTATATGTTACCGCTATGGTCTTGATTCGGGAGTGGTCAGTGTAGATCCTGACCGTGATTGAGGCTCCATGTTGCTCTTCTCCTTCCAGGGAAAATGACCGTGTGGTAATGGTCAATGCGGTGTCCATGGACAACGTAGAGCATGCGTACGCAGTGCAGCAGCTTCGGAAGAGTGGAAAGAATGCAAAAATAGTGAGTTGGTGTATTCCTCAAGGGAATGAACAACAGGCTAACCTTAATGTTATGGTCCTCCGTCCTCAGCAAGTACATTCCTCTTCTATGAATGCCACCCCAGGGATTTAGACACGTTTCTCACTGCGTTGAGTTGATAAGAGGTCATTTGAGATGGTTGAGAATGACATCATGTTCCTTTCTTTCCCCCACAGACGATCCGAAGAAAACGGAAGGTTCAGATCCCGGTGTCTCACCCGGGGGACAGGGAGACTATGTCCGAGCACGAGGAAGAGGACACTGATGAAGACGATGGTTACGAGCAGCGCAGCGGCCGCAGCGGGCCCACCAGCACCTATGGCGCGGCTAGCGGCGGCACGGCCAGCAGGCGGACGAACGACCGCGAGCGTGAACGCAGCAACAGCAGCCGGCGGGAACACAGTGCCTCGCGAGAGAGGAGCATCTCGCCCCACTCCGGCCGATCCCAAGGCTCCTCTACACCGTCCCGCCCCGCCAAAGTCACCCTTGTCAAGTCCCGCAAGAATGAAGGTAGGCGCCGCAGTGTCCAGCTTAGGTCTTTCTTTTGCATTGTCAGTTTGACCCTACTGTTTTTAAGGTGTGGTATTGCACAGTGCTCTGCTAATATTGTTTTGTGTTTGTTGTTCAAAGTAGAGTATGGTCTGCGTTTGGCCAGCCACATCTTTGTGAAGGACATCTCCCCAGAGAGCCTGGCAGCACGGGACGGAAACATCCAGGAGGGAGACGTGGTGCTGAAGGTGAGAACCAGAGGCACGATGGGGCTAGTCGTTATAGACGATGACCTGGAGTGGGAATGTCACTTGTTCAAATCCTGGGACGGGCACTCAAAGAAACGGGGACTGAACTGAAATACAGAGCAGAAATATACTAAGCATACCACTTCCCATGAGGCAATATTTTGGGCATGCATTCACTAGTAAGCTAGTGTAAATATTGGAAGGTTGCCAGTGCCTCACAAAGAGTTAGAGAGGGGAGGGATATACAGTGTAATACCTTCACACTAACTTCATCAACACAACACAGTGTTTCACTATGACGTCTAGCCATTCTAGCCTTCTCTGTTTTACATGTTCCCTCTGAGAGAGATGCCTGTAATGGGCGTTCAAAGTTCATTAGTGTGCTCCCCAAGCATTCCATGCATTCAATCCATCACTCTCTTTGGTTCCTGACTAGTCAGTCGCTGATGGGAAAGATCTACCTCATCACAAGAATGTACACCCTGGATTCTGACTGTCCACTTCACTATGTTCAAAAGAGAGTCCTTGTATAGAACTCAAGTCTTCCAAGTGTAGTAACTATGAAAGCGTGTACAGGAAAGAGGGATAACGTGTTGTTGTGGGACCTTCCGTATAAACATTTAAACAAGGAGTGGTGATTTCATTTTTATGCAATATTATATGATGGTACGTTCAATCTCACTGCAAGTGACCATACGTAAAGAACTCTGCATGTGAAACATTTGCTAAAGCATAGCATCCATTTTTAAACGTCATTATAGGTCTTTTACTGCATGGTCAGGTATGGGTTTGGTGTATGTGTGCTGTTTCACGAGTCCAATGTTAAATTGTACAATGATGAGAATGAATCCTTCCTTAAACAGCCTCCTCTTTTTTTCTCCCAGATTAACGGCACAGTGACCGAGAACCTGTCGTTAATAGATGCTAAGAAGCTGATCGAGAGGTCAAAAGGCAAGTTAAAGATGGTGGTGCAGAGAGACGACAGAGCCACGTTGCTCAACATTCCCGATATGGACGACAGCATTCCCTCCGGCAACAACTCCGACCGAGACGGTGAGATGGAGCTTTGTGCGTTCTCTATAGGACGGTAAACATCAATCGATCTCGTGTTTAACAACCTCATACAACATTCTGCTTAGCTCACAATTTGGCATGATATTATGAGGGTGCAATTTCCCAGAGGTATCTGAAAAGGATAATCCTTTTTCTACTGATTTCTATCTTTTTTTAAAATTTACTTGTCATGGTTCAATCGCCATATTAAACACAACTTTGTTCTAACAGACATTTCAGAAATTCATTCACTGACATCAGACCATTCCAGTCGATCCCATGATCGAGCACGGGGCAGTCGATCCCGCTCCCCTACCCGGTCTGAGCCCTCGGACCCCTCTCGACACTCACCACGGCAAATCAGCAATGGCAGGTAAGGAAAACACACACACACATATTACACAATCGTCATGGTACACACAGCTGTCATGCATATCACACAGACACCCACAGCGCTGCAACTCAAGCCTCATCATGCATCATGTTAAAGCCCATAAGTGGTTAGTTAGTGTTAATCGCCAGCACTTCTAGAGGGCTGTGTATATATCAATTGATAATGAAGACAGGATGAATAGAACAGAAATATGTGGCTCTATAAGCCCAGCAGTCCCATAATGACCTGCTGTAGGGGTCAGAGGTCCCAGAGAGCCAGAGGAGAGGATATTGATCCACGTCGATGTCCCGTCCCCTGCACCCCTCTCTATACAGTGAGCGAAAAAGGTATTTGATCCCCTGCTGATTTTGTATGTTTGCCCACTGACAAAGAAATGATCAGTCTATAATTTTAATGGTAGGTTTATTTAAACAGTGAGAGACAGAATAACAACCAAAAAATCCAGAAAAACGCATGTGAACAATTTTATAAAATGATTTGCATTTTAATGAGGGAAATAAGTATTTGACCCCCTCTCAATCAGAAAGATTTCTGGCTCCCAGGTGTCTTTTATACTGGTAACGAGCTGAGATTAGGAGCACACTCTTAAAGGGAGTGCTCGTAATCTCATTTTGTTACCTGTATAAAAGACACCTGTCCACAGAAGCAATCAATCAGATTCCAAACTCTCCACCATGGCCAAGACCAAAGAGCTCTCCAAGGATGTCAGGGACAAGATTGTAGACCTACACAAGGCTGGAATGGGCTACAAGACCATCGCCAAGCAGCTTGGTGAGAAGGTGACAACAGTTGATGCGATTATTCGCAAATGGAAGAAACACAAAATAACTGTCAATCTCCCTCGGCCTGGGGCTCCATACAAGATCTCACCTCGTGGAGTTGTAATGATCATGAGAACGGTGAGGAATCAACCCAGAACTACACGGGAGGATCTTGTCAATGATCTCAAGGCAGCTGGGACCATAGTCACCAAGAAAACAATTGGTAACACACTACGCCGTGAAGGACTGAAATCCTGCAGCGCCCGCAAGGTCCCCCTGCTCAAGAAAGCACATATACATGCCCGTCTGAAGTTTGCCAATGAACATCTGAATGATTCAGAGGACAACTGGGTGAAAGTGTTGTGGTCAGATGAGACCAAAATGGAGCTCTTTGGCATCAACTCAACTCGCCGTGTTTGGAAGAGGAGGAATTCTGCCTATGACCCCAAGAACACCATTCCCATGGAGGTGGAAACATTATGCTTTGGGGGTGTTTTTCTGCTAAGGGGACAGAACAACTTTACCGCATCAAAGGGACGATGGATGGGGCCATGTTTCCGTCAAATCTTGGGTGAGAACCTCAGCCAGGGCATTGAAAATGGGTCGTGGATGGGTATTCCAGCATGACAATGACCCAAAACACACGGCCAAGGCAACAAAGGAGTGGCTCAAGAAGAAGCACATTAAGGTCCTGGAGTGGCCTAGCCAGTCTCCAGACCTTAATCCCATAGAAAATCTGTGAAGGGAGCTGAAGGTTCGAGTTGCCAAACGTCAGCCTCAACCTTAATGACTTGGAGAAGATCTGCAAAGAGGAGTGGGACAAAATCCCTCCTGAGATGTGTGCAAACCTGGTGGCCAACTACAAGAAACGTCTGACCTCTGTGATTGCCAACAATGGTTTTGCCACCAAGTACTAAGTCATGTTTTACAGAGGGGTCAAATACTTATTTCCCTCATTAAAATGCAAATCAGTTTATAACTTTTTTCACATGCGTTTTTCTGGATTTTTGTTGTTGTTATTCTGTCTCTCACTGTTCAAATAAACCTACCATTAAAATTATAGACTGATCATTTCTTTGTCCGTGGGCAAACGTACAAAATCAGCAGGGGATCAAATACTTGTTTCCCTCACTGTAGCTCAACATATAGTCTCCCTATATACAGTGTCCATAATAACTCATCACCTAAAGGAAACCCCCACCACCAGCCTGGAATGGGCCAGAGCATCAGTCAGTACAATGATAACTAAATATTTGATAAACTGTCTAAATATTAACATGTGCCTCATTTCCCCCATTTTCCCAGTCATTTGAATGTCTTGTTTCTTTCCTCTGTTGCACAATTTTCTCTTTCCGTCTCCTCAGTTGGAGGCTAAAGTAAGTTTGTGTGGAAAGCAGTGGAGAGATGCCGTAACCGGCTTTGACAGACATGTAGTAGTGGCGACTGGCTTGCCTGCATAGCTGCCAGTGTAGCTGGCTAAGTAGATAGTCGCTAGACAGAGAAGTAGACCGGTAGATGAGTTGCCTTGACAAAGCGAGGCTTGACAGTTCCTCTCAGATTGGACAGGGGGCTTGGCACTGTTAGCCGGGCTGACTGTATGTAGTATGTTGACGCCAGAGGGGCTGGAGGGAGGGATAGAGCTGTGGAAGGAAAGGCTGCTGCTGGTTTCTGATCACACGGCCTGCCTGCCGTATCACAGCAATTAACCAGGATGAGGATGGATTGCCCAGATGGAGCTTGTGTGTCGAGCGGAAAGGCTCTGAGCCCTGTAGGAGAGGCCCTGTAGAAAGAAAGCCCTGGATTCAAAACGAAACACAACTCAAGTCGAGTGTTCTGCTTCCAAACTCAACCATTTCCTCTATGCCCTCTCCTGGTGTGGCTATCTCTGCTGCAGATACCTGAAAATGCCCTACTCATTTGAGATTCTGCAAGCATTGGTTCTGTCCTTTTTGAATCACAGTGAACAGTCCTATTTATTTGACAGAGATTTCACATAGATTTAGCATCCCCTAGCCCCCTGTAGTTGCTGAGCACTCTCTGTTTGTACCTTGTCTTTAGCTCCCTCCTCAGTGCTGCTCTACTGTAGTGTTTTGTAGACATCCTGATATGATGGCGTTAATGCAGACAAGCAGCTGTACCATTGACCTGAAATGGGAAAACTGACAGCCGGTTGGTTGGTTGGTACTTCGTAGCGGTACTGGTCTCTCCTCAATGCTCTGGGTCTAAACCCCAAGCCCTGTCAGCCCATATGGAATCAGATGAATGGCAAATCAACAACTCCATGGAAAACTTAGTACCCACTTGAGGCAGTGGAGAACATTGTGTAATGGCATTAAAGTCAATTCGTCATCAGAGGCTGGAATGAATGCCTGGCTAGATTGATACTAGAAATCTGGAGGGACCAATTGTTAGTGATTTACAGCTGCCTGTTTGTCACCAAGCCACTCCAGTAACCAACTGCCGTAAATCAGCCCCAATGTAACTGTCAACGACGCTGTGGAATAACAATTCTTGTCTCAATGCAGGAACGCAGGGACATTCTTACACAGAATACTCCCACTGTAAGTGTCACAATGTCACAAAAACACCCTGCCAGTAGTTGTTGAGACCATCCTAGAGTTTAGGCTAATACTTAGTTTAGTACTACTGATCTACATCTGTCTTTCTTGTTTTCTTTCCAGAGGTTAGCCTTTAGGTTTAGGGATATTGAATTGGTGTTACTTGTCTTTGTGTACATACACAATGAGTAACATAATACATGTTGCATTCCTGAACCTTGTGCTTTGTATTGATGAGCCTTGAGCACTTGGTTTGAATGTTGGTAGTCTAGTTCGAAGCCGTAGTCTGTTTGCGCTTTATGAATGTCAGGCAAAAGGGACTAAATGGTGAGTGTCAGCAGGGATTGGCTATAACCAGACCAGTGTGCATGCAGTAGTCATCACAGTATGTATTAGCTATGCTGGAGGCCAGGCAGGAATTTGACACGCTTCCCACAGAGATTTGCCCCAGAATCAGATGGTTCACATAGTTGAGGTTTTCTCTATAGTTAAATGTTTCTCTTGTCCCTGTGAGAAAACATTCCCTAATATGCCATCAGGTTGTCATTGTATTCAAGACTTGACTCATTTACTAACCTGTATAAATAAAGGTGAAATAAAAAACGTCTTTGTGAGAGTACCTCATTGAACTGTGAAAGTGTTCCAGTTAACCTACTGCATTTTGGTTTTATAAGGGATTTTCCTCAAATAGCTAAATAAAAAATAGCTGTGCAACAGTCCCATTTTAGATGGATGTTTTGACAGGGGTCTGTGGGAATTAATAAATAAAAGTATCCCGCTTTGCACGATGCAAAACACATTTTATCACAAGATTATTGTGTTGCGATGTCCATTTATACAGTGTAACCTTAGATTGATGCCACAGGAGGAAATAAGAAACAGATTGCAGATTTGTGCTTTGGTCCTTGTGTACTGTTGTGTTTAGGAAAGGAGAGCAGCGAGAGAAAGGAGGGAGGGAGGCAAGGTGAAAGGACAGCAGTACGTAGGGTTTTTTGTTTAGTTGGTGTGTTGCCTCTTAACACCATTCCGCCCAGGACGGGGCAGGGAGGGCATGGGAGATTTAGGACAGGGACAAGGGCCGCTGCCAGGACAGGCCAACAGGCCCTCTCTGACTGACTGACGGACGGACAAATAGACTGGCGACTATAGCTTTGTTGAAATTCATCCCTTGCAACGCAGACTGCCCTGCATGTACTGCAGCCCTTTTAATATCTCTTTATCTCTGCATTCCCTAATGCACTCTGAACTATAAACACATTATCTGGAATTCCACTGTTGAATAATTGCAGTGGGAGACGTTTGATGGAGCGTTGTCATTTGTTCTCACAAAGACAGAAAATTGAGTGTTAGAAAGACAAGGGTCACCATTTCACTTTTCAAGCCAACAGGTTTTGGTTTTGCTGTTTGAGTCAGAGTTTGTCTTTGGGAAGTGAGCGCATGTTATCCTGTTACAGTCCTGTGTGAGGGAGGGAGTGAGCGTTGGGTGTAAGATGGTGGCACGATCAGGCTGTAGTGTATCCTACCGCTACATTCGTCCCGTGTAAAAAAGCTGCTGGATGCTGGCTGGAGTGTTATGCCAGCCGCGGGGTCATGTGACCAGGCTGGAATTCGCCCATTGTTCTAAGAAACAGCCGAGTAGAGCTGCGGTGACGGAGCACGGCATTCACACATCTGATCTGAACATTCAGTGCCTGGCTGCCGTGAGCTGGAGCTGGGACTGGCTCTGGCAGGTATACAGTACTGCTGCTGTGGTTTGGTTAGAAGGTTGAGAAGGGAATTGGAATGAATCATTTGTAATGCACACAGCTCTCAATCAAAACATTTTAGAAAAATGTCTTCTTTGGTATGACTGATTAGTGTTTCTGGTCTTTGTGTGGTTGCTAGTGATACTGTAGGGTTGAGAGGACAGTCTAGACCGCACAGCTAAAAGCACCTGGAGTCTGCTCTGCTGCTGATGCAGTCAATGCAGAGGTGAAACCGAGGCCAGCAGAGACTAGGTCTGGCCCTATTAATATAGTTTGAGACGACGACGGCCGTCCTCCTTTTTAACCTCTTACTCTTTTGTCCATTCTTTACTCTTCCTAATGCCTCATCCCTCATTCCACGCTGTGATGTCAGTAACACGGTGCTCTCATAACAACACACAGATCACACACACTCCGTCACTGTAGCTACGTCCCAGGGCTAAAACAGCAGGACCTCCTCCAAGCAGCCTGTGTAGGAAGCTCGGTTATTAGTTTTATAGAACAGAACCCCTCTGTGGAGAGGGTGCAGAGGTCGGGCTACATTCTTTTGTCTCCTATTCTTTATATTTTTTAATTAGACTCCGGGTTCATCCATCTCTCTTCATAATTGCTATCATTCTTCATCTCACAGGGTAGGCCTACAAAGGAAATAATGAACAAACCCCAAATAAATATTTCACTGTTTTTCTAGCCACAGAAGTCGAGATGAGGAGAGGATTTCCAAGCCCGGGGTGATGTCCACTCCTGTTAAAGGGTCCCAGGAGGCCCTAATCCAGGCCATCAGCGACCAGCCACTGGCCAGAGAGGACAAACTGCCCCCGCTGCCAGGTCAGTCAGGGCCCCTGCTGCCTCCAGCTGCCTCCACCGGTCTAACTGCCTGAACCAAAACAGGCCTTGACACTCCTCTGTGCTGTGCCTATCCCTCTCTGCTTCCCCCTCTCCTCCGCCCTGGATTGAAATGTGCTCTGTACTCCTGTCCCACATATCAGAAAAGCCCAGTCCATAGTACTCTAGTCCATTCCTCTAGTGCACCCTTTCTTAAAGTATGGGTCGCGACCCAAAGTGGGTCACGGACATGTTAATGGTGGGTCGTGACATATTTTTTATTTATTTATTTATGAACACAGTCGGGTCTGAACTTACTGTTGAGAGTTAGAACAGTAGAATACACAAGGTGCAAGTTCTACATTTGGTTGTGCATCAGCAATTTTCGTCATGTCAGTCACTGACGGTCACTCAATTAGCCATGTCAGCTACCAATAGTTTTTATTGTTAAGTTAGTATAGCCAGCTATCTACAGTAAACTTGTAATCATCAACCAGAGGAGGCTGCTGGGAGGAGCTATAAGCAGATGGGCTCATTGTAATGGCTGCAATGGAATAAATGGAACATTATCAAACATATAGAAACCACGTTTGATGCCATTCCAGACATTACAATGAGTCCGCCCTCCTATAATTCCTCCCACCAGCCTCCACTGTCATAAATGAATACTGACCAGACACACAGGGCACCTGACCAGGGGCCCTGATCTCCAGAGGGCTCCCATTGATTTTGTTAGTCACTCCCACTCAAATATCATATTAACATGGCATAAGTAATGGCAGACTATATAAAATTGCATGAAATTAGCTTTTCTCTACACCACATGGCAAAAATGTGTACAATCGCAGGAAATTCAATTTAATACTTAAAATTTTCTCTCCACCGTGAAGAGGGGGGCCACTAAAATACACTACATGACCAAAAGTATGTGGACACCTGCTCATCGAACATCTCATTGCAAAATCATGGGCATTAATATGGAGTTG
Organism: Brachymystax lenok tsinlingensis; assembly: GCA_030435695.1. Taxonomy (NCBI): domain Eukaryota; kingdom Metazoa; phylum Chordata; class Actinopteri; order Salmoniformes; family Salmonidae; genus Brachymystax; species Brachymystax lenok. Next base: position 18,038,952 of record CM059800.1, on the reverse strand, counting down.
GTCCCCCCTTTGCTGCTGTAACAGCCCCCACTCTTCTGGGAAGGCTTTCCACTAGATGTTGGAACATTGCTGTGGTGATAGATTCCATTCAGCCACAACAGCATTAGTGAGGTCGGGCACTGATGTTGGGCGATTAGGCCTGGGTCACAGTCGGTGTTCCAATTCATCCCAAAGGTGTTCACGTCTTCCACACCGATCTCAACAAACCATTTCTGTATGGACCTCGCTTTGTGCACTGGGGCATTGTCATGCTTAAACAGGAAAGGGCCTTCCCCAAACTGTTGCCACAAATTTGAATCGTCTACAATATCATGGTATGCTGTAGCGTTAAGATTTCCCTTCACTGGAACTATGGGACCTAGCACGAACCATGAAAAACAGCCCCAGACCATTATTCCTCCTCCACCAAACTTTACAGTTGGCACTATGCAACTGGTAGTGTTCTCCTGGCATCCGCCAAACCCAGATTAATCCGTCAGACTGGCAGATGGTGACGTGTGATTCATCACTCCAGAGAACGTGTTTCCACTGCTCCAGAGTCCAATGGAGGCGAGCTTTTCACCACTCCAGCGGACACTTGGCATTGCGCTTGGTGATCTTAAGCTTGTGTGTGGCTGCTCGGCCATGGAAACCCATTTCATAAAGATCCTGACAAACCGTTCTTGTGCTGAATTTGCTACCAGAGGCAGTTTGGAACTCAGTAGTGCGTGTTGCAACCGAGAACAGACGTTTTTTACGTGCTTCAGCACTCGGCTGTCCCGTTCTGTGAGCTTTTGTGGCCTACCACTTTGCGGCCTAGCCGATGTTGCTCCTAGACGTTTCCACTTTACAATAACAGCAGTTAAAGGTGGCATCCTATGACGGTGCCACGTTGAAAGTCACTGAGCTCTTCAGTAAGGCCATTCTACTGCCAATGTTTGTCTATGGAGATTGCATAACCGTGTGCTCAATTTTATACACCTGTCTGCAACAGGTGTGGCTGAAATAGCCAAATCCACTCATTTGAAGGGCTGTCCATATACTTTTGTGTGTATATATAGTGTATTTTGCCCACGAGGCCCCTCAAACCAAATCTCGCTTAGGGCCCCCGGAAGGGGTCATGTTTTCATGAGCTTGGGTCCCAGGAAAACAGAGTTTCTCAAGAAGCCCTGCTCTAGTGTTACGTAATGTTGACCTATTCCCGTAGCTATTTAACCCTAACTCAGGTAGTCATAATTTCTATATTCACATTCCTCTACCAGGTCAGTGTGTTTACATGTGTGTGTGTGATCATACTATTAGTATGTGACAGAAGTGTGTGTGTTTGGTCCTGTAGAACCAAAGCCAGTGTATGCCCAGCCTGGCCAGCCTGATGTGGACCTGCCAGTCAGCCCCTCTGACGCCCCAGTGCCCAGCGCTGGTCATGATGACAGCATCCTCAGGTAACCCTCAGTCCTCCTGTTAAAGCCATGTTATTATTACCATTTATGTCAGTACCATGTTATTATTGCCATTTATGTCAGTACCATGTTATTATTGCCATTTATGTCAGTACCATGTTATTATTGCCATTTATGTCAGTACCATGTTATTATTACCATTTATGTCAGTAGCATGTTATTTGCTGAATTGTAGTAGCTCCCTGTAGAGCAGTAGTGTCTAAGCGTCTGTTTGTGTATGATGCCCACACCCAGGCCGAGTATGAAGCTGGTGAAGTTTAAGAAGGGGGAGAGTGTTGGCCTGAGGCTGGCTGGAGGGAACGACGTGGGCATCTTTGTAGCCGGAGTCCTGGAGGACAGCCCAGCTGCCAAGGAAGGTCTGGAGGAAGGAGACCAGATTCTCAGGGTAAGAAGTCTGTCTCAAACAGTATCTTTTTTACATATTTTATTATTATTAGCTGTTGGGTATGATTGTCACATTTTTGGCAACAAGGCCATTGTAAAGTTTTCTCTTTTGAAAGTGCGCAGGATGTGTGGTTTGATGTGTTCTTTTCCACAGTAGATAGTGTTAAAGGGTATGTTCTGTACTAGCTGGAGAACATCTGCCGTAGGTTCTGGTAACGGTCTCATCGCTGCCCACGCTTTGTTGGAAACACTTTGTGAAACTATGTGACCCACTAGCCTTGTGTTACTGTGTGGTCACTGGTCATAGTGATGTTAGATAGAAAATGGTAACTACGGTGAATCAGTCTGAAGTCAACGCCTGGCACTTCTCTTCTCTGTCTTTCTTTTGTTTACGCTGAACCACACAATAGAGGTAATTGTTGTTGTTCTCAGGCCCTGTCTGTAGTATTGTTGATGGAAGTCCCCTCTGATATCAGAGTTGGGTTCTTTTTAATCATGTTTATCACTAGCCACACATTTTAATGAAACACATCATGCTTTGTGTTCCTCCCACACCACAGTATGGGTCAAGGTGGTATGTGGGGAGGACTAACTCCTCCTCTTTGCTAGCCTCCCTCCCTGCTGTACAAACACATCTCTAGACTCTGTGCTATTCCCTATGAGTGATCTTCCAGGATTATGTCCCAAATGGCACCCTATTCACTATATAGTGCACTACTTTTGACCTCTTCACTATGTAGGGAAAGGTAGTACGCTATAGATAATAGGGTGCCATTTCAGACACAGCCCAGGATGTTGTTTTCCACCGCTTGGCAGTGAGCCTGTGAGTGTTTCCTGGCCTTCACAGTGTGACTAGTTGAGATAAAGACTTGAAGTCTCCTTTCTGAGGAGGATAAAGGTTGTTCTCTATGATTCAACCCCATGTGTTCCTGGTTCAAACGCTGGCTCTGCAGCAGGGTAAATAAACGTGATATTGTGCTGGGGACTGCAGGGGTTGAGGTGCGGAAGTAGACTGGCCTGAACCCTGGAGAGCTGAAAGTCTCTGTTCTTCTCTCTACCTCCTCTCTGTAGGTAAACAACGTAGACTTTGCTAACATCATCCGAGAGGAGGCTGTGCTGTTCCTCCTAGACCTTCCCAGGGGTGAAGAGGTCACCATTCTGGCCCAGAAGAAGAAGGATGGTTAGTAACATGAGGGTAAAACAGATGTTAGATAAATGAACGTTACGATCTTGACAGGGGCTGAGAGTGTAAAGGTTTGAGTTTGCACACATTTTAAGTTAACCTGGTTACATGTGAACTGTAGACACACTTTCAATTGTAATTTCTTCTTCTACCAGTTTACCGTCGGATAGTGGAGTCGGATGTGGGCGACTCGTTCTACATCCGGACCCACTTTGAGTATGAGAAGGAGTCTCCGTACGGCCTGAGCTTCAACAAGGGAGAGGTGTTCCGTGTAGTGGACACCCTCTACAACGGCAAGCTGGGCTCCTGGCTCGCCATACGCATTGGCAAGAACCACCAGGAGGTGGAGAGAGGCATCATCCCCAACAAGAACAGGTAGAATACAGGAGAGAGGCATCATCCCCAACAAGAACAGGTAGAATACAGGAAGAGAGACATCATCCCCAACAAGAACAGGTAGAATACAGGAAGAGAGGCATCATCCCCAACAAGAACAGGTAGAATACAGGAAGAGAGACATCATCCCCAACAAGAACAGGTAGAATACAGGAGAGAGGCATCATCCCCAACAAGAACAGGTAGAATACAGGAAGAGAGGCATCATCCCCAACAAGAACAGGTAGAATACAGGACAGAGGCATCATCCCCAACAAGAACAGGTAGAATACAGGAAGAGAGACATCATCCCCAACAAGAACAGGTAGAATACAGGAGAGAGGCATCATCCCCAACAAGAACAGGTAGAATACAGGAAGAGAGACATCATCCCCAACAAGAACAGGTAGAATACAGGAGAGAGGCATCATCCCCAACAAGAACCGGTAGAATACAGGAAGAGAGACATCATCCCCAACAAGAACAGGTAGAATACAGGGAGAGAGACATCATCCCCAACAAGAACAGGTAGAATACAGGAGAGAGACATCATCCCCAACAAGAACAGTTAGTTGCTGTCAGTGTAAAGATGGTAAACAACAACACTAACATAAGGTGATAAACTTGGCTGTGCAAAGTAGGACACATTAACATCACCCCTAGTCTCAATTACACTGGTGACAACTGTTCTAGTGAGAAGGCATTTGCACTATGAGTCCTGTGAGGGTAGGAGACTATCTATTCATAATGAAACAGCACTCTGACAGAGTCCCTCCTGGTGTCTAGGCCTTCCCTGACGTAGAGCCCCTGGCTATGTTTAGAGAGAGATGGTGCAGACAGGGGAACCTCACAGTGCTCCCAACATACCAGCATGACACCAATATTTGTCACATGCATACTTTAACGTAACCATTATACGCGGTGCACCGTGGCTACTCAGTCACGTTGTGTCCCTGGCCATGCCTGTGTCCTCTTCAGTAAAATGTTTACTGAATTCTAGATTATATTACGGTATAGTAGTATTTCAGAATAGAATAGAGGTGGCCTCCCGAGTGGTGCAGTGGTCTAAGGCAATGCATCGCAGTACTAGCTGCGCCGCTAGAGATCCTGGTTTGTGTTCAACCACCCGCCTCCAGGAGACCCATGGGGCGGCGCACAATTGGTCCAGCGTCGTCCAGGTTAGGGGAGTGTTTGGCCGGCCGGGATGTACTTGTCCCATTGCGCTCTAGCGACACCTGTGGCGGGTGCCGGGCGCAGTGCAGGCTGACACGGTCGCCAGGTGTACGGTGTTTCCTCCGACACATTTGTGCGGCTGGCTTCCGGGTTAAGCGGGCGTTGTGTCAAGAAGCAGTGCTGCTTGGCAGGGTCGTGTTTCAGAGGACGCATGGCTCTCGACTTTCTCTCCCAAGTCCGTACGGGAGTTGCAGCGATGGGACAAGACTGTAACTAGCTATTGGATACCATGAAATTGGGGAGAGAATAAATAAATAAGAATAGAGGTAAGTTGTATTGAATAACAGGGCTGTAAATGAGACATTGGATAACTGCACTAATTAAAAATGAACTGAGGCCATGTTGGCAGTTTCCATTGAAATCCAATCATTGAATCCATTGCCTGACACCGTTCTGTTCCCCCTCCCACAGGGCAGAGCAGTTGTCCAGTGTGCAGTACACCCTCCCCAAAACGCCAGGGGGCGACAGGGCTGACTTCTGGAGGTTCCGTGGTCTGCGGACCTCCAAGAGGAACCTGAGGAAGAGCAGAGAGGACCTGTCTGCCCAGCCGGTCCAGACCAAGTTCCCTGCCTATGAGAGGGTGGTGCTGAGAGAGGGTAGGTGATATCCAGAGCAGAGTCCATGGATACGTCACAATACCTAAACTAGCTTACCACTGAGAATGCTTTACCAGTAGATTGCTTCATTCTAAAAGTGTGGAAATTGGAATGCAGCCATGTGTATTTGGCCTTGAGAGGTGTTGATACTGTCAAATATGGTGTTTTGTGTCTTCTGTTATCCAGCTGGGTTCCTGAGGCCTGTGGTGATCTTTGGGTCCATCGCAGACGTGGCAAGAGCGAAGCTGGCCAGAGAGGAGCCTGACCTGTTTGAGCTGGCCAGTGAGTAGCCTTTAACTAGCCATTAGTAGCCATCTCACTGTCTGTCTCAGCCATGTCACACACAGCTGGAGTAACTCAGTACTTAGAGCAGCTCCGTGTTAGAGACTAGAGGGCGCCCTCATCTGCCTACTCCAGGTCCACTTGAGGGAATAGCTAGCATCTTTAGCATGTAATGTTCATTCTAACACCCTCGACAGTATTGAATTTCAATTTTCCTAATTGCACTACTCCAAAATCCACATGTAAAGTGATTCCAGCCCTGGACGTATTTTGCGTGACCTATATCTCTGTAAACCTTGTATTTTCTTTTCAGAAACACAGCAACATGAAGGAGTGGAAAGTATGTCATGAAGTGCATCAACTTGTTTGTGTCAGTGCTAATTCATGCTAGTTAGTTAGGTGGTAGCCTACCCTCTGTACCGTAGATGTGTTTTCTGTCATTGGTCATGTATGGCCTCATTCAGCCTGTAGGGAGGTTGTGGAATGACTGAATGTAGCTAGTTACGGAGCATGTACCCGTGGCACAGTCAATATCCTATAGAAAATAAGCTGCATACATAACAGTACTAGTCTTCATTATTAATTCCCAAGTCCCTAATGTCTGTGTGTGGATTACACCATCGTCTGTACTTAAAATAATGTCAACTTTTACATTTGATTGGAGACGATGCCTTATGACAGAAATTGTAATGGCTAGGGATGTTCGCACTCTGCAATTTAGAATGCTGCTTTTGTAGGGTTGAGTGGTGAAAGATAAGAGGACATTTCTGCGCCAGATCCTGTGATAATAGTGTTGAGATCTGAATAGTGAAACTGCACCCAGGTCAGCTGGCCTCTCAAAGGGTCATTACCTTATGGCGGCAGATAGACAGAGAAGGCCAGGCTAGCCATGTTTAAATAATTCACCTTTTTAGAACATTCCTGCTTAACTCCCCTGACTTTTATATCCATTTTAGATTTGAATCATGAATCTATTTGAAATGATTCCCTATCTTCTTGTATGTGCATTATCCCACTTCAATGCTTTTCACACATGTAACACATTTCCTGCATTGCGGATTATACTGTACTGTAATGTCTGTAGTTGCACGTGCACATTCATAATGACACTACCTCTATTTTATGTTTTGAAATGTGCTTAAGGCATATTGCATGCGTTAGGGTGAAGGTAATGAGCTGAGATGTATGGTGAGCTCTGCAGTAATATGACACCGTAACACTGTCCCTTCTCCCCTCTGCAGAGAGTGAGCCCAAAGACGCAGGAAAAGACCAGCGCAGCTCCGGGATCATTCGCCTCCACACCATTAAACAGATCATTGACCGGGTGAGTGAGACTACTTAATACACGGATACGCATGCACACACGCACACACACACACACACACACACACACACACACACACGCATGCACTCAGACAAATCCCCTCTTATTAAAGCACATTTGGTACACACACACACATCCATAGATAGACTCATCCAAGGCTCACTACTGCTCTCTGGTGTTCATGGAATTATGAACGTTTTTATTTGACCAATATATGAAAAATATACAGTGAGGGAAAAAGGTATTTGATCCCCTGCTGATTTTGTATGTTTTCTCACTGACAAAGAAATGATCAGTCTATAATTTTAATGGTAGGTTTATTTAAACAGTGAGAGACAGAATAACAACAACAAAATCCAGAAAAACGCATGTGAAAAAAGTTATAAATTGATTTGCATTTTAATGAGGGAAATAAGTATTTGACCCCTCTGCAAAACATGACTTAGTACTTGGTGGCAAAACCCTTGTTGGCAATCACAGAGGTCAGACGTTTCTTGTAGTTGGCCACCAGGTTTGCACACATCTCAGGAGGGATTTTGTCCCACTCCTCTTTGCAGATCTTCTCCAAGTCATTAAGGTTTCGAGGCTGACGCGTTTGGCAACTCAAACCTTCAGCTCCCTCCACAGATTTTCTATGGGATTAAGGTCTGGAGACTAGCTAGGCCACTTCAGGACCTTAATGTGCTTCTTCTTGAGCCACTCCTTTGTTGCCTTGGCCGTGTGTTTTGGGTCATTGTCATGCTGGAATACCCATCCACGACCCATTTTCAATGCCCTGGCTGAGGGAAGGAGGTTCTCACCCAAGATTTGACGGTACAAGGCCCCGTCCATCGTCCCTTTGATGCGGTGAAGTTGTCCTGTCCCCTTAGCAGAAAAACACCCCCAAAGCATAATGTTTCCACCTCCATGTTTGACGGTGGGGATGGTGTTCTTGGGGTCATAGGCAACATTCCTCCTCCTCCAAACACGGCGAGTTGAGTTGATGCCAAAGAGCTCCATTTGGTCTCATCTGACCACAACACTTTCACCCAGATGTCCTCTGAATCATTCAGATGTTCATTGGCAAACTTCAGATGGGCATGTATATGCTTTCTTGAGCAGGGGGACCTTGCGGGCGCTGCAGGATTTCAGTCCTTCACGGCGTAGTGTGTTACCAATTGTTTTCTTGGTGACTAGGGTCCCAGCTGCCTTGATCATTGACAAGATCCTCCTGTGTATTTCTGAGCTGATTCCTCACCGTTCTCATGATCATTGCAACTCCATGAGGTGAGATCTTGCATGGAGCCCAAGGCCGAAGGAGATTGACAGTTCTTTTGTGTTTCTTCCATTTGCGAATAATCACACCAACTGTTGTCACCTTCTCACCAAGCTGCTTGGTGATGGTCTTGTAGTCCATTCCAGCCTTGTGTAGGTCTACAATCTTGTCCCTGACATCCTTGGAGAGCTCTTTGGTCTTGGCCATGGTGGAGAGTTTGGAATCTGATTGATTGATTTGCTTCTGTGGACAGGTGTCTTTTATACAGGTAACAAACTGAGATTAGGAGCACTTCCTTTAAGAGTGTGCTCCTAATCTCAGCTCGTTACCAGTATAAAAGATTCCCGGGAGCCAGAAATCTTTCTGACACTTGTTTCCCTCATTAAAATGCAAATCAATTTATAACATTTTTCACATGTTTTTCTGGATTTTTTTGTTGTTATTCTGTCTCTCACTGTTCAAATAAACCTACCATTAAAATTATAGACTGATCATTTCTTTGTCAGTGGGCAAATGTACAAAATCAGCAGGGGATCAAATACTTGTTTCCCTCACTGTAGTTTAAAACAGCAATCTGAGCAAACCTTTTAGTGTTTGTATTTAGATCAAATATGAATGATTTATTTATGGGGGGATGTCCTTAGGACCGGCATGCTGTGCTGGACATCACCCCCAACGCGGTGGACCGTCTGAACTATGCCCAGTGGTACCCCATCGTGGTGTTCCTCAACCCGGACAGCAAGCAGGGCGTCAAGACCATGAGAACCAGGCTGTGCCCCGAGTCTAGGAAGTCAGCCAGGAAACTCTACGAGAGAGCCCTCAAACTGAGGAAGAACAACCACCACCTCTTCACCAGTGAGTTTCTATGGGAGGGAGGGGAAGAGAGAAATAGTGAGAATGATGGGAGGTAGGGGAAAAAATGTCTCTCAGAGAGAGATGGAGTTGTCAGGAGTGACAGAGGCTAGGGCTGCGAGCTGTACTGTAGTGTGGACCAGGGGTGCAACTTTGGCTTTAATCCAGTCAGATAAACACTCCAAACAGCCTACCCGACCGATTGGAGGCGTCCGCATGGTCCTAAAGCACACCGTTGCCTCGTTTTGTATTGCATTCCAATGATAAAACTGGGGCGGACAAGAATGCAATTTCAACATTTGGGGTGAAAGTTGTGCCCCTGATGCGGACTTTCAGCCGGTGACACAGTACAGTCAGTGTCTTAGCGGGGTGCTGTTCTCTGTGTCCCCTCCTCCTCACGCAGGCAGGGCTGCTCAGGGCTCCGTGCTAACCTCACACAGGACCCCAGCCGTCATTACCCATTCCCTGCACGGCCCTGCTCCGTATGAAATGGGAGGCGTCTCTTCATTTTTTACCTTCTGCTGGCAATAAAGAGACACCCCAGGAGAGCAGAGAGCACAGCCAGCCTCTCCTTTCCCATCTACGTTGAGTTACTCCCTTATTCCACATGGGTCTGTAGATGAAGCACTGCCTGGTATTTTTAGAACAAGCCTAGAGAGAGAGAACAACAGTGTCACCTGTGGTATTTGTGTAAGGTCAAAAAGATTACACACCGCAACAACCGGTGCTTACACACCGCAACAACTTTGGGATGATTCAAGCAGTCATACTAGAAATAAGCTTTTCCCCTCATGTAGAATAATAATTATCAATATCTTGAATCAATGATAGTTAGACCTATCAATTACTTACTAGTTCAGGGCCTATTTTTCCCAAAAGCATCTTATGGTTAAGTTCATCGTTAGAACCTTTGTAGGAGCATCGTTAAATCTCCGAGCTGTTTCCCCAAACCATCGTTAACGTTGCATTTGAAAACACTTGTAATCTAACGCCAGCCACAGACCACTCGTAGAACAGCTAAGTGCATCGCTTTTTTTGCCCTCCCGCGTCACTTTATACACAGAAGATGTTTGCTAAACATAGAATCACATGGTTTATCCGTCTCTCTGTGACCACCGATAACTACCAAAACAAAAGTTGCCAGTGTCTTTGCAATTGATCCAAACAAGTGACGTATAAAAAGATGATTCAAATAAAAATCAAGATGACTGCATTCAAATATAAACAGTAGGCTATAGGCCTATTTCAATCATATTGAAATACATTTCATGTTCAATCAATTGAGTTCTGTTTTGTTACTTGTAGGGTACTGTCTGTAATTTGTCAAAAAATATACACTGAGTATACCAAACAAATACACAAAAAAAATATCTCTAGTCTAGGAGCTAATCCGTCGTCAGTATTGTGAATTAATTAGAATGTTAAGGTAAGATTTTAATGGAGAAATCTGATCCTAGATCAGCGCTTCCTTTCTTTTGATCCTATCAGTTTGGACACATGCTCCAACGGCACGGTAAGCGACCATTCTCTCTGCGTGGTGTTTTCAACGTTCCATTGCTAGCGGGAAACCGGGCTCTGACGTGTTAATCATAATGGTTTTTCATGAGGTTGTGAGAACAGTTTTTCACAGTGATTATGAGAATTGTGTTATTGGTTCTCTGCATTCATTTGAGAGGTGCTTTGTCTCTGCTCTTTCTCTTCTCTCTATCCTTCACAAGCCACCATTAACATGAATAATATGAATGACGGGTGGTACGGTGCCCTGAAGGAGACCATTCAACAGCAGCAGAACCAGCTGGTGTGGGTTTCAGAGGGAAAGGTAGGATACTCAGCGCCGAGACTAACATCATTAAACACTTACCAATACATTTCACTTGAATGAAAATGTTGTCTTCAAAATAAATGTCAGGCAATTTTAATATACAATGTATTTTGTTCATTAATACGTTTGTCTTCGCCATTAATTTCTCGTCTCTCCTCACTGTAATGTTGCTGCTTCTGCTCTTTATCTCCCTTCCCCCTCTCTCTCTCTTGTCCCTCTCCCTCCCTCTCTCCCCTGCTCTTCTCCTGTCGTGTCTCCTCAGGCGGACGGTGCTCCAGATGATGACCTGGATCTGCATGCTGACTGTCTGTCGTACCTGTCTGCTCCGGGCAGTGAGTACTCCATGTACAGCACGGACAGCCGCCACACCTCCGACTACGAGGACACGGACACCGAGGGCGGGGCCTACACCGACCAGGAACTAGACGAGACGCTGAACGACGAGGTGGGCCTGCCCACTGAGCCCGCCATCACCCGCTCCTCGGAGCCCGTCCGAGAGGACCCGCCAGTCATCCAGGAGCCCCTGAGGTACGGCGGGTACCAGCACACAGTGCAGCCCGACCCCCTGAACCGGATCGACCCAGCCGGGTTCAAGGCACCAGTGGCCCAGCAGGTACCGTTTATGAGAGCCGTGCATCTGCCCTGTTGTCTCGAATCCGTGGTGTGCGTGAGGAGAGTGTTCTGGCGCCGCTATTGAAGCAGTGTTTTAAAACAGTATTATCTACTAACACAAAACAAAGAAAAATCAAAAAGATGGAAAGAAAATTTGTATCCACTTAAGTATTTATTCACTGTCGTTGTTTGTGTGTTTTTTTTGTTTTTGAAGAAAAAAGAGAAAAAAGCAAGAATAAGCTTGACTGTTATAATCAGTATTCACCACCTGGGTTAGTGTGACTGTTATAATCAGTATTCACGACCTGCGTTAGTGTGACTGTTATAATCAGTATTCACGACCTGCGTTAGTGTGACTGTTATAATCAGTATTCACGACCTGCGTTAGTGTGACTGTTATAATCAGTATTCACGACCTGCGTTAGTGTGACTGTTATAATCAGTATTCACGACCTGCGTTAGTGTGACTGTTATAATCAGTATTCACGACCTGCGTTAGTGTGACTGTTATAATCAGTATTCACGACCTGCGTTAGTGTGACTGTTATAATCAGTATTCACGACCTGCGTTAGTGTGACTGTTATAATCAGTATTCACGACCTGCGTTAGTGTGACTGTTATAATCAGTATTCACGACCTGCGTTAGTGTGACTGTTATAATCAGTATTCACGACCTGCGTTAGTGTGACTGTTATAATCAGTATTCACGACCTGCGTTAGTGTGACTGTTATAATCAGTATTCACGACCTGCGTTAGTGTGACTGTTGTAATCAGTATTCACGACCTCCGTTAGTGTGACTGTTATAATCAGTATTCACGACCTGCGTTAGTGTGACTGTTATAATCAGTATTCACGACCTGCGTTAGTGTGACTGTTATAATCAGTATTCACGACCTGCGTTAGTGTGACTGTTATAATCAGTATTCACGACCTGCGTTAGTGTGACTGTTATAATCAGTATTCACGACCTGCGTTAGTGTGACTGTTATAATCAGTATTCATGACCTGTGTTAGTGTGCCTGTTTTTGTTGATGTCACTGAGGAGACTAAGTTTTGTGTCTGTCAAGTGTCTGTATCGGTACCCACCTATGTGCTCTTCCTAGTTGTTTCACTTGTGATTCGAACTGATACCAGAAAGTATTATGTGCATGTTGGAAATGTCAGTGTTAACCACGTTTTGCTGTAAATGTATTTATCTGGGTCGATACGGCCGTTATGATATCCACGAAAAGTTTGTCTTCTGATGTGTAAAAGATAAAAAAGAAAAGTAAAACATTGTACTGTAATCTAGAATTAAAATCCAATCAGACTACATTAACAACAGAAACTTTGTCCTGTTGCGAATTCTTCCGTGGCAGATTGATCATCTAAAGCCATCAGTTGAATTTGGTCCGAGGACGGTGAGTTACTGAGCCAGTCGGTGGAGGAGGTACAGAGCAGGCTGTGTTACGCTGTAACGTTAACATTAGTGAGGGTGTATCTCCCTCGTGCAGTAGCACCGTGTATTAAACGTTTCTGAACCACTTCACAGAATGAGAAAGCAGAGGCTGTTCTGGCCACCATGCCTATCCTCCCCCAGCAGCCTGTGTTACTGGCTGAGACAGAGGCAGCGCCCCCTGCTGTCGACAACACTGTAAATGGTGTAGCGGGTTTGAGCCATGGTTTAAGCCTTGGCCCTATCGCTGCTCCCCAGAGCGAACCCAGACCAGTCCCCGGCCCCGAGGCTGACTGGCTTAGGATGCCCACCCCTGATCTAGCTCAGCCCCTGGCCCCGACCCCAACGCTCGAACCCGAACCCCTACAATCCGGACCGGCCAGTTCAGAACCACAGGTACCCATCGTTTGGACGTGGCCTGGCCCGGCCGACCCCGCTGTCGGTCTGCTGTGGCCTGTCGCTGCCTGCCTGTGTACCGCCCGCCACGCTTTCCTTTCACTCTTGCATGCCTGCCCGCTGTCGTGTGTGTGTGTGTGTGTGTGTGTGTGTGTGTGTGTGTGTGTGTGTGTGTGTGTGTGAACTCGTAAACAACAGTGGGCTTCTTGGAGGAGAATATAGACTGATTGGTGTGGTACCTATATAGAGAAGAGCAGCGAAGAACCTGAGGCTCTCACTGTTGCTTACCCTCTTTGCATGGCTACAACATGTTTCAGTTGGTTTCTCTTCTGTTTAAACGTAGCAGTAGAACTGATGATGGTGGTGTACTGGTTGATGCAGACTGAATGGACCATTTTAATTATATAGATTTATTTGGCGACATTCTCTTAAAGTCATCAATCAGTATTTTGGATATTTTATTGGATGTTTTATTCCCTGAATTTGAAATGTAGCCATTCCTCTCCGACTGTGGAGTATACGTTTTATGGATTTTAAACATCCCATGAAGTTAAAGTAATAAATGACTTTCTTGTTCAATGGCTACTTTTCAAATGCCATGGTTTTTAATAGGGTTTACATTGTGGGGGGGACATGCAGTAATTTTATTTGGCTTGTAATGTTATCAATATATAGTATTTATTTTGTTTTGTATCAACTTTGTTAGTTTTGTTTTTGGTTTGCTGTTAAAAACTAAAGTGGTATGTTGTATATATATTGAGAGCTCCTGTGTGTATTGGCTGCGCTGATCTGACATTCAGACCTGCATTCTGTTTGACCTGACCTTTAACCCCTACCTCTGAGTGTCTCTATTTCAGGTCTCCCTGCTTTCTCTCTCTGCTTATTCCTTCAGCCATTATTCATCTTCTGTTTTAATATTCTACGTTGTCTTCTCTTACTTGATTCTTATATTTATATACACATTTATTTATTGGATGTGTGCTACTGGTTGCTCTTGTCCCATTACTCACCATATGTTTCTTCCATTGTTTATTTCCCCAGATGTACAAGAAAGATCCCTACCTGGAGGAGCCAGTCAGAGTGAACCGTGTAAAGCAGTCTCCGGCGATGGGGCCGCCCATGACCTATGAGTCCCAGCCTCTGTACCAGGACCAACACCCATACAGAGATTACGATCACCCACCCAACCGCTACGACGGGAGTGGCTACCTGGAACCAAAGTATCGTAACTTTGACTCTCAACTGCACCACGAGAAAAACGTGCCTCACTACGATGAACAGTGGCCTCCCTACAACCAGCAGACCTCTGGCCCACCACCCCACCAGCAGCAGCACCCCCCTGGGCCTGGCTACGACCCCCGGCTGCCCTACGAAGACGGACCTGAGCGAGACTACAGCACCCCTCAGCCGCGCTACGATGAGGCCCCGCTGGGCTACAACGGACGACCTCGCTACGGCAAACCTGCAGGATCAGGACCCATCCGCTACGATGAGCCTCCTCCATCCGGCCCAGGGGGCTACGCTCCTCTACGTTACGACCAGGAGCCTCACCCGTATCCCCCTGCAACACGCTCTCCAGAGCCCCCTAAACAATACTACCAGGGGGAGCCTGCCCAGCGGCCAGGACCTGGGCCTGCTTACAACCAGGCACCACCACAGCACCGAGGCTACAAGCCCCCGCCCCAACAGTATGAACCCATCATTAACTTTGACGCCCCCGTGCCCGCACCCAAACCACAACCAGAGGCTCTCCGTCCCTCACCTGGGGACACGGTGATCACTACAGCCCCCAATCCCCTTCCCCCTCCCCCCAGAGTGGAGCCGGAGGACGACCCGGCCATAAGGGCCCAGTCGGTACTGTCTAGGGTCAAGATGTTTGAGAACAAGCGCTCTGTGTCTGTGGACCGAGCCAAGGAGGCAGGAGACGCCATCGGGCTAAGGGTAAGCATCTGGAAAACACCTCACTCTTGTGCACGTATGTAATGCTCAGTGCTTATTCTACTGCTTGAGCTCCTGTTCCTCTTCTAGAATATTAGCTCAAACATATTGTGGAGCTCCGGCACCTACACTACCGTTCAAAAGTTTGCGGTCACTTAGAAATGTCCTTGTTTTTTAAAGAAAAGCACATTCTTTTGGCCTTCAAGGTAGAGTTCCTC
The DNA here is from genome assembly GCA_030435695.1 of Brachymystax lenok tsinlingensis. NCBI lineage: Eukaryota > Metazoa > Chordata > Actinopteri > Salmoniformes > Salmonidae > Brachymystax > Brachymystax lenok. Next base: position 18,023,605 of record CM059800.1, on the reverse strand, counting down.
TGTCCAGAGTCTGTGTTCTTTTGCCCATCTTAATATTTTCTTTTTATTGGCCAGTCTGAGATATGGCTTTTTCTTTGCAACTCTGCCTAGAAGGCCAGGATCCCGGAGTCACCTCTTCACTGTTGACATTGAGACTGGTGTTTTGCAGTTACTATTTAATTGAGCTGCCAGTTGAGGACTTGTGAGGCGTCTGTTTCTCAAACTAGACACTCAAATGTACTTGTCCTCTTGCTCAGTTATGCACCGGGGCCTCCCACTCCTCTTTCTATTCTGGTTAGAGCCAGTTTGCGGTGTTCTGTGAAGGGAGAGGTACACAGCGTTGTACCAGATCTTCAGTTTCTTGCCAATTTCTCGCATGGAATAGCCTTCCTTTCTCAGAACAAGAATCGACTGACGAGTTTCAGAAGAAAGTTATTTGTTTCTGGCCATTTTGAGCCTGTAATCGAAACCACAAATGCTGATGTTCCAGATACTCAACTAGTCTAGTTTCATTGCTTCTTTAATCAGAACAACAGTTTTCAGCTGTGCTAACATAATTGCAAAAGGGTTTTCTAATGATCAATTAGCCTTTTAAAATGATAAACTTGGATTAGCTAACACAATGTGCCATTGGAACACAGGAGTGATGGTTGCTGATAATGGGCCTCTGTAAGCCTATGTAGATATTCCATAAAAAATCACAATAGTCATTTACAACATTAACAGTGTCAACACTGTATTTCTGATCAATTTGATGTTATTTTAATGGACAAAAAAATGTGCTTTTCTTTCAAAAACAAGGACATTTCTAAGTGACCCCAAACTTTTGAACGGTAGTATAAAAACAAACAGTCCCGGCACTCAAAATGAGTACCAGAACCTATTTCAGTCCAAGTCAAGCACTGTTAATGCTAACAGGATTACCTGACCCTGACCTCTTCTAATTATATTTGGTTGGTCCATGTGATGTCCGTAAAGGTTTACTTTCCAGGAATTTTATTTGCATTTCTATCTTTCTCCCACAGTCAGCAGATCTGCCCACCAAACCAGGTGCGTGCATTCCTAAAGCCAACTCTCTCAGCAATCTGGACCAGGAGAAGTCGTTCAGGTAATGAGTCATAATGGAGTGCAGCCCCCCACCTGTCCCCACACCACCACACACACACTACATCACACCACAGAACAGATGCTGCTTTATCTCTGAGGGCCAGATGTGTCTGTTAGGGCTGTCAGGTGATCCACCTTGAAGTGGATAATACGGCTTAGAAAGGTAAATGATTTTTGAAGATGTGATATGAAGATGGCAGTGTACTGTATTGTATGGCTGCCGTCTTACGTGCTCCGACCCAACTTGGCTATTATTTTGGCGTTTATCTACTTTTTTTGCACTAAATGTATCCGCTATCATTACATATGATCAACAAATACATTTGAACATCAGACCGGCTGTTACTAAACTCAATTCTGGGTTCGACTCATCTGCCCTGGGCTCTTTGTGCACCTCCAACCAAATCTTTGGGTTACCCAAGAGGAGCGAAAACGAGGCAGGAGAGAGGCCGTCCTGGCGAGTCGAAGTTGGAAGGAAAACCAGCCACCACTTCCCTCCATTCTATTGGCCACTTGATAATATGATGGATGCGATCAACGGGTCTCTCGTAACTGCAATATCGTCTGTTTTTCTGAAACATGGCTTTCAGACAAGATACTTGATGGATTCTCTATTCACCGAGCGGACAGGACATCGGTTTCAGGGAAATCCGGAGTGGGAGGGGTATTCTTCATCAACAGCAAATGGTGTGCAGACTAGCGCAGTGGAAGGGAGTTTCGTCCTATTGTTCACGTCTTGAAATACCTGATGGTCAAATGCTGACCTTTTTACCTCCAGAGAGACTTTTCTTCTGTTATTGTGACTGCTGTATATATTCCACATCAGGACAACAACAACAAGCTGGCACTTGATGAACTGTACGAGGCTATAAACAAGCAGGAAACCATGCACCCGGATGCTGATTTTCTTGTTGCCGGTGATTTTAATTCCATGCCACTCCTGCTTCCTGTTTACAAACAAAAGCTCAAACAGGAAGACCCATGATGTGCTCCATAGAAAAACGGTCTACCGGAGCAGAAGCTATTCTACAGGACTGCTTTGCTAGCGCTGACTGGAAATCATAAATGCATCGCTGACGTTGTCCCCACAGTGAAGGTTTGCTGCTTCCCCAAACTAAAGCCCTGAATTAACACAGAGGTGCGTGCTAAGCTAAAGGACAGAGCTACTGCTCACAGGGTTGTTGCAGCCAACCACGAGCATATGGCTGAGGACACAAATGCGTACAAGATGTCTCGCTGCGACCTCTGCAGAGCTATCGAACAGGCAAAAGGGTAAGATCTGAACAAGGTGGAATCCTATTATACCGGCTCTGACTCATGTGGCAGAGGCTACAGTACATTTCGACTACAAAGGAAGCCCTAGCCGTGATCTGCCTAACGATGTCTCTACCAGACAATCTCAATGCATTTTATGCATGCTTCGACAAAAACAACACAGAGCTCTGCATGAGGTCCCCCGCTGAGCCGGAGGACTGGGTGATCTCTCTCTGAGGCTGACAAGAGTAAGGTTTTTAAGTGGGTCAACACTCGTAAGGCCGCAGGGCCAGACAGTATTCCAGGATGTGTCCTCGGAGCATGTGCAGAAAAGGTGGCAGGTGTCTTCAGACATTTTCAACCTCGCCTTGTCCCAGTTTGTAATCCCCACGTTTCAAGCTGACTACCATCATTCCCGTTCATCAAAACTAAGGCATCCTGCCACATTAACTACCGTCCTGTAGCACTCACATCTGTAATAATTAAGTGCTTTGAAAGGTTGGTCATGGCACACATGAACTCCATCATCCCAGATAGCCTGGACCCACTCCAATTTGCATACCACCCCAACAGATCCATAGATGACGCAATATTAATTGCACGCCACACTGCCCTCTCCCACCATAGTGCCCTCCAAGTTCGTCACCAAGCTCGGGACCCTGGGATGGAACACCTTCCTCTGTAACTGGATCCTGGACTTCCTGATGGTTGACCCCAGGTGGTAAGAGTAGGCAACAACACCTCCGCCACGCTGACTCTACAACAATGGGGCCCCCCACGGGTGTGTGGTTAGCCCCCTCCTGTACGCCCAGTTCACCCACGACTGTGGCCACGCACGACTCCAACTCCATCAAGTTTGCTGATGACACAGTGGTGGTAGGCCTGATCACAAATGGCGATGAGACAGGGAAGAGGTCAGAGACCTGGCAGTGTGGTGTCAGGACAACAACCTCTCCCTCAACGTCAGCAAGACCAACAAGCTGATCTTGGACTACAGGAAACAGAGGAGAGTGCACACCCTCATCCACATCGACAGGGCCGCAGTGGAGGGTCAAGAGAGTTCCTCTGTGTCCACATCACTGAGAACTTAACATGGTCCTCTCACACCAGCACAATTGTGAAGAAGGCACGGCATTTCCTCTTATCCATCAGGAGGCTGAAACAATTTGGCATGGCCTCTCAGATCCTTAGGAACTTTTACAGCTGCACCATCAAGAGCATTCTGACTGGTTGTATCACCGTCTGGTATGGCAACTGCACCGCCCTCGATCCGAAAGCCTACATAGGGAGGTGAGGACTGCCCAGCGCATCACTGGGGGTGAGCTCCCAGCCATCCAGGACGTACATTCCAGGGTGTGTCTGAGAACTGTTCTCAATACTCCCGTCCGGCAGGTGGTACAGTTGCATCAAGGCTCAGATCAACAGAATCCTAAACCATGGGTTCTCAAACGTTTTGGGGCCGTTTACCCCGTTTGTGATAGCAAATTCATCAGGGACCCCCTCATAATCAGAACACAACTTGAGTTAAATAAAAATAGCATATATGGAGTTTTACCATGACTTTGTGTGCATGTCTGGATGAACCAAGTCTTGGGCCGTGGGAAGGAACATTTTAAAGGCTCGCCACTTCGCATTGGAGAGAAAAAAAATCTGTTTTCAAGCAAATGTCCTGCAATTCTACACATTTCGTCATGGAGTAGAGAAATGTTTTGTTGTAGCTATAAAGCTAAAATCCTGCAATTCAACCAATTTTGCAATGAGGCAGAGAGAGAACCTTGCCATTTTAAAGCTTAAAGTAACTGTCCAGTGTTCCAGATTTCTATATAATATTACCTATAATTGATCATTACAATGAGGGAAATAGTTTTCCTTACACAAATGGTAATTAATTATGTTAAAAAGCAGCTTTTCTATGTTGGAATAGCGTGGGCATACCCCAGAGGAGAACGACTGCCCCCTCTCATTGAAGCCACGAAAATTCAAGGCCGACCACAGTATTGCAGGCATTGTTTGCAGAAAACAGGATCCCTCATTATAGTGAATTGAACTTTTTGTAAATAAAATAAAATATTGAAGACAATCATGGTACAAATAATAGCTTCTAATACACCAGATGTATGTCCTCGAACCCATTATTGAACCCGCATTTTTAAGTGTTTTTTTTTTCTCCAATTTAGACTTTGCCCACTAATACGAGTATAGGATGAGTCAACTCATACCCAAATAATGTTGTTAACAGAATATTAACTTTAAAGTTAGATTTTCACTGGACAGTTACTTTTAAAACACACACACACACACAGAGAGATAATAATTTAGATGTATTACTACTACCACTCCGCTGCTGTTAATTGATTACCATTTAGTATGTACTGTATCTATTTATCCTTCTACTGGTCATTACTCCTGTTTACATGTATGTATTACCATTAGTATATTACCATAAGTATGTATATTTTCCTGCTACCAGTCACTTTTCAGACCTGTTTACATGACACTTGCTCTCACATACACACTCACCACCATGCACACACCCACCACTTATGCTGCTGCCATACTGCTTATTATTATTATTATTATTATTTATCCTGCTACCAGTCCTAATCCCTGCATATACATGTACATATCTACCTCAAATACTCAAGTATCCCTGCACATTGTACATGTACCCTGTACCCTTGCAAGTTAAGCATTTATCTGACGTAAAACAATGCCGCTGCCTCTCACTGGTGCTGCTGTTTGCTGCTCTTGGTCTTGTAGCGCTCCTCGGTGGACACTAAAAGAAACTACCTTCCAACTCTGCACACACTGACTGATGCAGTAAAATACAATATGCATGTTGCAGAGGCTGTCCCGTACACATGTTTATCATTGAAGCACTGATGTTTTCATTGTAGTTCTGTCTGATTTGTTATATGGTAAATTGTAGTGATTTAGAGATCGGAACAAATGCCCCACAATATATTTTAAAGGAATTTCTTTGTATGGTTTATCTGTTATTTTAATTGCCTCACCCCTTCTTTATCTCTCTCCTCAGAGTCCCTGAGCCTCAGAAGCCCCGGGAGGTGTCCGATGATGACATAGTGCGCTCCAACCACTATGACCCAGATGAAGACGAGGAGTACTACAGGAAACAGCTGTCCTACTTTGACCGGCGAAGCTTGGACGCAGGCAAGGCACCTCCTCAGACAACACCTGTCATCGCAACCAAACCTGCTGCTCAACCACAAGCACATCCCGGATACAACTACCCCAGGTAACTCACTCCCACGGGTCACTCTCTCTGGGATATGTGGTAGGAAATCAAATCACTGTGGTGGGAGACAGAGTATGTGAGTGGAGTGGAGAGAGGAGTGGAGCGTTCCCAATTTTACTGGAGCTTCGGGCTTCTCGCCCGCTCCAGTAGCGCTCACTTCACGAGCTCAGGGCATGCCCGGCCCAGCATGCATTTTTTGTCTACTTGTCTGCTGCTATATAGCCCCTTGCTTTAGCTACTGTCATATAGTATGCTAAATATTTGCATAAAGCATGATGGTGTACTTACTATGTGGACAACCTAACAGAAAGGAATGAGGTGGGTAGCTAGCTAAGTGTGTCATTGTAGCAAAGTATTTATAAACTCAAAATCAGATCTCTTAAAAGTTTTGTTAGTTTTCATTCTATTATCTATACAATGGGCCATCATTGATTTGGGCCCAATAGGCCTGGCATATTACCTCTTCCAAGGAGCTTTCCGTTTTGATAGGGTTTTACCTACAATCCTTTAGGCCTACCAACAGAAATGGTCCTCTTATAGTTGAAAGGACAAGGTTGGTGGTTGGCCAATGCTGACAAATGAAAAACACATTTTTGAAGGCAAGCTGTGTTTTGTTATCCTCAGTAGAAGGGTTACTTTGATGTAGCACACTGGGTGCATTCTCCGCCTCAGTCAAAGACCATGCCAATGATACAAGATTAAATGGGAAGGGAAAAATACCATCACAGTATTCTTTTATTATGAATTTCTTTCATCTTTCTTTCAACTATCAACAATAGGTTTTTCTGTTCTTACAAGGTGTTTTGCCACTGTAAAACGTGCCTCAAGAGACGTTCAGGATGAAACAAACTTTGGATGTCAAGCTCAATGCATTCATCAGTATTGCTATTTGCATGTCTACATGGTTTTTGCCACATTCTGTAATTAGCTAATTAACAAAACCATTCACTTGTAACTGCTACAACATGATCAATTGCACTGCAAGGTCTTACTGGCACTAGTAGTGGAAAGCATATTTTGAAGTGTATTTTGGAGAAGCAATCTGTGTAAATGAATACAGTCAATTAACTAGATGGAGCCACTGTGTTTTATTAAAACTAACAGACTCGCTGGACTGCAGTAATTGAACCATCCTCTTGAGGATACATGGCATGCCACTGTTTAGGTCTAGATTTTTTGAAGTAGTGCGCGTGACAAACTGTGATACATTATTTAAAATCAGTTATTCTAACCCTGGCCTGAATTCTTCTTTAACTTAAACCCATATGTTTGTGCCATCATTGTGACGTCGGTTGAATGTGATCTTGTGTTTTTTACAGGGCAGAGTCAGTGGAGAAGGTCAGTCCTGTGGAGAGAAGATATGAACCTGTTCCCCAGGTTACCCCCGCTGCCCCACCTGCCATACTGCCCAAACCCACCTCACCTGAGGGTAAGCACTACAGTGTAGGACACACACTAGTCTAGTTCTACATGCTGTATTTTCATCTAGAAATGTAATACTCACAGTAACTGACTTACCAGATCCCCATGACTCTCCCAAAGCAGACACAGTCACGACCAACTACCTGCCCCAGAAGAGTTATCCTGAGAAGTCTCCAGTGAACGGTACGGCAATGAAGGACCAGCCCAAGGCCCCGGCCAATACCAGCTACAACCGCTACGTCCCCAAGCCCTACACCAACTCCGCCAAGCCCTTTGAGAGGAAGTTTGACAGCCCCAAGTTCAACCACAACCTGCTGCCCAACAACAAAACAGACCTGGCCCCAGCCATCAAGGCCCCAGCCAACAGCACAGCCCCAGCCAAGCCCCAGATCTCCCCCCAGCCTACAGACCTGGACTCAGGCCTGGACACCTTCACACGTACCATGGACAACAGGTCCAAGTACCAGCACAACAACGTCAACGCTGTGCCCAAGGCCATCCCTGTCAGGTGAGAAGATTCTACATCACCCCTAGAGGGGTAACCTACCCACTGGCTGAACTATACTGGGTTCATATCAATATATAGATTATAGTGTTATCGCCTCGCTTCATGTATTATGGAAGGAACACACCAGGAGTGAGGACTGTCTCTGTGCTTGGCTAGAGAAAAGGAAACATGCAGAGTTAGATGGTCCTGTTTCTTACAGTTCTACAGTTGACACGTTGAATGATACCAATGCCTTTGCCCGTCCCGAAGGTGTCACAAACGTTTCAGAGGCGGTCTCTAACTGGCTCTATGTTCTGGTATCTGACTGTGACAACTCTCTCCCCCTGTAGCCCCAGTGCTCTGGAGGATGATGATGAGGATGAAGGTCACACGGTGGTGGCCACGGCCCGGGGGGTCTTCAACTGTAATGGAGGGGTTCTGAGCTCCATCGAGACGGGTGTCAGCATCATCATCCCACAGGGGGCCATCCCCGAGGGCGTAGAACAGGAGATCTACTTCAAAGTCTGCCGGGACAACAGCATCCTGCCCCCCCTGGACAAGGAGAAAGGTCAGACATGGGTTCATTTTACACAGGAGTTAGAAGATTTCACATGGGTTCATTCGCCAAGCTTTATTCCAGTCTTAAGATATTCTATTCCTCAGTTTGAAGTGTTTATAGTTACCTTAATTGCTGGCTTTACAGTGGATATTTTAAGTATTCACCCATCTTGGATTTTTGTTCACATTTTGTTGCGTTACAAGGTGGGATTGAAATAGATTTCATCAATTTTTTTATTTTCTTTGTTCTACACACAATACTCCATAATGTCAAAGTTATTCATTTACAAATGAATAAAAATGTATAAACAAAAATATAGTCATTGCATAAGTATTCACCCCCTTTGTTATAGCAAGCCTAAATTAGTTCAGGAGTAAAATACTGCTGAACAAATCACATAATCACTTGCATGGACTCACTCTGTGTAAAAATAATAGGTGCTGACATGATTTTTTTAATGACTACCCTTTCCTCTTTCCCCCATACATACAACGTCTGTAAGGTTCCTTAGTAAAGTATTGAATTTCAATCACAGATTCAACTACAAAGGACAGGGAGTTTTTCGAAAGCCTGAAGAAGGGCAGTGATTGGTAGATGGGTAACAATAACAAATCAGACATTGAATATCTCTTTAAGCATGGTCAAGCTAATAATTATGCTGTGGATGATGTATTAAACCACCTAGACACATCAAAGATGCAAGCTGTGTTCGAATACTCATACTAACCGCACTAACCGTACTATTGTGACGTAAATTGAGTATGTAGGATTCTTATTGGTCATAGTATGGATATAGTTAGTATGCCAAAAGTTCCCGGATGTCGTACAAAATGCGAAGTATACACGCAGGGGACACTTTCCGTGCATTTCGAGCCCATAATGCAATTCTTCAGAAAATGATTTCAGATTTTAAGAAAATGACTGAAAATGTGCAGCCGAAGTCCGACGAGAGCGAATACAAATTCATTGCTTTAACTAATTATGACAAATGTTAGGAAAATGTTGAACAATGTAATGAAGTAATGACTTTTCTAATAAGTTAGGTCACATGTTATGTTTGCTGACAATTTGTTAGCTACGCTAACCTTATGAACCGCATAGCATATCATTACAGCAGTATGTGCCGGTATATTAGCTAGCTACTAGTTGGCTACTAATACATTGTCAAACTTGGCAGTATGTTAACTATATGCTATCTAACCAAAGTTTATTGACTTGATTATTCACGCCATGCTTAGCTAAGTGGTATAGTCATTGTGCATTCTCAACCAGAATTAACAATGTCCATTATCTACTCCGATTTCAGAGCACTCTCGTCTGAATGTGCTAGAGCGCAGAATAACTGATGAATTTACCAACGCTCAACACTCGTCGAATATGACCGGTTTTAGTAAATGTTGGCAAAAAAGCGTAGTTAAGTTGTTGCCAGCAGTACAGTTACAGTCACCAACGCTCTGGATCACATAAAAACAGCCTAATCAGCTCTGCTAGGGAGAGTAAAATGGTCAGAGTGAGGTGTTCTCTCATTTGTGTCTGGAAGTATCTAGCCAGTTAGCTTGGGTGCTTGACTGCGTTGTGAGGTCAGAACTCTCTGATCAACCCTACTCCTCGACCAGAGCGTCCAGTGTGTGAAAGGACAATCTGAAATTTGGACTTGAAACGCTCTGAATTTATGAACACCCAGAGCGCACTCTGCCACTCCAGATTGAATTTACAAACACACCGGAAATCGTGGGATGTCTAGCTAGTAATTTGTTATGCTAACAAGCTAGCAAGAGGTTGCAAATCAAATTTTATTGGTCACATACACGTGTTTTAGCAGATGTTATTGCGGGTGAAGCGAAATTCTTGTGTTTCTCCAACCATGCAGTAATATCTAACAAATAATATCTAACAATTTCACAACAATACACACAAATCTAAGTAAAGGAATGGAATTAAGAATATATTAATATTTGGACGAGCAATGTCAGAGCAGCATAGACTAAGACACAGTAGAATAGGATACAGTATATACATATGAAATGAGTAATGCAAAATATGTAAATATTATTAAAGTGACTAGTGTTCCATTATTAAAGTGGCCAGTGATTTTAAGTCTATGTATATAGGGCAGCAGCCTCTAATGTGCTAGTGATGGCTATTTAACATTCTGATGGCCTTGAAATAGAAGCTGTTTTTCAGTTTCTCGGTCCCAGCTTTGATGCACCTTTGGTGCTGTAGGTGTCCTGGGGGGCAGGTAGTTTGCCCCCGGTGATGCATTGGGCAGACCGCACCACCCTCTGGAGGGCCCTGCGATTGAGGGCTGTTGCCGTACCAGGCGGTGATACAGCCCAACAGGATGCTCCCAATTATGCATAGCAACAGCATCAACTTCCGGTAGACAGGCGAAGGGCTAGTATGCTCAACTGAAACGATACCGTTCGTTGACAGTATACTAAAATGAACTAATAGTATGTAGTATATACTCATTAACTATGTAGTATACAGTATGTTAGTATGGGTATTTGAACACAGCTGCAGTCTTCCTTCTGAGCTGCAGGACAGGGAGGAAATTGCTCATGGATGTCACAATGAGGCCATTGGTCATTTTAAAACAGCTACAGAGTTCAATGGCTTTAATGGGAGAACTGAGGATGGATCAACAAGATTGTAGTGATTCCACAATAATGACCTAAATGACAGAGTGAAAAAAACAATACAAATAATATTCCAAAACATGCATCCTTTATGCAACAAGGCACTAAAAGAATACTGAAAAAAACAAGCCAAAGGAATAGCACCTTTTGGCCAAAATGCAAAGCCTTATGTTTGAGGCAAACCCAAAACATTGCAGAGTAAATGCTTCCTCATTTTTAAGCGTTGTTGCATCAGGGTATGGGTATACTTGACATTGGCAAAGACTGGACAGTTTTTCAGGATAAAAAAAAAGGGGGATATCGCTAAGCACAGGCAAAATCCTAGAGGTAAACCTGCTTCAGTCTGCTTTACACCAGACACTTGGAGGAGAATTCACCTTTCAGCAGGACAATAACCTACAACACAAGGCCAAATCTACCCTGGAGTTGCTTACCAAGAAGACCGTGAATGTTCCTGAGTGGCCAAGTTACAGTTTTGACTTAAATCTGCTTAAAAGTCTATGACAAGACTTGATCTGTCTAGCCATGATCCCTAACACATTGACAAAGCTTGAGAATTTAGAAAATAATTATAGTCACAAATTGCGCAATCCAGGTGTGCAAAGCTCTTAGAGACTTAGTCAAGACTCACAACTGTAAATCACTGCCAAAGGTGTTTCTATCAATTATTGACTCGGGGGTGAATACTTACCTAATCAAGGTATATTAGTGTTTTACTTTTTATTAATAAAAAAAAAACATGTATTTTTATACACTTTGACATTAGAATATTTTTTGTAGATCAAATAAAAATGTCAATTAAATCCATTTTAATCCCACTTTGTAACACAATAAAATGTGAAGAAATCCAAGGGGGGTGAATACTTATGATAGGCACTGTATGTAATGTATCAGGGTCATGGTGGGGTTATTTTACTCTCCAAATGTATTCATGAGATAATTGTTGTTTTCACAGATCATTTATCATCTCTCTCTTCTATTGTCTTCTCTCTTAGAATTTATATTTTTAACGGTTCTCATTGTCTTAAATGTTCACCGTGCCTGTTTCAGCCCATTAAGGAGCCCAACCGCTTCAGTGATCTTAGGAACACTGTGTGTATATGTATGTGTATTAGCCTCTAACCCTGTGGTGTATATCTGTTTCCAGGAGAGACCCTGCTCAGCCCGCTGGTGATGTGTGGCCCTCACGGCCTCAAGTTCCTGAAGCCTGTGGAGCTGCGCTTACCTCACTGTGCGTCTATGACCCCAGATGGTTGGTCTTTTGCTCTAAAATCCTCCGACTCCTCGTCGGGTACGCTGTCCTCTCTCTGTCCTTTTGGGGTTGGGGCTTTGGGTTGGCTTTGTGACAAACTGATGCTTGTGGGTCACTTTATGATTTTTATGGTTTCATTTATTTGGTATTTCGGTTTGTTCACTCACTCACTCATTCATCTACTGATCTTTATTTATTTGATGTGGTCTTCAGATCAAAGTTCTTCTTGTCATAGCTTTTTCATGCTGAAGCATCTTTCTTTCTGTTCTTTCCTCCACTTTGTGTCTATATGTCATCTGTTTTACATTGATATGGTTCCATTGGACATGCATCTAGCCGATCAGTTTTATGTTGATAAGATTAGTTAATTCTTTGTAGTGTATCATAACACATTATTTTCCTACAAGTGATTTTTTTTCTCTCACATAGCCACCCAAACGTCTATCCTGAAACGCAGCGGTCAGCGGCCCTCTTAAATTTGGAAGAGGACCCTCTCAGAGACAGACGCATGGCTCCCTCAGTACTAACAGATATTATGTTGTGTATGTGAGAACAGCCTGTGGGTTGGATCTGAGATCTGTCTGACAGCATCAGAACAGAACTGAGACAGCTCTCTGCTCTCCCTCTGCTCCTCTCTATATGTCTTAATGGTAAACTTGGCACCGCCGTGGATTAGCTACTACTTACTCTCAGCTAGAATTGGACTTGAAGGGCTAAATTAGCCTACTGCTGCCTCGTCGGCTTGTTCGTTTGTTGTCCTGCTTCGTTGTGGAAGGATTACAGGGCTGTGCTCTAATCCTCTTATTGTAAAACAAGGCCCTTCTTTAGCTTCATTTCGACTCTACTTGTGTCTTGCTCCTCACTGAGTCGGACTCTCATTTCTAGTTGGGTGCTGAGCTGCCCAGGCCCAATGGTAGTTTCCAGTAGGGAAGCAGCGTAGTGTGTGACTGAATGGTCTTGGTTTGGAATGGTTCTGAAAGAAGTCTGCTTACGGACGGGAGAGATTCAATCCAAACCACACATGATCAGTTTACTTCTGACAAAACATTACCTTAATGTACTGATGTCATTATGAGTTTCACAGAGAACATTCCTCCTCCTGCTGCACTGGCTAATTGTGAACCTCTAACAAATCATCTGAGTCATTGACAATTGATCTGAGTAAAATCAGTTAAACACCTCTTGGTCCTCATATGGATCATATCTGATAGGACCTGTCATTGCTAAAATCCCTTTGACATTTAGGAGTAATTACACTATAATGATTAGGATGCATTATCCTCCCTTGTGATTTCCTGTCAGAACAACAAAGCAAGCTAAAAGCCTGCAATTTTTATGCACTTTGATCTGAAGATCTCATAACACTCACTTTACTCACATGGCCCTGAGGGAATGAATGCGATTATCTGAAATAACAGTGCTTTAAAATACAACTGCATTGTGGTTGGGAAGAAATAGTGCAGTTTAGTGTAACAGTTATGAGTCTAAAGCCATTTTTTTTTAAATAATTATTTTAATTGGTTATACTGTGGAGGCAATACACTTGGCTCAAGGCCTGGGCTGGAACCCACCCATTAATTTCAAATTACAGTCGCTGCCAGTACATACTCTATCCTTAAGAGCTATAATTTGAAATGAAGAGTGGTTTTAGCAATGTAATGTGGAGTTTACTTCTGTCAAGCTACATCCTGGTGTGTGTACCATAAACAGCATGTATATATGGCTTTAATGGAACAAAGGGTATTTTTGTTTAGTGTTTGGAGCTTGCTGGTTGTTAGTTTAGCATGAAGTGCATTATGTATTATGAACCTTATACCCTTTCTCCACCTGTTATCATTACCATGTTCCTTCTCTCTCCCCCTCAGGTGATCCCAAGAGTTGGCAGAATCAGTCTCTCCCTGGAGACCCCAACTACCTGGTGGGAGCCAACTGTGTGTCTGTGCTCATCGACCACTTCTGAAAAGTGCAACAGCTGGCCTGTTACTGAATGTGAAACCATGGGAAAAGGAGTGATAATACACACACACACACACACACACACACACATCTCACACACACAAACCATTTCTCCATGGGTGGACCATACACAATGAAGTATTTACACCCAGTGCTCCAGCGTTGTTTACTGTGCCCATGGAAGATGGAAGGAGACTGAAGTTGCCCCTGAGTGCTGTCCTTTAACTCTTTCTGAGGTCTTGAAGAAAATACAAAACACACAAAACGATTTAACCAGTGATGGAATGCATGCCCTGTGCCACTGAGTAACTCATCACATTATACGCCAAGTTTTAACTTTAATTGTTACATAACAGGAAGATGGTTTGTGAGGTTTTTACTATTGAAGTAGATGGCCATACATGTAGGTGTATTTATACTATATATGCATACAGTATATATAGTATATAGTATAAATATCATTTTTTATTAAATTCTAGAAAAAGGAATTCAAGAATCAGACTTCAACCTTTTTGTCACCATTTGAATTGGCTGACTTACAAAGCCGGTCACGTTTTTTCCACATTGACGGATTTGTGAAGGTTTTGGAATTCGGTGCCAGGGAGGTGGGCAGTAAAGTGATGATGATGAAGATGTAAATGTATGTCTCTGTGGTAATGATTATGGTGATAGTGAAGTTGGCAAGCATCTGCAGAAGAGGAAATGAAGGTAAAGGTGGAATACTGAGGTGGATTTGAAGCCCAGCTCTAGCCTCTAACATGCTCATCCTGTGACTCGAATGCCTCTTCCTTCCTTTCCTTTTTTCTTTCTTTCTGTAAACTGACCTTGGATTCACTTTGTATTGAGTACCAGAACTCTACTCCTGCTGTATCAAGATCTATGCATGTGCTATGACTCAGGTCCAGAAGCCTGCTCAGTTCTCCCTCACCATGTTAAAACCCTATCTTACATTAACAAGCAGTGATGCCTTATCTGCATATTATTCACTTTTTCAGTAAAAACCTCTTGGTTCTTCTAAGTTATGATGATAAATTATAGAAAAATGAAGTTTTCTCTTGCCATTTTGTCAACCCACTGTATAAATGAACTTGGGTTTAGCGCACAAGAACAATTGAGGCTAATAAAGGTATGCTTTCTTTATCTGCTATGCATATGACTTCAGAAGAAAAAGAAAAACATTACAAAAAAGACAAGTGGCTGTACATAAAGTTAGCATATGGCCTTGGTTCTTGGTTTGTAAATGAACTTTTGTATGTCTTTGTTATTTTGTATAAAACTTAGAGAAATCTGTTTAAAAAAATAAATGAATTGACCATGGTTTACTTTGTATTCTGGTTATACCCTTGAGCCTTGGAACTTGTAACTATTATCAGTAATAAAATCCACATTTTCTACCAATATATTCACACTACATATAAATAATAATAATTGTCACATCTTTTTATGGTTATTTACAAAAGAGTAAAGTGCTTGGGTTAAACAACTTTGCAAACCTGTTCTTTAAAAGGGTGTGCTCTGAAAGTGTCCCCCTCATTTATTTGTGATACTGGATGCTGTATTATTTTGTCCCCTGAAATGTATTTTTGTACTAATAGACCATATATTACGGCACACCAGTACTATTTTCTTTATATATGATAACACGGCTTTGATTGGATATTAGCTCTTCACGTGTGGCTGACTTTTTTTTTCCTCTTTTGTGACACAATTTTAAGTATACCACTGTATTCATGAATAAAATAATTTTGAAAGTAAAGTGTTTCTGGGGGGTTTTGTCTGGGGGGGTTATTGTCATATTTTTATGAGACAGAATGGAATATCTAATAGTTTAAAGGATTCTCAGGCGAAATATGTAATCATGTTCGTTTTCTGCTTAGACTGGATTTCTATAGTTTGATCTTCATCCATTACAAAGCTGAGAGGGGGGGTGGTGGCTGCTGTAGAATTTCTATTATCTTTAGATACTGCGGCATGATTGAGGTGCAGTACCAGCTTGGCCAGTGCAGATGGTGCTCTAGAGCCCTGTGGCTGGGTCTCCACAAGGTTAGCACCACAGCAGGCTGGTATTCAAAGATTAGGGACTGTGTGGCTTTACCCTCTGTTTGCATTATGAAGTACATTTTTACAAATATGGAGAATATCAACTTGTTTTAAGGCAAATGCATGTTTTTACTCCCAATGTACTAAAAGTGCCTTGTGCCTAATCTCAATTGATGGCTCTCAGCCTTTGTGAATCTAATAAAGTAGGCTTGTCTGTATGAATTATAGATGGATCATTCAAATGATTGCTTCTTTGACCCACCACCCAATGTTCTACATGTATTAGGACAATCACAACAATGAGAATAGGTAGGCTGTCATACAGCTGATTTTTAGCTATTACAAATCAGAGCCAAGTAGTCATTCATCTGTTTCACATGCATATTGAATCAGCCGGGATTTGTATTTTGATGGAATGACATTCACTATTATTGTCTCTAAATTATCTTTAGGCCTATGTCCTAGCATTTGGTTGGGGGCTATAATTTTAAGAAATGTATGAGAAATTGGTCATTTGAATTCAGATAATTCATAGATATCGAAAAAGGATAAATGCATGGCTTCACAAATGATAAGAGCATGCTCATCTTTTTAATGTTCATATAGTCTAATTATTTGTAGACGCAATCCCATGAGGCTATTTTTGGGGATGCGAAGTGGCCCCTCAACACTCCGCACCATCGTAGTATTGATCGCCCCAAACACGCATTGTGACAGGTCCCCATTATGCAGTATAGCGACCAAAGAACAGCGTGTAGCTAGCTCCATCTCCTCCTCCCGCCGCGGGTAGTTTGCTGTCGTCTGTGAAAACCCTGCGCCTGTGTGAAATAGCATACCCACGGCCACGCTCTCCCTGTGCATGTACCCTGCTGCGCATTTGACAGTGGAATACTAGCCTACATAAAAGGGTGACATTATTCCCGTTTCATTTCAGCTATACGTTTTTACTTGCCGAGGTTCTTTAAAATGTATCCTGTAGCAATGAAAATAGGGAAGCATAATGAATCCTCGTGGACTATGATTTGATGGACCATTTCTCAAGCTTTTCCTCGAAAATCCGGTTACCTTACTCAATAGCGCGTTATCCTGTGTTTTTGCTGAATCGATTTGGGTAGCAGCACAAGTCACTACGCATCTCATTCATCACACTGTTGTAGCCTTCAGAATAACCGACAATTACACATCTGCATCTTGGGATAATTAATGCAATTTAATGGAGACTCTTTCAAAGGAACCATTTAGTAGGACTGATGTTATATGCTTTTTGGACGTTGCTTATCAAGCTTAACGTTTGGACATAGGTTACTTGCTTTGCTGTTAGGTACCACTTTTTGATGGAAATAGCTTAACCCTATTTTTTTCAATAGCTGATACATTCGTTTTATTCGTGACAATGCCAGTCCAAGCAATGCCCCGAGGTCGTTCGCTCAGCCCCGCGTCCCTGTCCCGTAGCCTCTCCAGACTCAGGGAGTTTCGGACTCGGACTCGGATCATGCTTTCTCTCGGAGTTTCTCAGATGGTTTTGGGAAGTCTGATTTTGGCAGTCAGTTTTGCCGCTCTGGCCCTCACTACCTCACCAAGGGTCAGACATTCGTGTCCATTTTGGGCAGGGTTCTCTGTAAGTATTTCTTTAATTAAGTATTTATATTTATCCAACATGTGGGTTCATGTGTATGTGTTGTGGCTCACTATTTATTGTTGTTTATAATTTGCCCCATTTCGCGGGAAACAGATCTGGCACGTGCTCACACCTGGTAAGCGTGTCCAGTTGAGTTAGTTCGACATGTTTTTTTGTAAATTATGCAGACGTTGTAAAATCAACATTAATGTCATTAATTATTTCGTTTCTTGACTGCCACCAACCGAACAGTGGTTTTAAACCCTCTCATTTGGCATTTTGTTGTATAGGCTACAGCAGCCTATTGTTGCATAGGCCTCCAGATGGCCTATCATTGTGAAATGTCTACTCTCATTTAGGCAAGATTAATTAGTTGCATTTTTTGTGTAATCTTGTTGCGATTTGTTTGTAATAGTATTGCTCAAAATAAATTGTCAGGCACTATGTGAAGGATTTCTCTCAGCAAGAACACTGAGTGCTATTTTGGCCCTCATCTTGTTTATGGATGGGAGTCTCACGTACAGGCTACTGGCTTTGCAACCTGGACTCAGGGGAGACGTAACATAGTTAGTATGATATGTTATGTTTGGGATGGTATGTATTCATTTGTGTATGTCCATCATCCATTTTGTATGATATGTTACGAACATAGAATTAGGAATTAGAGTACTAGAATGGACAGTCTTATTATATCAGATTAAGGTCAGCCATTTTGGTCAGGGAGTTGGTCAACCATGGTTTTGCCACTACTGTGATAAGATATTGTTTAAATAATGAATTTGAAGAAATTATCTCCACTGTATGTTTGTTAACTAGCTAGCCAGTTTTAGAGGAATGATACATTTTTCAAATTAACTGCCAATATGTCAACATTCCAGTTGTAAATGCAACAAGTCTGATATTGTATCATATAATAGCACTCACATCTTTAAAAGAAAACAGAAATTGAGACATTCAAGGTCTGTTTACATATATTTTAGAGGCTATTTATACTTAAAATTGGTATAAACCCCCTATAAACTGTATTTATAATGATAGGACAATATTTTAGGTTGACAGTAATTCTATTACAGAATTTCTGACACATCACGCGCCTTACTTTTACATTCCTGCATAAGTGAAATCAGGATTATGCCTCTGCTGCCAGTCATTCCAATTAGACTGGTTTGGACGTCTCCCTGACCAATAGGTCGTTATCAATAAAACGTCACAATAGCGTTCGATTTGGCTGTTGGGGGGCAAGAAGACCCCCAGTTCTGCTCAAACCATTGACAACTACGTGTCATTTATTATAACTATTTGGTTTTAATATCATCACCTCTTGAAGAGCATAGTCAGAACTACACATTTCTGATTATTGAATATTTAGTTATACAGCAATCAGTAAACATCAATTGGTCATGTATTTTCAGATACATGAGGGTAGCCATATCCATTTGGCATGGAGATAGCTAGCTAAGCAAACAACATGTGCCATTTAGCTTGCTTCATCAGAGATTAGACTTTTGGAAAGAGCTTGACATCGTCCTGGTAAAGTTGTCAGTCGGACTACTGTCATCACCACTATAGATGGCAATCAAACCAAACAATATTTGGATATACAGCCATATAGTCTATCCCCTGAAAGTTAGCTTGTTAACTAGCCATATTGATGTGGTCTGTTATTAGCTAGCTAGCCAATTTGACATGGTCCATCAATCAATGTAGCCTATCATGTCTGTCAGCAGCAATCGTGATTAAACACTATTTAAAAACAATGTTGAAAATGGGATATGTTAGCTAACTAGGTAGGCCTACTTTGGTTGGAGTAAAAAATATATTGAGGTCTACTTACCACTATGTTTAGCCAACTGTACAAAGATTCTACCGGTAGCTTGCAAAGGAAACATTATCAGCTAACAGTAATGTTACGTCGGCAAATGCACCCTTTTGCTGCTTGGCAGGCAGAGCCCACAAAGGATGTAAAATCAACCTAAACTACTCATACTTGTCAGGTACAGTTCACTTTTATTTTATATCACTCAAATATCCAATTAATTGTGTCCAATATTGAGAGATATTGTGAGGCTACCCTTACATGACCTATTGGTGTTTACTGATCATGAAAAGCATGCAGTTAGGCCTACTTGCTGTAGGTCTATAACTGTGATGATAGAGTTAAACGTGTGCAGATCTTTGTTTACTATGTTACATTTAGTCTATGAGACAAGTCTGTAGGTTAGAGGTTCATAGCTTGCAGCTGGGCCATCAGTGACGGGGCTGTTCTTGGCACAGGCACCGTCCCCATGTGGTGCTGGTCATATTTGTAAAACTTTTCCTATGAAGAGAGTCCCTGTGGAGAAAATGGTTTTATCAATCTATTTCCCTGTCAATTTGTCTTAAAAGTAATCTCTCTCTCTCTCTCTCTCTCACACACACACACACACACACACACACACACACACACACACACACACACACACACACACACACACACACACACACACACACACACACACACACACACACACACACACACACACACACCAACTAATTTAATTTAACTGTACAGCTCAATGTTCAATGAGCAAGAAATGCACTTTCAAGCAACTTCTCGCTTTCATTATGTACTGTAAAGATTGTCTTAGTGGGACATTGTTTTCTGCACCTGAAAATTTCATCGCAGTTTCTCTAAATATTTATGAAGGCACTCTTCCTTGATTACCTGCCAGAGATCCAGCCAGTGCATTAAACTGGGAGGCAGTTTCATTAATTATAGAGGGATAATTGAGGCAGTGTACAGAGGGTGATAGGTGGTCTCTGGAACAGGGGATATGTGTGTGTGTGTTGTCAGAGATAAGCAACCTTGGGGTAAAAGTTCACAGGTCGGGCTATGCTCCAATTCCTGGGGTTCACTCACTCAACAGATATGTACACTATATGGCCAAAAGTATGTGCACTCCCTTTGAAATGAGTGCATTCTGCTATTTCAGCCACACCCGTTGCTAACAGGTGTATAAAATCGAGCACACAAATTTCTGCCCTGTTAGAGATGTAAGTGCTGTTATTGTGAAGTGGAAACGTCTAAGAGCAACAATGGCTCAGCCGCGAAGTGGTAAGCAAGCTCACAGAACAGGACCGTCGAGTGCTGAAGTGCGTAAAAATCGTCAGTCCTCAGTTGCAACACGCACTTCCGAGTTCCAAACTGTCTCTGGAAGCAACGTCAGCACAATAACTGTTTGTTGGGACTTTCATGAAATGGGTTTCCATGGCCGAGCAGCCGCACACAAGCCTAAGATCACCATGCGTAATGCCAAGTGTCGACTGAAGTGGTGTAAAGCCCGCCGCCATTGGACTCTGGAGCAGTGGAAACGCGTTTTCTGGAGTGATGAATCACGCTTCACCATCTGGCAGTCCGACGGACAAATCTGGGTTTGGCGGATGCTAGGAGAACGCTACCTGCCAAACTGTAAAGTTTGATGGAGGAGGAATAATTGTCTGGGGCTGTTTTTTATGGTTCGGTCTAGGCCCCTTAGTTCCAGTGAAGGGAAATCTTAACGGAACAGATAAAATGACATTCTAGACGATTCTGTGCTTCCAACTTTGTGGCAACATTTTGGGGAAGGCCTTTTCCTGTTTCAGCATGACAATGCACAAATCGAGGTCCATACAGAAATGGTTTGTCAAGATCGGCATGGAAGAACTTGACTGGCCTGCATAGAGCCCTGACCTTAACCCCATTGAACAGCTTTGCGATGAATTGGAAAGCCGAATGCGAGCCAGGCCTAACTGCCCAACATCAGTGCCCGACCTCACTTATGCTCTTGTGGCTGAATGGAAGTAAGTCCCCACAGCAATGTTCCAACATCTAGTGGAAAGCCTTCCCAGAAGAGTGGAGGCTGTTACAGCAGCAAAGGGGGGACCAACTCCATATTAATGCCCATGATTTTGGAATGAGATGTTCGACGAGCAGGTGTCCACATACTTTTTGCCATGTAGTGTATGTATGCTGAACACAAATATAAATCCAACATGTAACAATTTCAACGATTTTATTGAGTTATAGGTCATATAAGGAAATCAGTCAATTGAAATAAATTCATTAGGCCCTAATCTATAGATTTCACATGACTGTGTAGGGGCACAGCCATAGGTGGGCCTGGAAGGGCTTAGGCCCACCAACTTGGGAGCCAGGCCCACCCACTGGGGAACCAGCCCAGCCAATCAGAATTAGTTTTTACCCACAAAAGGGCTTTATTAGAGACATAAATACCCCTCAGTTTCATCAGCTGTCCGGGTGGCTGGTCTCAGACGGTGAAGAAGCCAGATGTGGAGGTCCTGGTGGTTACACGTGGTCTGTGTTTGTGAAGCTGGTTGGACATACTGCTAAATTCTCTTAAACAATGTTGGAGGCGCCTTATGGTAGAGAAATTAACATTCAATTATCTGGCAACAACTCTGGTGGACATTCCTGCAGTCAGCATGCCAATTGCACGCTCCCTCAAAACTTGAGACATCCCGTGGCATTGTGTTGTGTGACAAAACTGCATATTTTAGAATGGCCTTTTATTGTCCTCAGCACAAGGTGCACCTGTGTAATGATCATGCTGTTTAATCAGCTTCTTGATATGCCACACCTGTCAGGTGGATGGATTATCTTGGCAAAGGAGAAATGCTCACTAACAGGGATTTAACCTCTAGCGCCCCATCCTCGACAACATCCGGAAAAATGCAGAGCGCCAAATTCAAATTACAAATGTAGTAATATAAAACATTCATGAAAATACAAGTGTTGCACACTGTTAAAAAGCTTCGAATCTTGGCAATCTCACAGCGTTGTCAGATTTCAAAAAGTCTTTACTGCAAAAGCATAACATTTGATTGTCTGAGGACAGCGCACCGTGTACTTCCTGCATAGCATAGTAACATAACCAGCACGGGTGTCACAAAACTCATAAAAAGAGACAAAATAAATTGCTTATCTTTGAAGATCTTCTTCTTATGGCAATCCGAAAGGTCCAAGCAAGACAATACATGTTCCTTTTGTCCGAAAAAGTCCCTCTTTATATCCATAAAGCTCAGTTTGTTTGGCGAGTTTTGTTCATAAAATCCACCGTCCACTCGTCCATTATACAAGACAAAAAATATACCTATCAACTTTGTCCAAACAAATCAAACAACGTTTCTAATCTATCCTTAGGTACACTAATATGTATATTAATGATAATATTTCACACGGATAATACCCTGGGCGATAGAAAAGGAAAAAACTGATGCGCGCGCTCACGGTCCCGAGCGTCAAAGAGAAAAGTGACTTCCTCCCTCCACTTCTCAAAACTTGTCTTATTCCTCTATTTTTCAAGATAAATGCATGAAACCTTGTCTAAAGACTGTTGACATCTAGTGGAAGCCATAGGTACTGCAACCTGGGAGCAGGAATCCATCATTTCCTATAGCAAGTCAATGGCAAAAGAGGCAGCTCACAGAATCACATTTTCCCGGATGGGAAACATAACATCAGTTATGTTATACTCACAGACGTTATTTTAACAGTTTTAGAAACGTCAGAGTGTTTTCTATCCAGTACTACTAGTTATGTGCATATCCTAGTTTCTGGGCCTGAGTACCAGGCATTTTACTTTGGGCACGCTAGACTCTCCAAAACTCTGAACACTGCTGCCGCTCCCTAACAAATTTGTGCACAACATTTTATAGAAATAAGCTTTTTGTGTGGCGAATGGAACATTTCTAGGATCTTTTAATTCAGCTCATGGGACCAACACTTTACATGTTGCGTTTATATTTTTGTTCATTGTAGTTAGGGAAAGCTTGCCTTTCTATTATGTGTGTTTTTAAGGGGAAAGAAGTTTGTTCGATAAACGGGAGCATGTGGTGGCGCAAGAAATCTAAGCATGGTTACTCATTGTTTGGTACGAAAACAGAAGTTGTTGTTCTCCTTACTAGGCTGTTAAATAACTCAATGCTGAACTCTGTGTGTCTGTGTCAGAGGCTGATTTCCTTCCCTCACTTCATTGTTCATGTAAAAAATACAGAAACGTTTGCAATACTTTTTTCGTTGATGGATTCTTATTTTGAAAAGTCCTCTGCTGCTGGAACTTGAGTCACTTCCCCCAGATACTTGAATAATATCATGTATAAATGTACACCAAGGTAATTCTTTGTCATGCCTCATCTGAGCACGATCAGATGGTGACGGGGTCTCAGCAGGGTCAGGCAGCCAGGGAAGACCAGTCTGTGATGGCGCTGAGGTAAACCTTTACAGATGCAACACTTTATTCTCTCAGTGCAGCAAACACTGGACAAGCCAGAAGCTTCAAAGATTGAAACTATTTTAAGGCAGTCTGACAAACCTCTACTGTTGATTTCCAAACTGTATCAAGGGTTGATAGAGGCTTTTCACGATGACACAAAACATGTAAAACAAAAATGTGAAGAAGACCTGGGAGACACTATTAATGATGATGAATGGATGCAGATATGTTAGAATGCCCCGTCATGTTCACATAATCACAGACATAAATTACTGCAGTTTAAGACCATCCACAGAACGTACTATATGCCAGTGAAACTGAATATCATGCACTCAGAAATTGTATTATCCTGCTTGAGGAGGGTATATATTTGCGTATGTTATGGTCTTGTGAAGGTTGGCTGAATTCTGGCAAAGAGTATCTTCTTTTATCTCAGCATGTCTACATATTCTCCCTTCTCCCTGTTTTTGTTTGCTTGGAAATGTTGATACTGGAGACTGTTATCAGAAGAAACTGTGTAACCTAGCATTTATAGCGGCTATGAAATCCATTGCCATTAATTTATCCTCCCACAATGTCACAATGGATGGCAGGAATGTCAAGTTATGTATCACTAGATTTTATTTATTACAAGATTAAGGGTATACTGGGCAACTTTCAGGTATGTATGCCTTATATGGAATACAGTACAACAGGAGTCTGTATTGAAAACATGCCCATGTAAGGGGAGATACTGTACCTATTTAGGCAATCCCTAGCTGCTGGGCTGCTCAGTCCTGGCCCGGGAGGTCTACCATACTGTTGGTTGTCAGTCTGGCCTTGGAGTAACACACCTGAAACCATGAGTGTTTCACTAAGATCCTAAAGCTTAGTAGGATGTGTTAGATTGTGAAACTGCAGGGTGGTAGACCCCTAGAGACAGGACGGGGTGACCCGGCTATATTGTGTGCAATTAAAAAGATCTCTACAGTACTATTAGGCCTATGATATTAATTATATGGAGGACTTACTGTTTCTGTGTGTTAATGTGTAGGTGTATGTGTGTTTTTATTAAACTTTTGTTTTCCATACCCTTCCCTTGAGACATACATAAAAAAAGGAAGTTGTGTTGGCGAGAGAGTTCAGTTATTGAATAGACTGGTGGGGGTCGGGCGTGCAGGTGGCTTGGGTTGGCTGGACTGGCTGGCTGAAATTTGATATAGAGGATGTCTTGACAAAGACAATCAAACTGATTTGTTCTTTATTTGTAAGAGTTGTTCATTTGTTAGTCTATTGGCATAAGGTGCGACACAATATTGATTATTGAATTATCATTGATCTAGTTCAGTCTTATCAATCACTTAAACATATTTAATAATAATCTTACCTAGCTTGATGACTGTGGGCATTTTTTCTTACTTTTTGTTCTTCTCAATAGAGACGGCTAGAAGGGCCATGGGTCATATTAGGTGGTGTAGAAATACAGGAAATTAGCTTTAGATGGCCCAAAACATTTAAGGACGTGTATGTTGCTGGTCATTATTACAGTATAATAACTATTATAAGTTAAAATACATTATGTTTCCAACCATACAGTATGTAGAGCAGCAGTAGTAACAACCTGACATAGGGGAAGTGAGAAAAATACTAGGAAATGAGTCATACAGTACCAGAGAATGGTTGTTTAATTGAATATATTCAGTACATTATGAATGGCCCTAAGACTGATTGGACTGTACCAGAGTAAGTGCCCCTCTTTTAGGCCCACTTTAGCCTTGTAAATGTGCCCTTTTGTAAGTTAATATTTGTCTGTATCCTTTTCTCAAAAGTCACCAGAAATTAGCATGTAAAAGAAATCCGGACCCCTGTAGAAAAATCCCCACACCCCAACGTCAGAGTTGCTCCTACGCCCCTGTTGTGTTTGTCCAAAGGCGGTGTGTGTGAAGCTGATTGGTATGTAAAAAAAATAAAAAGACTGTTGAGTCACTTCTCCTCTCTACACATTCGTTCAATCCATCCAGTTCAACCACCATGCTATATAAGTAATGACTCTACTATACTGCAGTGGAGGCTCCTCAGAGGAGGAAGGGGAGGACCATCGTCCTCAGTGAATTTGATAAGAATAGTGAAACATTAAAAAATATGCTAAATATATTCACGTCACCAACTAATGTATTAAATCCCACTTTTTTGCAATGAAGGTCTACATTAGCCTCAACAGAACTCTGTAGGGTAGCACCATGGTGTAGCTGGTGGACAGCTAGTTTCCATCCACCTCTGGGTACATTGAAATCAATTAAAAACCTAGGAATATTTAATATCATGGTTCTCACCCCCTTCCATAGGCTTACACAGTAATTATGACATCTTCCAGAGGACGCCCTCCAACTTATCAGAGCTCTTGCAGCATGAACTGACATGTTGTCCACCCAATCAAAGGATCAGAGAATGACTCTAGTACTGAAAGCATAAGCTACAGCTAGCTAGCACTGCAGTGCATAAAATGTGGTGAGTAGTTGACTCAAAGAGGTAGTTGAACAGTTTTTATTTGCCATTTCCATTGACGTACTCACTTCTATTGCGCTCTGCAATGATAAGTTACTCTCAGTCAAAAGGCGTTTCTGAATTGCCTCGCTGCGCATGCCACACACTAACCTATCACGTATAGTGTCACTCATTGATCGCCTAAATTCACAGTGTTCAGATAACTGTTTCAATACAGCCACAAACTGTGAGATTGATTCCCCCTCCTCTTGATTTCTCTTATGAAACCTAAATCTCTCTAAGATTATCAGTGGTTTGGGAGAATAATGTCCTTTTAAGGTAGCCACAATTTCATCATATGATTTATCACCAGGTTGTTCAGGCGTTACTAGGCTGCGCAGTAGATTGAATGTTTTTCCTCCCATCACAGTCAAATATTTTGGCACAACGACTTCTGCTTTAATTCCATTTGCCAACACAAAGTACTCAAAACGTTCTGTGTAAGAACTCCATTGGTCCACAGATTCATCAAATGTTCCTATATTTCCAACCAATGCAGACCTTTTTGGTTTATTTTTCTTTCTCACACTTTTCAGACGGTCCCTTACTCCCAGACCCTTTTATTCTCTTCTTTTAACTCACGATGACTTCACTTTCTCCCGCAGCGAAACTCTTCCTATCCCTCGAGCCTCTCGTTGCTGTGACATCAAAAGCTAGCTAGCATCACTCGACTGGCTAGCTCCACGTTTTATTCGCGTCTTTCTACAGCGACTTTCTGCCGAAGATAATGAGCACAAACGTGAGAACGTTTCTTCCTCGTCGCCAGTTTTGTTGTATAGCACACTGTATTACTTATACAACTAATATAAGGACAGGACATTAGACGGGAGTAGAAATTAACTTGGGCATTGTTTTATGCGTTTCACAGGAAGAACATTCCAAGCGTTTCAACGTAGGTAAGCAAGGGGGGGTTACAGTTGCCCTAAAGGGACAAAACTAGAATATCAATACACAACATATTCATTCCGCCGATACTGTTGAAAAACATTTCTTAAACGTAAGCAAATGCAACGAAATGGGAATAAACATACCTGAATTTGTTTGCGACTGTTGGACTAATGATTACACCATAGGTCAGCTAGATGCAGGCAAGAGTGAGCAAGGCGATATTGAATGTGTCATTGTCTGTCACCTTGATTAGTCAAGTTTTTCTCTCAACCTGTGCACCTACTTTGTAAACTTTCATTCATAGGCTAGGTTGTAGAAACCTCAGGATGGGTATAGGGACAATTCAAGTATTATGAAGTAACCTAAACCTAATGATGTTACATTGAGCTGGGTGAATGGAATATGAATGACAGTCATCCAATATGCTGTAATAGAAATAAGGCCATGCTCCAAATTGGCGCAGCGGTCTAAGAGGCGTCACTACAGACCTGGGTTTGATCCCAGGCTGTGTCACAGCCAGCTGTGACTGGGAGACCCATGAGGCGGTGCACAATTGGCCCAGCGTCATCCAGGTTAGGGGAGGGTTTGGCCGGCCAGGATTTCTGTGTCCCATCGTGCTCTAGCGACTTCAGTCGCCAGCTGGACGGTGTTTACTCCGACACATTGGTGCGGCTGGCTTCCGGGTTAAGCGAGCAGTGTGTCAAGAAGCAGTGCGGCTTGGCAGGGTCGTGTTGGCTCTCGACTTTCGCCTCTCCCAAGTCCGTAGGGGAGTTGCAGCGATGGGACAAGACTGTAACTACCAATTGGGGAGAAAAGGGGGTAAAAGTAAAAAATATATATATAAAAAACCCGAAAACAATCATCGTCCTCCCTTATCTTAAACCGCACTGACTGCCACTGCTATACTGATTGTTCTGTTTTTTTTGCTGCTTTATTACTTTGTGTGTATTATACTGTGTTCGTACAAGACAAGTGTACTGTTAGTGGCCAGTAAGGATGGTTTTACTTTGCTTCCTCCATGTTGGAGTCTGCCATGGCCTGATGTAAGTGGCAGCCCAGAACAAACCAGTGTTTCTGGGTCAGTGCCCATCACTCCGCTTCCCAGAGGTGGAAGACTTCTCCAGAATAGGTATTCTGTATTCTCAGACTGCTCGATTAGAGTGAAGAAATGAACACTGTCTCTAAACATGCCCCTCTCTCTCCTCTCTCCACCCTGCTCCTCCACCTCTATCAGCATCCAGACACAAAGAGCATGGGCTCTGTCACTGGCCACAGCAGGGCGGCAGGCAGCGCGGGGGATCAGTATGTGTGTTTATGCATGGCATTTAGACCACACATGCAGAGTAGATTTCTGAACAAACAAATCAGTGTGTTGTCCTCTGCCACTTTGTGTGTGATCTACCATCTTGCTAATTAGCTAAACACTTGTACTACTGTTTGGATGGTGGATTTAATGGAATGGGTTTATATACTGTAGCGCTATTCCAAAACTAATAGACCTATGAAATATTTATCATCCATAAATCTGTTGCATAGCGTGTGGAAATGTCAAGTCAGAAAGATTGTTAATCTTACTGAGAAACAATAAGTAGAAGAAATGGCAGGAATCGATTTAAGAAACCTTTGCCAAGCCAATAATAGCTCTTTTCAGGGAATGTCAGTGAGGGGAGAGAATTGACAGCAAGGCGGTGGGTTGTGGTGGGCTGTGAAAGCTGTTCAATGGAATGCCGACAGTAGGCCAGGCCAACCAGATCGACTGCAGTCCACAGCTCAAAGCTAAATGGCCATGACACATTCCTTATAGAGACAAACTACTGTAGACCTGTCAGACGTTAATTATTTATTAGAGTAGCAACAGCATATCTATACTAGAATAATAACAGTTAGATGCAAAGCATTAGGAGGGACTGGTGGTGCTTTAGCTGCTCAAGCAGTCCTTATACAGCACTGCATATTGCTGTACCCACTAACATGAACAGCACCATAAATGTCATGACTGCGTCTGAGCAACTCTTAAAAGCCAGCTGTCTGAATGTTGAATCCATCTCAATAGTGTTTGACGGGCAGAGACAGATCTGTTCCCCTCCCTCTCTTGTGTGCTGCTTCTAGTATGATTTGGTTGGCTCCATAACTCACTCCAGTAAAACTGGGAGAAGAAGAATGAGAGGAATGAGAGATTGCAATAAGGTTGGATGTAAATCCAGCAGACAGATTGAGTGTCTCCTCTGTCTCCTCCTGTGGCTCCAGTGGATAGGGACAGTTCAGCACAATCTGCCAAATCACACAAAGTTCTGTGGAGTAGAGTA
Source organism: Brachymystax lenok tsinlingensis (assembly GCA_030435695.1). Classification (NCBI taxonomy): domain Eukaryota; kingdom Metazoa; phylum Chordata; class Actinopteri; order Salmoniformes; family Salmonidae; genus Brachymystax; species Brachymystax lenok. The sequence goes on along the minus strand of CM059800.1, from coordinate 17,994,068 downwards.
GCCACAGTGAGCTGTGTGTCCTGCTCACAGATGATACCCTGGCCTGTGACTGTAAGTGTGTGTGAGTGAAGACAGCTTAACTGATTCCTGACAGGTCTGGCCCGGGCCAACAGAATAGGAGCTTGGAGGATATCCTGTCCTGTTCAGGAGCTCTGCTCTACTCTCCACTGGCGCTGTGTTACTAATTATTGACACCCACTTGAGAACATACATCAATAGTCTGATAATATTATATTGTTGCCAACTGGCTGCTGCTGACTACCTTTTGGAGAGCGGATGTTGAATACCCAGAAAGAGAATTCGGTGTCCCACTTCTGAATAGTGTTAGCATTAGAAATAGCCCGGCTTCCTGTTTCACTCTATTACTGCTGGTGGGGAAATGCTTTTGTGGGATTTCTTGCATGAATTAATGTATTAGAACAGATTCACAACATTATATTCACTAGTCAAACTTCTACATAACCCCTTGCTTCAGGATTACTTTGATGTGTAAAACATTATACAGTATTTACTCATCCGAGCAGTAGGGATTTTTTGGGGGAGGTTGGGGAAACGACAACAATACTGTTACACTGAGTTGGTTTGTTATAGACCTTGAGAGAGAGAGAGAGAGAGAGAGAATAAGTAATCAAGTTGTTTAAGTGTCTGGGTGTGTGCTGAGCCTAATTCGTTCAGATGGAAGGTGGAGGGTGATTTGTACTGTGTGTCAGATGCTGACAGGCCCAGTGCCCCTCTGGTGCTTGGAGTTACAGCAGAGGCACGCGCTCCCTCATTTATTCTGCCCACTAGTCTAGTCCACCGTGTGATTCACACAGAGCTCCTAATGCCTTGAGCCTCGACGTGAGCAGGTAACAATTCTCTATTGGTTAGAGGCCAGGTACATACTAGCACCATGTTGAGCCTCTCTTTCTCTTTCTCCCTCTCTCTCTCTCTGATTAGTCCAGCATACCCAAATTCTAACCATGAAACGATATAACTCTAGAATCAGGTACATTTCAAGCCCTGTCCGTTTAAAATGAGTGGACATGTGAAGTTACAGTATGCTACAGAGTTGTTAGTGTAGTGTATGTGTGATAAGTGTGTACACAGTATGTGTATCCGGCCCCATTGCTGTGTGTATACTCTAGGATTGTTTTGGGCTGCGCTGTCAAACTGTAGGTTTTATTCAACATCTGACTCCAATCCCACATCCTGAAATCTCCACCACCATGGCCATAATGTGACGAGGAGGGCAACGGATGACACACAGGGCTGAGGGAGTAATGCTCTGCTCTGTGTGGGAGAGAATGTCTTTCTTCTCTGAGCAGTGGCCAATTTACCCACCCACCAACCACTTTGTCACGTCATTAACCTGCACTAAACAGGCAGAGAAATGAGCTGCTATGAGATATACTGTACGTTTACCTCTGAGCAGAGATCTTTGTTTTTACCCTCAGTTAGACATTGAGATGGTTTCCTACCTATGGTTTTATATATGGCTTTGCTTGTGCATAACAGACCATCTTCTTTCTCTCTGTGTGTACGTACTGTACAGTAGGTTATGTGTCTCCAGACATGAACGCTAATCCCAGCAGCACATGACATGATTAACGGTTGCTGATTGAGTTTGCATCTTGTAAGTGATGGGGTTGGGAGGAGAGCAGGGGAGGGGAGACAGGGGAGCACTCTTCCTGCTCCTTTTTGTCTGAGGCTCTGTGTGTGTGTGCGAGTGAGTGCGGGCGTGTGTGTGTGTGTTTGTGTGTGTGTGGGGGGGTTGGGTAATGGAGATGTCATGTAGTGGGGTTCTGCTGTAGATTGGGCAGACAGCTGAGAGGTGCTGGGCTCCAGAAGCCTGAGGGGAATAGCCAAGAAGAAAGCAGGAGAGCAGAAAGCAGGAGAGCAGAAAGCAGGAGAGCAGAAAGCAGGAGAGCAGAAAGCAGGAGAGCAGAAAGCAGGAGAGCAGGAGAGCAGGAAATCAGAAAGCAGGAGAGCAGAAAGCGGGAGAGCAGAAGGCGGGAGAGCAGAAGGCGGGAGAGCAGAAAGCGGGAGAGCAGAAAGCAGGAGAGCAGAAAGCAGGAGAGCAGAAAGCAGGAGAGCAGAAAGCAGGAGAGCAGAAAGCAGAAGAGCAGGAGAGCAGAAAGCAGGAGAGAAGGGCACTGGCCAGCCAGGTACCTGAGAGCTGATGGGAAAATCTATCACAGACAACTGCCATTGTAATTAATGTGTGAAGTGAAGAAGGTCTGTGCTGTTCATTGGCTAGGTTCCCTGAGGAGATCCCTGAGGAGATTCTCCACACCTCTCTCTCGCTCTCTCTCTCTCTCTCTCATCCCTTGTCGCCACCACAGAGGAACCACCGTGAACTGCAGGTGGTAGAATAGCCACTGATTTATGGATAAAATAATTCAAATCTCATTCAAATATGAGCTTTTTGGGGCCAGTGATCCCCAATGGAGAATGGCCCCATACTGGAGGGATGAGGCAGTTTTATCACTTTGATAGAATTACATTGTTTGTGTTGAATTTAAATGATCCATTTATGCTGTTTTTGCTCAGACAACTGTATGTTGAAGTGGAATTCCGTCTTCTATTATCTTTTCCTTTAGACTTCAGATTGTAGACTCAAGAAGAATAGAGAAGAAGCCAAAGGCGTTGTATTCATTCAGCACAATATTTGCAGTGTCCACAGATTACGTAATAATACTATTATAAAGCAGCGTATTATTCTGCCAAGGTGAACATTTCACCAAGTTATGTCTTCTTCCCCCAGGTGTCCAGTGATTGAATAACACATTGGTGATTGAATGATTTGGGCATGCTTCATGGAAAATAATAAAAAGAGAAAGTTAATGGAAGCCCTGAAACCATTGTCATCTTTGGAGAAATCAGAGCTGGGCTGTTCTCGACCAAGGAAAAGCCAATGGATCCTGAATAATGCATGAAAGACTCACCATCAGGGCCTTACATAATGAGGAAACCGAGGTCCGGACCACTGTAATTTTTTCAAATAAAAATATATATTTTGTAAACAATAAAAATAATCAATTAGCCTATGGGTCAACATCTAAATATTGCTCCCACTGTTGATCAAAGCTCAGAATGCTTATATTCTTGATCTGACTGAGTTATAATTGTGCCTGCCTCTTTGCGAACGAGTGGAATCATGAACATTGGTTTGTTCATTATTTTCACCTGCGTCCCCCGGATTTGCCTCATGGATTTGGCCTTTTTAGCAGCACATTCACCACTCTCTCAAACAGCTAACTCGGCCTGAGACATGAAACGAACTACCCCAGCTCGGAGTCAGATCAAGTAGGCAACTAGAGACGCTGCTGACAGTGTGTTTGTCAGATGCTGGACGAAAAGCTTTTTTAAAACCGTCCCACGACTCTTGCCGTGTCTAGAGACATCCCTAGTATTACTTAACCAGCTAGGATGAAGTAAGAAGTTAACGTTAAACGAAGCTTACCTCAGCAGGAGCAAAAAATAGGCTACGAAGTTCTCATCGGAACTTTGCTGGTGCTCAGTGGTGAGGCTGAGGAAGGCTGCAATGCATGCAGGAGGGAGTTTAGTACAGTTGTTCCCAAACTTGGGGTTGGGGCCCCATGTGGGGTCCCCTGAGAAAATCTGTATTAATCTTATCAAACAGGTTAGGAACATATGTTTCAATATGAACATCTCCACATGGCCTATTTTCCCTATAGGCTGACATTAAAATGCTATCAACATGCAAACAACACAGTTCTAGAAATGTAATACCATTTAGTTTATATTGGTTGTTGTTCGACTTATCTCGATCACCCACTGGGGTTTATAGTCGACCCGCCATTCCCCACCTTTTTTTACCACGACATCAGTGATGTTAATACAGAATCATAAGTAATATTCAAATAATTCATGTGAATGTGATAACACGTCATCTGTGTGCTCCATTGATGCCTGTTTGTGTGGAGCTTGATTAGTAATGCCTAGGAAGACAAATGTGAACACTAGTAATTTTAGAGAAGAGATATCTATGTAAAGAATTAATGATTTTATGCAATTCATCATTACAACTGACTGGACAGTCGCTGATGCTAGGTGTCAGTGTGAATAATGTATCCTATTTCCCCCCTTTCAGGGGTATAACACAATTGTATAGCTAATATGGTATGTGTTTCTAGATAGACTGATGTGAATGAACCTACTCCAGCCAAGGTGATAATGCCTGGGGTCATTGTTGCTTGTTTTTACTGTTCTCTAAATACCATTTTAATGAAATGTAGTAAATTAACTTTCAAAACAATTCAGACCTCACTAGAACTCAAACACTGGTACTGCCCTGCTCACCATTCACTGTCTCAACTACAAAGAATGTAATATCTGAATAGTATTAAAATAATAGTGTACTACTTCTCACAATGAAATCTGAATAAATTGCATTGCGTTACATCTGAATATGTTTAATATATTATCGGATAAACATTCATTTGTATTTGAAATATGTGAGTCATAGCTCTCTTGTGACCAGACAAATGGGAGACATCCATAGTGGTTTAGATAGTGGTCCATAGTGGTTTAGAGTATTCCTCTGAATTAAATTTGTTGCATACTAATTGCCAAATTACTGGCGCCTGGGAGGGGTGGGCTCACTGGAATGCCTCTCTCCCTGAGTGGTTAAACTTCATAACACCACAGAAACAGGATACTGCCTTTGATTAGAGCTAGAGCAGAGCAGTGACTGTTAGTTAATACTCTGATGCTACAGCAGTTGTCAGCTTTGGATAATGGTGAAGGATTGAGCAATGGATAATGTAAGATGGACTGGAGCTGCTCTGTATGTAAGGTGAAAGTGTGTGTTCAACCATGAGAGAGCTCCAGTATCAAGGTCAGCTCTCATGTGCAGCATGGTAGAAGCTCTTTACCTCTACTGCATGTGAGGGGATGGCAGTGAAGGTGTATAACAGCAGAATGTGCCATATGAAGGTCTTACATGCGCATGCATCCGCACAATGATTTTGTCCATCCACTCCAGATGTGATCATGACACGCAGGTTAAAATATCAATACCAACTGTGAACCAACTATATTAATTTGGGGGCAGGTCGAAAGACACATGAAACACCCACGGGCATTTAGCTGTCCTGGGAGATGTACATTGGGTTGTTATTTTACCTGACATGCATGTGGTCCACTGTTTTGGCTGGTTCTTTGTAGAATCTTGACAAAATTGTATGTTTCTCTACTCCAATGATTAATCCACAGATAAAAAGGGAAGCCTAGTTAGTTTTTAGTTATCTTTAATTAATCTCTTCTCATTTGTCTTTCAAGCATCCACGAGGGTTTGAATTTTACTGATATCCAATAAGGAGGGGGACTTGCAGTGCTCGGCAGACTCTTGTTCACGTGCGCGAGCGTGGGTGAAATGATTGAATAACATGTATGTGTACATTTATTTTGCAACGCTCATGCACGCAACGTGGCCCGGTGAGGTTTGCGTGTGGTGTTCATATTTCTGCTGAGCAGTAGGCCTACTGTGCACCTGTAGGGCGAGTGTGTCCTTTCTCAGCTCTATTTTACATCCATACTGATATTGTTTACTGACTCATTTGTAAATATTTGGTCTGAAATGTTGCAGCCAGACGCTCTGACCTTAGGTTGCACCTGGAACAAGCCTTGAAGCTCAGTGCTCGTGTGAGCTTTGATGTAAATAACATGAATGAGATGACCTACAAGTTCAAAGTTGACCTCTGACCTTAATGCTCTCATATTCTCTGTGGCCACGGCAGTAGCCATGTCCGTCAAAGAAAAAAAGATTAATCCTAACATGAATGTATACAGTAGCAACTCTCTCAGGTCATCTCATGGACACACAAACCTAGAGAGCTGGTCGCTGGCTACAGTCCTGAGTCCTTACTCCTGAATGATATATAGCCCAATGGAAAGCTTAATTCATTGGTCAGTCCTTTAACCAGGCCAATCATTCAGCCAGGGCCAGTGTTAAAAGGCAATAGGACTCTGGACTCTCAGTTTTAGATCGATGGTTCTCCTTAGGGGAAATCTCAATTACCGCATGTGCTTACAGAGCCCTCAAGGTTAAACCGGTCTGCATTGACCAAGCATTGATCAATTAATTAGATGGATCCCAATCAATTATTGGGTTTTTGTTTTAATTTGACCTGCTAGTTTCATGTGCACTGTGTTGATAAATCATTGAATCGGTGACTACAGGTTTTGGCTCTCTTATGATGGCTTCTCTTGTGCTGTACCCTCATGGGGGACTGAGCTGGCTCTTAGGTGTCATTGGTTGTGTCTTCAATTGACACTTACATGCGACTTCTGCTATCAGAATACGAAGATCGCATTGAAAAGGCCGGTCTAGACGCACAAATGACTGAGGATTTCTCCTCAGTCTGGACACAATCAGGCTACCAAAGGCACACACAGTGGGTGACGTCATCAGCACTCCTCCCACAAGTCTCCATAAAACTTGTGTTAATAAAAAATGTAAACAAATTAAAAAAAAAAAAATAATAATAAAACTTGTGTTTTGGGACCGAGAGGCATCTTTTCATTATAATGTTGGAGGAAATAACGTTCCTAGCATGTGAGGAATGTGTTTGCTAGCCTCATAAATGCTAGCCAGCTAGCTAATATTCAGAAAAACTATGTTTTGTTTGGCTAGAGTTATGTTAACCCATTTGCAATCCCTCTAGCGTTGCTTGCTAGCTACAGAGGTTAGCTGGCTAGTTAGCTACCGTAGTTAGCTACTGCCGTCAGTTGTTGTGTTATCATATTTTGCCTATTCAACTGTTTGTAGAATGCATACTGGCATTTGAAAATAAATCAGGAATAGGGAATCCGGACACACTGTGGACATGGTAGACACATTTTAAATGTAAGTGTAGATGCATGACACGTTCGGGAATTCCATGATCAAATCTCTATGATCAGAATACTAAAGCTGAATGAACTGTCAAGTCTAGCCATTGATCACAAATTAATTTTAATTTTGTAAGTATGGATTCATACACTCTTTGAAAAAAGGGTTCCAAAAGGGTTCTTCATTTGTATCCATAGGAGCAAGGTTATTATAGTTTTGTGATTTAATATGAAAAATGTATTTCTATTTGATTTTAGATATTTATTTGAAAAGGAGTTTAGTTTCAGACTTGATTGACTAGTTTTTATTTAGTTTCAGTTTGATAAAAACATTTCTATTTCTTTTTATTTCTTTAGTTTTAGTTTCAGTTGGGGACAGAAACCCCATTATATTTTGCCCAAAGTTTAAAGGAAAAAAACTAAAACTAAACATAATTGATGGTGGTTTTTATTTTATATTAGTTATAGATTTGCAGTCAAACATAATAGGTTCAGTATAGTTTTCGGTTTTTTAAATGTTTTTGGTTTTGGTTTACTAAATAGTTCTAGATAGCGCCTTTTGTTTCTGAGAGTGTATTGGCCATTACTGTAGATGACCCTCAAGGGACTAAAATAAATCAATGGTGGGTGACTACTGTGACTACCTAATTTAATGCAATGAGGCTCAGAGTTAAAAGAGTTGTTGGGGTCAAACAATAGATTCCCATTCAAAATTATATTTTCCCTAACCCTAAATCTAACCCTTAACCTAACCCTAAACCTAACCCCTAACCTAACCCTAATTCTAACGCTAACCCTAATTGTAACCCTAACCCTAAACTCAACCCCTAAGCCTAAAATAGCCTTTTTCCTTACGGGGATTGACAAATTGTCCTTATTTTACTATCTTTGTGAGGACTTCTGGTCCCCACAAGGATAGTAAATTCCAAAACATACACACAGAGACACATGAGGGTCCATAAGCTCTACTTACCGAAAAGGTGTGGTATATGGCCAATATACCATGGCTAAGGGCTGTTCTTAGCTCTTAGCCATGGTATATTGTCCATTTACCACAAACCCCCGAGGCACCTTATTGCTATTATAAACTGTTTACCAACACAATTAGATCAGTAAAAATACATGTTTTGTCATACCCGTGGTATACGGTCTGATATACCATGGCTGTCAGCCAATCAGCATTCAGGCTCGAACCACCCAGTTTATAATCTACTGTACACCACTCTGGCGTTTAAAGATTGACCCTGATTGATGTGATGAAAGCCTTTCCTTCATTAGTGGTAATTGTGACTGAATCATCAACGTTTTGCACCAAACTGTCAAGGGCTTCTTTCTTTTCAATGATTGCTAAAGACAGAAATTGATTTAAATGTATATTTTTCTTTCTGTTGCTGAAATCTCTCAGCACAGTAGTATCAGCAGCACAGTACTTTATCAGCCATTTATAACCAGTGAAATTGATGTAGAGCATTTAAACAGCTGTGCACCGTGCTTATTAGCTCCCGACTTATCAAAACACCCGTTGAACTTCTCTCTGTGGTTTGGTCTGCCTACGGTGTGATAAATTCACTGTGTAGAAGTAAAAAAATCTTGGTTCCCTGTCTTGAGTTCCACGAGCTGTAGTGCACTGGGCTCATATTCCCCTCCACCCTGCCCTCTATACTGTAACATGGCACCAGGCCACCCATTCCCTCATCCGGCTTTCTTACATGTTGCAGCAGCTTCCTTTGAGGTTTCCTTTGTATAAGGTTGCAGTGTGGTGTGTTGTGAAAAGGTTGAATGTGTTTATTGTGGAGAGAAATGTGTTTGTCTGTGTGTCTGTCTGTGTGTCTGTCTGTGTGTATGTTTGTTTGTGAGTGTCTGTCTGTCATACACCCATTCACACACCCAAAATCTGCCTGCAGTATATCACGTCTTAGAAATATTCCTATTTTGATCTTCTGGATCAAGGTTGGCTGGGCCTCTCATGTTGTGCTCTACATGTCAACCTCTGTCATAAGGGTGTGCATGGGGAGAGTCAAGAAATGGCCTGGAAGTCTGGAACGTGACAACAGGTCTGCAGACCACTGAATAGAGCCCTTGCACGGTGAGCTCATGCGGTGTGCATGGGGAGAGTCAATTCACCCACCAGAGGGGAAAGAGAAAAGAGGAAAGGGAAGGCCCAGAGTAAAAGGTCAATGTTATCTCATTGTTGGGAAGATTACGTTTCAGCTGCATGGGTGTATGGAAACAGCATGTGTTACATGCACACACACACACATACACACACAGTACTCAATGATTAGAAAAGTCATTATCTCCCAGAAACACCTGTGTTCACAGATCCACAGAAAATAATAGGAAGCTTTAGGTTGTGTGCTCATCTTTTTCTTGTATTGACTAGAGCCCCTTCCTGTTCATAGTAGTCCGTAGAAAAGACAGTTCCTGCTGCTTACTTTGGTGGCAGTGTCAATGGCCATGCACTCACTTGTCTGAGAGGTTTCCACATCATTAAGTTCCAGAGGCAGGCTGGAACATGCCATTAACTATTGTAATGAGAGCATTAAATATCCCACTGGGCACAGACTTCAGTTCAACGTCTAGTTTTGATTTGCATTTGGTTGAGTTGTCAAGTAATGTGAATTGAACGTGAAATCAACCACAAGTGTCACCATGTCATTGGATTTAGGTTGAAAGTTGGGGGGAAAAAAAATGAAAATACCCTTATGTTGATAACTTGTAGCAATCCAATCAGTTTTCTATATTGATTCAGCATCATCACATTTTGGTTGAATTGATGTGGAAACAACGTTGATTCAACCAGTTTTTGCCCTGTGGGATGTTCTTTATAATACACTATATGGAGGGTAGGCCTCACTGCAGAGGTAATCAAACTATCAGCTGAGGAAACTTTTATCTCTTGTTATTTCATAAACTCAGGTCAGGTTGTTATTGTAAAAGAGAATATGTTCTCAATGACCTACCTGGTCAAATAAACACTAAAATAAGTCTGACGTACTGTACAGCAGTTCATGTGTCTCTGTTATGTGCTGACTAGACAGTGTAGTTTACAGTTGGCTCTGGTCCTAGTTTCAGTATTGAGTTGAAACTCTACTTCCTATCCCAACTAAGCATTATTGTTGTCCCACCCTACTGTGTACAATAGGAGATCAATTGAAGCGTGGACTGGGGGCTCTTTTTTGTGCTGTGATTAGCAGTGTTTGGTGTTGGGGTGGGGTGAGGGTGTGTGCATGTGTGTGTGATGTGAGTGTGTGTGATGCCTGTGTGTGTTTGAGCCACAGAGCAGAGTAGTGAGTTATGACTTCCCTTCATCCTGGCTGTCTGTCTGTGGCCGGTGGCTCCGTCTCTGCTCCCTGGGTGTCTGTCAGGATCCACTCCCTTCACTGAACACATGGCTCCACACACTGCAGAGGAGAAACACATTTAACAGCAGGAGTCAGTGCTGTTTCTATCTCTCAGCTTCTTGTATATTACTATTATATCACAGCATATAGCTAGACCCTTGAACTCACAGACAGAGAATGAGAAAGAGCAGGAATTAAATAGTGTAGAGTAAATGAAAAAGAAGGGATGAGAAGTGTTTCTCTCTTGCAATGTTCTCCCTGTCTCTCCTTGAGATTCGCAAACAAAACTAGGAACTGGCTGAGAGTAATTTAGAAAAGAGTACTAGATTGTGAAAAGGAAAAGCGGAATGCAAATGGAAACAAGAAAAGTATTATCTTTCCAACAAGAGCTCCCATATACCCTATGCCCTTGGAATTTGAAAATAATATCTTCATTTAAATGTATGGGCGGAGCACCGCAAATATACGCTTCCTGGATTTATGTATCCCTTTCTGGTTATATAGCCATTTAGGAAACCAAATGAGTTACCGATTCAGCTGGAGAGTCAGATGAGGAAAGAGAGAAATGGTTCCGCTGTGCCCTGAAGACAAATTCTACCGGTCAAAGGGTCAAGGGGATCAAACTCCTTACAGCACTTAAGAGGTCGCCGTGTCACACAACATACACTCCCACATTATCCATCAGTCTACTGACATTCAAATAAGTGTATAGCGTTTCACATTACACCCAACAACATATGTGTATATCCTCATCTGTGACTGTGAGAATCACAATGTCATCCTTAGATGTTAACAAGAGCATAAGTTGACAAGGTTGAGCCTACATCCGTTTTCTTGATCAGTCCAGGGGGTGTAACAGGAATGTGAGCAGAGCTCTACCATTAGTCTTTGGGCTGTAGTGGTAGTTTTCCTTGTGTTGTCAGTAGCAGGGAGGAGTGATTGATTTGACAGTCCATAACAGCTGACCATTCAGAGGGGCTGGCTGACAACTTAATGAGATAGAAGCTTCCAGTGGGGATGGCAACAGGCAGCTTATTGCTTCTAGAGGATGAAAGGTCAGGACAGATTGCTCTATGTCCGTCTGTCCGTCTGCACATTGACATTTCCTCCAAGAACAAAAGCTAATTTCTGTCCTCCCTTTAATTTCTTCTTCTCCAGTTTATCCCCATAATGACATCCTGGATATTAGCGTGAGTTGTCAGAATGTGTGTTTCATTACAGAGTTGTGTGACTGTTATTATTCAGATTGGCTTGGTGTTTAATTTGCTTTTATTGAGGCTGGCCTTTTAAGTTCCATGTAGATTTCAAGCTTTACCATACTTCAAAGATGTATTATACTGTAACAATACCATTAATATTCTAAATTCTCGCAATACTTCTGAAATTGCCTAGTATGTGGCATGCACATCAAAATGGGAGTATTAAGTATTAAGAGAGAAAAAAAAAATAATGTAACGTATAATTTTTGTGCTACTCAAGATATGTCTGGTGGATCATTTTTAGCTCACAAGAGTGGATTAAAGGCTTTTAAGGGTCATTTCCTTACAGCTGCAGAGTTTAAGTATGTTTGTGGCTTTGAAATGCACTTTATGCCCATGAGTCAGGAGTCATTACTGTCAATACAACCCAGAGTCCTGATCATATGGTCTTTACTGTGGGAGGAAGGGAGAGCAAGAGAGAAAGACACAGAGAGAGGGGACTAGAGAGACAGAGAGAGGAAAAAAGAGACAGAATGAGAGGGACACGAGAGCGAAGGAGAGAGAGAGAGAGAGATGCTGTTCTGCTCTGCTCCATATAAGATAGTTGTAATAAACCTGCACTGCGGAGGGAGGCACTGACTGCACTGGGCTGGCAGAGACTTCTGTCTGGTCACTGCTGACTGGACTACAGGGTATTGGCTGGTTCATGTTGCGTCTCTGGCCTTGGCTACGAGGTCTGGCGTCCATCAGGCCAGCAGGTGGCGGAGCGAGGGGAGGGGAGGGCATCTCTTTTATTTTTGTTTAATATTTTATTTAAACATTTTTTCATTCCCCCCCACTCCACATACAAACTTATACATAGGAACAACAACTTACAGACACACACAAACAACAACTACATCTCCCCTGCCTAGACCCACATGCACAACCCCCATCCCTAATGCCACAACCCCCATCCCTAGTGCCACAACCCCCATCCCTAGTGCCACAACCGCCATCCCTAGTGCCACAACCCCCATCCCTAGTGCCACAACCCCCATCCCAAGTGCCACACCCCCCATCCCTAGTGCCACAACCCCCATCCCTAGTGCCACAACCCCCATCCCTAGTGCCACAACCCCCATCCCTAGTGCCACAACCCCCATCCCTAGTGCCACAACCCCATCCCTAGTGCCACCCCCATCCCTAGTGCCACCCCCATCCCCAGTGCCACACCCCATCCCCAGTGCCACACCCCAATCCCTAGTGTCTGCATTATTTTACATTTTTATTTTTAATTATCTTATATCGCAACAATTCGTTTTTCTCGGTCGCCCATGCTATTTCAATATTTCAATCGTGTTAAAGATGGAGGATGGATTGATTTCCAAGTTTTAGTATATGTTTTTTCAAGATGAATGATGAGAATTGTTCAGCCCATTGGGTATCTCACTACACCCCCATATGCCATGTCTTAAAATATGCAGACAGACGAATTAAAAGTAAGTTTACATTCGAACACTTCTGACAGCCAACTTTCTTGCTCCGCCCATAACTTTTGGACTTCATAGCATTTCAAGAAATCATGGATTATTGAGTCATTATTAGTTTTACTCTTAAGACATGATTCTGCTGTTGTGCTGTAGAATTTGGGAATTGTGAATCCTATTGCCATTATTTTGTGTTTTTTGGGGGGGAAACCATGTGTTTGATGAGTTCAATTACCATTCAATTTATTCCATTCCAGCCATTACTATGAGCCACTCCTCCCCAGTTAAGGTGCCACCATGTCACGACTTCCGCCAAAGTCGGTCCCTCTCCTTGTTCGGGCGGCGTTCGGCGGTCGACGTCGCCGGCCTTCAAGCCATCGCCGATCCACTTTTCATTTTCTATTTGTTTTGTCTTTGTTTTCTACACACCTGGTTTCAATTCCCCAATTACATGTTCATTATTTAACCCTTTGTTTCCCCCATGTTTGTGTGCGTGTTTATATTCATTGGTCAGATTGTGACTTAACGGCTGGTTGTTTGGTGGCCGGGTTCTGTTATTGTACGCCCGTTCATTTTGGTGAGACAGGTATTTTTTCCGCACCTTAGTATCGTTTGTGTACTGGTTCTGGTTTTGCATTAAATACCTTGTCCACACATCTCTGCTCTCCTGCGCCTGACTCACTGAACCAGTTACCCACAGCCTGACACACCAACCTTCTGTGGTCTGGGAGAAATAGAGAGAGAAGAAGGAGAGGAGAGAAGATCACAAGTCTTTGGGGCCAGGCAGGTGGTATAGAAATAGTTCTGGCACTAATGCAACAAGTCACAGTCCATCTTTGTTTGCTAAGTGTGAGAGAGGTTGGCAGGATGTGCCACAGCCCTCAGATCCTCTCCACATGGTGTGAATGACTTTTATATTTCACCCCAGTCCAGGCTGTTTCACTTGGCTGAAGTTCAGCTCTGTTATGTCTCTCCCCTGGATGCCATGCTGCAGTAGAATCCAGACTCTATTTGTTACTGTGTGTGTGTGTGTGTGCGTGTGTGTGTGGCCTTCTGGGTCCTGTGGTCTACCAGAACACGTTCTGGCTGAAGTCCTTCCTCTCCCTGACCAACACCCTGACAACATCTAACATCTAACCCACTGCTCAGAGAACAAGCTTATTCAATTATAATTATAACTCTCCTGATGGGATGGCGGCTGTTACTGGCTAGTTGATTTTCTCTTTCATTCTAGGCTTCCCCTTTTGATATTTGAGATGGTTTGGTTTTGTAGGATGCTGCATTAGAAATAGTATATGCCTTTTGAGGTGGCTTGTTTCATTTCAGAATGAATCTTGTATTGAATTATACATGGGTCTTTTTTACTCACCTCTGCTTTGTTATGCTTTAGGGGCGTTCTATTACAGTATTCACTCCTATGAATGGTAGAATCGATCCTTAGTGTTCTTCACAGGGTCTGATCAATAGTTACACAATTAGTTTAGTCTGAGTACACAACAAATTTTGGAGCCACGGTTGACTGCATAAAAAAACTGTAGTCAGCATGATGATAACGAATCACAAGTGTGTGTGTGTTCTCTTTAAAGAGGAACTTTTAAGAGCTTCGAGATCGTCAATGCTTCCTCAGTATCCAGTTTCCTGGGCTGCTCCATCTGTCATAACAGGGCTCCCTCCCTCAACAATAAAATGAATGTGGCCATTAAGTAGCACAGCCATGTGTGAATGTTTCAGAGCATCCAACATTAATAGCTTGTCAAACGTGTTTTTCTTCTTATAGGAGGCATTTAAAATGAGCTGCCAGGCAGATACTGTATGTTGTTGGGCTTGCTTTGTGGAATATGGAGACACAATATGGTTGGCACTGTGGGGATTACTTTTCATTCCAGCGCCTGGTAATAATGGACGTTTGAAAGACCAGTGAGAGACGTATCATGTCACAATATGAACAATAATTGTTTCTTCACCAAAGGTTTTTCCTTCTCCAGCTGAGATGTACTGACCGCATTATACTGTCATCATGCAAGAAGGCATTCAGTACGTCAAACTATGTTCCTAAAAGAAGGTGATCCCACAGTAAAAATAGAAACACCATTGTTGAATCACTTCATTGTTTGGCTTGATTGGCTGCCTGTTACTGTAGCAACCATATACCATACTGTGCATTCTCATAGTACAGTCACACAGCAGCCTCCACTTCCCTATACCCTCTCATCTCTATTGTCACTCACACTGTACGTGTTCCTCTTGGCTTCCTGCTGATGTTCATTTGAAGATGGAAAGTGTTGAATCCCTGAATAACATGGTTGGCTGTGGCTGAGGAGGGGAGAGGAGAGAACAAAGCCCTGGGGGGAAGGAAGGCTACCGCTGCTGCTGCTGCCATTTCCTAAACTAGCTGGGGAGCAATGCTGAGTGAAAAAGATTGCAGTGAGGAGAAGTGTGATATAGGGAGGAGGGGAAGGGGATAGGAGGGAGGAGGGAGGGGGATAGGAGGGAGGAGGGGAAGGGGATAGGAAGGAGGAGGGGAGGGAGGGAGGGAGGAGGGGAAGGGAGGGAGAGCTGTGCCACACAGGGAGCAGGTGAAGCAGACAGGGAGGTGCACTAGATGAAGTCAATTACACACACACACACAGCTGCTTCCTACTGTACTGGTAATGAGTTTCGCCTTTCCACATGCCTCCACCTCTCTCTCATTAGCTGGGATGTGGCGACCAAAACATTGTTATGACAAAAGGTTTTTCTTTGGCCCTGTCTATCGACGTCAACCTACCCTCACATTTCAGTGAGATTTAGTTCCATTATGACAGCTGGGAGACATTCCTGAGAAACAGAGGAAAGAGAGTACAGGCATGTGTTTGAGACTTGATTGTGGGTAAACTGGGGGAAAAGCTAATATGATGCATTGTTACATTGAGCTGAAAATTCTCTCTCTCTCTCTCTCTCTCTCTCTCTCTCTCTCTCTCTCTCTCTCTCTCTCTCTCTGATCAAATATACAGTGGTATATCTTTTGAGTTGATTGAAACACAGCATCAAAACACATCAAAGGGGACCTTGAAGCGTCCTTTGATGGAAAGAAAGACAGACGGACGGACGGACGGATCGACAGACAGCCAGGCATATCTGGGGATGAGTAGGGAGGGCTGTGTTTGAAGAGGTCACCGAAAGCAATTTATGTTTATGGCTGAAGAGAGCAACAGAGATCTTATTTGTTGTGTACTGCGAAGAGGAATTTCAAAACCTGGGAGCAAAAAATATATGACAAAATGTCATCTTGCCTTTGATGAGGTATTGTTGTGAGTATCTCATTCGTGTGTGTATTTCCGCTGTGTTTTAATTCAAACAGAGGCAGCTCTTGATATGGAGACGCATACGGTTCTCTATTTTCGGACGTTTCTCGCTCTCTCCAACCTCATTGTCTCTCTTTCTGCCCCCTCCCTCCCTGTCTCCTGTGGAGGCCTGTGTAGATTGATGGAATGAGCTGCTTCTGATCGGGCTAGAAAGGCCAACCCCAGTGGGGACGGAGCCTGTGACCCACAGAGAAGTGACAGTGAGAGACAGACAGACAGACACACACACACACACACACACACACACACACACACACACACAGGATGACAGACAGCCCTGCTGAAGATCAGAGTAAAGCTGCCTCTTCTTTTGCCCCCTTCTTTTGATGTGATATGAATATGATTATGCTAGCATGTGAATCTCAGATGGAGGAGAAGAGAGTGGCGGTGGAGGCGATTGAGGGATAGTTGGGTCTCCCAGCTTGTCTCTGGGCCTGGCCCTGGCCCTGTGTTCTCCCCTGACAGAGAAGGATGTCTCCACACCTCCTGCCTCTCTCTCTCTCTCTCTCTGCCTGCCTGCGGGGATCAAGATCAGGGGGACACAGGCCTGCACACGCTGCATTTGTCACGGGTGAGTGCCAGCGTTTGGCCCTGCCCCCCTGACACGCCCATTGTGCTGCCATGGCCACCTCTCCAAAGGGGGGTGGGGAGGGTGGAGGAGGAGGCTTCTCTAGGGGAGTCACTCAGGGCAGCAGACTGATGAATCTGTCACAATGGGGAAGGATGCTTCATCTCTCTCTCTCTCTCTATCTCTCTCTCTCTCTCTCTCTCTCTCTCTCTCTCTCTCTCTCTCTCTCTCTCTCTCTCTCTCTCTCTCTCACTCTCTCTCTGTCTCCCTGCACTGTGGTGTGTGCTCTTTCATTCTTTGTTGCAATGTGTTCTCAAGCCAGCTAGAGCTCTTGTTGTGTTCTTCAGAAAAAGAGGTAGAAGTACTTAGTGTTCAATTGCTTTGAGCCCATCCCTTTGTGTTCCAAAAGAGTATGTTCCAAAAACAGTGACTTTAAAGAGGGAACAGACCTTTGGTTGAGGACAGGAAAACCAGGGGCACAGTCAGGCATTAGCAGACCAACAGTAGGGACAGTGTTGTTAGAGAGAGGAGGGATACTGGTTTATTTTGGGCTGCAGGCAGGGTGACAGGATTGAGAGTGACACAACAAAAGTATGTGTGAACTGTGTGAAGAGACTTGTTGACAGGGCTGTCATCATTAGCACCATCTCACAATGTTTGTTGGGAATATGGACTCTTTACACCCACTGATGCTGCTGTCTCAGTGGCCAGCAGGTTTAAATCTAGAACCACGGTGGAAGCCATTGTGGACTCTATAGTGCCGTCAGTGGACAGTATTTGACCCCAGCCTGATAGATCATGCCACCTTTGTAACACCTTCATAGTGGTCAAAGAGACTTTATTATGTGGTTGTATTGGAATGACACAAACATCATCACGGCTTTGTCAAGAATGGTTATCTCCTGTGCTATTTGTAGTGTTCCTTAATGGCAAGGAGAGTCTTGGGAAAGAGCTGTCAAACAATGACAGGAAAAGGGAAGCCACGTCAGGGAGAACTGGATGAGGAACGGTTGATCACCCAACCAACTTCCTGCTCCTGCTTTGTAACTTTGCTGTTAGAACAGTAAAATATCACGTCTTGCCATTTCCACAAGGCTTTACTCTCTCTTTAAGAATCAGAGTCCAGTTGTAGGCTGTTCCCCAGCTCTGTGTGCAGACATAGCATATACAAACTTGGCCCAGTCAAGTTGAAGAAGTCAAGTTTACAGAATGGAACCTGGAATTGTTACTGTATATGCAGTGAACTGGAAACTCACATTTGTGACAGACCACTAGATTCCCCAATGGCCCTTGGCACTGTTGAACATCTCTCTCAATCTCTCAGATGCAAGACAAACATGCATTTTTCAGACATTCAAACTACTCTGATAACTTTGTCTAATATTGGAGAACTAGTACTAGGATTATCTCTCGATACACCAGATATTTGACCACTAAGTTGAGTTGCTATTGGATTCAAAGGGATAATCCATTTATCATTTGACAATATGGAATGAATGTGTTGCCCAATGTCTGGTATGATGTCTGTGGATAATGGGATTGTGTGTATTTTTGTGTGTGTGTGTATACTAGTAAGTGTGTGCTGTCCATGGACTTGTGATTCTACAATATTGTATCTTGTCTCCACGCCACTTCATACTATCCTAGTGAAGATGATATATTTGCCTTTTAAAGCTAAAGCAAGTTTGCAATATTTCGGTTACTGCTCAAACAGTGATTCATTGCAATAGATTAGTTCTGCTAGTGTTTGGATCAATAGATTAAATTACACAAGCCTCCCAAAAGGCCAGTAGTATTCTATTTTTTAATGAAAATGCGTAGGAACACCGATACTGTTTTCTCAAAAGCTGATGCACATTGATTTGTGGGGGCACTTTTATAAATTGAGCTCAGCGCTGAGATCAGTATGTGTGTGTGTCAGTCTGTCTCACTGAGCTGATAGAGATGGGTGGTAGAGGGAGGGGGTTTAGGCTTTGCACATGTCTGTTTATCACCTCACACCCAGCCATGTTTTCTCAAGTTTATCATCCTGTCTCTTAGCATCATTGTGTGGTTGCATGGGCTTCCCAGCTATGGTTTCTCTTATAGCTTCTGGCTCATGTCAGTGGGCTGCAGCTCGGCTCAACTCACCTTGTTAAATGGACCCTGGGCTGATGTCCTCTTTTTTACAACAGAAATACAGCAGAGTTGTTCTACCTTTGTGTGTGTGTGTGTGTGTGAGAGTGTGATGTCAGCGTGAACCATGAATGTTAGTCCAGCAAAAGCACAGCATCCAAGTTGTGTTTTTCACAAGACTTTTAAGGTACATAAACACTATTTCAGCTGACACTGTTTGAGCTGACAGACACTGTCTGTCGGTAACCTAGTTAGTCTGTTTGTCTTGGAATATACAGTACTTAGCAACAGGTGACTGTTAAATGGGTTGTCAGTCAAAGGTGTATTTTTCTTTATGAATTCAGAAAATAATTATATTATTTGCACAGTGTATAATGTAGGCTAGGAGCTTGGAGAAATTAACCAAATAATAGAGAAGAACCTGAGAATCCTCATTTCCCACTACAATATAATAGTGTTTGGTCACAAGACCATCAATATTTATTGGAAAGGATCATCAAGTTCATCCCTGTGCACTTTCACCACCCTGTGAAGTTCATCATCATTTATTTCATCTGTAGCCTAATAAACTGCATGCTTTCCAGAGTCATAGTGGGAGCACCACACAACATATCATCGCGTGACTCCAAGTTTACTTCGATAAGATTGTTATATCAATATTTGTGCATGAAGGCGTTTCCACCGACATTTCGCGCATATTTCATTTTATCGACACAAAAAGATCCCACCATGTTGAACAAACAAATGATCTGTCTGCATTTATAAAATTGTACGGAAACTTCCTATTTCCATCATAGCTGTCGTGATTTATTTTTATACGGTATGACTTTACTCACATAACAACTGTGGATGGAAGCTTGGTTATTGATACACACAGATTGTGAACCAGTATTTAGCCTTCAGACACACATGGTCACGGAGCCCAGTCAGACCACTCTGGGCTCAATAGCAGTGAGAGCTAATGCTTTTAGAATCTTTTTTGACAATGGTTTATTGGTGGGAATTTAGTCATTATTGACACTCATTACTAATAAATTACAATAAAATAGTTTTTAAGTAGTATGGCTAATAATGACACGATTGTTGTTTGTTAAGATGTGTGTGCAGATATCTGTCCACACTACTGTAATGTTCTCTGAGTGAGATAATCAATTAAATGACTCGAGGGAGACATATTAATAGTGAAAAGGGCAAATAAATAAATGACAAAATGGCAAAAATCACATCTTGGGTACCCCGCTGTTCCATTGCCTGGTTGACATATGTAGAGGCTAACTCACACACATGGACACACACACTAACGCACACACAGGGACACACAGGGACACACAGGGACACACTAACGCACACACAGGGACACACAGGGACACACTAACGCACACACAGGGACACACAGGGACACACTAATGCACACACAGGGACACACAGGGACACACTAACGCACACACAGGGACACACACACTAACGCACACACAGGGACACACACACTAACACACACACAGGGACACACAGGGACACACACACTAACACACACACAGGAACACACAGGGACACACACACTAACACACACACAGGGACACACACACTAACACACACACAGGGACACACAGGGCCACACAGGGGGCCACACACTAACGCACACACAGGGACACAAACTCATACAATGAATTTAGTTTGTTTGTTAAGATTTGTGTGCGGCAAGGAATGTGCTTATAGCTTTAAGTTTATGAAAAATATCTCTGTAGTTTAACCCAGCCCAACACTTAGGCCTTAATTGGCGATTCTGTTAGCTGGTTCGGTGAATGGCTTTGCTTGTGGATAGTTATACACACTCAGGAAGGACAGAATCCCTGCTGTCTGTCTCTAACACAGCAGCCCTGATTTTAGGAACACTACCTATAATTATAATAAACTGTAATTAGGGTGGCTGGGAGAGCCCTTGCCGCAGATACATTAGTGGCCTCTTCTGCGGTAGGTCACATTGCTCTTTAGTGTTCTGTCTGGAGCGTGGTCAGTAATGAAATGATACATATGTTGACAAGGAAGCACACCACAGGCCAAAAGGGTCATTGGTGAGTTTATAATCATTTTGAAGGATGTTATATAAGGCCACCGTTAATGACAGGGCTGATCGCTCCTTTCCTGTTATTCTCCTCAATTGACACAGTGAAAAACCAAGAGAATCTTATTTTTCAGTTCCTCCAGTCTCAATATAAGTCCCTTGTTGTGCGGCCTGAGGCTCAGAGAGATAGCAGTTTGAGACCTCAAAGAGATAGTAGCTAGTTTAGACAGAGACTCAGTCTGTGAGGTGAGGTGTTGTTCTGTTCTGTGCTGTTAAGCGGAGTGTTTACCGGACGCTTCAGGGGATCCAAATGAGATTACAGTACTGTCAGATTACATTTTAGAATTCACTCTATTCATTGGTTAACAGAGTAAAGTGATAGCAGCAGCAGCCTTAGTGAAATACTAGAGACATCATATGTGACTTGAGATTCCCGAAGTTAAAAGAAAACCCCAAAACCAAAATGATTCTGAAATTCCCACACACCAAGCAACACCACAGAGGCAGACATTTGACCAAAACAATCTTTTAAGTGTAGGTTTGCTTCTCTGCCACTATTGAAATTGGACAGCAATGAAAACATAAGACATTCCTGCAGTATCAGTGATGAATGATTTTAGAGCTATTGAGGGAGATTTTACAGCATACTTCAAGTCTACTGCAAACACTCCTCCTCTATTTGAAACCATGTGAATGAATCACGAACATAATCAATGATTTTCATTCATCTTCAAATGTCAATGGTTACACTTGATCACAACAGGCATGGTATTTTTTTGCTTGTTACAGATCCTAAGCTAGTTTGTTTCTAACAAATGTACATGATATGTAAATTATGGTTAGGTTTCCCGCTACTGTTTGGAATATTTCAATAACCTTATAGTTGACCTGCCCTGTGGCAACAAACATGTCTATGGTACAGTTTACAGTATAGCAGTTTTAAGCCCTGTAATCTGCATACATTTACAATTTCTTTACATTCACAGCGGTGTGTGTGTTAGTCACATGATCAGCCTTGCATATGATACTGAATGTTAACACCTTCCTGAGGCCCCTGGAACCATTCTGCTCCACTGGTAACAACTCTGTGTGCCCCATGCCAACTACATAGGTGCAAACAGGGGCCATATAAAGGTGATGTACGTACAGTATGCACTCTGGGTGTAAGACCTTAAAAGGAACCAGTCAATTTGTCCCTTTATGGAAATAGCTTTTGAAGTGGCGTGTAATCTTAACTTTAGTTGAACTTACTGATAGCATTATGTGATAGCTACGCTATCTAGTAGCTTTCTGAATATAATCTTTTCGTTCTATCAGCACATGCACTCTCACACACAAACATGTTGACATTTATCATAAACACAGTAGACTATAAAGGTATGGGGGTTGTAAATGGGGCTGGCAGAACTCTGTTCCACCTCATAAACTTGATCCTTTACCCACAGCAGTAGCATTATACTACTTGGCTCTTAGTAAAGCCGCAATTTTACAGTCAAAACACCAGGGAAACGGCTCTGTTCAAATTGCTGCTCAACTCTCTGCAACAATGAGAGGCTCTTAAAACCAACTCTCAAGGAGGGGCTCACCGCAACAGTGTTTTACAGAATACCTACAGTAATAGATCTGCATGGGTACCTACCTACCGTAGACCTGTGTCCTCTCTACAACGCACATCCAGCACTGCTTCCTGTTGTCTTATTCTGTACCACTTTTCACTTTAGTAACCTTTCTGCATCTTTGCCTGACTAGCCTACCCCATCCAGAGCTCAAACAACACAATTGTTGTATTCGGTAAACAAATGAAATCAGTTTCTCCTCCACTGCTTCTCCCTCTCCTGTGCTTCAGGTAGTTCAATGTACCTGCACTGCTGTGCATGCTGAGCTACTGTGGTGGGCGGGAGAGGTAGTGGCCTAGGGTCCACAGTGTGTGTGAGGACATGAAGGAGTGAGGGAGAGGTAGAAGAGAGGAGAGGAAAGGAGAGGAGAGGAACAGAACAACAGCAGGCCTGGCTGTGCCCTGTGGGTGAAGGAGCGAGGGAGGGAGAGGTAGAAGAGACGAGAGGAAAGGAGAGGAGAGGAAAGGAGAGGAACAGAACAACAGCAGGCCTGGCTGTGCCCTGTGGGTGAAGGAGAGAGGGAGGGAGAGGTAGAAGAGACGAGAGGAAAGGAGAGGAGATGAAAGGAGAGGAACAGAACAACAGCAGGCCTGGCTGTGCCCTGTGGGTGCTGCTGCCTGTCGCTTCCCCTCTAATCTCCTCTTCACGGGGCCTGTCCCATCTTCTCAGCTCCTGCCCAGTGTGGGGGGTGATGTGTAAGTGAGAACATTACCCCACTCACTGACAGATCAGCCCTCCTAACTACTGGGCCTGTGTGTGTTTGTGTGTGTCTGTGTGTGTGTGTGTCTACAGAGGAACACAGTGGCTCTGTGTGTCTCTTGTGTTATGTGGTTAGATCTACCATAAGGACTTGATTGGGCTCTGCGACTCACAGAATAACTCAGTGACTGACTGGCTTTCATCTCTGCGCCTCTGGATGCCAGCTTTGATGGTAGTCATTATTTAGACGCGTTAGATGTGTTCCCTCTGTGATGAGGAAGTCTGAAATAAACAGCAGAAACTGCTCAGGTTTTGTGAAGATATGTCCCTTTTTACTGCAACCCATTATGGACCCCATGCTAGAACGTAATAATCATGGACAGCACCTTGTTGCGTTGATCCCGCAGGTTAGTAATTCAGATAGATCAATCCAAACTTGGTGAGAGCGGATGGATGCAGTCATTCAATTATGGTAGATGATGATTGCTCGGCTTGGCTGTTCACTGCTAATAGCGTCTTGAAGCCATCAGTCAGCCACTTCCCTGTAAATGACTGTTCCTGTTCTTTTTGGATGTTTGTTGAATTAATAAAAAAAGACTTGTGTTCGTGCTGAGGAAAATCACTATTTCCACCCTGGCTATCTGCTGTGTCACGTCATACTTGGTTGCAAACAGAGAAATGAAGGATCAATAGAGATAGTGTTCCATCAGAGGAAGAGCAGAGAGAGAGGAAGAAAGCTCTCTTGGCTCAGATAGCAAGGGGTATTATTTAGGGAGTGATTCCTGGTGTTTTGGTCCAACTTGGCTAACCCATCATTTTAATCAAACGCTGCCTGTCCTCCACCGCCACTTTGGGTGGTGAAGGGCGTGTGGTACTGTATAGGCCCTGGGATGAGAGAGTGTTGTGGAAATTCAGTACTGAGAGAGACTTGGTCTTGGTCATTTCTTCAAACAATCATCTTTATTTAATATTGATTAATTATTGCAATAATGAGACCGTCAGCCCACCAGTCTTGGCTGACTGTTAGGCTGAGAGTCTAGCCTTTACAGACGATGCACAGTTTTTATATAGCTGATACCAAGATTGCTTAGTCAGTCACTTCTAACCTTCCCATAAGCCACATTGGTTATCTACACAGGATGGTCTTTTACTTAGTTTCCCAGATGCCAGGAAGATGAGACAATGAGGCGTTGTTTTTAACTCTTCCAGGCTCCCTCTATCTCGAGTCACACACACCACATCTTGTCTATAGAATGCTAGCTTTTAGGTTTTTATCACCAACACAAATCAATTGTCAGCTTCAAGCTATCTCTAGAACCCATGTCCTCAACACCCAGACTAGCTGCAGGGTGCTAGAGTGGAGACCATAAAACACAGCATTAGCAGGACAGAAATATCTTAGTGTTCGTTAAGTAAATAATTGTTACATGGCCAACAAATAAGGTGAATACATAATTTTTCCCTCACAAGAGAGAAAGACAGAGTAGCACTCCGACACGACGTCAATGTTTCCTTAAAGTCTATAAACATACACTACTGTTCAAAAGTTTGGGGTTACTTAGAAATATCCTTGTTTTTGAAAGAAAGCACATTTTTTTGTCCATTAAAATAACATCAAATTGATCAGAAATAAAGTGTAGACATTGTTATTGTTGTAAATGACTATTATAGCTGGAAACAGCAGAATATTTTATGGAATATCTACATAGGCGTACAGAGGCCCATTATCAGCAACCATCACTCCTGTGTTCCAATGGCACGTTGTGTTAGCTAATCCAAGTTCATCATTTTAAAAGGCTAATTGATCATTAGAAAACCCTTTTGCAATTATGTTAGCACAGCTGAAAACTGTTGATCTGATTAAAGAAGCAATAAAACTGGCCTTCTTTAGACTAGTTGAGTATCTGGAGCATCAGCATTTATAGGTTCGATTACAGGCTCAAAATGGGCAGAAACAAAGACCTTTCTTCTGAAACTCTTCAGTCTATTCTTGTTCTGAGAAATGAAGGCTATTCCATGCAAGAAATTGCCAAGAAACTGAAGATCTTGTACAACGATTTAACATTAACATCACTTTATTTGTCAATTTACAAAACAAGGTCCGAAATTTGACCAGCTCACTTCCCACCGCTAGACTACCAGCCGCATGGTTGTCGTCTGCTCTACCGGCTGCTCCTGAGCAATGTGTCTGACTGAGTCTTATATGCTCTTCTGGAAACGTTAGCCGCTCCTTCAGAACTATGGTGTTCTGTGCGTCGTTTAGTCTTGAAAAGACACAGTGATTGAAAAGGATTCAAACTCCTCCTTTAACATGAGGGTTAGGCCGGTCAGCACACACACAACCACAAACAAGCACGCACACAGACACACACGTTTACACCTAAGTATAAGTGAGAAAAAGTAGGTATCTCCCCTGGTGTGGAGTGAGTTACATCATATGCTGTCAGAGCAGTGTCACTGATCACTAGACTATATAGGAGGCGTATTCAACTCTTACCCTATGAGGTCCGGAGCCTGCTGGTTTTTTGTTCTACCTCACCATAATTGCACACCTGTTGTCCCAGGTCTAAATCAGTCCCTGATTAGAGGAGAACAATGAAAAAAAGCGGTGGAACTGTCTTCGAGAACTTTAAAAGAGTATAAGAATGTCATTATATACTGAACAAAAATATAAACGCAACATGTAACAATTTCAAATATTTTACTGAGTAATAGTTCATATAAGGAAATCAGTCAATTGAAATAAATGAATTAGGCCCAAATCTATGGATTTCACATGACTGTGCAGGGGCCAGCAATGGGTGGTCCTGGGAGGGCATAGGCCCATCCACTTAGGAGCCATCCAGGCCTAGCCAATCAGAATTATTTTTTTCACACAAAAGGCTTTATTACATACATGAATACTCCTCAGCCCCTACGTCCCCCCAACACTTGAGACATCAGCTTTAGTTCTGTGGCTGACATGACAGGATCCTCTAACAGTGCTGGCCACGGAGTAGTTTTGATCTTGGGAAAGAAGAGACAGAGAGATCATGGGAGTAATTGCGAGTGCCAATGGACATCCCCTATCTAATGCAATCTGCCTTTTTCCTGGCCTGCAATTATCAAGAAGGACAGACTAGAGCAGTGCTCCCTGTGCTGTCTGTCTGTTGCCTGTGCTGTCTGTGCTGTCTGTAGTCCAGGCCAGCGACATCCGCAGTAATGTCATGCAGCAGGTCAGTGACATGCAGGCAGAGGGCTGCTGGACACAGATGATGGGGATGATGTTGTGGGGTTGTTTGTTTGTTTGTTCCCGTTGTGGTGATGAGAATTAGATTGTAATGTTAGCCTTTTTCACAATGTGGTCAACTAAGCCTGGTTTTGTGATGATGATGATGATGCTGCTGCTGCTGCTGCTGATAACGATGAGGATGATGTTGACGATGACTATCATCAACACACTCGTCAGTGCATGATCAGAGAAGATTTTAGACATACAGTATTTCTAAAGGAATATTTCTGAATTCAGATGCTTTTTGTTTTTATATCTTCATTACCTGGATGTATAAAAAGGAAATCTATTTAGGCTATCACGTGTTAATTCTGATTGGTAGTTTCCACAATTAAGTATTTTTGCAATTAGACAAAAGCAGACTAACTTCTTAATTTTATCACCAATCGCTTCTCTGTTGGAGTTGATTCAGCAGGGATACATCTGGTGTTGGAATTGGTGGACGGAGAGAATGATTTGATATGTGAGGAAACGACAGAGAGAGGAAGAAGAGGGATAAGACGAATACAGGATGTGGGGTAGAGAGACTGAGATGCCCAGCCCCCAGGCATTGCCTGACAACCTACTGTTGTCCCCCCTGTTTCCATGGCAATGACGACAAGGTGCCTAAAGTGGAGGAATATGGGAAGGGGCTGGGGGAGGGGGAGGTGAGAAATGGAGAGAGGAAGAGAGAAAGAGAGAAAGAGCGAGAGAGACAGGGAGAGAGAGAGAGAGACAGACAGACAGACAGGAAAATGTAAATTCTTGTAGTAGAAGGAAGAGGGGGTAAACCCAGCTCTGCCAATCTTTTAGAGCACCATTTTCTATAGCTTTTCTTTTGTCTTGGAAAGTTCCATTCCCCATCACATAGACATGCAGTGTCAATAAAGAGTAGTGACCTCCCTGGACAAAGGGTTGAGAGAGATGTTCAGGGCTGTAGTTTACGTAGATAGCAGCGCTAATGTTCTTGTCGTATTCTCAAGAGGCACTAGAGAAGGATGGAGGACAGCGAGAGGGGTTCGAGTGAGAACACACACCTCTCACCCCCATTCATAAAACATCAGCAGAGAAGTACTTCTGAAGGTCAGAACAGAACTGCTCATGCTATCATCAGACTAAAGGTTCACTGTGATGGTAGAATTTATCTTCAATGTGCTTATTAACGTTGACCTCCTCAATCTCCTGGTGATGTCATGCTCTATTTTACAGCCTCACTGAATGCTCTCCTCTCAGATCCTGACTCTTGTGGGTGTGAATTTGAGATGGAAACCATGTTTCATTTTTACGGCATAATGCCTTGAGAAACGGTTAAAAGTGTACCGAATTTGGGGTTACAAGATGTTTGCTCAAAATTGTGTAATCTAAGCTCATCTCTGAATTGAGATTAAAGTGCTCATTCCGGTTGACTAGATAGGGGTGTAAACTCTCCACATTCATGAGATGAAAGCAACTCCAGCCTCCTCCCTGGTTGTGGGCTCTCCACTGATCACACAAAGAAGCAGTAGACATCAAGAGTGTCACCCCTTTTAAATCAGGCCTCGCTTAGACATCCATTTAATTACTAGACTGCTCCATTTAATTAAGGCGGGGCGGTGAGTTTCTCCTGACACATCCAATTCAGCCCTGGATATACATAGGCTCAGCTGCTACTCTGTACAGGATTTACACACACACACACACACACACAAATGCATGCTCGCACACACACATACACAAACGCTGAATGACAGTTTGGCAAGGAAGGGAATGTTTTTGTAAATTTTTTTCTGGCCAAAGATAAATGAGGGGAGAGTGGATGAACTGTTACATTAGAAGAGGCAGTAAGAAATCCACAAGCTCTTCAACGGCTGTGTGTGGCCAGGAAACTGAATGTTAGATGGAAACGGAATGGTAGATGGAAACTGAATGTTAGATGGAAAGAATATCAGTTTGTGTTGAATATATGCTGAGCTTGTATGATGGTAGATTATGAAAATACAGTAACTACTGCAGGGCTCTGTTCCTGGAGAGATACCGTCCTGTAGGTTTTCGCTTCAACCCCAATCTAGCGCACCTGATTCTTATAATTAGCTGGTTGATAAGATGAATCCGGTCGGTTACAACTGGGGTTGGATTGAAAACCTACAGGAGGGTAGCTTCCCAGGAACAGGGTTTGAGAGCCCTAATCTACCTTGTATAACCAGGGTTTTGCCTTGTAGGTGAGAGGAAAAACACTTAGCCAGGAAACCCCAACCACTAGAGCTCAGTAGCTAAACGCCATGACTATTGAATATGACAGGGAGAGGTAGGAGGTAGTGAAGAACATCATATTGGTATATGATCTGATAACCCAGGGTAGTCCTACTGCTACATCTTCACCATGCTGGCATGGCCTCCTCCTTTTCAAGCTGCAGGTTTCTATTGGACAGGAGCCCACACTCCTGTCATCCAGTCCACCCCTCTAGACCACCTGCTGACCACCATGCTGCCCAGGGCTGAACCAGTTACCTTGGACTTACCATGTGACCCAGAAGGCAGTAAGAGTAGTGCCAACAATCAGAGAGAGCAGCACTTTACCTGATGATGTAATCAGCAGAAAAACATGATTTCACAGATGACAAAGACAATAACACAGAGTGCAATCTGTCTTGATGGAACAGAACATCATAACACAGGGGTCAGAGGTCAAGGAGCATCATAACACCAACCTCCACTCGCTCCAGATGGACAGCTCAACCACAGGTGGTGTGAAACTCTCAGTAAGCTTCACACTGGGAGGAGGTCATTCACATGCACCTCACTTTCCCCCTGCGACATGTCATGTTACAAAGCAGTTCCAGAATCACCTTATCACACTCTGATAGGTGTGGAAGCAATATAAGAGACTATTGCCTCATTACATCCTGAATGTGATAGCTGTGTATGGAATCTGTAACAGGGCTGTGATGTTTGTGTGTGAGTGTGTGTTTGTGTGCGTGTCTCTCTCTATCTCTCTCTCTCTCTGATGAGTTTGGGTGAATGCATCACATTGGATGTGAGTGAGATTTCGTGCACCCCCCACAGCTTTGAGGTTGATGGAAAATCATTATAGATCTTGGCAAGTGGCCGGCGGGTGGTTGCCTAGGAAACTGTCACGATCTCCGTGAGGGACAGGCCAAGGCGCAGCGAGGTATCCAGTATACATTCTTATTTATTCAATGTAACTGGCCAAAACAATAAACAAAATGAACGACGATCGTAACGTTGAACATAACATGTGAACTAACAAAGCTATGAACAAACAATAACCCACAAAACCCCTCTGAAAACTACAAACATATATATGGTTCCCAGTTAGAGGTAACGACA
Organism: Brachymystax lenok tsinlingensis; assembly: GCA_030435695.1. Lineage (NCBI taxonomy): Eukaryota > Metazoa > Chordata > Actinopteri > Salmoniformes > Salmonidae > Brachymystax > Brachymystax lenok. Next base: position 17,964,238 of record CM059800.1, on the reverse strand, counting down.
CTCAGCTGCCTCTAATTGGGAACCATTTCCCCAACATAGAAATACAACACCTAGAACAAAAAAACCCTACACCAAAACTAAACTAAACACGCCAGCCTATAAATATCAGGCCTGAACGTGACAGAAACCTGGCTGTCTGTCGGTTGGTCCCTTCTTCCCATTCGTCTTGGTGGCCTGATGTATGTGAAATGCCCAGATTTTAAGACCTTCACTCAGAGTAATGTGTGCTCTGATGGGTGGCAGAGTGTCTTGCATGAATGAATGAGATTAAATAAAACCCGTTGGAAACAGAATCCATGATGCACGTTGCTCTGTGTGATGTTTACCAGCACTGTGGAGACTTTATTGTAGAAAACAACCACTGGTAGCCAGGGTGTCATTATCATGCAGGTGATTGCAGATGACATGGTTTATCATTGTCGTCTGCCTTGTTTTAGTGGGATTGGCTGAGCCCCATTCACAGGGAGTGGCCCCAATGCTGAATGGGGGCAGGGTATTATGTGAGGCACAGGGAGGATGGCGGGACAGTCAGGGGGGGTTGATAATGTCCACTCTTATGTTGTTATGCTGTAAACCTTAACCACAGCCCCTACAGCATTCCAACAGCCTTCTCCATCCCTACCCCTGCTGTCCCCATCCACAGTTCCATCATCACAGTCTCATCATCACCATGCCTATCTCTCTGTGTGTGAGAGAGAGAGAGAGAGCAGTGACCTCTGGGACAGGCCAGTGACTGCAGGGGGCATGCTCCTTGTGATTATCCCTGTTCTCCACTGATGCCTGGGGGTATAGGGTGCTGTAATCACTGCCCCCCCCCTTTCCTCCACCTCCCACAGTCAGCTCAGGGTCAGTTATCATAACAGTACTAATGGGAAAGCCTGGGTGAACACATCATGAATAGTAGTGGGCTCTGGGCTGGGGGATGAGAATACAGCTTGCGCTGCTGTGAGGTCAGTTCTTTAAGAGGGTCCAGAGTTGTGTCCTGCAATGTAAAGGACATGCGGAGGGTAGGGTTGTGTAGGTGTATAGGAGTGTGTAGGTGTAGAGGAGTGTGTAGATATATAGGAGTATGTAGGGGTGTACAGTGGGGCAAAAAAGTATTTAGTCAGCCACCAATTGTGCAAGTTCTCCAACTTAAAAAGATGAGAGAGGCCTGTAGTTTTCATCATAGGTACACTTCAACTATGACAGACGAAATGAGAAAAAGAAATCCAGAAAATCACATTGTAGGATTTTTTATTTATTTATTAGAAAATTATGGTGGAAAATAAGTATTTGGTCAATAACAAAAGTTTATCTCAATACTTTGTTATATACCCTTTGTTGGCAATGACAGAGGTCAAACGTTTTCTGTAAGTCTTCACAAGGTTTTCACACACTGTTGCTGGTATTTTGGCCCATTCCTCCATGCAGATCTCCTCTAGAGCAGTGATGTTTTGGGGCTGTCGCTGGGCAACACGGACTTTCAACTCCCTCCAAAGATTTTCTATGGGGTTGAGATCTGGAGACTGGCTAGGCCACTCCAGGACCTTGAAATGCTTCTTCTGAAGCCACTCCTTCGTTGCCGGGCAGTGTGTTTGGGATCATTGTCATGCTGAAAGACCCAGCCACGTTTCATCTTCAATGCCCTTGCTGATGGAAGGAGGTTTTCACTCAAAATCTCACGATACATGGCCCCATTCATTCTTTCCTTTACACGGATCAGTCATCCTGGTCCCTTTGCAGAAAAACAGCCCCAAAGCATGATGTTTCCACCCCATGCTTCACAGTAGGTATGGTGTTCTTTGGATGCAACTCAGCATTCTTTGTCCTCCAAACACGACGAGTTGAGTTTTTACCAAAAAGTTATATTTTGGTTTCATCTGACCATATGACATTCTCCCAATCCTCATCTGGATCATCCAAATGCTCTCTAGCAAACTTCAGACGGGCCTGAACATGTACTGGCTTAAGCAGGGGGACACGTCTGGCACTGCAGGATTTGAGTCCCTGGCGGCGTAGTGTGTTACTGATGGTAGGCTTTGTTACTTTGGTCCCAGCTCTCTGCAGGTCATTCACTAGGTCCCCCCGTGTGGTTCTGGGATTCTTGCTCACCGTTCTTGTGATCATTTTGACCCCACGGGTGAGATCTTGCGTGGAGCCCCAGATCGAGGAAGATTATCAGTGGTCTTGTATGTCTTCCATTTCCTAATAATTGCTCCCACAGTTGATTTCTTCAAACCAAGCTGCTTACCTATTGCAGATTCAGTCTTCCCAACCTGGTGCAGGTCTACAATTTTGTTTCTGGTGTCCTTTGACAGCTCTTTGGTCTTGGCCATAGTGGAGTTCTGAGTGTGACTGTTTGAGGTTGTGGACAGGTGTCTTTTATACTGATAACAAGTTCAAACAGGTGCCATTAATACAGGTAACGAGTGGAGGACAGAGGAGCCTCTTAAAGAAGAAGTTACAGGTCTGTGAGAGCCAGAAATCTTGCTTGTTTGTATGTGACCAAATACTTATTTTCCACCATAATTTGCAAATAAATTCATTAAAAATCCTACAATGTGCTTTTCTGGATTTTTTTTCCTCATTTTGTCTGTCATAGTTGAAGTGTACCTATGATGAAAATTACAGGCCTCTCTCATCTTTTTAAGTGAGAGAACTTGCACAATTGGTGGCTGACTAAATACTTTTTTGCCCCACTGTATATATATACATACAGTACCAGTCAAACGTTTAGACACACTTACTAATTTCAGGGTTTTTCTTTATGTTTACTATTCTACATTGTAGAATAATAGTGAAGACATCAAAACTATGAAATAACATATATGGAATCATGTAGTAACCAAAAAACCTTTAAACAAATCAAAATATGTTTTATATTTGAGATTTTTAAAAGCCGCCACCCTTTGCCTTGATGACAGCTTTAGACACTCTTGGCATTCTCTCAACCAGCTTCATGAGGTAGTCACCTGGAATGCATTTTAATTAACAGGTGTGCCTTGTTAAAAGTTAATTTGTGGAATTTATTTCCTTCCGTCTGTGACAAGGTAGGGGTGGTATACAGAAGATTTTGTAAAAGACCGAGTCCATATTATGGCAAGAACAGCTCAAATTAGCAAAGAGAAATGACAGTCCATCATTACTTTAAGACATGAAGGTCAGTCAACACGGAAAATGTAAATTTCTTCAAGTGCAGTTGCAAGAACCATCAAGGGCTATGATGAAACTGGCTCTCTTGAGGATCACCACAGGAAAGGAAGCCCCAGAGTTACCTCTGCTGCAGAGGATAAGTTCATTAGAGTTACCAGCCTCAGATTGCAGCCCAAATAAATGCTTCACAGTGTTCAAGTAACAGACACATCTCAACTGAATTGCTGCTAAGAAACCACTACTAAAGGACACCAATAAGAAGAAGAGACTTGCTTGGGCCAAGAAACATGAGCATTGGACATTAGACCGGTAGAAATCTGTCCTTTGGTCTGATGAGTACAATTATTATTTTTTTGATTCCAACCGCCGTGTCTTTGTGAGATGCAGAGTAGGTGAACGGAAGATTTCTGCATGTGTGATTCCCACCATGAAGCATGGAGAAGGAGGTGTGATGGTGTGGAGGTGCTTTGCTTGTGACACTGTTGGTGATTTATTTAGAATTCAAGGCACACTTAACCAGAATGGCTGCCACAGCATTCTTCAGCGATACGCCATCCCATCTGGTTTGCACTTAGTGGGACTATCATTTGTTTTTCAACAGGACAATGACCCAAAACACACCTCCAGGCTGTGTAAGGGCTATTTGAGCAAGAAGGAGCGTGATGGAGTGCTGCATCAGATGACCTGGCCTCCACAATCACCCGACCTCAACCCAATTAAGATGGTTTGAGATGAGTTGGACTGCAGAGTGAAGGAAAAGCAGCCAACAAGTGCTCAGCATAAGTGGGAACTCCTTCAAGACTGTTGGAAAAGCATTCCAGGTGAAGCTGGTTGAGAGAATGCCAAGAGTGTCTAAAGCTGTCATCAAGGCAAAGGGTGGCTACTTTGAAGAATCTCAAATCTAAAATATATTTTGATTTCTTTAACACTTTTTTTGCTTACTACATGATTCCATATGTGTTATTTCATAGTTTTGATGTCTACAATATAGAAAATAATAAAAATAAAGGAAAACCCTTGAATGAGTTGGTGTGTCCAAACTGTTGACTGGTACTGTATAGATATATAAAAAAAGCAACTCAGTCCCGACTTTCAACTTACTCTTGAAAGTTTTGATAGTAGAGTGCACAAGGTGTAGGGCGTTCACTCACTGCTGTAGAATGTAGAGAAAAATGGGGCAGTTCAAGAGGCTGCTACGAAATTAATGTCAAAACATTGTTTTCTATGCCCAATGTCATTATAAATGACATAGAATAAATCATTAGATTGTTTTCTACAATATTCTAACCTTGTACTTGACATTGTTGATGAAATAAGAATGTTAGTTTGCTGTGACCGTTGCTAGTTTAGACTGCACCTCTCTTGGTTTGTATCTCTTCCATATTTGGTGTTGTGAGGTGGGACAATTTTAAGGCGTTTCTGCTGGTTGGACCAATCAAAATCAACTTGATACCTTCGTCCTTTTCACTTCCAGAGCCTTGGCTTTCATTGCCTATAACCGCGATGAATCTATGTTGAGAGGGCTGTTTCTATGGCGATTTAAAGGGAAAGACTCAATGAAAACAGCAACAGGTTGTCTTCGCATTGAGTGAATATTGAAATTGAGTCTTTTAGCTTTGTAAATGAATATATATTTAGTCCCTATTTTGTATTCAGCTAATTTCATTTACAATTCACTCCCGAACCTGCAGCCACTAGTTAGCTTGTCAGTTGATGTTCGAAAGTAGCGCCTTTCTGCTGTGGAGCAGCGCCACAGAGTTCTATTGAGCAATGACCACTTTTTGATCAAGCCTGTGATGACATTCCATTCACTCTAAACATGCTAAATTGTGAGACTAAATCGTAGATTTTTTTTAAGCATATATTGTAGAGATATGGGGTTTGGACTATTGTTTTCCTTTCTGAATTTTCTATAAACCTTGAATGAATTAATCATTTTCTGTGTGAATAGCCTACAAGGTGCAATTTCGAAATTGGGTAGTGCATCATCAGTTTTCCTCTTGTCCTGTCAGCCATTTCATATCATACAGAGCTATTTATGACTTGTCAGAAACGTCCAGATCAACTAGCCCGTGTCAGTTAACGTTGTTTAGCTAGGTTTTTTTAGCCCATAGATTTTGCTGTAATGTTTGAGTCACTCAAATATCACACGAATACACATTAGACATGGGAAAATGTATAGAATTGCAAGAAACTGCTAAATGTTCTCTCCACCAACAAGAGGGGTGTGAACAGTTTACGTCATGAACAGTGCTTGTGCCGATAGAAATAGACGTTGCTTGTGCGCGTGCAGTGGGGGAACTGGATGTTCCCCAATGCTGTAAGGGGGGCCTGAATAAAAAAAGTTTGGGAACCCTTGTATTAGAGCTCCATTTCCAGTAGCTTTGCCTTTGTCTTGGACAGTCCCATTCCCCATCACATAGACATCTCAATAAAGAGTAGTGACCTCCCTGGACAAAAGGTTGAGAGAGATATTCAGGGCTGTAGTTTACGTAGATAGCAGCGCTAATGTTCTTGTCGTATTCTCAAGAGGCACTAGAGAAGGATGGAGGACAGCGAGAGGGGTTCGAGTGAGAACACACACCTCTCACCCCCATTCATAAAACATCAGCAGAGAAGTACTTCTGAAGGTCAGAACAGAACTGCTCATGCTATCATCAGACTAAAGGTTCACTGTGATGGTAGAATTTATCTTCAATGTGCTTATTAACGTTGACCTCCTCAATCTCCTGGTGATGTCATGCTCTATTTTACAGCCTCACTGAATGCTCTCCTCTCAGATCCTGACTCTTGTGGGTGTGAATTTGAGATGGAAACCATGTTTCTTTTTTATGGCCAACATAATTCCCAGAGAAACGGTTAAAAGTGTACCGAATTTGTGTCGTCTGAGCTCATCTCTGAATTGGGATTAAAGTGCTCATTCTGGTCAATTTAGATAGGGGCGTAAGCTCTCCACATCCATGAGATGAAAGCAACTCCAGCCTCCACCCTGGCAGTGGATTTTCCACAGCCAGGTATTGGAGTGTGTAGGAGTAGGAGTGTGTATGGGTGTGTAGGTGTGTAAGAGTGTGTACAGGCTGCAGTGTGCATAAACGCTCCGGACTGGAATGTGGCCTGGGGGGGCAGCCAGACAGGAGAGGGGGCTTTGGGGTCAATGACATTCCGACCAAGAGATCTAGGAGGACTTATTGGGTTTTGTCTTCCAAAAAGCATAGTTTCACTTTTCTGTTCAGTTGGTGGACTGCAAAAAATACATTGTTGCGATATCAGATACTTGTGTTGTGGAAGGCTTATGATTGATCACGATGTGTACTGTTCAGGATGTCAGGGTTATTATGCTGTGTGTGTGCCTGCGTGTGTGGCTGTCAGAGTGCAGCACATTCTTTCATGTCTCTGTGTGGCACAACCTGTGATGAGTTGCTTGGAAAGCTTAGACCCCTCTTTAATCCCATTTCAGTAGCCAATTCTTTTTGGTGGCAATATGTACGTGTTCTACACGCCAGAATTGTTGGCTCAGTTGATGGTCATGAGTGTAGCCAGTGTGTCTGTTGGTGGCTATGTGTAAATGCTGTGCTTCGTGGTTAAGGGGGTTGTCGTATATATCTCTGGATGGTAAGCTATACACTGTAGGGGCCATGTAGTGAAGCCAGATGTGGGAGAGAGAAAAGAGAGAGGCTATTCTTCCCTGATGATAGGCAACACTAAACAACAGGAGTCTGATTGGAGTCTGATTGGAAGCCATCTCAATACAGAAACCTTAAATGGTAGGATGCAGGAATCGATGGCCCTGATACCGTGTAGCTAATGAGAGGAGATGTGGGTATTTCATGGATAATTTGCTCTCTTTAGAGAAGACGTTGGTTTGTGTTGACAACAGTCAGTTGAGAATGAGATTCATTGATTAGCTCATTTGTGTGTCCCATTTTGAACACAAAGCCCACGGTGTGTATCAATTGCAGCAGGGCAGAAGTGAAAGAAGGGGAGCTTTTCCAAACTGGTGAGTTGAGCTGAATAGGTGGCCAGGCCTCAGTGACTAAGTTTCCCAGTGCAGCAGAGAGAGAGAAATCCCTGTGTGATTGACACAAAGCTATCACAGGCAGCCCTCTCCATATCACCTCTCAGACAGCCACAACCATAGCTACAGCCTCTTCTCCAGCCAGCCTCAGCCCAGGGTTTAGCAGCTCCACTAGCCCCTAAAGCCTACCTGACTATCCTTCCCCCTGTCTCCTTCTCCAGGGGACCAGAGTTGTTTCACTCTCAGACATCTAACTTCTTGAAGTTTCCCCTTATGACAGGTGTCAGAGTAGAGACAAGGCTGAGTGGTTTCCCTGCTCTAGTGTTAGCTAATGAATGTTCCCTTCGTCCCCTGGAAGAGGGCTGGTGCAGCCAGCCTGTCCTTCCTCTCCTGCACCATCTGAGATGTAAGAATTAAACCTGGAGATAAGAGGGAGGAGGCAACTGTGTTGCCGCGGTAATAGCCATCCATTCGTGTGCTCCCTGGTTCTTTATGTGGTATCAGAGGTTGACGGGGGCTGTTTGGAGATCAGGTGTGTGAGACGGTTACAATGTTGCTCTGGACCAGAGGTGTCTGTGCTAAAGACAGGAGCAGAGGAGAGGAGCTGATCTCTGTGTGTCTGCTGTCTGGCACAGACCTGGGCTGCTTTTACTGCTGAACAGATTTACTACCAGACTGCATTTACAGGGATACAGCCTTTATCTCCATCTCTCCCTCGCTCCCTCTTGCTCTCTCTCTCTCTCTCTCTTTTTCTTCCTCTGTTGCAACAGAATGCATGATCTATAATTCATGAGAGCAAATAGATAGTGAAGCGTACACATCTCGCTAGACATCTGCCTTTGAAATTATCATCATATATAAAACATATTTATGTCACTTGCAGAATATGTTTAATGATGCCATCAAATGATCATTTCAGAATTAAAATAACTGAGTATGTAAAATCATCTTGTCTGTGTTTGCCGTGAAATGAGTGGACAGCATTGGAGTAGGCGCTCTCCAATGCACAACGTCACTCACCGTCTGGTTCAGTGTGTTTTCAGTATTTTTTCTATTTTTGAGTATCAGCCAAAGACTTAAACAAGTAAAGATGGCTACAACAATAGAGGGGATTGGTTTGCCCTTTGTAGTGAAAGGCTGCCTCTAGGTCTGATGTCTTTCCAGCTGAACTCAGGGATTCAGAGAGAGGCTGGGATGGAGAGGGGGAGAGAGAGAGAGAAGCTGGGTGGGTGGGGGAGTGCTGTTGGTTAATGGTGGGTGAAAAAGGGTGAAGGAGAGAGAATGTAGAGAAACAGAATGCTGGAGGCTAATAGAACACCAGATATGAAGTTTAAAAAATGTACTGTGATGTGTCAACTCACACCAAGGAGATATGATCACAATCCAAGATTGAACCTCAGTGAACCATACGCAAAAACCTAGTACCCATGTCTGTCTTTCCCCTTTCTCTCACATGCGGGGACTGTTCATGACCATGTTGGTTATCCTAACTGTTGTACTGTGTTGTCTTCCCTTCCACTGACCTATAGTGTTGTTCTCTTTCAGGTGCTACTGTCTGGACTGATAGGAGTGGTGTCATGGAAGAGGCCTCTCTCTCTGGTGGTGAGTGATGGTGTAACTTCCTGATCTGACCTAACCTTCTCAGAGGGGATATTTGCCCCTCTCCAAGCCCTCTCAGGGCAACACAAATGCTTTGTTTGTAAATGATGTCTGAGTGTTGGAGTGTGTTCCTGGCTATCCGTAAATTTAAAAAACAAGAACATCGTGCCGTCTGGTTTGCTTAATATAAGGAATTTGAAATGATTAATACTTTTACTTTTTATACTAAAGTATATTTTACCAATTACATTTACTTTTGATACTTAAGTATATTTAAAACCAAATACTTTTTTAACTTTTACTCAAGTAGGATTTTACTGGGTGACTTTCACTTTACTTGAGTCATTTTCTATTAAGTAATCTTCACTTTTACTCAAGTATGACAATTGGGTACTTTTTCTACCACTGCTGGTTTTGGCACCCAGGGAAGCAGCATGCGATGGTGTTGTCTGTGTAATCCTCTACTATGAGAAGGCCTGGATTTGTGCTAGCTGGGATAAAAGCCTGTTAAAATAGATCACAACTCCAATGCCTTTGAGAAAGGATACTCTCAGCTCAACCACTGACCTGGAAATGGTCAGACTACACTAAACTAGGAACTGTTTGACGTTTCTATCGCTTTTAGTCCTGTAATAGGGACAATCTTTCCACTGTGATGTCAGTACAGTCGCCCACAGTGTCAGGAATCAAAATGGGCTGGAATGCTTCAGCAGCACAGAAATGACAGGTATGTTTGTCCTCAGGCATCTTTACAATTAGTTTTTCTTCCTCATAAGTAGTTGTTTTTCTTTGTGTGTAATGCCGGAGGGTTGTATCATAAACGCTACACTGTCTTCAGAAACAGCTAGGTTGTAGGTCCTTATAGCAGACAATGATCAAAGGGCCAGTGTCACTCCTACTCAGTCCTCAATATCATCACTATTCTCATCAGGACATCAGAGAGAAGAGAACCTCTCCCTCTCACTGTCATGCTCCTCATGTCTATAATTCTCTAATTTGACATTTTTGCCATGTTAGACACAATCATCATACAATGTTTTCTCAGAGTTGCTCAGCTGTGTAATGGATTTCTCTTTCCAGAAGGCTTATGACAGAAATCACTATCAGAGTCTCTGAGATGAGCCTGAGAGGGGGATCTAATAGCCTGTCATGTTAGACTACAGTCAAACCTTCTGTTCAGCGACTCTCCTCATTGTGGATTTACAGTAGCTCCTAGTCTGCTGGGCAGCCTGTGAATGGGATGTAAAATGTATGCATTGAGTCTGCAATGTGCTGCCAAGCATGGGTTTCATACATAATAGCAGCATGGCTTGAGAAAGCTGCCTGAATTTCTGATGTGACTTTTTCCTTGGTCTGAGTGTGGACGTGTGGGGATTCATCCAGTCAGTGGGCTGTATGTTGGTGGTAGTGGTGCATTGAGGACATGCGTGGAGCCAGTCAGTCAGTGTGCTGTTAGTGATGTGGTGCCTGCAGTGTGCTGTAATTAGTGTTAGTGATGTGGTGCCTGCAGTGTGCTGTAATTAGTGTTAGTGTTGTGGTGCCTGCAGTGTGCTGTAATTAGTGTTAGTGTTGTGGTGCCTGCAGTGTGCTGTAATTAGTGTTAGTAATGTGGTGCCTGCAGTGTGCTGTAATTAGTGTTAGTAATGTGGTGCCGGCAGTGTGCTGTAATTAGTGTTAGTGATGTGGTGCCTGCAGTGTGCTGTAATTAGTGTTAGTGATGTGGTGCCTGCAGTGTGCTGTAATTAGTGTTAGTGTTGTGGTGCCTGCAGTGTGCTGTAATTAGTGTTAGTGGTGTGGTGCCTGCAGTGTGCTGTAATTAGTGTTAGTGATGTGGTGCCTGCAGTGTGCTGTAATTAGTGTTAGTGATATGGTGCCTGCAGTGTGCTGTAATTAGTGTTAGTGGTATGTGGTGCCTGCAGTGTGCTGTAATTAGTGTTAGTGTTGTGGTGCCTGCAGTGTGCTGTAATTAGTGTTAGTGATGTGGTGCCTGCAGTGTGCTGTAATTAGTGTTAATGATGTGGTGCCTGCAGTGTGCTGTAATTAGTGTTAGTGTTGTGGTGCCTGCAGTGTGCTGTAATTAGTGTTAGTGATGTGGTGCCTGCAGTGTGCTGTAATTAGTGTTAGTGATGTGGTGCCTGCAGTGTGCTGTAATTAGTGTTAGTGGTGTGGTGCCTGCAGTGTGCTGTAATTGGTGTTTGTGATGTGGTGCCTGCAGTGTGCTGTAATTAGTGTTAGTGATGTGGTGTCTGCAGTGTGCTGTAATTAGTGTTAGTGATGTGGTGTCTGCAGTGTGCTGTAATTAGTGTTAGTGATGTGGTGTCTGCAGTGTGCTGTAATTAGTGTTAGTGATGTGGTACCTGCAGTGTGCTGTAATTAGTGTTAGTGGTGTGTGGTGCCTGCAGTGTGCTGTAATTAGTGTTAGTAATGTGGTGCCGGCAGTGTGCTGTAATTAGTGTTAGTGATGTGGTTCCTGCAGTGTGCTGTAATTAGTGTTAGTGATGTGGTGCCTGCAGTGTGCTGTAATTAGTGTTAGTGGTGTGTGGTGTCTGCAGTGTGCTGTAATTAGTGTTAGTGGTGTGGTGCCTGCAGTGTGCTGTAATTAGTGTTAGTGATGTGGTGCCTGCAGAGTGCTGTAATTAGTGTTAGTAATGTGGTGCCTGCAGTGTGCTGTAATTAGTGTTAGTTGTGTGGTGCCTGCAGTGTGCTGTAATTAGTGTTAGTGATGTGGTGCCTGCAGTGTGCTGTAATTAGTGTTAGTGATGTGGTGCCTGCAGTGTGCTGTAATTAGTGTTAGTGATGTGGTGTCTGCAGTGTGCTGTAATTAGTGTTAGTGATGTGGTGTCTGCAGTGTGCTGTAATTAGTGTTAGTGATGTGGTGCCTGCAGTGTGCTGTAATTAGTGTTAGTGATGTGGTGCCTGCAGTGTGCTGTAATTAGTGTTAGTGTTGTGGTGCCTGCAGTGTGCTGTAATTAGTGTTAGTGATGTGGTGCCTGCAGTGGGCTGTAATTAGTGTTAATGATGTGGTGCCTGCAGTGTGCTGTAATTAGTGTTAGTGTTGTGGTGCCTGCAGTGTGCTGTAATTAGTGTTAGTGATGTGGTGCCTGCAGTGTGCTGTAATTAGTGTTAGTGATGTGGTGCCTGCAGTGTGCTGTAATTAGTGTTAGTGGTGTGGTGCCTGCAGTGTGCTGTAATTAGTGTTTGTGATGTGGTGCCTGCAGTGTGCTGTAATTAGTGTTAGTGATGTGGTGTCTGCAGTGTGCTGTAATTAGTGTTAGTGATGTGGTGTCTGCAGTGTGCTGTAATTAGTGTTAGTGATGTGGTGCCTGCAGTGTGCTGTAATTAGTGTTAGTGATGTGGTGTCTGCAGTGTGCTGTAATTAGTGTTAGTGATGTGGTGTCTGCAGTGTGCTGTAATTAGTGTTAGTGATGTGGTGCCTGCAGTGTGCTGTAATTAGTGTTAGTGATGTGGTGCCTGCAGTGTGCTGTAATTAGTGTTAGTGGTGTGTGGTGTCTGCAGTGTGCTGTAATTAGTGTTAGTGATGTGGTGCCTGCAGTGTGCTGTAATTAGTGTTAGTGGTGTGTGGTGCCTGCAGTGTGCTGTAATTAGTGTTAGTAATGTGGTGCCGGCAGTGTGCTGTAATTAGTGTTAGTGATGTGGTGCCTGCAGTGTGCTGTAATTAGTGTTAGTGATGTGGTGCCTGCAGTGTGCTGTAATTAGTGTTAGTGGTGTGTGGTGTCTGCAGTGTGCTGTAATTAGTGTTAGTGGTGTGGTGCCTGCAGTGTGCTGTAATTAGTGTTAGTGATGTGGTGCCTGCAGAGTGCTGTAATTAGTGTTAGTAATGTGGTGCCTGCAGTGTGCTGTAATTAGTGTTAGTTGTGTGGTGCCTGCAGTGTGCTGTAATTAGTGTTAGTGATGTGGTGCCTGCAGTGTGCTGTAATTAGTGTTAGTGATGTGGTGCCTGCAGTGTGCTGTAATTAGTGTTAGTGATGTGGTGTCTGCAGTGTGCTGTAATTAGTGTTAGTGTTGTGGTGTCTGCAGTGTGCTGTAATTAGTGTTAGTGATGTGGTGCCTGCAGTGTGCTGTAATTAGTGTTAGTGATGTGGTGCCTGCAGTGTGCTGTAATTAGTGTTAGTGGTATGTGGTGCCTGCAGTGTGCTGTAATTAGTGTTAGTGATGTGGTGCCTGCAGTGTGCTGTAATTAGTGTTAGTGATGTGGTGTGTGCAGTGTGCTGTAGTTAGTGTTAGTGATGTGGTGCCTGCAGTGTGCTGTAATTAGTGTTAGTGATGTGGTGTCTGCAGTGTGCTGTAATTAGTGTTAGTAATGTGGTGCCTGCAGTGTGCTGTAATTAGTGTTAGTGGTATGTGGTGCCTGCAGTGTGCTGTAATTAGTGTTAGTGTTGTGGTGCCTGCAGTGTGCTGTAATTAGTGTTAGTGATGTGGTGTCTGCAGTGTGCTGTAATTAGTGTTAGTGATGTGGTGCCTGCAGTGTGCTGTAATTAGTGTTAGTGGTATGTGGTGCCTGCAGTGTGCTGTAATTAGTGTTAGTGGTATGTGGTGTCTGCAGTGTGCTGTAATTAGTGTTAGTGGTGTGTGGTGTCTGCAGTGTGCTGTAATTAGTGTTAGTGGTGTGTGGTGTCTGCAGTGTGCTGTAATTAGTGTTAGTAATGTGGTGCCTGCAGTGTGCTGTAATTAGTGTTAGTGATGTGGTGTCTGCAGTGTGCTGTAATTAGTGTTAGTGATGTGGTGCCTGCAGTGTGCTGTAATTAGTGTTAGTGATATGGTGCCTGCAGTGTGCTGTAATTAGTGTTAGTGGTGTGGTGCCTGCAGTGTGCTGTAATTAGTGTTAGTGGTATGTGGTGCCTGCAGTGTGCTGTAATTAGTGTTAGTGATGTGGTGCCTGCAGTGTGCTGTAATTAGTGTTAGTGATGTGGTGCCTGCAGTGTGCTGTAATTAGTGTTAGTGATGTGGTGTCTGCAGTGTGCTGTAATTAGTGTTAGTGATGTGGTGCCTGCAGTGTGCTGTAATTAGTGTTAGTGATGTGGTGCCTGCAGTGTGCTGTAATTAGTGTTAGTGATGTGGTGCCTGCAGTGTGCTGTAATTAGTGTTAGTGATGTGGTGCCTGCAGTGTGCTGTAATTAGTGTTAGTGATGTGGTGCCTGCAGTGTGCTGTAATTAGTGTTAGTGATGTGGTGTCTGCAGTGTGCTGTAATTAGTGTTAGTGATGTGGTGCCTGCAGTGTGCTGTAATTAGTGTTAGTGATGTGGTGCCTGCAGTGTGCTGTAATTAGTGTTAGTGATGTGGTGTCTGCAGTGTGCTGTAATTAGTGTTAGTGATGTGGTGCCTGCAGTGTGCTGTAATTAGTGTTAGTGATGTGGTGCCTGCAGTGTGCTGTAATTAGTGTTAGTGATGTGGTGTCTGCAGTGTGCTGTAATTAGTGTTAGTGATGTGGTGCCTGCAGTGTGCTGTAATTAGTGTTAGTGATGTGGTGCCTGCAGTGTGCTGTAATTAGTGTTAGTGGTGTGTGGTGTCTGCAGTGTGCTGTAATTAGTGTTAGTGATATGGTGTCTGCAGTGTGCTGTAATTAGTGTTAGTGGTGTGTGGTGTCTTCCAGTGTGCTGTAATTAGTGTTAGTGATGTGGTGCCTGCAGTGTGCTTTAATTAGTGTTAGTGTTGGCCAAGTATACACTGGAGTTGCTTACCAAGATGACGTTGAATGTTCCTGAGTGGCTTAGTTACACTTTTGACTTAAATCTACTTGAAAATGTATAGCAAGACTTGAAAATGGCTGTCTAGCAATGATCAACAACCAACGTGACAAATCTTGAATAATTATTTTAAGAATAATAGGCATATATTGTACAACCCAAGTGTACAATGCTCATAGAGACGTACCCAGAAAGACTCACAGCTGTAATCACTGCCAAACATGTATTGACTGAATACTTATCTAATCAAGATATATTAGTGTTTTATTTTTCCATCAAAACCTTTTGAATTTCTCTTCCACTTTGACATTACAGAGAATTCTGTGTAGATCGTAGAATTTTCTTTACAATTAAATCCATTTTAAAACCACTTTGTAACACAACAAAATGTGGAAAAGGTCAAGAGGTGTGAATACTTTCTGAAGGCCCTGCATCTTGGGGAGGTGGATGGTCGTCCAAGAGAAGAGAACATGCGCTAGTTGACGTATAAATACATCCCAACATTTACACCCATTGGTTGAGAAAGGAAAGTGATAATTGAAAGTGTGAGCCCATAGGTTAAACAGCAAGCATTATTGTTCCATGCTTGTAGGCTAAAGGTAAATAGGTGAAGGACATTCCGAACAGAAGAGGACAAGAACGGGACGCTATGTTTATGATGATACATTCGTATTCATTCCCTCTATGCCTGTATAATAGGAAGCATAGTAGGAATCATGCTGCTCGATGATGTTAAATGAGCATGCAGACCAGACTTCCTGATTGAACTTTCGTAAACAACATTTCCATCGAGTAGAGGCTAAACAGAATGAACAACAGAGACAGGATGCAATATGCACATATGTAGCTGGGAACAGCACAACATCAGCAGGCCGGTGTAGACTAGTGGACGGGAGTTCTCATCGCACGACCATGAAAGATGCTCTGGTGTTATATGGCGTTCCATACATTCTAATAGAATGAATAGAATTGAGAGAGCGATAGCGAGAGAAGAAGAAGCAGCACAATATGTTAGAGTAGGCCCGTGGGCTACACACCCCAAACCAAACATAAAGCCTAGACTGCAAACGTGACATGATAAATATGACATAGCCTCATGATGAATGAATAAGATTGCAAACCAGGAAGCCTTTTATTGAACTGTGACGCCTGTACCACGTCAAACCTGTACATATGACAGTAACAGTTGATTGTGTTGATTTGTGTAGGCACGGTAGCCGCTACAATGAAGGCTATGTAATGACTACGCCTATGCATTGCGTGCAGAAATTAAGAATGAATGGAGAAACGATGAATATTGTCAGATACTGTATTATACACTGAGTGTACAAAACATTAGGAACACCTTCCTAATGTTGTGTTGCAAAGCCTTTTCCCCTCGGAACAGCCTCAATTTCTCAGGGCATGGACTCTACAAGGTGTTGTAAACGTTCCACAGGGATGCTGGCCAATGTTGACTCCAATGCTTCCCACAGTTGTGTCAAGTTGGCTGGATGTCCTTTGGGTGGTGGACCATTCTTGATACACATGGGAAACTGTTGAGCTTGAAAAACCCAGCAGCGTTGTAGTTCTTGACACACTCAAACCGGTGCGCCTGGCTCCTACTACCATACCACGTTCAAAGGCACTTAAATGTTTTGTCTTGCCCATTCACGCTCTCAAGGCGTAGAAATCCTTATTTAACCTGTCTCCTCCCCTTCATCTGACAAGTGACATCAATAAGGGATCATAGCTTTCACCTGGATTCACCTGGTCAGTCTGTCATGGAAAGAGCAGGTGTTCCTAATGTTTTGTACACTCAGTGTGTATCAACATGGAATGACAGTAACCACGCCTGACAGTAACCACGCCCTACAGTATACCTAGACAGGCTATTTAGACAGCCTCTTTGTCACATCACCTCTATGGTACAGCAGCTAGATCGATCAGCTCTCACTGTACAAGGCATAGGCAGATATAGTCCCATTTCTACTCCTTCATAACAATGGCAGTGTGGCTGGAATGCTCACCTCTCCCACAATGTTAATATTAATGTGATACCTGTCAATAGAACAGGAATGAATGAGGCTAGAGCTGTATTATTCTGTAACAGTAGAGAGGCCTGAAGCTAGTGTTGGAGTCAGTCAGTGTGTGATGGTACTCTAGGGAAGGCTGGAGGTAGTGTTAGATGTGGCCTTGCCCACTGCCCAGTGGCCTGTTACAGAGGGGCAGGGGAGACAAAGGGGGGAGACAAGGATGCCTCACCCAGTAATGACCCATGACAGGGGATCAGCCAGGCCTGATGAGTCACACACAGAGCCTGTGTTCTCTATGTTCCACTAGCCAGGTCTGTCTAAAGAGGCCGGTGCTGATGTCCTCTGAGTACTAACTCCAGCACCTCTCCACTCTGCAGTACCTAGGTACGAGTACAGACTGTACAGCTCTCCACTCTGCAGTACCTAGGTACGAGTACAGACTGTACACCTCTCCACTCTGCAGTACCTAGGTACGAGTATAGACTGTACACCTCTCCACTCTGCAGTACCTAGGTACGAGTACAGACTGTACACCTCTCCACTCTGCAGTACCTAGGTACGAGTACAGACTGTACAGCTCTCCACTCTGCAGTACCTAGGTACGAGTACAGACTGTACACCTCTCCACTCTGCAGTACCTAGGTACGAGTACAGACTGTACACCTCTCCACTCTGCAGTACCTAGGTACGAGTACAGACTGTACAGCTCTGTTCCGCTCACACACAAGCTCCATATTGATGATCCAGTGACTGATTGGGCTGCTTTAATATGATCACGGGACATGTGGAAGTGTTCGTCAGTAGTAAGCTGTCATTGATGGCGGTAGATGAATGATGAGGACTCTCCATCTCTCCTTCTCCCTTCCATGGGGGCAGGTGGGGTGGGGGGCAGGTGGGGTGGGGGGCTGTAGGCACCTGTTGGCTGGGAGGGCTGGGGTTGTGGTGGATCAGGAGAGTGGATTAATCAGAGTCACATGGGGGGTGGGAGGTAAGGTTAGGGCGGCCATATTAATGCACTCTGAGAATGGAACAGACATCTCAACAGCAGCCCCACTCTACCCGCTGTTCAATCATCTTCCCCTTCATCTCTCTCCCTCTGTCCACCCAAATATTGGGTGGGGGGAGAGGGATGGGCACACCACCACTGGTAACAGGAAAGGTTTCTGTGAATAATGTGACCAGGAGAAGTGTCACATGATTGAAAGAAAAAATGCCAATGTGACCGACCGGCTTGATTCGGTCTTATGTAGCAAAATTTGAGCTAGAAAATGGTTTATCATACACTACAGTTGAGGAACAATGAGAAAGTCATTCTGCTTTGAAAGTTGATAAACATGTAACCTCACTTTTGAGAAAATGGCCTTTGAATGTTTTGGTACACCTACTGGAGAGCTCTTCTTTGTCCACACCCATTTAGCATCGTTCACACCCTCTTAAGCTTTACCCATCTCTTTAAAGATACGCATGTGAGGCCGAGAGTAGGGTTGATCCGAGAGTTCTGTCCTAACATCAGCAGTCAAGCACCCAAGCTAACTGGGTAACGTTGGCTAACTACTTCCAGACACAAATGAGAAAACAGCTCGCTCTGACCATTTTACTCTCCCTAGCAGAGCTGATTAGGCTGTTTTTATGTTATCTAGAGCGTTAGTGACTGTAACTGTGCTGCTGGCAACAATTTACACTTTTTTGCCAACGTTTACTGACACCGGCCATATTCAACGGGTGTTGAGCGTTCGTAAATGGGTCAGTTATTCAATGCGGAGTAGATAGCCAGAGCAAATTTTCTAGCTACGTCTATCAACAGTTGTTGCAGTGACATCATGAACATTCAATTGAAATGGTTACTTGCATAGTGCAGTCTTTCGTTAAGACATGTAGCCTGCTAGCTAAACAATGAACCATAATCCCAACTCATGGCATTACTACCCTGCATGAATCTGCAGGTAGCTAACCAACCAGGTTCAATGTTAGCTAGCTAGCATTAGGCTATAACTAGCAAAGCAAATTGCTCTGAGATACGAATAATATAACTACACATGATCATACACGTAACGTTAGCTAGCGAGCCAGCCAACTAACACTAGCTAGCTAGCTAACAGTACACTTTAACTTGAAATGAAAACGACTTTTTGACAAAATTAGAAATGTTTAATATCTGAAAATGTAGCTAGCTAGACTATCTTACCCCTATTACCTACACGTACTGAACAGCTCAAATAGAAAGAAGCATGCTACATGGCAGACCAGTCCGAACTCATCTCTCGGCATTTCCAGCTCATTCATTATCTCAGCCAATCATGGGTAGCGGGAAGCTTGCTGTCTTTTTCTGTGGCAAAACCAACTAAGCTCGTAATTTAACAATTTTATTTGTATTTACAGATGGCATACAAGTTTGTTATTAAAGAATATGAAAGTTCACGTTCCAGAAGGCATTTCTGGAACCGATTTTTGATTTAAAAAAAAGTTTACATTCAAATGGCTCTCCTGTGAAGTAGTGACACGCGACATACGCCTTGTTTCCTGAAACAAGTCACATTTGAGATCTCTTTGCCACTTTTTTGTACTGCTTCTTCTGGCTATAAATGAATAGGGAGAGATGAAATGAACACACCTGAATTCTATTAATCTGAGCCTAAAGAGTCTTAAAAACCTTTTAACTTCTTAGGGAGCGGCTCCCGAGGTGACGGTTTTGGAGAGTCTGGCATGCCCAAAGTAAAATGCCTCCCACTCAGGCCCAGAAAACGGGCTCGCGCGCGCTGTGGTTTTTTCCTTTCCTATCGTCCAGTTTATAATCCGGTTGAAATATTATAGTAAATATACATAAAAGTGTTCCTAAGGATACATTATCAATGATGTTTGATTGTTCTTGGACAAGTGTATAAGTATAGGTTGAACGCGTTCTCTTCACGGTTCAATGGGCGGGTGGACACTGTATTTTATGAACATAATGTGCCAACCAAACGAGATTTATGGATATAATAAATGACTTTTTCTAACAAAAGAACCGTTGGATGTCTTCGTTGGACACTTGGGAAGCCCTCAGCAGAAGTTCTTCAAAAGGTAAGGGATTTGTTTTCGCTGTGAAATGTGTTTTGTGTGAACCGCGATGGTTTATGAATTTATGCTAATGTAAAAATATTGGAGGTGCTACCCTCAAACAATCAAATGTTGTGCTTTCGCCGTAAAGCCTTTTTGAAATCTGACAACGCTGTGATATTGCAAAGAAGCAGAGCTTTTGATGACTATGCAACACTTGTATATTGATGAATGTTTAATAATTCAACTTTTGGATTTTGAATTTGGCGCCTTGCTAGCGCCCCACTGCTCTCTAAGTAGTTAAGAAAGATTGAGCTTTTTCTCTCTGGGTGCTGGTCTATGACTTTAACACTAGCATGGGATTTAAATCTAAGTTTATACTCTGTCCAGTAGCTGTTTCCATACCCCAGCCTCATCTCTCCCTCTCTCTAGTAGAAAGTGGCATGTGACTAATATGCCACCCTGGACACTCTCTCTCTCTCTCAGCCCTGGCATCTCTGTGCCATCTGTGGGTGGTCCCGCTACTGAACCAAAGAGCCATATGGAGGTATAAGAGGACTTCAGCATAAATTATTCAACAATGAAAATAAAATATTTGTTTTTATTGTTGTATAAGTAATAATAAATAGCTGCTGTGTATGGCTCTCTCTTGGTGTGTGAGTGGAATAGGAGCAGCCGAGGCCCACTTAAAATGCTGGCCTGGAAATGTTATTAAATTCAACCAAACTGTGCTTATAAAATATTTAGCTAGCAGTTGGACCAATACTTTTAATTGATCTGAAAAGATGCTCTGCATTGGAAGCAGTGAGTTGCTCACTGAGATTGAGAGCATGTAGAGATGCTTGTAGGCTACTCACAGACTGCAGTCAATAGGCATGTTTCTATATGTGAGAATATTTTATAGAAACTGTTCAGTGCCTTTTTTCATTCACTTCTTGTTTCTTCTTCAGTCTGTTCCCATTACTGCATGTTAGGTTAGCTCAGCGTTTCACAAACTTGGTCCTCAGGACCCCAAGGGGTGCACGTTTTGGTTTTTGCCCTAACACTACTCAGCTGATTCAAAGCTTGATGATTTGTAGTGCTGTGTAGTGCTAGGGCAAAAAAACAAAACGTGAACCCCTTGGGGCACAGAGGACCGAGTTTGGGAAACCCTGGGTTAGCTCCTCTTATCAATACTGATGTGAATCTGACCTGTTTTGACTGTTGCTGTGGAGAGCTGCAGACAGTGTTTTTCTCTGTTGACTGTGATGGATTATAATGTCACTCTCCAGTGGAAGATAGCAGCTCGTAGTTGACTTATCAGCACAAACATACAGAGTTTCTGGCTGCTACTCAATGTCTCAAGTGGCTGTTGGTTTTGCAAAGGACTGAAAATGAAAAAGCTCTTTCAAACTAGCTTTGCATCAATTGCAGAACTCCATACATGTATTCAAGATATGAGACGAGTACATTAATTGTTCAATTGCCTGGATGCTTACTGTATGTTGGTTTATTTAATTATTTAACTCGTTAATGATAAATCTGTGTGTCTCCTATGTTCGTCCAGTCCTCATAAGTCACAAGGTGTCACGCCTGCTCCCATTCCCCCTCAGAGCGCCAGGTGGGCCATCATTACGCACACCTGTCACCATATTTTACACGCATCATTGCAATATTGGACTCACCTGGACTCCTTCACTTTGTTGATTGCCCCCTCTATATCTGTCTGTTCCTCAGCTTGTTCCCGGTGTCAGCATTAATGTCGTTATGTTTTTCATGTCCACATGCTTTCCTGTTTTGTTTCATGTCTGTACTTGCTTCTCATCTCCAAGTGTTTGTCCTCACACAAGGCCTACACTTGTACTGACACTTTAGTGTATAGAGGCATTGAAAGGGACGGCTACAATACCCATAGTTATTATCAATGATAGCCTGCTAAAAAGGTGCTATCTAGAACCTAAAAGCGTTATTCGGCTGTCACCATAGGAGAATACTTTGAAGAACCCTTTTTAGTTCCAGGTATAACCATTTTGGTTCCAGGTAGAACTTTGGATTCCATGTAGGACCCTTTCCACAAGAGGGTTCTATATGGAACCCAAAAGGATTCTAAGTGGAACCAAAAAGGGTTCTTCCTGGAACCAAACAGTGTTCACCTATTGGGACAGCCAAAGAAACATTTTGGAATACTTTTTTCTAAGAGTGAAGGATGTTAATTTGATCACCCTGTTGTAGGAGAACTTTCCTGCAGTGCAGGAAATGTAACACTTTCTGTGTATTTTAGGTTTAAAATCACTTCTGAAGTTTGTAATTTCCATTTTTTCCCTTACGAAATACATATGAACCCGCACAAAAATGTCCATTAATTATAATCCACATAATAATTTACATTTCCTGTTGCTGCAGGATTATTTTCCTACTGTAGCAAACTGGCTCAAATGAACATCCTACATCTGTAGTGGGGATACTGTATGGAGAAGACCTAAAGAAAACATAGGAGCCCTGGCCTGAAATTACAGAATGGCCTTTTCCATCTGTTGTCTTTACTTTACTGTTGCATTCATTAACCTTTCAGGAGACAGAGAGAGCAAAGCTCCATACGTGTCTCATCTGTGATGTGAGGGGATTCTCCTTGCTCCACTGCTCTGCTCTGCTCTCTCAGGGGTTGGAGATTCATGTCCCAACAGGATATTAACACACTCACCACTCATCTCCCCCACAGCCACCTTTACCTTCACCTCCACCCCAATATCCCATTCACCTCACGGCTATAGCTACGACCTTTGGTTATGGATACACACACCTGGTTTTTACTCCTACACAAATAGAGGAGGGCATCCTTATGGTACGATAACTCCCCACTCGCCCTAAGGGAAATCACTGATTTCATTTATAATTTCAAAATATTTAAAGCCACTTTTGGCCAAGGCTGTCTCAGAACCTGGATGAATATTTAATCGTGTTGAGAGTGTACAGACAGAGGAGTTAACAGTAGTGTGTAGTAGTAGTACAACCACTGTGTGTTAGGCAGCGCGTGGAGAGAGCCGTCCCAGGAGTGGTGTCTCTGCACTGCATGGTGCAGCTCACTCACAGTTCCAGGGCCTGGGTATACTCTGCTCTCCAGTCAGTCAGTACATACCACTGGCCCTCTCTCTGCTCTGTCTTTTGGTCTGCCTGGGGTTTTCCCTGGGCTGTTTACTCAATGGAAACTCACATTTAATGTCTATTTCACTGACAGGAATACAGAGGGAGAATGTTTAAAAGTGAGAGAGTTGTTTCTGTAGCAACATCTGAATACACCAGCGGCAACCACTTTACAATTGTCTCCTGTCGCCAAGGCAACCCAGAGGCATGAAGTCGAGAGTGTTTACAATGCAGATTCTCGCTCCAGCCGTCTATTCCAATATTTCTCGCAACCTCTTAACTGGCCAAAACAAGTAGTCTACATGGTGAAACAACTACATTATTGAAGTATAGTGCTGTTTATGCAAACAGTCAAATCCAGACTTGGTACGACACTAACAGTAGAGGCTCCTCCAGTCCTAGCCCTTGACAGGAGGCTTAGAGAAGAGCACATATGTGGTGTGATTTATAGAGGTGCTGTCTGTAGAGACCTCCTGATAGAGGGTGGGTGGGTGTAAATCTCTGAGCCCCAGCTCAGGGCATAGCAGGCCTGCCTCCTCCATCCTGCCTTCTTCTGTTTACTGCTGTATGCTGATGTCCCCTTATCAAACCCTGACAGAGCTGGCTGTGTGATCATGGGGGGAGCAGCTGGCCCTTTTAACTGTCACCCACCTGCCCCACCCTGGCCCTACCGTCCTGCACCACACAGCGCGCATCACACCCCAGGGCTCTCTATTACTGATCGCATCATCTAAGAACCCTAGCAACAGGACGGCAGCAACATGGAAGTCATTTATAAGACGTGCTAAGTAGTAGCCCACGGTCCCTCACTATTCATACATACTGGAAAGTCCAGTGATGGAGGCTTGAACACCACATCTAAAAATGTTTTTACAAAAATGTACAAAAATAAAATATGGCCCCCAAAATAAGTCATGCTGTGTTTTATTTTACTTTGGATTGTATGTTCCTTATTGACCAGATTTGGGATATTTAATTACTTGATTTATATTGATTTCAAGTGACTAATTCCCATCATTATACTGAAGAGTCAGTGAGTGTGCACTGTTCTCACTGAGTCACAGAGTTGAGGAGGCCAAGGCCCTGGCTGCATAGAGGCCTAAGTACCCACATTAATCCGCTAATTATGGTTAAAATTAGCCAATTAGAGGCTTGAGCTTTCAGCTCTGTCACTAATGAGTCAGCGGGGTTGTCTCTCTTTGAGCTGCTGCCCCCCACCCCACCACCACTCTCAAAACCATGAAATCATTAAATCATCTAGTTCAAACGGGATGAAAAATCATATGAGGGAAATGTCAGTCTAAAACGTTCCACCAATTTGAACATAGGTTTTTATCTGGAATTTCCCCAGTGGATTGTTTATAGTAGCCCACTCTATTGTGGCTGTGTTGTACAGGATGGGGTGGTGACACTAGGCTCCAGGCTATAGGAGGGCTATACAGTTACATTACAATACCCCTCCATGTGGCTTAGCATGACCAGTAAGGAGGCATCACAGTGGGATGACCTTGTTCTCCTGTCTGGATGTTTTCAGGCTACTACACGTTGTCCCTAGTGGGCCACTGCCAGTCAGTTGGAATGTTTTGAAGAGGTTCTCAAACCCGAGACACAATACTGATTCATCACAAATGATTTTGATTAGCACCGATACACTGATCAACACGTCTGATGGATCAGACACTTCCTATCTCAGTCTTAGTGACATCGGTGTACTTATCCATCCTTATTCCATGAAGTGAGTACAGTACCATTTCCAGTTTGAAACGATGCGACAGGCGTGGGTGTCCGGTAATCTGCTTCCACCCGTGTGTGTAAAGCAGAAAGCCAGTGCTTTGATTTGGCACCAGTGAAGTGTGCTTGGATTGATGCATGCAGGATGCGTCAGGAACAAAGTCTTTATCTTAGTGAGAACAGACTTCTAACGTTAACAAACAGCAACTCCCTGAGATAATCACCCAGACACCCACACACTGAACCACTGCCATCTGGGAGCCCGGCACTAAACTGCTCTCAGTTAGAGTTCTCATTACATGCACACATGCACACAGGTACGCAGCACATGCACACACACACACACACGCATGCACGCACGCACACACACACACACACACACACTGAAATGGATACACACCCCTTTATCATGCACCTGCTGTAGTCCTCGTCAAATAATAATTATGTAAATTTGACAAACAGTCCGCCAGATTGCCGGTTTATTGTTATATTTCTTTATTATGAGTAAATAAATCTTTCCTATGCATGTGTACAGCAGTTCCAGCCTTAGTGATCAGTCAGTCTGGTGTTATTGTGCTGTGGTTGAGAGAAGACTCTCCTGTGTTACTCCCAGTGAGAGCTCAGATGATAGCCAGCCAGGGAGAGAGTGCAGATATATACAATGAGGGAAAATCTGCTTGCAAATCTTTCCCTCTGGTGGGTTTTGAGGGAGCCTGTGTTGAGGGCCAGGATATTACCCACAACAAAAAAGGACCAGCGGCAGGATCCCACTATTCACACTACTGAATGCAGATGAATCAGTGGATTCTGGATCTGCAGCCAGGAGTTTTATTATTCACCCATCACCATTCTGCCTGCCTGGCTTCCTGGATAGAAGTGTCCCATCATAATTCAACCCTACAGACTTCCTCACCTCTCCCGTCTCTCTGCCTGCTGCTGTTGTGTCACCTGTCATAGCCCTGGCAGCGTGATGACAGGATGTTTGCTTCTTACTCTGTAGAAGACATGGTTTTCCTCTGAGTAACCTAGGCCTTAAGGTGTCCGCATACTAGGTTTGATTTGCTCGTCATAATAAATGCACGAACTGTTTCGACTGGGAAGCATACAGTAAGCTTTACTGTGGCCCTGCGGCCACGCACGCACACACACACACACACACTGTTACGTTGGAATAACTGAGGATTCAATTGTGAGTGAAAGTTTAACATTTATTAAAGCAAAAGTGAGAGTAGTAGAACAGGGTCAGATGAGGAAGTAGTATAATGAAAAGTCTGAGCCTTGGCAGCTCAGGGACTGAATGGGCAACCCAGATCCTCCGTGACGGTGAGTGAAGCGAGAGGAAATCCAATCTCCGCAGAACCAGGAAGTACTCGGCGTCGAACCCTCCTCAGGAAAGACAGCAGAGCGATCGTAAAATCCAAACCGAAACCGAAACCACAGGAGGCACAAGACCCAGCCAGGAGAACGAACTAGCACACAGGAACAAACCCAACGAACTGACAAACACAAGACGAATGACAATGAGTATAAATAGACACAGATGATGAGTGGCAGCTGGCGCTGATAATGAGCTGAGTGGTGATCAGCGGCCACACCCATACGCACACACATACACACAGAGCGAGCCGGTGAATTCATGAACCGTGACAGTACCCAGCCGCCTTCGAGAACCGGTCCACAACAGTCAAAACGACTGTCTTGCCCTGGGAGAGCGGTGATAAAATCTAGCGCTATATGGGACCAAGGTCTCGAAGGGACAGACAGGGGTTGGAGTAACCCATCTGGGGGTCGATTGGAAGTCTTGCCAGTAGCACAACTCGAACAGGCCAAAACAAAACTCTGAATGTCCTGGGCCATAGCTGGCCACCAGAATCGTTGCTTAACCAAAAAACTAGTACGGTTCACTCCTGGATGACAAGCTACTTTGGAACAGTGACCCCAACGAATGACGTCGGACCGCAGTCCCTCCGGCACGAATAACCGACTCGGTGGGCAACCGGGCGGAGGCGTTACCTTTTCTAAGGCCGATTTGACCCTCGACTCGACCTCCCATGTGAGTGTGGAAACAATGAGTCTCTCAGGTGAAATGCACTCGGGAGTAGACGGGCGTTCGGAGCGGTCAAAAACGCGAGACAAAGCATTGGGTTTGATGTTTTTAGAACCCGGGTGGTACGAGAGGGAAAAATCAAAACGTCCGAAAAAAAAGAGCCCACCGAGCCTGCCTGGAGTTGAGTCTTTTGGCGGATCTGATATATTCCAAGTTCTTGTGGTCGGTCCAGACGATAAAAGGTACCCCCGACCCTTCTAACCAATGACGCCATTCCTCCAACGCTAGTTTGACTGCCAACAACTCTCTGTTACCAATATCATAGTTACGTTCGGCAGGTGATAAACGATGGGACAAAAATGCGCAAGGATGCATCTTGTCGTCCGAGGAAGAGCGCTGGGAAAGAACCGCACCTACCCCTACCTCTGATGCATCGACCTCCACCACGAACTGACGTGATGGATCAGGGGCTATGAGAATGGGCGCCGAAACAAAGCGGCCTTTAAGGTTGGAAAATGCAGTTTCGGCTGCACCGGACCACCTGAACGTTGTTCTGGGGGAGGTCAAGGCAGTCAGAGGAGCGGCTAGCTGGCTGAAATTGCGAATAAACCGTCGGTAAAAATTGGCGAATCCCAGAAACCTCTGCAGGGCCTTACGGGAATCTGGACTTGGCCAATCCACCACAGCCTTAACCTTGTCGGGATCCATGCGCATTCCCTCGGACGAGATGATGTACCCTAGGAAAGGAACAGACTGTGCATGAAATTCACATTTCTCCGCCTTGACAAAAAGCCCATTCTCTAGTAACCTCTGGAGCACTCGTCTAACGTGCTGAACGCGTTGCTGGAGAGAGGATGAAAAGATCACTATGTCATCTAGATAGACATAAATAAACTGATCCACCATGTCTCTCAGCATGTCATTGATGAGTGCCTGGAAGACCGCAGGGGAGTTAGACAGCCCAAAAGGCATGACCAAATATTCAAAATGGCCCCTGGGGGTATTAAACGCGGTCTTCCACTCATCCCCCTCCCTTATGCGGACCAAATGATAAGCATTGCGTAAATCCAATTTTGTGAAGACGGATGCTCCCTGTAACCTCTCGAAGGCCGAAGACATCAACGGCAAAGGATAAGTATTCTTTACCGTGATGTTGTTCAGCCCCCGGTAATCAATACAAGGTCGCAGAGACCCATTCTTCTTCCCCACAAAAAAGAACCCCGCCCCCGCTGGAGAAGAGGAAGGGCGGATGAACCCGGTTGCTAGAGAATCCGAAATGTATTTCTCCATGGCCTCCCTTTCTGGAGCAGAAAGTGAGTATAACTTGCCCTTAGGCGGAGACGTACCTGGCAGTAACTCTATAGCACAGTCGTAGGGACGGTGTGGAGGCAGAGAAGCAGCACGAGACTTACTGAACACTTCCTTCAGGTCGAGGTACTCGGCGGGCACGTTTGACAAATTCACTGACTCCTCCTGCAACACAGAACCAGACACAGACGAACAAGCAGACACAAGACAGGACGCACAACACTCATTACTTCAGGCCGAGACTGAACTGTGGCCCCAGTCCACCCTGGGACAATGTTTCACTAGCCAGGGATGGCCGAGTACCATGGGGATGAGTGGGGAGTCCATGAGCAGAAATGAGATCTCCTCCGAGTGATTGCAAGAAGTGATGAGAGTTATGAGTTTAGTGCGAAGATGAATGTTCGGGAGTTCTTGTCCGTTGAGTGCCTTAACAGTAATCTGGTGTGTGAGAGAAATGATGGGAATGTGAAGTTGCTGGGCAAGATTCAGGTCCATAAAATTACCCTCCGTCCCTGAGTCCAATAAGGCTTGACAGTGGTGGGAGTGGGTCGCCCATTGCAGTCTTACCGGGAGGAGGATTGAAGAAGAGGGCTTATCCACAGAGAGCCCGCCCAATAGTAGCCTCTTACTTACTATCGGGCTTGATCTTTTGGAAGACCGCAGGGGAGTTAGACTGTCCGGTGACAGTCGTTCAGAAAATGTCCTGTGCCTCCGCAATACAAACACAGTCCTCTGGTTCTCCGTTGTTGCGTCACCTCCCGGGAAAGCCGAGCTCCTCCCACCTGCATGGACTCGTGATGGAAGACAGGACTGGCCGTATCGCTGCTGGGGGACGAGTGGCCCTCGAACCTTGCGGGATCCGGGGTCTGGTGTGTTCGT
Organism: Brachymystax lenok tsinlingensis; assembly: GCA_030435695.1. Classification (NCBI taxonomy): domain Eukaryota; kingdom Metazoa; phylum Chordata; class Actinopteri; order Salmoniformes; family Salmonidae; genus Brachymystax; species Brachymystax lenok. The sequence goes on along the minus strand of CM059800.1, from coordinate 17,935,648 downwards.
TGTTCCAGCCGGTTTAAGCGAGCGTCGACCCGTAAAGCCAACTCAATGAGCCCGTCCAGGTTCCTGGGCAGGTCCAGCGCGTAAATCTCCCTCTGTATACGGTCAGCCAGCCCATGCAGGAACATGTCCCACTGCGCCTCCTCGTTCCATTGGCACTCTGCTGCTAGAGTCCTGAATTCGATAGAATAGTCCGACACCGGTCTATTCCCTTGACGAAGATCCGGGAGTATACGGGCTGCCTCGCGTCCCGTCACAGCACGGTCGAAGACCCTCCTCAGTTCTTCTGATAGTGCCTGGAACGAGGTGCAGCATTGGTGACGGTTCTCCCACACCGCCGTTCCCCACTGAGCCGCGCGTCCTGTCAACAAAGTTAGCACAAAAGCCACCTTGGATTGTTCTGAGGCGAACGTCTGTGGCTGGAGCGAGAAGAACAAGGAGCACTTGTTGATAAAAGGTCTGCAAAAATTGGGCTCACCAGAATATGCCTCCGGGGTAGGCATACGCGGCTCAGGTTGGTGGTAAGGTGGTGTAGGAGTAGGGGGAACGGGCAGTGGGGGGTGGCGCAGTGGGAACGCTTAGACGTTGGAGCTATTGGGTGAGCTCGGACACCTGCGCTACCAAGGCTTGCACCGCACGACCTGTAGCCGTCATCTGCTCCTCCTGCTGATCCATAAGAGACATGCTTCTGGACAGAAATTCTGTCAAATCCGGTGCACTCGCTGAATCCATGTAGGTCAGTTCGTTCTGTTACGTTGGAATAACTGAGGATTCAATTGCGGAGTGAAAGTTTAACATTTATTAAAGCAAAAGTGAGAGTAGTAGAACAGGGTCAGATGAGGAAGTAGTATAATGAAAAGTCTGAGCCGTGACACACACACACACACACACGCACCATTTAGATCCCCACTGTAGTCTGGCTCTTACCAAACAGTGCTATGTATTGGCATCCATGTCCTGTCGCAGAACCTCCCATCGTGTAGAAAACCTACCAAGGAAATTGACTCCCATTCAAACAGCAAAGCCTCTTCAGGAGTAAATTAAGTTTTGATCAATACATTGACACTGTAGCCCAAACCAAGGAGATTGTTCTGGGAGAAGAAAACTAATTTACTTGCATGTCTACCCTCAATATTTTCAATTCCTTATCAAGTTTAAAGCCATGTGGGAATTTTCCCGCTCCAGCCAATCAATTTCTTCAGAAATTCTCCTTTAGTAGGTATAATTCATCATTAAAGAATATAATGAAGATGTGATGGAATAGGAGTCTTCTCACCCACACAGTACAGGAGGGGTAGACAACTACATTCTCAGCAGCAGTCTCCTATTTTAGGCACCCATCAAATTAATTGGTGAGTGAAATGAAACTCCAAGGTCTATGGATCCTCAAGTCAAACGTTTCATCCTTCACTTGTCACAGCTAGGAATAACCTATCAATTAGCAGGAGAGCCCTACAGTACAGTACCATACATGTTGAACTGTCTGCTCCACATTGGATTGAGGAGGCATTGGATTAACTATACTGTAGTCCTAACTCCCTGCTCTGTCATAATGATGTGTTGCAGTTTAATGTGGAGTCACCTGCTCTCTCTCTCTCTTTCTCTCTCTCTCTCTCTCTCTATGTGTGTGCTTTCTCTATCTTTATGTGTGAGTTCGTGTGTGTGTGTGTGTGTGTGTGTGTGTGTGTGTGTGTGTGTGTGTGTCTGTCTGTCTGTCTGTCTGTCTGTCTGTCTGTTTGGATGTGCTGAGCCCCGGCGCTGGGAGGTCTAACAGGACAGGACCTGATGGTGATCTGACTAATCTAGCCTGGATGCTACTGATTAGAGGGGCTATAGCTGAGGCTAGCTCAGGGAAGAGGTGGGAAGGGGAGCCTGACAGCTCTGATTGCTGCCAAGCCGTTTCAGGCCTCTAATCAGTCGACAGCGAAGTGGTCACTCAGAATGCAGTGCAGCACGTTGTTCATGATTAGCCTCCATTTTCTATTGTGAAGGGCAGGCAAATTCAGGAAGCTGCTGAAGTGATTCACGCTGGGGTCAACCTCTAGATCACCCTTGTGATTAGCAACATGTTCTACTCAGCTGTCTTTGAAATTCTCACGAATAAAGAGGAAAGACACATTTCACTCTCAGGACACACTGTTATCTTACTAAGGACTGAAATTGTGTTTGGGTAGAATGATTTCACTGCGTTCATTTTTAGGAGGGTACAAAACAGGACAACTTAAAGCATGTGTAAGTGGGACATATATTTACTCCATGAATTCGAACCACTTATAATGGAGATGTACATTTCACTAGCATGGCGTGTCAGTTATTGTTTTCGACTATGACTGATATATGATTGAATTTAATATTGTGATATTTGGCATGGATGATGTATTGTGATGTAAACTATACTCTATTTGAACTTTACAAATACAAACTGTGCAGTTTTATCAATTAGGCTGTATCAATATGTTGAAATTAAGTCTAAGTGAATGAATTAAGACATATTTTTATGCCACACAAAGATTATTTAATAAGAATGCGACTATAATATCATAAATAAGCACAGTTAGGAGTGATCTAGTCATTAACGGCGCAAAATGATTCGATCGGATATGGTGATATTGTCACGACTTCCGCCGAAGTCGGTGTCTCTCCTTGTTCGGGTGGTGTTCGGCGGTCGACGTCACCGGTCTTCACCGATCCACTTTTCATTTTTCCATTTGTTTTGTCTTGTTTTTTCACACACCTGGTTTTCATTTTTACTCATTACTGTTGTCTATTTAACCTTTAGTTCCCCCCCATGTTTGTGTGGGCATTTGTTTGTTTTGGGCATGTTGGTATTTCGCCGGGTTCTTATGTTTTCACCCGTGCTGTTATGTTTTCACCCGTGCTTTGTTTCAGCCAGTTTTTTTGTACGTGTATTTTGTACTTTTGCCTAGTAAAGTTACTTAGTACACTCATCTCTGCTCTCCTACGCCTGACTCCTACACCAGCTACACCCACCGTATCACAGAATTCCCCACCTTCAACATGGAGTCAGCGCCTCCACCAGCACAACCAGGGTCCTCACTACTCGTCCCTCCTTCACCCGGTCCCAGTGGGATTTGTCTCTCCCTTCCCCGGGAGTACGACGGGACGGCTGCACATTGCCAGGGTTTCCTTTTACAACTGGAGCTCTACCTGGCAACCGTCCACCCGGCTCCTTCGGGCCGTGAGAAGGTGTCCGCCCTCGGCTCGTGCCTATCAGGGAAAGCCCTGGAGTGGGCCAACGCCATGTGGGTAGAGAGAGATGCGGCGCTGGACCACTTCGAGGATTTCACCCGTCTCTTTCACCTGAAGCAGGGGATGAGTAGCGCTCAGGAGTTTGCGCTGGACTTTCGGACCCTGGCCGCCGGCGCGGGATGTAACAACAGGGCCCTGATCAATCACTATCGCTGCAGTTTGCGTGAGGATGTCCATCGGGAGTTGGCCTGCAGGGACACCACCCTCACCTTCGACCAGCTGGTGGACCTGTCCATTCGGTTGGATAACCTGTTGGCTACCCGCGGAACGTTCAGAGCGAGCTCTGTCGGATAAATTTCCCAGCACTACAGATCCGACGCCCATGGAGCTGGGAGGTGCTGCGCTTAGGGAGACCAGAGGAGGTTCCGGTTTGTGCACCATCTGTGGCCGCAGAGGTCACACTGCCGGTCGGTGCCGGGTTGATTCCTCTGGGAGTCGAGGCAGCAGGCAGGGCACTCGCGCATCACCCCAGGTGAGTAGGCACCATGCTCACCCAGAGCCCTCTGTTGCACACATGTTTTTTTATGTTGGTTTTCCTGCGTTTTCCCCGCATTTCCAGTATAAGCTGGGAATTTTATAGACAGATCATTTGCCCATAGTTTAGGGATCCCCATTGTTCCAGTGGCCATGCCCTTTCCGGTTCACGCCTTAGATAGTCGACCATTAGGGTCAGGGTTGATTAGGGAGGCTACCGCTCCACTGGGCATGGTGACGCGGGGGGATAACAATGAGAGAATCAGTCTATTTCTCATTGACTCTCCTGCGTTTCCCGTGGTGCTAGGCCTACCCTGGTTAGCCTGTCATGACCCCACTGTTTCATGGCAACGGAGGGCTCTCGCGATAGTGCTCGGGGGAGGTGTTTAGGGGTTTCCGTTGGTGCTACTACGGTGGAAAGTCCAGACCAGGTCTCCACCGTGCGCATTCCCCCGGAATATGCCGATTTGGCTCTAGGCTTCTCCAAAAATTAAGCGAGTCAATTACCACCCCATCGACGGGGGGATTGTGCGATACATCTCCTGGTAGACGCCGCACTTCCCAGGAGTCACGTGTATCCCCTGTCGCAGGCGGAGACGGAGGCTATGGAAACATATGTCACCGAATCCCTGCGTCAGGGATACATTCGGTCCTCCACTTCACCTGCCTCCTCGAGTTTATTTTTTGTGAAGAAGAAGGAGGGAGGCCTGTGCCCGTGTATTGACTATCCAGGCCTAAACCATATTACTGTGAGGTACAGTGACCCGCTACCTCTCATCGCCACAGCGATTGAGTCAATGCACGGGGGCGTGCTTCTTCACGAAATTAGATCTCAGGAGCACTTACAACCTGGTGCGTATCCGGGAGGGAGATGAGTGGAAGACGGCGTTCAGCACTACCTCAGGGCATTATGAGTACCTCGTCATGCCGTACGGGTCGATGGATGCTCCATCAGTCTTCCAGGCTTTTGTAGACAAGGTTTTCAGGGACCTGCACGAGCAGGGTGTGGTGGTGTATATTGATGACATTCTGATATACTCCGCTACATGCGCCGAGCATGTGTCCCTGGTGCGCAGGGTGCTTGGTCGACTGTTGAAGCATGACCTGTACGTCAAGGCTGAGAAATGCCTTTTCTATAAACAGTCCGTGTTTTCCTAGGGTACTGCATTTCCACCTGAGGGGTAGAGATGGAGAGTGACCGCATTTTAGCCATGCGTAATTGACCGACTCCCACCACGGTAAAGGTTTGCCAATTACTACCGGAGGTTTATCCAGGGTTTTGGTCAGGTGGCGGCTCCCATTACCTCACTGCTGAAGGGGGGGACCGGTGCGCTTGCAGTGGTCGGCTGAGGCGGACAGGGCTTTTGGTCACCTGAGGGCTCTGTTTACCTCGGCTCCCGTGCTGGCCCATCCGGATCCCTCTTTGGCGTTCATAGTGGAGGTGGACGCGTCCGAGGCTGGGATAGGAGCCGTGCTCTCTCAGCACTCGGGTACGCCACCGAAGCTCTGCCCCTGTGCCTTCTTCTCGAGGAAGCTCAGCCCGGCGGAGCAAAACTATGACGTGGGGGACCGGGAGCTGTTGGCTTTCGTCAAGGCTTTGAAGGCGTGGAGACATTGGCTTCAGGGGGGCTAAACACCCTTTTCTCATCTGGACTGACCACCGCAATCTGGAGTACATCCGGGCAGCGAGGACACTGAACCCTCGCCAGGCAAGGTGGGCCATGTTTTTCACCCGTTTCACCCTTTCATACAGACCAGGTTCCCAGAATGTGAAGACAGACACACTGTCCAGGCTATATGACACAGAGGAGCGACCCATGGATCCCACTCCCATACTCCCGGCCCCCTGTCTGGTGGCACTTTGAGCGGACGCTACATGCAGAGCCCGCTCCCCCTCAGTGTCCAGCTGGGCGTCTGTACGTTCCGTCTGCTGTCTGTGACCGGTTGATCTATTGGGCCCACACGTCACCCTCTTCTGGTCATCGAGGCATCGGTCGGACGGTGCGCTGTCTGACTGGGAAGTACTGGTGGCCTACTTTGGCTAAGGACGTGAGGGTTTATGTTTCCTCCTGCTCGGTGTGCGTGCAGTGTAAGGCTCCTAGGCACCTTCCCAGAGGTAAGCTACACCCCTTACCTGTTCCACAACGGCCTTGGTCGTACCTGTCGGTGGATTTCCTAACTGATCTTCCTCCCTCACAGGGTAACACCCCGATCCTGGTCGTTGTGGACCATTTTTCTAAGTCCTGCCGTCTCCTCCCTCTGCCCGGTCTCCCTACGGCCCTACAGACTGCAGAGGCCTTGTTTACACACGTCTTCCGGCACTACGGGGTGCCTGAGGATATAGTGTCTGATCGAGGTCCCCAGTTCACTTCGAGGGTCTGGAAGGCGTTCATGGAACATCTGGGGGTCTCGATCAGCCTTACCTCGGGGTATCACCCCCGAGAGTAACGGGCAGGTAACCCTACAAATATGTCCATGAATTATAATCCACATAATAATTCAAATTTCCTGTTGCTGCAGGATTATTTTCCTGCTGCAGCAAACTGGATCAAATTAAGATCCTACTTCTGTTGCTGTATTAGTGGCTAGCACAGATCCAACATTTCACACATGACTGGACTGAGGCTGTAGGTTGCTTACTGTCACTGGCTGGACAAGTAGGGATGAATATACAGTGTATCAGCCTGCCGATAAGGGACTTGGAGAAAGCATGTTTTAGAATTAATGAATTAACTTCAGTAGCCAACTTTTGCATGGCAACCCTCCAACTCTCTGTTAGGGCAGAGCTGAGATGACAATGTTGTGAGGAGTCATGTGCCCAGGGATTCTGCTTCCCCTATTATTGGTAATAAAGGACTGGAGGGTTGGGAGTGGACTCAGTGGAGTCTTAACTAAAGAAAGACCTGAATTGATTAGACTGGCACCAAATAATGTGCATCGGTTACTGTAGGGAGGGAGACCCAGACCCAGATTCAGCCTCTCAACTAGCTGTTCATTACATCTCCACCAATAAAAAGTAATGAAAGCTGGCTTGTCTCTGGAGCAGACAGATGTGGGAACAGTGGCTGCTGGTGGAATCCAAGACGCCAATCACATGATGAAAGAGGATACCTAGTCAGTTGTACAACTGAATGCATTCAACTGATTCAGAGAGATGGAGGGGGCTGCCTTTAATTGACATCCACAGCACCCGGGGAACAGTGGGTTAACTGGCAGAACGACAGATTTTTACCTTGGCAGCTCGGGGATTCGATCCAGCAACCTTTCGGTTACTGGCCCAAAGCTCTAACCACTAGGCTACCTACCGCCCCTTATGACCTGTCCTGGCTTTCACTTGGTACTGTAACATGGAAATGAATGACGTCACATTCAATGCCCTCAGGATGATCGGGCCCATGCTTGTTGTCTTGAATGTGTTATCAGTAGACCTTATAATGCTATTGAGTAGTAAGACAGTACAGTACAACACACCCCATGAGGATCGGATACTACTAGCTGGGAGCAACCAAAGCGATCAGGTTTTACTGTTGCCCTTTTTCTCTTGGGCCTGCTACTGTACAAATGCAGTCAAATTGATGTCATGCTCGCTTTGACATTTCTCAACATTCATTCTGGCTGTGAATTATTGTTAGGGCCAAGAGATTTTCCTGACCATGTGACCTGACCAGGACTAGGGGCCTGGAGTTTCTCCCGATCAAGTCACATAGTCCAGTAAAAACTCCTAGTCCCTCTTCTTTTATGGGTCTGATTTCACATCATTCTAAGCCTTTCTAACCATCCCCATTACCATTGCTAAGCTGAATGTAACCCTCTCACCAGGCTCGAATTTGACTCTCACGATATTAACTTACGTAGAGTATCTCAACAGCATGGGATACTAGGTGAGAAGGACATCTCCAATAAGAATTCCTATTGTAAACTATATAGGGTTATGACAATAGGGTATTAACTTCAGATGAAATGATTATAGGTTTCTGTTATTGTTTCAGGATAGGCTATCCCATGCATTAAATTAGATTGAAACACTAAATGACTCCACCAAGACAACATACATAAGGTTCAAATGTGTATTATTACATTTTTATAGCACAACATCAAAAGAAATAAAAATAATAAACCCCAATGAGTCGTGCACAACCCATGTCCAAATTATTTAAAGATTGCTTAATAACCCGTTGGTGTGCGTTGGAGCTATAAAAAAAAATGACGTCACACAAAGTCCAGAAGCACCTCACGTTGTGGTTACTCACTAATTGTCGATATTTCTTCAGCGAAGTATGACAGTTCCGTGCAGGTTTTCCTCACATGGTCCACAGCAACCGACACCCCATGGGAACATGAACTCGCCAAGCCCTCCCAAGCAATTCTCTCCTGTCTCACGATGCCAGGCCAACCTCAAGGCTGTCGAACACCTCCACAATGAGACGGGAGCTTCAGTCTTCACCGAGTCCCCTCTCAACAAAAATTACAACAACTCTCCTATAAAATAAATTTGGTATTTCCCTTCATATCTTAGTAGGTATGTGTCTTGTTCTATTCTTTTTGTTGTCTTCTTTTATAATTCCTCTTCACCAACGGTCATAATCTCAAAATCCATCCTTTCTCAATGTCTCTCCTTCTCTCTTTTTCCCCCCAGGCCTCCCGTTAACCAGGTCAACTCTCCCATTGGCCACAACTTAACAAGCGACCTTATTGGTCAAAACATTAACTTAAAAGTAAACCAACTTATTACATTAAATAAATATTTCTTCAAAATAAATGCATTAACAATATTACAATTAAGGATCAATTCAATCACCTGTTAAAATCTAATACCAATTAATTATAACAAATAACTCAATACTTGGTTCTAACAAGGGTATTACATGAGTAAAACGAATCACTATTTAGTTTATCGAGTTGGTTGTCAGCTGAACTGTACAGTAGATTCCCTCAGCTCCATGCCCAAAATATTGCTTTCTCACGAGTGCCCCGTGTCAGAGGAGTGAAGTGAGGCCTGAGCAGAAATTACCCGGACCTAAAGATTTACCTTTATGCAATGGCTCTGTGTACACTGGGGGGAAACAGAGAAGCCCTTCACTTGTGCAGGCTATATTCTGCCTCCGTGCCTCGGCTCCATGACTCGCTTTGTAGGTATTTATTTTATCCACAGATCATTTTAAATAAACCAGGGTGCCCTTAAAGGGTCTCGTTACAGAACATCCATTTAAGTTTCAATAATGGCTGATCCAGTGGTTCCATGTGAAACCTCCATGTGATACCTCTGCGGAGAAGCATTTGGTTGGCAGATGGCAACTCTGGAACACGTGGAGGGGTTCTTTCTTTGTGTTAAAAAGTATATGTGCAAATCCCACACATGCCCTTAGGGTTCCCATATAAATTAGTTTATTACAACAAGACTTATTTATAGACAACTGGTTGTATCTACTTGACAACAACTTGTGGCAGTTTGATTCTTGATGGGTATGTGGGAGAATTGGTTGTGGCGCATGGGTATATCTATCCCCTGCTTCTTGGTGTGGTGCATGTGCTTGGTGTAGTTTGTATGTATGATTGGGTATTGGTGTGTGTGGGGGGAGGTCTTCCAGGGTCTAACAAGAACATTTAATTAGAGCCTTCTGGATATGTGTCATAACATTCTACTCTGGTCTTTTAAACACGTTTAGTTTAGTAGAAAATGGTACATCTATCATGTGGGAAATGTATAAGATGCACTGAATAGTTCAAATGAAAGACTCTCTGTTTCCCCAAATTGTAGCTGGTTACTAGTTACTGTATATGTCTATTTCTGGCTGTGTGAGGCATTTGTATTCTGTCAAGATTTATATCATACACACTTCTTTCACACATTTTCACACTCTCTCTTCTGTTTACCCACAGAGACTCTTCCTGCTTATCTTCATTGTCCATATAATGAGAGAGCTCGCCTATTTACCACGAGAGTATACATTTGCGTTCTCCCACGTTGTGCATTAGTACAGTCAGTTCTATTAATTGAAGCTAACAAAGTCAGTTGGACAAGCCTAGAGGAGCAGTGCATTTCAGGGGAATCATTGAGTGTATTAGAATGGTGTTAATGATGCTGCTGCTGTCTGTCATTTCCAGTAATTAGGGCGCTGTGGGCTCTCCAGGTTTTATATAGCCCTGCCTGCCTGGCTGTCAGGAAAAAGACACACACACACACACACACACACACACACACACACACACACACACACACACACACACACACACACACTGCTTCCCTACTTTCACAGCTCCATATCTGTCTGGAAGTGTGTGTTTATGTCCTCCCTCTCCTCTCTCTCCGCATCCTCCTCAGTACTGTTATTTTTTGCCTTGACCCAGATGTGTAAACTTTAGCAGTAGATGTAGCTGTGTGTCGTGGAGCCCCAGAGGACTGCCTGTAAGGATGTGCTACAGCAACAGAGTGAGAGTTGGTCCGTCCTGATAAATAGAGCGTCAGGTTGAAGGCACAAGGCTAAGGGGAATGGGGAATTGCTTTACAGAGAGAAGAAGTGGAGAAAATGTATCATAATGTGGCCATGGGAGACAAAACATTAGGAACACCTTCCTAAAATTGGGTGGCACCCCTTTTGCCCTCAGAACAGCCTAAATTCGTTGGGGCATGGATTCTACAAGGTGTTGAAAGTGTTCCACAGGGATGCTGGCCCATGTTGACTCCAATGCTTCCCACTGTTGTGTCAAGTTGCCTGGATGTCCTTTGGGTGGTGGACCATTCTTGATACACACAGGAAACTGTTGTGTGAAAAATCCAGCAGCGTTACAGTTTGTGACACACTCAAACCGGTGCGCCTGGCACCTACTAACAAACCCAGTTCAAAGGCACTTAAATATTTTGTCTTGCCCATTCACCCTCTGAATGGCACACATACACAATCCATGTCTCAGTTGTATCAAGGCTTAAAATTCCTCCTTTAACCTGTATCCTCCCCTTCATCTACACTGATTGAAGTGGATTTAAGTGACATAAATAAGGGATCATAGCTTTCACCTGGATTCACCTGGTCAGTCGTGGAAAGAGCAGGTGTTCCTAATATTTTGTACCCTCAGTGTATACTCGCATTTGGGTCTCTTTCGTCTTGTCTCGGAAATCTCAGAGCCAATGACACGCTCCGTGCCTCAGTTGTGTGTTAACGCACCATAGCCTCAGATGTCAGTTCACTCTCACTCAAAAACCACAAAGCTTCACAAATCCTGCAAAACCTCCCATTCAGAGTCAATGGGCTCAGGACAGGCTCTGATTCCATTGCGATAAACATGTCCCCACAGATGCGTCATGGGCCAGGCAGAATATTGATGTCCCCCCCAGTGAAGCAGCAGGGTACCAGAGACAGGAGAGAGGGGTTGATGGGGGGACGGAAGGGGGGAGGCAGTAGAAGTGGGTAATTAGTTTGTGGCTCTGTGATCATTGGCCTGGAACTGACACTGTGGAACTCCTCACCGTTCCCTGACCCCTACAGAGAGCAAGCAGCTGCAGAATGAGCCCACAGGAACTGAGCCTGCCTGGCTCTCTCAGCCCAGCCCTAGCCCACTGGGCCTGTAGCCCCCACAGTTTAACTGCCATTTCCAATGTTGGGGGACAATAAACCATAAAAGCCAGTACCGACTGATGTAGGTGGTGTTGTCGTTGTATCAGTGTTGCTGGACATGATGCTTTATAAGCTGTGTCTGTGCCCAGTCCATGCCCAGTCTGCTTTGATGAGGCCAACAGATGAGACTATAAGTGCCTATTAGTTCAGATTGTGTGTGTGTGTGTCTGTCTGTGTGTTTGTGTGTGTGTGTGTCTGTGTGTGTGTGTGTCTGTCTGTCTGTATCTGTGTGTGTGTGTGTGGATCTGCTTCACCCAACAGTTACTCTGCAGCCTCGTAGCAGAGGGGAGCAGTCAAAATCGCTCACAGTTTGCCTACACTGAAAAAATGTAAGGTTCTTAATGGCATCTATGGTTCTTCATAATTCTAAAAGGTTCTTGAAATGTATGGAAGCCTGCAGATGTGTCCCTTTCATAGCGCACGGCAAATTGGCCAGTGTTATCTAGTGTTGATTTTTCAGTGTAACATTTGTAGTGTTAATTCAGGAGTTAAATTAACACTTGTAAAGAGTTAAGCAAACACTCATTGGTGTAAAATTATCTCAGTGTTTGTGTTAATAACCAGAGATGACCCAAAACCATGCCCAGCATTATCATATTTCCCAGCATTCTCTATTGCAGGTTTGTTTCAATATCTATGTTTTTGCATGTACATTGATGAATTAATATTATGCTACTCAAATATAAATAACATACATTTTTCTAAACTATTTCAATCTGTTACTTGGACTTATTGCATCCATTACTGAAATGGTTGTTCCAGGGTTGAAACGTTTCTGGGGGTCGGTGGGGGTTCTAGCTGGATTTTTGTATGGTTCTTCAAGGAACCATCCCATTTAAGGTTCTTCAGATAACCTAAAATGCTTCCTCTATGGCAGGGGTGTCAAACTCATTCCATGGAGGGCATAGTGTCTGCTGGTTTTTGGTTTTTCCTTTCAATGAAGTCTTAGATAACCGGGTGAAGGGAGTTCCTTACTAATCAGTGCCCCTAATTCATCAATCAAGTAGGGAGTAGCGAAAACCAGCAGACACTCTGGAATGAGTGAGGCTACATTATCAGTCACAGCTTCGAGTAGGTGACACCAGGGGAACAGGCTCTTGCTATTCAGACACTGACAAACAGCTTTGCACACAGATTCCAGCTCTGTTTGTTTGCTGAGTCGGAGTCCCAGGCATGAGAGTGAGGTAACTCAGCTGAGACATTTGAAAGGACTGCATTTTCTGTCCCTCAACCAAACTGCCGTCACAGGGCCTCCCTCTCTCTCTCTCTCTCTCTCTCTCTCTCTCTCTCTCTCTCTCTCTCCGTCCCCCCTCTCTCTCTCTCTCTCTCTCTCTCTCTCTCTCTCTCTCTCTCAGAGCTCTGCAACAACAGCAAGACATTGTTTGCACAGGCCTTTGTTTTTCGAGGTTAGCTGTAGCATATTCTACTGGGAGAAGAGTTCATTAGTAATGTCGAGAGAGAGAGAGAGAGAGAGAGAGAGAGAGAGAGAGAGAGAGAGAGAGAGAGAGAGAGAGAGAGAGAGAGAGAGAGAGAGAGAGAGAGAGAGAGAGAGAGAGAGACTTGGTAATTTACCTGAGAGATGATGATGAAGAGGAGGAGGCAGGGTGGGAATAAGATCTAGGCTATACAGCTGAGTGAGTTTAGGCCAATATCCTGTTGCTTCTCTCAGACAGACTCAAGGACATCTCTCCCACACACTATCTCTCTCTCAATTCAATTCAAAGGGCTTTCTTTGCATGGGAAACATGTTTACATTGCCAAAGCAAGTGGAATAGATAATAAACTCTCTCTCTCTCTCTCTCCCAGTCACTCATACACCTATCTCCCAGTCTCCAGGTCTCCCAACCCCCCGCCCTCCTCTACTGTCTCTCTATCTCCCCCTCTCTTTCTATCACATACAGTACACAGTCTGTGCATCAAAAACACAGGGTCGAGAGAGAGAGAACAAGAGGGCACATGGTGCAGGATAATGTATAGAGCAGTGTTTCTCCAGCTCTCTCTCTCTCTCTCTCTCTCTCTCTGAGATAGATAAGGCTGATGAATGATGTCCTCCTCTAGAGCCCTCCAGAGCAGGGACTGTGGATCCATATTCATTAGAATATGAATTAGCCTCCTTATCTGATGGTTTATTGGCGAGACTGTGATGATCCGTGCTGCCATAGCAATTCTCAGCGACCGTCATAGAATATTCTCCTGCTATTGTTACCCGCCAGTGTTTTGCTCTCCGAAGAGGGAAACCGATCTGTTCCCCAACATCGTCTGACTGTGCCCTTCAGACTGAACCAGAGATGTCTCTGACTGGAGGAGATGGTATGAACACAAACACAAGTAGTAACACCAATAGGCATCTCGCTGTCTTTCTCTGTACTGAAGCAGCAGTTTGAAATAGTCAACCCTTTTCACTGGTGCATTGGGATTACACTCTATGTCTTGCAAGGACATGACTTCTGGCTCTCCTCTTGAGTTTCTTGCAGTCTCTCTCACTCTCTCGCCCCTCTCTCTCTCTCTCTCTCTCTCTCTCTCTCTCTCTCTCTCTCTCCCCTGTCACCAGAGGTTTGTACCTGCAGGGAGACGGAGCCATTACAGCCCAAACTCATTACGTCCTCCTCAGCGGTGGCCTGGGCTGGGCCTCCTTGTTTTAGCTGAGGTCAGGCACTGATTAAATGTTGAAAAGTGGAGGCTAATCACATGGTGACCCCCCTGGGCTGTATTGTGGCCCTCATTCCGCTTCAGTCAGTGGATCTTTAGGGTGGTTCGGACGATGTGCTCCTCCTATGGGCCAGTTACCCTGGGCAGTCAACATAGCAGATACCACACCTCTCTACTACCATGTCTCTACTGCTGTATGTCTGTCTGTGGACTCATTACCTGGGCTGCTCATCTCTGGCCCTACTTTCATTATCTCTCTAATGTTTCCCAGTTAGCTCTGTTCCATTATATTCTATTCTAAGAATCATTGGACATTTGTGGATATGGATTGATAGAACAAGTGTTGATTAATGCCGCAATTGACCTCTATTCTGCTGTGACCTCTGGTTCACCCCTCCAGACTGTGTGGTAGCAGGGTACAGTGTTACTGTTAGAAACATACTGCGGATGGGGAACATATGAGAGGGGTGAAATGTGCAGCCTGGTCTGGTGCCATTATAGCTCAATGAGGTCTGATCCTATAGAGGGTGTTTGGCTGATGTATTTCTCCACATACTGTCCTCCCTGAGGCCTCTTATCAGCCCTAGCAGATATGCAGACTGACAGACGGGTCACTCTGAATTCACGCTGCCTCCATGATGGACGCGGTCGCCGTCTCACGACGGAGAAAGTGTTTTCACTCCCAGTCGTCTCTGATACATCTCAGTTACTGGGACCCTCATCAGGATCCACAGCCTCTCCAGGTAATGAAGGAACGTGTAAGTGATCTCCTATTCACATGGTTTAAACATTTGCCCCTGAGGGATGAAGGTCTGTGGAATCAATTATGCCTGGTTCAGATTGACTCCCAGTCAGTCAGTACTAGTACTCCCTGCTTAGCCTGCCTGCCTGTTGAGGGTTTGTAACAACACCACCAGGGTTTGTTTGTCTGATCATATTCATGGTGATGGAGTGCAAACATGCGCTGTGGTGCACGGCCACCCGGGGGTAACTCAATATGGCTGTGGGCATACATATCTTACAGCCAGGGGAGGGCTAGGAGGTGGAGGGCTGGGAGGGGAGGGGAGGCAGGACGGAAAGGGTTACTCCTTCCCTGTTTTGCCCTATGATATTGTAACCAGCTGCTGTCGCCCTGGGCTTCCTGCTAACCGGACTGCCATAAATCCATCCTTAACCCCCAGACTCCACTATTTATCAAGTCAACAGGGGTGATAGTGCAGAAACGGTGGAAAGAAAATATGAAAAATACGCTATGTTTTCTTTGCCTGATTAAAGACTCTATAGTGCGTGCTGCGAATGTTGCTTTTCTTACCCTCTGGGGTTATTGTAATACAAACCCACTATACTCTACTATGTTAGTTGTTTTCTAAACAGACAATCGTAAAAAAGAAGAAAAGTGGAGTGTGAAGTTAGTTATCTACTGAGTGAGTTGGGAAATCAATGTGTGTCTGGCTGAGAGTTGAAAGCACTGCTGGATAGAGTTTAGCAGCCCTGCAGAGACACGCAGAATGGATGTGTTGGCAGCAAACACATTCACAAGGCTTGTTAGAGAAAGAGGAAAAACACAACAACATTTCTCCAATCTCTCTCTTGGCTGAGATAATTGAAAATAAATGATGTCTTGTCGCAGCGGTGTTGCAGACTAAATACTAATTTGTGCTGCAGAGCAGAGGACTCAGAGAGTTGTGCTACTATACCTTCACCTTGGTCTAACGGCTCCATCCGTCTCCGACAAAATTCCCCAGCACCGCCAGCGCATCTCTCCAGTCCCCAGGCTTCCAGTCCCCAGGCTTCCAGTCCCCAGGCTTCCAGTCCCCAGGAGTCTCACCCTAAAAGGCCCTGGCACGGGCACATGTCAACAGGTTGTCATTCTAGAGGTTAACCCCCAGTTAAAGGCCATTGTTTTTACAATGTGTGCCTTTTCTGGTTTATTTACCTTCCCATAAACCCCCTCCCTCAGGTCAAGGGTCAGGGGGAAGGACATCCCAGCGCATCTATACGACGGTCTGTAGGGGAGCAGGGCTCTGTTTAGACCGGGCCTCTCTGCCTGTCCCACAGCCTGGCTCTAGGCTCATACACACAGAGGAACACAAGCAGCTGCCTTTGGGTAGACTAGAGCATCCTCTCTGCCTCTACTACACATGCATATTTCTCATTTTCCAAGATTGCATCTTTCAAGGGTAATGTTCTGCATTATATTGCTAGCAGCAGTGCCCCTGTGCCTGTATGGCAATCTAGCAACATAGCTAGTTGTTATGGCAATGCTACTTTTTGTTGTTGAGTTTTTGTGGACTTCATACGACCCTGTCTGCCATTGTGGCTAATGAGCTTGTCGGTCTGCAGTGCAGTGGTGGACAGAGGCAGTCAGGTTACAGTGTTACTGGGGTCAGAGACAGACGGGCCTGGTGGGCTGCAGTGTTACTGGGGTCAGAGACAGACGGGCCTGGTGGGCTGCAGTGTTACTGGGGACAGAGATAGACGGGCCTGGTGGGCTGCAGTGTTACTGGGGTCAGAGACAGACGGGCCTGGTGGGCTGCAGTGTTACTGGGGACAGAGATAGAAGGGCCTGGTGGGCTGCAGTGATACTGGGGTCAGAGACAGACGGGCCTGGTGGGCTGCAGTGTTACTGGGGACAGAGGCAGACGGGCCTGGTGGGCTGCAGTGTTACTGGGGTCAGAGACAGACGGGCCTGGTGGGCTGCAGTGTTACTGGGGTCAGAGACAGACTGCAGGTCTAACCAACTTTAACCAGGAAACAATAACTAAATACAACACAAAATAATCTGTATAATACTCAATTAGTAGTTTTGTACAAAGATGCAGTATGCCTACACTTCCCTAATTAACTAACAGACAGCTACTGTGTAGAGCCTGGTGGGCTGCAGTGTTACTGGGGTCGGAGACAGACGGGCCCCAGTAACACTGCAGCCCACCAGGCCCGTCTGTCTCTGCTTGCAGACAGTCCTCACATCGTTCCCTCATTCTGCCTCTGTGTGACTAGTCTGACTGACTCAAACTTCCTGTCATACAGTATTTCAACTGCACACATCCCTGTGGGTGGTCATACCATACTACACATGGGTCCTCATACAGTACCATGCTACACATGGGTCCTCATACAGTACCATACTACACATGGGTCCTCATTCAGTACCATGCTACACATGGGTCCTCATACAGTACCATACTACACATGGGTCCTCATACAGTACCATGCTACACATGGGTCCTCATACAGTACCATACTACACATGAGGGAAATGACTGTATGTATGAATGATTAGCGCCCTGATGGACAAAGTCCATGCCTGGGCCTTGTGTGTTTTCCATCCCCTGTCCACTGATATCAGAAAGCAAAATGGTGGGGATATATTGGCGAGTGTTAGATGGCGACTGTGACACGCAGTGTAAATCTCCTCAGTCCCTCAGTGGCATGCAGAGTTGGGGTCCAGGAAGTTAACTGAATTGGAATTTCAGTGTACTTCCTGAATTGACTGAATAAAAAATGTAATTGACCCTAACACTGATGGCATGCCCTAGCAGTGTCTGTCAGTCTGTCAATCAGTCTGTTTGTCATGCTGGGGGCATGGTGGCAGACGGTAATTCATGAGTGTCTGTTAAACAGTGCAATGTGATCCCAAATTAGAACACAGAGCCAGTGTGGAGCCACACATTTTCATTAGCCCAGGAGACAGGTATGTGTGGTGAATATGGAATCCTCTAAATGGACAGCCATTCAGTCAGGCTAGCTATAAGGCACAGACGATAAACTCAGCTATTAATGAGATTTACTGTAGACACTTACCTGCCTGCCTTCTCGATGGTGCTGAATCAAATTAATGGAAAGCAATAAAAAGGAAGATAATGGAAACAAAGATGGAAAATAAATTAACAGAAACAAATTAAAACAAATAGAATAGTATAGAATAGAATGCTGGTTTTGCTCGTCTCAGATTTGAACTGTGATGTCTAGGCAGAGCATCCTTGGTGAGTCTGATTTAATATTGAAAGGGAATTTGTGAGTTCCACCACAATCTAAACACACATTGTAACGACATATTTAGTATGATTGTGTAAATATATGATTGTTTTATGGAAATGTCCCTCACACTATGGGGCATTTTCCCCCCAGTGTGAGGGAGAGAGCAGCAGAAAACCTAGTGAGATTGAGTAATTAATTTGATTGGCTGTGCTCAGCTGGCAATGAGGCGAACACTCAGAGGTGCCCATTAATAGGCGTTTTACGACTGATGTTGGAGGAACGGTCTCTCTGCTCAATCTCTGCCTTACAAAATGGTCATTATCATAGCCTCGTTCTATTCTCAGTCAAGCTAATAATGTGTTTTTACACAAAGTAATAAAACTGTCAGTTCCCAGCTTGCTGCTTGTTTCCTTTAACGTCAGTGATGAGACATTTGAAGAATGGGAAGGAGTGTTGTACTCTGAAGATGTTGACCGTCACAGTCTCTCTGAAGGTGAACATCTAAAGCAGTCTGTCTTTTCTTACCATATGGCAGTTTAGTTTAGTAACACACACACACACGTTCAGTGATGTGACAATCCAAGGTTAATTAACATATTAACATGGAAATACAGGTGCACTTTATGATGCGTGTTTAAACACCTTCATGCACGTTTCAGGCTAGAAATGAAAAGTGCATGAGAGTACACGTATACATACAGGGGCAGAGAGTACACGTATACATACAGGGGCAGAGAGTACACGTATACATACAGGGGCAGAGAGTACACGTATACATACAGGGGCAGAGAGTACACGTATACATACAGGGGCAGAGAGTACACGTATACATACAGGGGCAGAGAGTACACGTATACATACAGGGCAGATACATACAGGGGCAGAGAGTACACGTATACATACAGGGGCAGAGAGTACACGTATACATACAGGGGCAGAGAGTACACGTATACATACAGGGGCAGAGAGTACACGTATACATACAGGGGCAGAGAGTCATCCTGTGTGTTATTGTACCCTGGGCATTTCCTCCAAGGGCACACAGCCTGATGTAGTAGGCTACCTCCATCGAACCGTACCGATCAACCTTTCAATCCTACAATTTCCTGGCATGGTGAAAAGCACTTAAACGTGTCTCTCCATCTGTTTACCCCATCTCTCACTCTGTCCCTCCTTCGTTCCCTCGCTCCCTCTCCTCCTCTCCATCTGTACTTGTGTCTGTTTGTCAACCTCTTTCTCAGTAAATGTGTCTTGTCCTCCCCTCCCTCCCACCTCCCTCCCACCCCCAGGCTGGGCTGGTGTCCCCTGTGTCCCTCCCTCCCCTCCCTCCTGGCCCTCCCGTCTGGGTTAATGTTCAATCGGGTGCAGCACCAGGACCAGGGCTGTAAATCAAACAGGCTACAGTATGTGTGGACGAAGGCCAGGCCTGATATACAGGACCCTGCTCTGCATTGTAATCTACTGGCGGAGCCCTCTGACTGCTTTAAACCCATTCTATTACACTTGAACTGTGATTTAAAGGAGCCCAAATGTTCACTCTATTTCTCCTCACAGGATGTATTTCCTGGGACTGTCAGCTATGAAATAAAGAGAATTGTTTTTAATGGGAGACTAGAGGGGGAACATGGAGGTAGCCACTCTGGTGACAGTGCAGAGAGGGGGGGAAATTGCCACAGAAGAGATATATCAGGTTGTTGGGAAGCAGTAGTGTTGATTGGAGTTGGGCTGAGGAATTAGGAGGAGATTGGTTCCTCTACCTAACCATCCGTCATCAGAGCTTTAGGTCTTCAGGTGGCACTAGACACAAAAGGCAGTGTGAGAAAATATATAAGGGTATCAAAGACAGTCCTGTAACTATAAGGGACAATGTTACTAGTAGCAATGTAAAGGTCTGTCAAATGTCAATATGTATGCGTGGTGTTTGTGCTCTTAACCTCTGAGCAGATGGGTTATCCATGGGTTAGATTAAGTTTATCTTAGATGGAAAAAGGGTTATTGATTTCTGTGATCATCTGTCGCCTTTTCCTCCCCCTGATGACTCAATGTAATCAGTCAATCAGTCAATATTGATTGGTGAAGCCTTCCCTCTCACTGTAACCATGCATAAAAAAAAAAAACATTACTGCCTACCACAAGACAACATGAACATTAAATCAACTGGTGAATCTCTGTACATTCCCTAGAGGAATAACCCATGTTATGGCTGTATTGTGTTGGTCTACTGTTGCTATATAAATCTCAACATCTCTACTCTGTCTCTCCACAGATCACCTTCTTCATGCTGCTGTCGGCGGTGTGTGTGATGCTCAACCTGGCCGGCTCCATCCTGTCCTGCCAGAACGCTCAGTTGGTCAACTCTCTGGAGGACTGTCAGCTGGTGAGAGACCAGGGCCCTGCCCCACTACCCCCTCTGTCCCCCCTGCATGTGACCTATCTCTCCCATCTACAGGGGCCAGTACTGGTTCCATCTTAACTGGGGCCGGTGGATGTGGTGGGGCCCCTGTTCATATGAAGGAGGCACCTGGTGTTGAAAGGCTCTAGCCTGTCTGGGATCTGTCAGTCTCACACACCAGTTGAATCAGTCTGCAGAGCACTGCCCCACCCACCCAGCTCACAGTAAAAATAAATATTAACGCCAGCCACTCCCACGTCCTTCTTAATATTAGGGTTCAGTGCCGTCTGTCTGTCTGTCTGTCTGATTACCCACTGGAGCTCATAGTTTAATTATTAAGAAAACATAATAATCCGCCTGGGGAGATTGAGCGCTTTCAATTTGTCTGCTGTCTGCGGCAGGTTTCATTTCTGTTCCCGTTTTCAGACGGCATGGCAGAACAAATGTGTTAGGATCAGGCTAGGGAAGGAGTTGCGTACCTCATACTTAGATTACATGAATAGATTACATGAATAGATTACATGAATAGATTACATGAATAGATTACATGAATAGATTACATGAATAGATTACATGAATAGATTACATGAATAGATTACATGAATAGATTACATGAATAGATTACATGAATCTACAGACTCATGACAAGAGTAAAGTTCCTAGATCAACTATGCTGTTAGGGGCATAGAAAATCACAGTTCTCAAAGTCCTCTAAAAGGGTTTTCTCTGTAAAAGAAAAGACTGAAATCTATAAATTCTGGACTCATTTAATTAGTGTTTAATAAGCTATAAATAATGAATAGCTTTTGGGGGATTAAAAATGGAAGCAAATATTTGAATACCGTACTTCTCTACATGGCTCCAGCTGAATAGCGCAGTGTGCTTGTATACTGTGTATTGTGTGTGCTGAATGGATGGCTATGAAGGGATTATTTATATCAGAACAACAGCTCAAGCCCCTAGCCTGCCTGTTCTGTGACCACTGTGTTGTGTGGGGCTGTATCAGCACTGCAGTCAGCGGCAGGTCCACAGGATATCCTGCATTCCCTTATCCAGAATACGGCCCGTTGTACCATCTCTCTCCCCGGCTTCAGTCTGCCTCAGCACCAAGCACAGACAGACACAGTAGTGCAGACACAGTAGCACAGACAAACCCAGTAGTGCAGACACAGTAGCGCAGACAGACCCAGTAGTGCAGACACAGTAGCACAGACAGACCCAGTAGTGCGGACACAGTAGCACAGACAGACTCAGTAGTGCAGACAGACCCAGTAGTGCAGACACAGTAGCACAGACAGACCCAGTAGTGCAGACACAGTAGCACAGACAGACCCAGTAGTGCAGACACAGTAGCACAGACAGACTCAGTAGTGCAGCACAGACAGACCCAGCAGCACAGACAGACCCAGCAGCACAGACAGACCCAGCAGCACAGACAGACCCAGTAGCGCAGACAGACCCAGTAGCGCAGGCAGACCCAGTAGCGCAGACAGACCCAGTAGCACAGAGAGACCAAGTAGCACAGAGAGACCCAGTAGTGCAGACGGACCCAGTAGCGCAGACAGACCCAGTAGCGCAGACAGACCCAGTAGCGCAGAAGGACCCAGTAGCACAGGCAGACCCAGTCGCACAGACAGACCTAGTAGCGCAGAGAGACACAGTAGCACGGACATGCCCAGTAGTGCAGACAGACCCAGTAGTGCAGACGGACCCAGTAGCGCAGACAGACCCATTAGTTTAGACAGACCCAGTAGTGCAGACAGACCCAGTAGCACAGACAGACCCAGTAGTGCAGACAGACCCAGTAGTGCAGACAGACCCAGTAGTGCAGACAGACCTAGTAGTGCAGACAGACCCAGTAGCGCAGACAGACACAGTAGTTTAGACAGACCCAGTAGTTTAGACAGGTACCCAGTAGTTTAGACAGACCCAGCAGCACAGACAGACCCAGTAGCGCAGACAGACCCAGTAGCGCAGGCAGACCCAGTAGCGCAGACAGACCCAGTAGCACAGAGAGACCAAGTAGCACAGAGAGACCCAGTAGCGCAGAGAGACACAGTAGCACGGACATGCCCAGTAGTGCAGACAGACCCAGTAGTGCAGACGGACCCAGTAGCGCAGACAGACCCATTAGTTTAGACAGACCCAGTAGTGCAGACAGACCCAGTAGCACAGACAGACCCAGTAGTGCAGACAGACCCAGTAGTGCAGACAGACCCAGTAGTGCAGACAGACCTAGTAGTGCAGACAGACCCAGTAGCGCAGACAGACACAGTAGTTTAGACAGACCCAGTAGTTTAGACAGGTACCCAGTAGTTTAGACAGACCCAGTAGCACAGACAGACCCAGTAGCACAGACAGACCCAGTAGCACAGGCAGACCCAGTAGCGCAGACAGACCTAGTAGCGCAGACAGACCCAGTAGCACAAACACACCCAGTAGCGCAGACAGACCAAGTAGTTTAGACAGACCCAAGTAGCACAGACAGACCCAGTAGCGCAGACAGACCCAGTAGCACAAACACACCCAGTAGCAGGGGAGGCAAAGACAACTAGGCTCTAATTATATTGATTCTTTGCAAAAATGAATGTTTTATTCTTATCATTTTAGAACATTGGAAATAACACATCTGTCAAGCAGAAAGGATAAGAGGAAAGTGAATCATCATAGTAGTTAAACTGAGGATGGTTCTCCTCACATGACTGCTATTGGTAATTACACTGAGGATCTGCTATTCTAGCCACACTAATCACATGGGAATTCTAATTTAGTTGGTCTAATCAATTAAACATTCTGGCATTGTTTGCTGGCTTTGCAGTGGATACATAAACACTGCTAGGCTTTGTTGAATTTATTTCCATTCCTTATGCAGTAATAAGAGAGCGTGAATAAGTAAGGACTATCTATTATTCCAGCCAGGCTCCTGAGGTGACCTTTCTCCCGTTAGCTGTAATTCACCTGTACAGTCCAACCGACTGGGGTATTTCATCACCGTCAACAGCCAATGTCACATATTCAACTGCCTCTGTCTTGCATAGTGAATAAATCAAAATAATGTATACATTAGAAGTCCATAAATGTCATATTGAGCTGTTGACTCAACTTGAAACCTATCTTTGGAAATGGTATTCTTCCTGGAGTGACGTAATAGTTTCCTGGACCTGGTCACACAGAGAGTGTGCCATCAGGTCTAGAATGGCACCACTCCACTCCCTGTGACACACTGCCTAAGCCCTCTCCTTGAATCATGTTTTACGAGTGCCCAATGTAGCTTGGGGTGGCATTACATCTTTTACACCCGTCATCAACACTAGGGACGGGTGACACGAGTTGTGATGTAACGTGTGTGTTGGGCCCATAGAAGGGAGGTTCTGTGAAGAGGAATGATCTGCAGAGAACCAGACTTCTTCTCAGGGAGCCTGTCTATCCGTCCGACTTCATTGTAAATATCCTTTGCTATTCTGATGTTATTGTTTTTAAATATGGGATTTAACCTGTATGTATTGTGATTGCTGCAAAATGAATTGCATCATTGAGGACATTGTTTTCTGAATCTGAACATGATGGAGGGATGAGGGAGGGAGGAGGGGGGAGGATGTGACAGGCATTACTTGTGCCCTGCACTTGTGCCCTTCACACTAAAATCCCGATCAGGACTGCTGTCCTACCTGATAGAGTTCCAGGGTATGGCGAGGACAAACGGTAGCATTCCCTGGGCATGCTTTGGGCTAAGGTGAGGTGCATAATCTGTTCAGAAGGCATAACTAGTTTAGAAGGCATCCCACGTTTTTGGCAAGGATCAACCACTTTTATGCAGTTTCTTTCTGAGTAGAAATAGATTTTTCACCGCTTCTGGAATGGAAAGCAGGAACCAGAGCAGAGCAGGAGGTGTTCTCTTTGTGTGTGTGAACTGAAAGGCTTGCTCCGTTGGTGGTGGTGGTTCTCTGGGCTAATGAAAAACCACTTGTCTCATCAAGCCTGTCTTGGATGGGCTGGTGAAATGCATGATGGGTCCTATGCGGAGTGCTCGGTTGTGTCTAGTGACATCAGACGTTCAAATCACTGTTTCACGCGCCGTTTCACATCCAAAACGTAGAAAACTGTAGATATAGAGAGCTTGTTATACACTGCACCATTAAATAAAAGCAATGCATGAATAGAATATCAAAATGGCTGTGCTGCTCTGCTGACTTAGATATTCTATTCTAATTGTTCATTCATCTGGCACTGACATACTGCAAGACCCCCTGTGTGTCCATCTAGTCATCATGTACACCACATCATGCATCAACACACATATGAGCCTACTTCCTCCAAGGATCTCCACAGTGTGAGAGAGAGCGAGAGAGAGAGAGAGAGTGGGGGGACAGAGAGAGAGAGAGAGAGAGAGAGAGAGAGAGAGAGAGAGAGAGAGAGAGAGAGAGAGAGAGAGAGAGAGAGAGAGAGAGAGAGAGAGAGAGAGAGAGAGAGAGAGAGAGAGAGAGAGAGAGAGAGAGAGAGAGAGAGAGAGAGAGAGAGAGAGAGAGAGAGAGAGAGAGAGAGAGAGAGAGAGAGAGAGAGAGAGAGAGAGAGAGAGAGAGAGAGAGAGAGAGAGAGAGAGAGAGAGAGAGAGAGAGAGAGAGAGAGAGAGAGAGAGAGAGAGAGAGAGGGGGACAGAGAGGGACAGAGAGAGAGAGAGAGAGAGAGAGAGAGAGAGAGAGAGAGAGAGAGAGAGAGAGAGAGAGAGAGAGGGGGGACAGAGGGAGAGAGAGAGAGAGAGAGAGAGAGAGAGGGGGACAGAGAGAGAGAGGGAGGGAGGGAGGGAGGGGGGACAGAGAGGGAGGGAGGGGGACAGAGAGGGAGAGGGAGGGAGAGAGAGAGAGAGAGAGAGAGAGAGAGAGAGAGAGAGAGAGAGAGAGAGAGAGAGGAGAGAGAGAGAGAGAGAGAGAGAGAGAGAGAGAGAGAGAGAGAGAGAGAGAGAGAGAGAGAGAGAGAGAGAGAGAGGGAGAGAGAGAGAGAGAGAGAGGGGGTCCAGAGATCTGTCATTTTCACCAGCAGCACATCATTACTGCTGACTGAGTGATTAGCATACGAGACTAAATGCCTCTCCCCAGTTCCCTTTACTACTGTACACGGCTCCTTGGAGACCATACATACCCCGCTATGACTGAAATATTAATGGACTTCACTCCCCCATGCAATTAACCCATGATGGGTAGGTTCACGTCCCGCCTCCTTACAATCTGGGTCACATAGTTAGTAGTTGTAACAGCACCTCAAGATCCTCCCCCTGTTAACTCTACCTTACAACTCACTGTGTTAAGTAATCCTCCTGCACTGTAGATTCCTCAGTTGTCATGTTAGAGACCTACACTCTTAGAAGAAAGGGTTATTCGGCTGGCCGCATAGGAGAACCCTTTTTGGTTCCAGGGAGAACCCTCTGTGGAAATGGTACTACATGGAACCCAAAAGGGTTCTACCAGGAACCAAAAAGGGTTCTTCAAAGGGTTCTCCTATGAGGACAGCCAAAGAACCATTTTAGGTTTTAGATAGCACCTTTTTTTCTAAGAGTGTATTCTGGCAAGGAAAGTGTCAGAGTGGGCAGAGTCTGATCTCCATCATAGAGAAGCATTAAGATTCTGCTTTATGCGAAGGGAGGAAGAGAAGACAACAGGGCTAGGGTGTGTTGTAACATAATCAAGTGTGGGAAAGAGAACAGTGCCCCTTTACTTACCCCTGTCCTTTCTCTCCCCCAGATAAAGTTTGACAGTGACGGTGTGTGTGTGTGCTGTGAACTGCAGCACCAGAGCTCCAGCTGTAACAACCTAGGAGAGACGCTCAAACTGAACCCACTGAGCGACTGCAACACCATACGCCAACACCTCAAGGTGGGTGGAAGTGAGAGAGAGTGTGTGTGTGCGTGTGCATGTGTGTGAATAGACAGGAATGTGTATGTTACACCATTTCTTCTTTGATGTGTACTCTATAGCATCGTTCTAAGGAAATTATTCCTATTATGTTATGTTGTTCATATAACTTGATCCTCAGAACCTCTTCAAGCTGAAATATTCTCCTACTCTGTACTGATATTCCTCTGTGTAATGAATAACAAGTCATGGGAGCTTAGCTGATACACAGACAATGTAAAACACAAGTGGAAACTTATAGGCTCATAATAGAACAAGAAATTGAGAATAGCAACCGCATTTGTCTTCTAATCCACACATAGCTCTTAGTCATATTAATTGCATGGTCTGTCGACTTGGCTTTGCCAGTTCGTTCAGTTCATGATCTCTGGAGATTATATAAACTGAAAAGCCTTCTGTCGGCATGGTGATCTATATGCAGCTGCATCTTTATTGGATTACAGTGTTCAAATGCTTTCATTTCATGCCACTGATTGATTCTAAGACATTGATAACTAAATCCAAGTCCCTTTAAAATGAAGCATCGTTATGAAAGAGGAAAGATCAAACCCTGTACGTTATCATGATCATAGCCCAGTAAAAAGATGTCAGAATGGACACTATAAAACTGTATTATGTGCTAAGGAAGTCAGATAGGGTGAGTTATGTCAGATGTCACATAAGGTAATGGCCATCACGGCTCTCCATTATCCTCTGTCTAGATATTAATGGTGATAAGTAATACTGCTGCTGTCTGCCTAGAAACTTCCCTCCAATACACAGCCTAGATTGAAAAATTATACTTTACAAGTCAGTTACATGCATAACATGTATGTCACCACTTTGGCGTATCAATGTAGTTCACAGTTAACTATCCATTTCAAACCAGAACCTGCAAAACCAGAACCCGTTTTTTCTGAAAAAAAACACAATAAGTTCATATCCCCATAGATATTTTAATACTTATACCCCAAAGTATTGGTTTCATTCACAGTGCTTCAAATCACATGTTCCTCTTCCTGAATTTCTCCTGTCATTGCCTAAAGCCATGAGTAATGGGATTCAGTTCATTTGTTGATTCCTGAGTGAAGGCGGGGTGTGTAACCTTGGCAGTGGAGCTCCTGACCCCAGCCTGACCCCAGTTTGGCTCCAGGTATGCAGGCAGGGCTGTTGTGTTCAGGGAGGTTCAACTCTGTATGAACACCTTATTAACATCTTCCTTCAAGGTATTATTACAGTTGCTACCCTGACATGATTTACCATGTCAATATGCAGATAGCCGCCAGGGAAGTAATATTTCTTCTCACATCTGCAAGGCAGATGTATACAACACAGCTGCAACACAAATGTGCTGTCTGTGTTTTAGGATTGCCCAAAAGCAATGAAAATGGACCAATAATATGTAGTTGTATTTCTTGTTTATAAAGATGTAATTTATAGTGTGTTGCCATGGCCCAAATGCATGTGTTCATTTCTTTCACAGACCTATATTTCCTGCATTGCGGACGGTTTTCCTAATATCCTTGGTAGGAAAAGGCAGAGCTTTAATTACAAGATAAGTTGTGTACAGTGTTTTCACCTGTAAATTTTTCAATGATTCTCAATCCAATAAAATACAGGCAATACGGGGGCCTCCCGAGTGGCGCAGCGGTCACTACAGACCCGGGTTCGTTTCCAGGCTGTGTCACAACCGGCCGTGACCGGGAGTCCAATAGGGCGGCGCAAAATTGGCACAGCGTTGTCCCGGGTTAGGGGAGGGTTTGGCCGGGTTTGGCTTTACGTGGCTCATCGCGCTCTAGCGACTCCTTGTGGATGGCCGGGCGCCTGCAGGCTGACATCAGTTGAACGGTGTTTCTTCCGACACATTGCTGCGGCTGGCTTCCGGGTTAAGCTGGTGGATGTTAAGGAGTGTGGTTTGGTGGGTCCTGTTTTGGAGGACGCATGACTCGACCTTTGCCTCTCCCGGGCCCGTTGTTGGCCAGCGATGGATATCAGGAAATGCGTCCTCCAAAAGGGGGTAAAGTACAAAAAATATATATTACAGGAAATACACGTATGTAACATTTAAAAACACTTAGAAGTCATTATATATGCAATATAGCCCATGACTCATGAAGGGTATTTTTATTCTTTGCTTTATGAATGTACGATTTAATGTAAATGTATGATTTCGCACAGCAACAAAACAGCAATAACATTCTACCAGAAACTCCACAAAACCATTGGGATTTTCAAAACTTGAATTCCAATCTATACTTTTTATTTCACATTATGCTTTTGATGTGACTGGACAATGCCATGTATTCACTGCCTAGATCTCTGTCTCTTTTTCTCTCTCTCCTTAAAATTGTAAGTGAAGCTCAAGAATCATTCATTTGGCATCCTCTTCTCTCTATTCCTTTCCCCAGAGTGAGCCATTGAACTTGCCATTGATGCCAGTTTGTTTGGTAGATTTGATGCACAAGGTGATGCAACACTGCAAAGAGAACTGAATAGTGAAATAGGCTACGCTGAATGAGGACACGGGTCTCCTGTGACTCCCAGTATCTGGATTGGGTTTATGTGACTAGCAAGGCATGGAACAGGAACGTATCCCAAAAAGATTAGGAGAAATCAGCTGTGTCAACACCTCAAGCAAGATATAGTGCAAAGGAAAATAAACAAAATGTCTCCTCGTTGAAAATAGTTACTATGCACGTTTATACTGAAGTACCAATCTCCATGTATTATTCACCTCTCTAAGTACACAGGAGCATCTCTGCCAAGCTAGCACTTTGTTCCCAAGTGTCAAATAAAGTGAGTCAGAACTAATAACGTTATCCTGTTTGCGTGTTATGGTTTGATCATATTAGGCCAGACAGGGAAGTGATAGAACATAGTTGAAGGCCTGAAGTGACAAATCTGCCTCTTGTTTGACCCATAGGTCTGTCTACACTGCTTGTCAAATCTCTCTCCAAAGCTACAATGACATTACGCTATACTGTGGTACTAGTATGTACAGTAAATATCACTAGGAATTAATACTGTGTTCCAAACAAACATTGTTCATCCATAATAGCCCTCTATTGTCTGTTTGAAAAAAAATTAAACAAAGTATTTAGTATGAGAGTCAAATACCATGGTCATTTGTGGTCCTCACTGTGCTTAGCTCAGGCTGTGAATTTCTCCCTATTCAGTATCCACATGATCAGAATGCCAGAAGATGGCTATTAGAAAAAGCGCTGTATGGGTGAGGACACTTACCGGCTTATTATTTCACCTTGAAGTCTAGCCAAGTAACAAAGAAAAGCAACATGGAATGAAATCAAGAGCCTATTTTCAGGTTGCATGGGGTTCAATTTCACTAGTATGCATATTTATTATTGCTGAGAATTCAATAAATCAGCTTATGTTAGTGCATAACCTTGGAACACAGACACCTCTTCAGGGGGCTATTATCACCTTACCTACAGAGACTAGAAAGAGAGATGGTTCCCTGTTGATCCGTGCTCGTTTACAATTGCAATTGTTAAGCTGTGTTGAAGTACTCCACATATCAACCTTATAGGAGATTGCTTTCGGGACAGGAGTTGCTTTTGGCTATGCAACCTGAACAGAAAAACTCTGGGCTTTAAGCCATGCAGTCCTATTGTATCACACCTCAACAGTAGAAGGTACTGTTCATGGTCTTGGTTGGTTATTATGGTCTGTGATGTTTCTGTAAGGCCCCTCCTCATTCCGCTCTCCCGTCAGTCTCCAGAGAGACAGGCGTTACCTTTAAGCTGCCTGCTCATCACACAATGTGTTTCTCAAAGTGACTGAGAAAGGATCTGTTTCACAGACTTGAGACCTTACATGCCAAATGTAGGCTGTATCTGTGAAAGGCTGTGTGAATCTCTAGCTCTCTTGTTGTAACAACACCAAGGTTATCAGAGATTTCACCTGTTATATCAATGGGAATCCATTGCTATAACCTCAACAATTTTCAACATCGGTTGCCTCCCAATGGTGAACACATGTCAAAATAAAAAGAGAGCTTGGGCAAATGTCAAACTCACACAATTTCATTTCTTTCAAGACTGTTCCTGTGGTTGTAAACAATGCTGCTGACTGGGAGTTCATAGCAGCCAGTCTGGGCTGCAGTTAGCTAGCTGTCTGTAAACAGGATTTTATGACCTGAAGTGTGAGGGCCGGCAGGGATCCATATTGCTTCATTCCCACATGGTTTAATGAGTGGAAGAGGATGGCGCTGCAGAAAATGCAGTGCTGAGCTATGAGGGTGACTTTGTTCCTGGTTGGATCATTCTCAGATTTAAGGGGCGATTTGCTGCTGTTATGATGTACTGTATCCTTCCTCTGAAGTGCTCCCCTGCTAGCTAGTCCCTGCTGTGCTGTGTCGCCTTGGTAATGACATCACCATTGTCTGTGTCACCTTCAGTCCCTCTCTCATTCATTTGTTCCCTCTATATATTTCTCTCCTCTCTTGTGTTCTCATGCTGTAATATTTGCTTAGCTTTCCTCACTGTGGCTCAAATGTGACTCCCTCTCCCTTCTCTCTCCCCCTTCCCTCTCTCCCTCCCCCTTGCCTCTCTCCCTCTGCCCTTTCCCTCTCTCCCTTCCCTCTCTCCCTCTGCCTGGGTCCTGTAGGAGCTCCTGTTTAGTGTGTGCGCCCTGAATGTCATCTCCACCATCGTCTGTGCCCTGGCAACTGCCATGTGCTGCATGCAGATGGTCTCCACAGATGTGCTACAGATCGTAAGTAGTGTGACAGAGAACACAATCGACACTTTGTCTCTGACTCCGTCTGAGAGCAGTTCTGAACCATCATGAAAGGTAAACACGCCTGGCCTTCTAATGCTGGCTTCATAATTCTCCCCCTCATATGGCGGTAGTAGTACCAGTAGCATTGTAGTACCATACAGATTTGGAATAAATTGTCTTCAGTCTGACCGTCTTAGATAATGTCAACACACATCACGAAGAGCACCCATCCCAGAACAATTCAGAACCTCCACATCACGAAGAGCACCCAACCCAGAACAATTCAGAACCTCCACACCACGAAGAGCACCCATCCCAGAACAATTCAGAACCTCCACATCACGAAGAGCACCCATCCCAGAACAATTCAGAACCTCCACATCACGAAGAGCACCCATCCCAGAACAATTCAGAACCTCCACATCACGAAGAGCACCCAACCCAGAACAATTCAGAACCTCCACACCACGAAGAGCACCCATCCCAGAACAATTCAGAACCTCCACATCACGAAGAGCACCCATCCCAGAACAATTCAGAACCTCCACATCACGAAGAGCACCCATCCCAGAACAATTCAGAACCTCCTCATCAACGTAGAGCACCCATCCCAGAACAATTCAGAACCTCCACATCACGAAGAGCACCCATCCCAGAACAATTCAGAACCTCCACATCACGAAGAGCACCCATCCCAGAACAATTCAGAACCTCCACATCACAAAGAGCACCCATCCCAGAACAATTCAGAACCTCCACATCATGAAGAGCACCCATCCCAGAACAATTCAGAACCTCCACATCACGAAGAGCACCCATCCCAGAACAATTCAGAACCTCCTCATCACGTAGAGCACCCATCCCAGAACAATTCAGAACCTCCACATCACAAAGAGCACCCATCCCAGAACAATTCAGAACCTCCACATCACAAAGAGCACCCATCCCAGAACAATTCAGAACCTCCTCATCACGCTAAAATAAAAGGGGAAATAATGATTCTTCTCCCTCGCTGTAGTTGGTAACATGTTCACCTTAAAAGGCATGCTGTCCTTAAAATGACCCTCTCGCATTACAAGGGAAACAATGACTGTGCCCAAAACCTAAATGCTTTGCTGTCATCAGGGAAATCAATATGGCGGGGTGCTCCCTTTGCCCTTCAGAGCAATGCTCTCAGACCATTTAGAATGACTTTCCCAGATGATTGGTGGGTCGTAGCGCCCTCATAGCCACCATTAAAACAAAGCGATACTAGCTATACCAGCGGAGTTTGTCTGCACCCCTTTAATATCTCTGGGCAATTTTTTACAGGGGAGAAATAACGCTTTAACATTGTATACGAGAAGGCTTTGTACAGTTTATGAGCTGAGCTGTAAATTGTGTGGCCTCCTGGATGGGTATATGGCAGATAAGCCCAGGGTGGGAGATTGATAGAGCTGAATTATATTAGTGAGGCAGGAGTTTGGGGCTACAGCCGGGGCAGATGCAGGGGCTGGGACTGCCTGGCGCTGATGCAGATGTAGGGGTTAGGAATGGGACTGCTGCAGAGGCTTGAGTGGAGGCTGCAGCCTACTGGAGCAGTAGGGGATTAGTTTCATCTCGAAGCACAGGGTGGCAATACAAGACATCACTAGTGATCCCAGCTACACAGTCACCGCACAGGGACAATGAGCTACGGGACCATAAGCTTAAGAGCAGGACAATATGTTTGATTTTGCACCTGGTTCAGTTTCTTCATCTTTTGTGGCTAGAAGAAAATTGCAAAACAATAGTTTTTGTAACTTAAAATGATACAGATCACAGTCATTTGGTTGGTAAGGGCAAGGTTTTACTATTCAGTCAGGATTTCAATGAGAGGTTTTCATGTATTTGTCCTTGACTGATAATTAATATATCTATGTAAACGTTCAATGCTCTTCTTGTATGACACATGATTGAAGGCAGATGCAAAGCTACAGATGGGCACATTTCTCAAAGTCAGATTTGAACTTCAAAGTAGACAGGATGAACTGCAGTGCGTCCTGAATGGGAACTTCTCAATGGCACGTCGTTGTCTGGTTGTGAGCAGGAGGAATGTGAGACACGCCACTGTTTTAAAAACACAGACCAGGAGAGATTAAACTGGCCTGTACAGCCGTAAGGTCACAGGAGGGTAAATGACAAAGGACCTGTCTCCTCCTATTCCCAGTACACTCGCAGAAGCCCCTCTCAATCTGGCTTCATTCCCATTTCACAAGGAAAGATTTCAGCTCCCAGGAACAAAGCTAGCTGCCTACTAAAGCCTGACTGACCCAATACAGGCCAGGCTTCCTTCTCTTGACACGTATTAATCTCACCAGCATTTTTTCCACAAGGTGCTCCATTGTGTCTGGCATTATTTTGTATTTATTTATTTTACCAGGTAAGTTGACTGAGAACACATTCTCATTTACAGCAACAACCTGGGGAATAGTTACAGGAGAGCAGAGGGGGATGAATGAGCCAATTGTAAGCTGGGGATGATTAGGTGACCGTGATGGTATGAGGGACAGCTTGGGAATTTAGCCAGGACACCTGGGTTAACACTTACGATAAGTGCCATGGGATCTTTAATGACCTCAGAGAGTCAGGACACCCGTTTAACATCCCATCCGAAAGACAGTGCTGGGGTATTGGGATATTTTTTTTAGACTTGAGAAAAGAGTGCCTCCTACTGGCCCTCCAACACCACTTCCAGCAGCATTTGGTCTCCCATCCAGGGACTGACCAGGATCAACCCTGCTTAGCTTCAGAAGCAAGCCAGCAGTGGGATGCAGGGTGGTATGCTGCTGGCAATTTGTATTGTATGCTGCTGGCAGCCCTGCCATTAACGACTTTGCCACCGATAATGACGCATGCTACTGCATAGCTCCTTTATCCAAGTCTCCAAAAATAAACATAATTGTGTCAGCTAGATAACCATATTGTGGATGCCGTTTTTTAACAGAATGTTGTTGAAATTGATACATTCAATGGTCTCAGTATAAAGCTTTCAGAATGAGACAAATACACAGCGGTTTCCTGTCTCTGAAATAAAAGCTGGGTTTATGTCTCTGTCTGTCTGTTTCAGTTCATGCCACACAGAGCACGAGCCCTGAGCGCTGACTGCATGACACCCCACGGTACCATCCTGCACCAGACCCTTGACTTTGACGAGTTCATCCCACCCATCCCTCCACCACCCTACTACCCCCCAGAGTACACCTGCACCCCGGTGATGGACGGACAGAGGTATCGCAAGACAACATCACACAACACAACAGAACAAACACAACATACCACAACACAACACCTTGACCCCGGTGATGGGCGAACTGAGGTACTACCTGCACTTCTGTGATAGATGTACAGATGTACTGGCTGCAGCACAACACTCTGACCTCCTAACAACCTCCCACCAGACAGAGTGTTGGCTGACCAACATAGCAACATGCCTGTTTGAATGACTGGCTGTAGCATCTCCTTTGGCATGTGTCACATTGGGTTTGATATGGTCTTGCGTTGCCATACCTCCAAAATCATGTTGTTGTCATGCCTCGAGAATTTTGTATTGCAAAAATGGTTTGAATAGTTCTGCAAGATTTTGAACCCTTCCCCACACACCCGTAGAAAGGGTGGTGGTGGGGGGGGGGGGGTGTTGTTTGCCACTGTTTTCGGTCCGGGTAGGACACATTTTGTTGTTTTTGTTGTGTTTGCTAGTTTCAAGTGCACGTTTTCAAATGATCAAGTGTGGCCGACAGTCTGCGATTTATATTTGTTGAAATTGAAAGTGGAATACACTGGTTAAGTCAAACGTCACAACACGTTCTAAACTGCTCGGTCGACAAATACACTTTTTACCTTGTCTCCATTCGTCCATATGGCTGTGCTTTGCTACCACAGAAAAATCTTGAAGATTGCCCATTATTATAAAAGATAAGGGCTCAAAAAAACAAAGGCAGTGGGAGAACCTATTCAAGTAAGTAAATATATTTCAAAATGTTAAACTATGTATTACACTTCTAGTAGGCCACTTTGTAGGCTAACTCAATTGAGTTGCTAGCTAGCAAGCTAACTTTACACACTATTTAGCTAAGTGAATTAAATGTAATCATCTAGATAACTTTCTATTAGCTAACTACAGTATCTTGATGTAATCATTGTAAATTAAAAACAGGTTCCAAATGCATTTGTTGATAACAACCTAGGAAGAGACTAATGGTGCGTTTCCATACAGGATTTACCCCAGTGTTTTACCTAAAAGGCTCAAGACTTTTTTGTTTCCATCTACGTGGGCCAGCACCCGTGTCTGGGCCATGACTTTGGTGGACCTGCTCTCACTTGTGGCCAAAGCCAGGCCACTGGTACTTTTCTGCCTACATTTACATAACAATGACTAACATTAACACCTTCTCACACAGTAACTGTGTATACCAGCGGTATTTTTGTATACAACATGCACTAACATAGGTACAGTGAGGGAAAAAAGTATTTAATCCCCTGCTGATTTTGTATGTTTGCCCACTGACAAAGAAATGATCAGTCTATAATTTTAATGGTAGGTTTATTTGAACAGTGAGAGACAGAATAACAACAAAACAATCCAGAAAAACGCATGTGAAACATTTTATAAATTGATTTGCATTTTAATGAGGGAAATAAGTATTTGACCCCCTCTCAATCAGAAAGATTTCTGGCTCCCAGGTGTCTTTTATACAGGTAACGAGCTGAGATTAGGAGCACACTCTTAAAGGGAGCGCTCCTAATCTCAGCTTGTTACCTGTATAAAAGACACCTGTCCACAGAAGCAATCAATCAGATTCCAAACTCTCCACCATGGCCAAGACCAAAGAGCTCTCCAAGGATGTCAGGGACAAGATTGTAGACCTACACAAAGCTGGAATGGGCTACAAGACCAGGGTCAAGCAGCTTGGTGAGAAGGTGACAACAGTTGGTGCGATTATTCGCAAATGGAAGAAACACAAAAGAACTGTCAATCTCCCTCGGCCTGGGGCTCCATGCAAGATCTCACCTCGTGGAGTTGCAATGATCATGAGAACGGTGAGGAATCAGCCCAGAACTACACAGGAGGATCTTGTCAATGATCTCAAGGCAGCTGGGACCATAGTCACCAAGAAAACAACTGGTAACACACCACGCCGTGAAGGACTGAAATCCTGCAGCGCCCGCAAGGTCCCCCTGCTCAAGAAAGCACATATACATGCCCGTCTGAAGTTTGCCAATGAACATCTGAATGATTCAGAGGACAACTGGGTGAAAGTGTTGTGGTCAGATGAGACCAAAATGGAGCTCTTTGGCATCAACTCAACTCGCCGTGTTTGGAAGAGGAGGAATGCTGCCTATGACCCCAAGAACACCATCCCCACCGTCAAACATGGAGGTGGAAACATTATGCTTTGGGGGTGTTTTTCTGCTAAGGGGACAGGACTTCACCGCATCAAAGGGACAAATCTTGGGTGAGAACCTCCTTCCCTCAGCCAGGGCATTGAAAATGGGTCGTGGATGGGTATTCCAGCATGACAATGACCCAAAACACACGGCCAAGGCAACAAAGGAGTGGCTCAAGAAGAAGCACATTAAGGTCCTGGAGTGGCCTAGCTAGTCTCCAGACCTTAATCCCATAGAAAATCTGTGGAGGGAGCTGAAGGTTCGAGTTGCCAAACGTCAGCCTCGAAACCTTAATGACTTGGAGAAGATCTGCAAAGAGGAGTGGGACAAAATCCCTCCTGAGATGTGTGCAAACCTGGTGGCCAACTACAAGAAACGTCTGACCTGGTGGCAAAACGCCAACAAGGGTTTTGCCACCAAGTACTGAGTCATGTTTTGCAGAGGGGTCAAATACTTATTTCCCTCATTAAAATTCAAATCAATTTATAACATTTTTCACATGCGTTTTTCTGGATTTTGTTGTTATTCTGTCTCTCACTGTTCAAATAAACCTACCATTAAAATTATAGACTGATCATTTCTTTGTCAGTGGGCAAACGTACAAAATCAGCAGGGGATCAAATACTTTTTTTCCTCACTGTAGCTACATGCCCTGGGTTATATGTGTAGGCCTACCTATGTTAGCACATGTTGTATACAAAAACAGTTGAACATCACACACAATTTATAAACCTATTAGAATTGGAGAAGGCCAACCCTGCTGGAGGTCTGCTAGGTGTGCAGGGTTCTGTTTCAGCACAGAAATAACACACCTGATTCAACTTATCAAACCTAATGAGTTGATAATCAAGTGTGCTATTGCTGGGCTGGAACAGAAGTCTGCTCACCCAGTAGATCAGGGATCAGTGGAGCAAGGTTAGTCACCGCTGGAATGGAGTTTTTTGTTCACCTGAAATTATGCTTTAGTAATAATAGCCTACTTGTTACTACCACTCAATTTTCTATTGTTGTTTAGACTACGAGGTCTAATCTTACATACGAGTTAGCTTATTTGGACATTTTGTTTTTGATTAAGTGTTTAAACTTGTTTTAATTGTTAAAATATTATTCAAATGAACTAGTGTCAATGTTGATGATTCACAATCCTGCAATAAAGAGGGGAAGGGGTTCTGTCTTTTCTGTGTTGTTTTCTCAAATGAACATGTCTTTTTTGTCTGTCTAGTTGTAAGATCTCCAATTTGTTTTATTTGATTGTCACTCTGTCTCAGTATATCAGCTATCTGAATCCACTGGTCTTATGGGGATCTGTCATCTAAAGCAGAGAATAGCTAAACTCGCACATGGTTTACATGTTGAGCTATATGTTCTTTATTTAAAATTATACCAGTAGACAATATATATGAGGCAAACTATATACCGGTGCTGCAGGCTGGTCTCATAGACTAGACGTAACTGTCAGAATGGCTTGGTGTAGTAGTGTAAAAGAGTCTGGCACAGGACAGCAGAGATGAGCAACACAACGTAGTTTACTCAAAATATTTACAAAGTAGAAACAAATGCCAAGCCCACCAAATGGACTGACATAAATTGGAACAATAACACACACAAACATGGGGAAAACAGAGGGTTAAATAATGAACATGTAATTGGGGAATTGAAACCAGGTGTGTAAAAAACAAAGACAAAACAAATGGAAAATGAAAAGTGGATCGGCAATGGCTAGAAGGCCGGTGATGTCGACCGCCGAACGCCGCCCAACAAGGAGAGGGACCGACTTCGGCGGAAGTCGTGACAGTAACATAGTAAACGTACCACCGGGAAACTCAAATAGAGCCCCACAGTGGAGGTGTCATAATGCCCATAAAACCTAGCGGTCAAGGTATTGTGTCAATTTAAAGCTTGCTTTAGACAGTTCACAGAATTATTAATTTAAAAACATTTTGCCATTTTATTCATGACTAAATTTAGCTAACATTAGATAGTTAATCCAGATATTCTTACCTTTTTGCCTCAATTCGGCTGTCTCGTCCAGATCGTGGTATTTGTAGTTCTATATGATTAGCACATTAGCAGCTAATTAGCGGTTCATTTTGGGGGAGTAAATACAGGCGAATATATTGATAAAAGTCCCCTTGTCAGGGGGCTCCCAAGTGGCACAGCGGTCTAAGGCACTGCATCGCAGTGCTAGAGGCATCACTACAGACCCGGGTTTGATCCCAGGCTGTGTTGCAACCGGCCGCGATCGTGAGACCCATGAGATGGCGCACAATTGGCCCAGCGTCGTCCGGGATAGGAGAGGGTTTGGTCGGCCGGGATGTCCTTTCGCGCTCCAGCGACTCCTGTGGCGGGCTGGGCGCATGCACACTGACTTCGGTCACCAGTTTCCTCCGACACATTGGTGCGACTGGCTTCCGGGTTAAGTGGGCAGTGTGTCAAGATGCAGTGCGGCTTGGCAGGGTCGTGTTTCAGGGGACGCATGGCTCTCGACCTTCGCCTCTCCCGAATCCGTATGGGAGTTGCAGCGATGGGACAAGACTGTAACTTCCAATCGGATACCACAAAATTGGGGAGAAAAAGGGGTAAAAAATATAATAAATAAGAAATTCACCTTGTCCTAGAGAGATTTACACAGCCCTTATTTGAACTCTTTCTAAAATCCCCTATGGGATAAATGAATAGTGGAAAACAATTAAAGCAGGACAATTAACGAAGAGGCATCGAATGAACTTTGATCGCTTTTATTAGAATTTTAACATTGCAAAAAGTTACACTTATTTTTCATGCCACAAGAGGTACCGGATCTGGCCAAATAGGTTACGGAAAGAAGAACGGAGAGGTGCCGGATCCTGTTAACGCTAACGTTAGCCACCTAGTTAGAATTCAACATATCATATGTTTTGCAAATTCATAACATATTGTACATTTTGCAAATGCGTAACATATTGTACATTTTGCA
Source organism: Brachymystax lenok tsinlingensis (assembly GCA_030435695.1). NCBI lineage: Eukaryota > Metazoa > Chordata > Actinopteri > Salmoniformes > Salmonidae > Brachymystax > Brachymystax lenok. Next base: position 17,896,285 of record CM059800.1, on the reverse strand, counting down.
AATTTGTAACATATAATATGAATTGTAATTCATAACATATCATATGGATTTACGTACAGAATAATACAAAATGCTGAAAGTGTAAAAGTCCAACCCTTGTAATTTAGGTACAGTATGAAAGTAAGACGATGACAATTCGGTTACAGGAGATGAGCATTAGAGGTAACATATTTTGAGGTTCATTTTATTTTATTCATTTTAGCAATGTTGCTTGCGAAAAGGTTGTCATTGTTCCCATAGTAGATAGACCAGGCGTATTCAACTCTTACCCCACGAGGTCCGGAGTCTGCTGGTTTTCTCTTCTACCTGATAATTGCATCCACCTGGTGTCCCAGGTCTAAATCAGTCCCTGATTAAAGGGGAACAATGAAAGCAGTGGAACTGGCTTCTAGGTCCGGAGTTGAGGGAGATAGACAGTACCATGGTTGCTTTATGTATCACTGACCCTGAATAAGCTAGATACTGGGCTAACACAGCTAACCCTTTACGTCAATAATATGCTGTTTTTATTAACATTCTGTTGCCTTTGTAATCCTGAGAGAAATTTAACTAGCTTGTAGCTGGTTATACCTAGGCAGCATACAAAGTTAACTGACTTTTCTAAAAATGAACCTCATTGTGATTAGCTACTTCTTGTACCGGGGCTCATGCAAGCCTGCACACCCAAATATCACTCCAGAAACATCAAAATAAGAAATATTGAACTGGCCAGCATTGTAGACCATTTCTCCTTTCTTGCTGCAGCTTTATCTCATCTCGAAACAACAGAGAAATGCTGTAAAAACCAGCGTGCCGCAAACGTTCTGAAATGTTTTGTCACAAGTGCTTGTTTTATAGATTTTTTTAGTCTTCACGCACTGAGGGGATACGATTATTCTCGCCCAGGCGCCCGTGTAGGTTTGTTTTGCACTGTGATTTACACCTGGATCACACCCTCTTTAGTTGATTTTTGCCATGGAACTTCCCTGGGTTTCCCGTTTTAGGGAAGCCTGGTTCACGACCAGGCTAGGTTTGATACAACTCCTAGTTTGATTATCCGGTTCTGTCCTCGCCCAGAATCATATTCTATTTTACTGATTGACGGCAGAGCTGAAACTAAACACATATGTTTTATTAAATAGATATCTTGCAAGTGGCTAGAGAAAGTTTGATCCTGAACATGTATTCTGTGGAGCCCTTGGGCCGAGCCACTCACAATGCTCAGTATAGACTGTTGTAGTGTGTTGTTAAGGAGCACTGGTAACATCCATGGCCTTGTGCAAATGTGCCATTGATCTCATTCCACTTGGTATAAGAGAGTCAGTTCCATTTCCACATCTTTGACAGCATGCTGATCCAGCTGCTTGGCTAGATGCCATGTGTCCTTGTCAGTTAGGCTGTAAATAGAAACATGCAGAGGAAGCCTTTATAAGGTCCCCTAGCTGAGGGCAGAAACATGTCATGACATCATCATGCGCTGGATGATTGATTCAGACACTCAAGTTGTATTTTATACTCTGCCACTTCACAGGTGGCAGAGAATGGGTTTTAATTAAAAAAGATGGCTCTTGCATGGGTGAGATATTTTTTAATTAACACCACATGAAAAACAATGTGTCTCTCAACCAATTGAATGTGTTTGTTTACTCTAAAATGAAGTGTTGCTGGACTGAGGAAGAGGATATTTTTATTATTTCTCTCCTCACACCTTTCCTCCATAATGTTTCTCGCATTCAGAAGTCTACATCTGGACTTTCCACACTCCCCGTTCAGTGCCATCTATGGAGTGCCCATCAACAGCCCTGGGACACTCTACCCCACTGAGTTGCCCCCGTCATATGAGTCTGTGGTGGGGATGGGGATGGGGCAGACCCCTCCCAGTCAGGTGAGTATCACTACCATCCTTCCTTCCTAAAAGACCTGTGTACTAGCCAGCCTCTTTCTAACATTACACATTCTCTATTCACAGTCAGAGTAGTTTAGAACCCCTCTCACTGTTGAGTACGTTCCTGTTTACATGCACATTGTAAGAACACAACTACAAAGGAGAGCGCTAAGAAAGGGATTTTGGCTTCAGAAGAAGTTGTTGTATGAGATCACAAAGAGAGAAGGAGAAGTACACAGAGAGAAGCTAGCTAGTTAGAGACTCAGTTGAAGTTTCTATTTGGGTTGAGGATTAGTGAGGTGAGAGGATTTTCTGCTCCTCTGTCTCTGTGTAGATGATTGCCACAGGCTCTAATAAAGGAGAAATAATAAAGACATGTAACATTTCCTTATGCAGATGACCCAATTCACTGCTGACCTCATAATGCCGCCTCTAAGACAGCAGCACACACATAGAGCGCATTCAGAAAGTATTCAGACCCCTTGACTTTTCCACGTTTTGTTACATTACAGCCTTATTCTAAAATGGATGAAATCATTTTTACCCCCGCAATCTACACACAATACCCCATAATAACAAAGCAAAAACAGTTTTTTTTTTATATATCACATTTACATAAGTATTCAGACCCTTTACTCAGTACTTTGTTGAAGCACCTTTGGCAGCGATTACAGCCTCGAGTCTTCTTGGGTATGACACTACAAGCTTGGCTCACCTGTATTTGGGGAGTTTCTCCCATTCTTCTCTGCAGATCCTTTCAAGCTCTGTCAGGCTGGATGGACAGCTATTTTCAGGTCTTTGCAGGGATGTTCAATCAGGTTCAAAAATGCCCCTCAAGTACATTCAGAGACTTGTCCCGAAGCCACTCCTGCGTTGTCTTGGCTGTGTGCTTAGGGTCGTTGTCCAGTCTGAGATCCTGAGCGCTCTGGAGCAGGTTTTCATCAAGGATCTCGCTGTACTTTGCTCCATTCATCTTTCCCTTAATCCTGACTAGTCTCCCAGTCCCTGCCACTGAAAAACATCCCCACAGCATTATGCTGCCACCACCATGCTTCATCGTAGGGATGGTGCCAGGTTTCCTCCAGACGTCACGCTTGGCATTCAGGCAAAAGAGTTCAATCTTGGTTTCATCAGACCAGAGAATCTTGTTTTTCATGGTCTGAGAGTACTTTAGGTGCCTTTTGGCAAACTCCAAGTGGGTTGTCATGTGCCTTTTACTGAGGAGTGGCTTCCGTCTGGCCACTACTATAAAGGCCTGATTGGTGTAGTGCTGCAGAGATGGTTGTCCTTTTGGAAGGTTCCCCCATCTCCACAGAGGAACTCTGGAGCTCTGTCAGAGTCACCATCGGGTTCTTGGTCACCTCCCTGACCAAGGCCCGTCTCCCCCGATTGCTCAGTTTGGCCGGGCGGCCAGCTCTAGGAAGAGTCTTGGTGGTTCCAAACTTCTTCCATTTAAGAATGATGGAGGCCACTGTGTTCTTGGGGACCTTCAATACTGCAGACATTTTTTGGTACCCTTCCCCAGATCTGTGCCTCAACACAATCCTGTCATGGAGCTCTACGGACATCTACTTCGACCTCACGGCTTGGTTTTTGCTCTGACATGCACTGCCAACTGTTGGACCCTATATAGACAGGTGTGTGCCTTTCCGAATCATGTCTAGTCAATTGAATTTACCAAAAGTGGACTCCAATCAACTTGAAGAAACATCTCAAGGATGATCAGTGGAAACAGGATGCACCTGAGCTCAATTTCGAGCCTCATAGCAAAGGGTCTGAATACTTATGTAAATAAGGTATCTTTTTTTTATACTGTAAAAGTGCAAACATTTCTAAAAACCTGCGTTCGCTTTGTCATTATGGGGTATTGTGTGTAGATTGGAAAACAATGTATTTAAACCATTTTAGAATAAGGCTGTAACCTAACAAAATGTGGAAAAAGTTAAGGGGTCTGAATACTTTCCGAATGCACTATAGGTGTGATGGAAAAAGTCTAATTTAGATGAGATACAGAAGACACATCTTGTCTGGTAGAACATCAGAGCAGGTATAGATTTCAATTTGGTGTTTGTCCTATGAACTCAATCATGGAGGTACTATTGTTGTCCACCTGGAGAAAATGTGAGATGTCACTTCTTCAAGGAATATAGTTGGTTTTCTGTTGAATGCAGCTGGGTCGTTCCACCAATTGGGTACCTTTTGAGAAGTCGAACTTGGTAAAAAAAATACATTTGATTTAATCTCATTTTAGTATTTACATAAAGAGCACATGTTCAACTTCATAAAAAACATGTTTTCCCATCTCTTGAGGTTAAAAAAAATACTGTAGTAAGTGCTTATTAAATGCCAAATAAAGTAACAGGGTTGACTGTAACAGGGTTGACTGTAACAGGGTTGACGATTTCATCTTAAATCAGCCATGCATCCCCTTGTGACAGGGGGAATGGAAACTGGTTGTGTGCAACAGGGAGTGGCAATTGAATGCAAGCTTAACAAAAAATGCCATTCAATCATTGGCGCAGTTATCTGTTCAGGGCTGAGTGGTGCTTTGTGGCTCTCCTAAGACAGACAAGGTCTCTTGTCTCGTACATGACAGTGAAGGGAAACCACGGGAGACATAGGAATCCAATCTGTAACAAACCTGGGTCGTTCCACAAAAATAGTGCCTTTTGTGTCCCTTTGATATTTTAGGAGACATTGTGCACCAACATTTTAGAACAAGATATATTATTTGCTCTAAAATGTAATACCAAAAGGCTTCCCCTCATCTTTTAGAGTTCTCTGCACAGATCTTTTGAAAATGATATTCTAACAAAGATTCTGTGAATGAGGTCAAATCAATATAGCGTTTTCTCACATGAAGTACATGCCTTTGAAGTGTTGATGCAGAGAGAGCACCTGAGGGGACTGGCTGCTGTTAGATGTATGCCTCATAGGGGAGCAGCTGCAAAAGGAGGATCTAGATTCCCCTTGAATAGACACTCGTCGCTCACCTCTAGCAGGTTGACTAGAATAGAGGTATGGACCCGAAATGATCAGTTTGTACAGGTGACTGCAGCTTATGAACAGTAAGACTGAGGTATTGTATTGGAACATACTTTATATTAAATGGTACTACAGACACTACACAGCATTACATGACTTGCTTCTAAGACCCCTTTGTCATATTCGCTGCTTTGATTTAGAAATACTCATCATGATGAGATGAGAAAGAAAGCACACATAACGTAATAAGCATACAATTATCTAAGAAAACCACATTATAATGACAGTTCACCACCTCTAAAATCCCAATGGAATTCCTGATGTAGAGTGGGTGATGTGTGCTTAGAGAGCACTCTACTGGCCAGAGTGTGGTACTGAGCACATGGTTGCCAGATGTGTCGGGAAGAACAGCCTCTGACAGATGTTCTCCAAAAGGATTCTCTGCCTCTCCCACCTGTTCCTCATCTTTAACAAGGGTTTTTACTAATGTCAGAATTATTTGGTTCCCTCACTCACTATCCCTTTGGAAATGTGTGTCTCCTTTGTCAACTGTAAAAACGAATAATTTGTGTGTGTCTGTCTGTCCATGTGCTCCTCTCTGCAGGTCACTACCAGCATTGATCAGCAGGCCACTGAGTCCAGCCTCTGTGAGAGAAACACTACAGCTGGTCTCAGTACTCAGGGTAAGGAAGGCTTAATCACTATCACTACAGCCACCCCTCTTACCACTTTGACTGTGTGTGAACAGGCTGGTGTATGTCACCCATAGGGGTGAGACATGTCTGATATCTATGCCTGTACTGTAATCTGGTGCAGCTGATGCTTGTGCTCTCCTGTGTCTTGCCCCAGCCTCGGTTGACAGTGCCTCTCTAATGGTATCAGAGGAGGTGGTAGAAATTCCAGACCACAGTTGCTCCTCAGAGGATCTCTGTTCCCTGGAGGTGCAGGGCTCTGACTCCTCTCCCTATGGCACGCTGCACACCGCCCCCACTGATGGCCGCTCTATCAGTCTAGAGCTCAGTGCCCGCTTCTCCCACCTCTACCGCAGCCCGCCCCGGCTCCACGACACTGGCTACAGCGAGTCCTCCCACACCCAGGACTCCATACCCCGCTCTCCAGACTGGTCCATAGAGAATGTCAACATACTGGAGCCCGAGGAGCCCAAGGGAGGAGCAAAGCTACACGCAAACCTCAGAGAACGAGCCAGTAGGAAGCAGCTGATTCTTCCTGTCCCTCCTACTCCTCCCTCCCTGCCCTCTGCCTCCCCCTCTGCAGCCACAGCCTCCGTAGAGGCAGCCTCAGCAGCCCAGAGCCTCCCTGCCTGCCCCTCCCCGTCCCCCTGCCCGGCCCCGTGGCTCCCGGCTGTGCTTCAGTGTGTGGTCCCCATCCTCCTCTTCCTCCTCCCCAGCCTCGCAGCCCCCTTCTACCTCAGCGCCCGCAGAGCGACCCCGCATGCTCCGGTCTGGCAGGAGGTATCGCAAGCTGGCTCGCATCGTACGCTCCACCAGCGACCCCATCTCCTGTACCTCCATATCTGGAAGTACGTGAGTTGCTCCTGTGTCGGCACAGCACGGCACTGCTCCCCATGTGATCCTGTCATTACTGTTGAGATGGTTAATCAGACCACATAGGCAACTAGCATCACTTCATTTGGTGAAATGCAAATAATATACTTTAGCACTTGTTCACCATAAGGTTAACATCTCCCTCTGCAGGTGACAGCTGTGGCTGCCCCTCTGCAAGCAACCCTCCTGAAGATTCTCCTCAGACTTCACCAGAGCAAGGTAACTTTTACCACCTCTCTACTATGCATGCCTTTCACATCTCCCCACCAGATCACTCCCCACCTAACCTGGCAGTCTACACATACCCCTGGCTAAAACACCCATTTAGAACAGCAACTCGTAGGTGAAAATAGCGTTCATCTATCAAATCAAATCAAATCAAATTGTATTGGTCACATACACATGGTTAGCAGATGTTAATGCGAGTGTAGCGAAATGCTTGTGCTTCTAGTTCCGACCGTGCAGTAATATCTAACAAGTAATCTAACAATTTCACAACAACTACCTTATACACACACAAGTGTAAAGGAATGATTAAGAATATGTACATATAAATATACAGATGAGAGATGGCCGAATGGCATAGGCAAGATGCAGTAGATGGTATAGAGTACAGTATATACATATGAGATGAGTAATGTAGGGTGTTGTCACGAGAATTTTGTTCTCAATGTTCTAACTACTCAGTCTGTAACCCAAAGGTTGTAAAGCTTTGCTGAAAAATAAAACAGACTGAGGCCCAGCTACAATGGTCAGGTTTTATTCAGAGAACGTTCTAAATTCACAATGGGAACACAGTCCTTTATATGTACATACAATTTAACTTCACCCCACTTTAGGCGGGCTGTGTTTAACATATTTCACCTTTATCACTTCTAAACAGTTTTCTAACCGTTTCTCCCCCTCCCTGGGTGGAGAAACCCGTTTTCCTGTAGTTGGTTTCACAGTTATAAATTGTCTGTTGACAGTTTTCCTTTTCCTCTGTTATCTCAACTCCATCCTGCTTAGGTTGCAAAATAGTAACACGGTGTCTTAGTCTTTTAAAAAGTTCTAGACCTACACATTATAGAATTATTGTCTTATTCCTCTAACACCTATTACTGTCACGTCTCTCTTCGGAAGGGACAGACCAAGACGCAGCGATGTAGCCAGAATACATGATTTAATGATAATACACGGACAGAACGAAAACAAAACAATAAATCCAAGAAACAAGACGTGAGCCCTAACGCTAAATGCTAAACTATACACAAAGAGAACTAAACCTAACCACGACGGAAGAAACCTAACCTAAACTCTCGAACGGCTAAACCTAACTAGACAAGAACCCGACCCCAGACATGATGAACCTGACATGAACATACACAACCCACGAAACTAAGGTGCAATTCTCAAACATATAAATGGTTCCCAATTAGAGACAACGAGACTCAGCTGCCTCTAATTGGGAGCCATTAACCCAACATAGAACTAGACACCATAGAACTGTGAAACCCCTAAACCAAATGAACCCAAAACGCCTAGCCTGTAAACCCAGGCCTGGGCGTTTAGCAGTACCCCCAAAGGCGCCGACTCGGACGCGCCCCAAAATCTGGCTTGGGGATCTAGGGTGGGTTCCTTTTGTCCCAGGTGGGGCTCCGGTGCTGGCCGTGCTGGTCTGATGTCACGACCGGAGGCCCTGGACCCTTTCTTGGAACTCTGCGCGTGGAGCAGAAGCTGGCCCCCACCGGACTCGTGATGCTCACTGGGACTCTGCGCGTGAGCAGGAACTGGCAGCACTGGACCTGTGATGCTCACTGGAACTCTGCGCGTGGAGCAGGAACTGGTCGACTGACTTGTGATGCTCACTGGAACTCTGGTGCGTGGAGCAGGAACTGGCAGTACCGGACTCGTGATGCTCACTGGGACTCTGGTACGGAGCAGGAACTGGTCGCACTGGACTCTGATGCTCACTGGAACTCTGCGTGCGTGGAGCAGGAACTGGCAGTACCGGACTCGTGATGCTCACTGGGACTCTGGTGCGTGGAGCAGGGAAACTGGTCGGGTACCTGGACTCGGATGCTCACTGGAACTCTGGTGCGTGGAGCAGGAACTGGCAGTACTGGACTTGTGATGCTCACTGGAACCTGGTGCGTGGAGCAGGAACTGGTCGCATTGGACTCGTGATGCTCACTGGGACTCTGGTGCGGAGCGGGAACTGGCAGTGCCGGACTCGTGATGCTCACTGGAACTCTGGTGCGTGGAGCGGGAACAGGCCGAACTGGGCTCGGACGCCGACTCTGGTGCGGAGCCGGAACAGGCCGAACTGGGCTCGGGACGCGCGACTCTGGTGCGGGAGCGGGAACAGGCCGAACTGGGCTCGACGCCGCACTCTGGTGCGGGAGCGGGAACAGGCCGAACTGGCTCGGACGCGACTCTGGTGCGGGAGCGGAACAGGCCGAACTGGGCTCGGACGCCGCACTCTGGTGCGGGGAGCGGAACAGGTCAACTGGGCTCTCTGAGCGACGGGAGCTTGGTGCGCCGGAGCCGAACAGGACGTGCTGGACTCTCTGAGCGCCACGGGGAACTTGGTGCGCGGAGCCGGGACAGGACGTGCTGGACTCTCTGAGCGCACGAGCTGGGTGCGCGGAGCCGGGACAGGGACGTGCTGGACTCCCTGAGCGCACGGGAGCTGGGTGCGCCGAGTCGACAGGGACGTGCTGGACTCTCTGGCGCACGGGAGCTGCGCGCTGGAGCCGGGACAGGACGCGCTGGACTCTCTGAGCGCACGGGAGCTGGGTGCGCGGAGCCGGGACAGGGACGTGTTGACTCCCTGAGCGCACGGGAGCTGCGGTGCGGGAGCCGGGACAGGACGTGCTGGACTCTCTAAGCGCATCGGGAGCTGCGCGCGGAGCCGGACAGGACGTAAGCTGGACTCTCGAGCGCATCGGGAGCTTGGTGCGCCGGAGCCGGGACAGGACGTGCTGGACTCTCGGAGCGCCCAGGGAGCTTGGTGCGGGGCCGGAGCAGGACGTGCTGGACTCTCGGAGCGCACGGGAGCTGGGTGCGCGGAGCCGGGACAGGACGCGATGTAGAAACAACTACACGGACTGGGATCTTGGAACGCAGAACAGGGATCTTGGAACGTGGAACAGGGATCTTGGAACGTGGAACAGGGATCTTGGAACGTGGAACAGGGATCTTGAACGGAACCGGGACTGGACGTAGAAACCTCCACCCGGACCTGGGACCTGATACGGAGAGCCGACATACCTCCAGCTAGCTCATTAACCCTGGCCTTACGGGTGAGTGGAGCCGAATCTCTCGGACTGGGCTGTGGATGCGCACGAGATTCTGCCCGTAGGACCACAGGATACTTGGTCCCAAAAGGCGCACTGGAGGCCTGGCTCGCAGAGCCTGGCACCACTCTCCCCAGGTAGCACACAGACCTCGGCCCGACCCATGAGTGGCGCTGGGATCTCGCACTGGGCTGCGGACACGTGCACCGAGACACCGCACACGGAACTGGAGCAGGATATCCGGGTCCCAGGAGACGTGCCGGGGACTTAGTGCGCAGCGATGGCACCACTCTTTCTGGCTGCACCCTTATTTTCCCCGACTGATGAGTGGAGCGGGAATCACTCGCACCGGCCTCTCTGAATCCCTATAGGGAAACCGTGCGCAACACTGCATAGCACGGCCTCCCTTCGCTGCGACGCTCTCCCCTACGCTCTCTCCATAAAGCACGAGGAGTTGGCTCAGAGTCCCTCCTGAACCGGCCAACCCCTCGTGTGCCCCCCAAAGTTTCTTGGGGCTGCCTTACGGGCTTCCGTGCCAGGCGAGTTCCAATGAACTTTCTCTCTCCGGTCCAGACGCCATATAAGTCCTCATAGCTCCCACGCTCAGTCCTCGCACACCTGCGCTGCTCCTTTTCCCAAGAGCTAAGCTCCCGGTCTCCTCGCTGCTTGGTCTTTTTGTTGGTGGGTTATTCTGTCACGTCTCTCTTCGGAAGGGACAGACCAAGACGCAGCGATGTAGCCAGAATACATGATTTAATGATAATACACGGGACAGAACGAAACAAACAAAACAATAACGAAGAAACAAGACGTGAGCCCTAACGCTAAATGCTAAACTATACACAAAGAGAACTAAACCCTAACCTACGACGGAAGAAACCTAACTAAACCTCGAACGGCGAAACCTAACTAGACAAGAACCCGACTGAACATGATGAACCTGACATGAACATACAATAACCCACGAAACTAAGGTGCAATTCCCAAACATATAAATGGTTCCCAATTAGAGACAACGAGACTCAGCTGCCTCTAATTGGGAGCCATTAACCCAACATAGAACTAGACACCATAGAACTGTGAAAACCCCTAAACCAAAATGAACCCAAAACGCTCTAGCCTGTAAACCCAGGCCTGGGCGTTACAATTACATACATTTTCAGGGTTAAATATTCTTAGTCCTTACTTAAACATACAAATTCCTATATCAGGTATGTAAACATTATATAAAGTGGCATTGCTTAAAGTGACTAGTGACACATTTATTACATCCAATTTTTAATTATTAAAGTGGCTAGAGATTTGAGTCAGTATGTTGGCAGCAGCCACTCAATGTTAGTGATGGCTGTTTAACAGTCATGAGATAGAAGCTGTTTTTCAGTCTCTCGGTTCGAGCTTTGATGCACCTGTACTGACCTCGCCTTCTGGATGATAGCGGGGTGAACAGGCAGTGGCTCGGATGGTTGTTGTCCTTGATGATCTTGTTGGCCTTCCTGTGACAACGGGTGGTGTAGGTGTCCTGGAGGGCAGATAGTTTGCCCCCGGTGATGCGTTGTGCAGACCTCACTACCCTCTGGAGAGCCTTACGGTTGTGGGCGAAGCAGTTGCCATACCAGGCGTTGATACAGCCCGACAGGATGCTCTCGATTGTGCATGTGCAAATGTGTTGAATGTGTTGAGTCCCACCTGATTGAATGTTGTTGTATGTTTGTATATTCGGTGTGTTCAGAGTCTACAGAGGTGGCAGCTCCTCTCCACACCGCTGCCAAAGTCAGCACCCGCAGTGGTAGGAAGCCGAAGGAGGGGAGGAAAGTGGACATCCGCCTCAAACCGCGAGCCCTGCACACGGTCTCCAACGAGCGCCCACACTCTCTGGCTGACCTCAAGACGTATAAAGACACCAAAATCCTGGTGGCCAAATTCCTGGAGCACTCCAGCTGTAGTCTACCTCCAGAGGTCCAGCAGGTGGTCAACAGCATCAAGTATGTCATCAAGTCTGACGAGAGACACATGGAGGAAGCTATATTCAGTGCCAATGTTATAGATCAGGTACACCTATCGATGGGAATGAGTATGAATGCATGTAAAAAAAAAAAGCTGGTCTAATAACTTAATGAAACCATTGTTGGACCATTCTGGTCTAAACTGTTGGTCAGTGATATTGATGGATTTGTTTGTTTGTGTCTGTTACTTTGCACAGGTGATGACACAGTCACAACGCATCATCGGCAGCCCAAGGAAGCGTGCCCATGAAGACTTGCACCTCCAAAGCTGTGGGGCCTTGAGTTCCCCTTCCTCATCCCTGCGCCGTCCACCTACAGCACCAGGGCCTCCCAACCCCCCTGCTTCCCTGGACTCCTCTCCCTCACCCTCTGAACGCACTCAAAGCCTTTTGTGTAGAGAGACCATCCTTTGACCGCCCTCCCTCCCCACCAAGGACTCAACCCCTATTTCTATCTCATAGTGCCCTGTGAGACCGTGCCAAGACATTAGCAGAAACAAACTCAGTAAGTCATGTCTGGAGTGGATTGGCTTCTGTTCTCTCTCATATCAAAAACAGCAGAATGTTCTCTTCTCCCTCAGGGGAATTTTTAACAGTCTCAACCCTGTAAAACACACTTGTAAGCCAACTAAATGGAGATGTCATGATGAAAAACTAGTGCTCTACTTTATCAAAAGGAAAAAAAACTACTTTGTATTAAAACTGTGAACTGGACAGACTTGGGCTGGTACTAGCTCCTGCAGACTTTGTGGATTCTAACTCTGATTGGCTGAATACTGTGTGCCACTGCAGGACAGAGAGCTTTACAAAAGTGGATTATTTAACTTACCTCAATGTGTTACAATTCTTATCAGTGTTACAATAAAATATGACTTTCTATGTTGTAGTCGACCTCCTTCTTTCAACAATGGTATGTCATTTGAGCATTACATACATTTTTAGGAGGCGCGAGAAACACAGAAACCATGCTTACAGAAGATGCATGACGCAACTGAATAGTTTAAAAAAAAATATAAAATACTGTATGTACAAATTACACAAATTGTGTAATATTTTTTGAAAACCTTGTTCATTGTAACTTTCGAAATATCAAGAGCTTGTGGTTTGACAAACTATTCTGGATGAGCTAGGTTGCCATCCAATTGAAACAATATGCAAATTTTCCCAACAGAGGTGTTTCCATTAGCGGATAAAATGCTGTGCGTGATGACGTAGTGTACATAAAATGACTTTTCCACTTAAGTTTTCATGTACTGAGTAAATCCAATGAAGTTTAAAGGGATAGTTTACCCAAATTACAAAATTATATATTGGTTTCCTTACCCTGTAAGCAGTCTATGGACAAGGTATGACAGCAATCCATGCTTTGGTTTAATTTCCATGGTACTGTTTCCATATGCTAACCTTTTAAGATTTTGGGCACATAAAATGTCATGGGACATATATTATACTTTTTCGGGCATTATTTCCAAATCATGTGAAAGTATCTCAAAATGATTGTGAACCTCAAGAAAGTCACTTATAGATGTTTTAAAAACAAATCTGTCTTTGATCGAGACAGGTGAGTGTCATCGTGACATGCGGGACCCAGGGGTAAATGTAGATTACATTTTCCAGTACGGGACAATGTGTGCACACACCCCAAAAAATGATGGACCTAATCATAGACGTTCATAGAGAACCCCAAATTAATTCAACAGGATCTCTGTGGGCCCAGTCCTAAAGATTTGTCATTTAACTTTTAAAATGGATGACCGTTTATTGTGACATAAACACAACCAGTCATAATGTTTCCATCTGATTCTCAAACATTCACACTTCAAAGGGCTCCTTTACTAGGCTACTCGCGCACATTCACCCACTACAAAAATATCTCTAGCCTCCAAACAGTGGTGAATGGAAAGAGACATCTGTTACACAAAACACCAAAAAGTATAATGATATGTCATTTGGTGATTGCCATTAGGCTAGAATGTATACATCCACTGCTGTCCCGCGTCTCGGTTTCCGCCACTACTCATCTCTGCCTTGGCAAAATGTCAGTGTTCTCATTGAACCATATCGCATTTTGGAGCGTATAGGTCGCTATACCACCCGTTTCAAGTCCAATCGCACATTTTTCATGCCTCTGACATACGGTAATGATTAATAATGGTGTAAAACCCTACAGTTTTGTTGACATTTTGTTTTAATTATTGTGATAATTATTGTGATAGTTTTACCGGTATGGTGTACCCCCACTATTTATTTTGCTGGGAATGTGTACCAGACCATACCACCACCTTACCTTCACCCTGGATGGACACACCTGTCTCAAGCAATGAGAGAGGATTTAAAATAGACAAGATCGCGGTGTACACATTGTTGCATTACTTCATGGTGCAAAACATTTATTTATTTTAATAACAGAGCATTTAAAAAATACTAACGAACCACCTACAACTGGACACAGACATTTTAGAAGATACATGTTTTGCCGAATCAAGAACGGAGATAGTTTCGCCAAGTTAAGGTTGGTCGGAGATTCTGTTACGCCAAACAGTACCTATCCTGTAACGGCTAATTGAGCATCACATGACAGTCTTCTAGCGACAGCATCATTCAAATGATAGCCTACCCTCAATGTTTATTAGAGCATGTGCATGAAGCTCATCACCGTGCACATAACCACCATAAGTTATTAAGTTAATCACACCTTCTTCCCTCTGCCTATAAACTCCGCATGCTTTTACATGTCGTGGTGGTAGTAGGCTACAACATAATCGCTTACGACACGCATAAAAAGCGTGTCCATCGTAATTGTTGCATAAGCTATTTCACCTGCCCCAACCTTCTTCTTTAAATGAGTACCGTCACAGCCTCACTATTCATCTATTTATCTTATCTAGCCCTGTGTTTCCGTCTACTGTTCTGGAGTGTGAATTCATTACACTTTGTGAGACAAAGGGGATGGGGAAAAGGGAGAAAAACTGCCATAACTGTTTCCTGACCAATTCCGCATTTGGTTAATGATGTTTGTCCCCCATGAGACACTAGACACGGAAGCCTATATCACTTCCTCAAAATCTCCAGAATGAATCTAAGATAACTCAAGAAATCTGTCATTATTTTTTACCTTTTTGCAGAGGATGTTTTAGTTGCGCAATTTTACATATAACTAAGGTGTTTGGTGCAGTATTTCTCAAGTAACAAAATGGTGACATGTTGTCTTATGTAAACAGTCGGAGCTGCTGAGCAGGTCCGTCCCACTGTCTATATTATTGGATAGAGAGCAATCACCGTCAAATCAAAACCCAACCATCATTTATCCATTGTGATGCATGGATGTTCCAATCTCCGTTTTAGACGAGACTGACTTATGACCAAAGTGATCCTATTTACAATTTGTAGTCCGTTTTGACCAGGGGCACAACTTTGGTTTTAGAAGTGGTGGGGACATATTTTTGTATTTTATCCAGTCGGACAAACACTCCAAACAGCCTACCCGACTGCCCAGAGGCGTCTGCATGGTCAACTCAATTGGAAATACAAGTGGACCCATCCACAGTTTGTATGCGAGTAAAGTCATACCATATAAAAACAATCTTCCTTGCTGAGCGGCCTTTCAGGTTAAGTCGATATTGGACTCGTTTTACTGTGGATATAGATACTTTTGTACCTGTTTCCTCCAGCATCTTCACAAGGTCCTTTGCTGTTGTTCTGGGATTGATTTGCACTTTTCGCACCAAAGTAAGTTAATGTCTAGGAGACAGAACGCGTCTCCTTCCTGAGCGGTATGACAGCTGCGTGGTGCCATGGTGTTTATACATGTGTACTATTGTCTGTACAAATGAACGTGGTACCTTCAGGCATTTGGAAATTGCTCCCAAGGATGAACCAGACTTGTGGAGGTCTACAATTTCTTTCTGAGGTTTTGGCTGATATCTTTTGATTTTCACATGATGTCAAGCAAAGAGGCACTGAGTTTGAAAGTAGGCCTTGAAATACATCCACAGGTACACCTCCAATTGACTCAAATGATGTCAATTAGCATATCAGAAGCTTCTAAAGGCATGACATCATTTTCTGGAATTTTCTAAGCTGTTTAACACTACTTAGGGAGCAGTGGGGCACTACCCGGTGAAATGTAAGGCGCCAAATTCAAAATCCAAAAGTTGAATTATTAAACATTCATCAATATACAAGTGTTGCATAGTCATCAAAAGCTCTGCTTCTTGGCAATATCACAGCATTGTCAGATTTCAAAAAGGCTTTATGGCGCAAGCACAACATTTGATTGTTTCAGGATAGCACCTACAATATTTATCCATTAGCATAAATTCATAAACCAGCGCGGTTCATACAAAACCCATTTCATAGCGAAAACAAATCCCTTACCTTTTGAAGAACCTCTGCTGAGGGCTTCCCAAGTGTCCAACGAAGACATCCAATGGTTCATTTATTATATCCATAAATCTCAGTTTGATTGGCACGTTATGTTCAGAAAATCCAACGTCGAATCGCCCATTGAAATGTGAAGAGAACGCGTTCAAATATACCTATAAACTTTTCCTAAACAAATCAAATACCAGTTATAATGCATCCTTAGCTATCCTTTTATGAATATTAGCGATAATATTTCACTCAGATGGTCACCTAAACGTTATATAAGTAAAATAAAGTGGGGCGCGCACCCAGACTCGCGCCCGAGAAAACTTGTTGACATTTCAGGTCCCCTTACCATTTCCTTACTCCAATCACTTCCAGTCTTTGTATATAGACTGTTGACATCTAGTGGAAGCCATAGGTACTGCAATCCAGGAGCTGGATTGCCTTGCATTTCCGGATGGATTTTCCTCGGGTTTTCGCCTGCTATATCAGTTCTATTATACTCACAGACATTATGTTAACACTTTTAGAAACTTCAGAGTATTTCCTATCCAATAGTACTAATTATGTGCATATCCTATTTTCTGAGCCTGAGTGGCAGGCATTTTACTTTGGGCATGCCAGACTCTCCAAAACCGTCACCTCTGCTGCCCGTCCCTAAGAAGTTAAAGGCACAGTCAACTTAGTGTTTTTAAACTTCTGACCCACTTGATTTGTGATACAGTGATTTATAAGTGAAATAATCTGTCTGTAAACTATTGTTGGAAAAATTACTTGTGTCATGCACAAAGTAGATGTCCTAACCGACTTGCCAAAACTATAGTTTGTTAACAAGAAATTTGTGGAGTGGTTGAAAAACGAGTTTTAGTGACTCCAACCTAAGTGTATGTAAACTATTCACCCCCTTTGCTATGAAGCCCCTAAATAAGATCTGGTGCAACCAATTACCTTCAGAAGTAATTAGTTAATTAGTTAAATAAACTGTCACATTTGCTCCTGCAATGCCCTCTACTGCTCATCCTGTGTCTCCTTGACCTGTCACCACTCCCCCAGTACTCTCTCCCTCTCCCTCACACTCTCTTTGTGTGTGTGATTGTGTGGGCGGAGACAGGTGTGCTGGAGTCAGAGCAAACCCCCACCAGCTGCAACCTGTTCCATAATTAAGACCTCTACAAATACTCATCCCTGCCACTTCCATGCTGCCGGATTGTAATCTCTGCTCAGTCAGTCCACGGTCTATCCGTTTGTTACTATTCAGATCCTGCTATCCTGTTGTGTCTGTTTTCCTTGCCTGATGCTGTTTTCCTCTCCGCTACATACAGTTCTGCCCGCTCTGACTCTGGTTCCTGTCTCCTGTCCCACGTCTCGTCATCCTGCTCCTCTGTCCTGGATTCCCCACTCAACTACCCCCTTGGATTCCCCTCCGGATCTGCTCACCCTGTCTCAACCCCTCTCGCTCTAGCCTCAGCCTCCACACCTGGTTTCCAGCAACCCGCCTGAGCTTCCCCTGACCTGCACTCCATCTCCACCTGGGGTTCAATAAATACCTTGGTTACTTCATCCCTGTCTCCTCATCTGAGTCTGCTCTTGGGTTCCCAAAGGCATGTGGGAGACTCCCCAAACATATAGAAGAAGGTACTCTGGTCATGAGACTAAAATTTTGCTTTTTGGCCATCAAGGAAAACCCTATGTCTGGCGCAAACCCAACACCTCTCATCACCGTGAGAACGCCATCCACACAGTGAAGCATGGTGGTGGCAGCATCATGCTGTGGGATGGCGTTCTCACGGTGATGAAAGGTGTTGGGTTTGCGCCAGACATAGCGTTTTCCTTGATGGTCAAAAAGCTACATTTTAGTCTCATCTGACCAGAGTACCTTGTCTGGGACTGGGAAACTTGTTTTTCATTGTTTCAGTCTTCCAGAGATTTGAGACTGGGACAGCGGTTCACCTTCCGATGTCCCAGTCTCAAATCTCTGGAAGACTGAAACGGGTTTCCCTCAAGAATTTCCCTGTATTTAGCACCATCCATCATTCCTTCAATTCTGACAAGTTTCCCAGTCCCTGCCAATGAAAAAACAAGAGTTCACCTTCCAGCAGGACAATGACCTTTAGCATACTGCTAAAGCAAAACTCGAGTAGTTTCAGGAGAAACTTTTAAATGTCTTGGAATGGCCTAGTCAAAGCCCAGACCTCAATCCAATTGAGAATCTGTGGTATGACTTAAAGATTGCTAGATTGCTAGATGTGCCAAGCTTATAGAGACATACCCCAAGAGACTTGCAGCTGTAATTGCTGCAAAAGGTGGCTCATAAAAGTATTGACTTTGGGGGGGGGTGAAAAGTTATGCACGCTCAAGTTTTCTGTTTTTTTTGTCTTATTTCTTGTTTGTTTCACAATAAAAAATATTTTGCATCTTCAAAGTGGTAGGCATGTTGTGTAAATCAAATGATACAACCCCCCCCAAAATCTATTTAAATTACAGGTTGTAAGGTAACAAAATAGGAAAAATGCCAAGGGGGGGTGAATACTTTTGCAAGCCACTGTAATAACCAGTAAACTTGGAGTCATGCGATGATTTGCATATGTTGTGTCCTCCCACTACAACTTGGGAAAATATGCAGTTTATTAGGCTACAGATGACAAGTTATGATGAACTTCACAGGGTGGTGAAAGTGCACTGTGATCTTGATGCTCCTTTCAAATAAATATTGACAATCTTATTCTGATTACATGATGATCGATGCTTGACTGCAGGGTTACAAATAAAAACATTCTTGCTCTTATCCACAATAATCTCATGTAGACTAGCCTACCCGCACATCCTACCTGCACTGTAGGCTATCTGCAAGCTGTTGTCTAGAGCGCACGTACCAAGACCAGAGTAGGCTATTTAACGCAAAGGTTTTTGTGACAAAACTATTGGTCGAGTTCCAAAATGTGATGGAAACACATTGAACTTTTTATTATTATTCGGTAAATGGATAAATATGCTGTTTCCATAAGGCCTCTCGTGACTTATTTTATACGTTCCATCCGCATGACATTATTGAATAGAAACAGAGAGCAAGAGGCAAAGCGAGAGGTTTCACTCTTGACAAAATATGTCCAAAATAAGCCCAATGCGTTTCTATGGGCTTATTTTTGGACTTACAGTAAGCGTGGAGATATGAGCATCTCGTCATCGTATACAGATAATGGATGGAAACCTGGTTATTGTAGCCTACATCAACGTGACAGGGTTGTTTAATTTCAAAATGACGTTATTGAACCAGACCACTAACCAGAGGGGTATACTACAAAGCTTAATCAATGAGTTAGCCAGATAACTTGCCCAAATATTCGGAAATAACATGGTGTAATTGGGTATGGTGTAATTGACTCAACAGCCAAAAACACATATCTAAGTTTAGCTTTCTTAATGAACCAGAAAATCGGTAGGCGTAGTTATTTCTGGTTGTTAATCAAAGTTAGCTGGCTAACTCATTGATCCTGCTTTGTAGTATACCCCTCAGGTATGACATTGGTTGTTGTATTCCAAACAGCATTTGTCACGTCCAGGCCAGAGTCTTAGGCTGGCGTGTTTAGGTTTCGTTTTTGGTGTAGGGTTTTTTGAGTTCTAGGTGTTCTATTTCTATGTTGGAGTAATGGTTCCCAATTAGAGGCAGCTGTGTGTCGATGTCTCTAATTGGGAACCATATATATGTTTGGGGTTTTCATTTAGGTCTTGTGGATTATTGTTTTGTTTGAGCATAGCGTTGTGCGGCACTCTATGTTATTGTTACAATCTTCGTTTTGTTGTTTTGTCCCAGTTACGTGTGTAAATAAAGCATGTATACTGGATACCTCGCTGCGCCTTGGTCTGTCCCTTCCGAGGATCGTGACCGCATTGGTGCATTCTGTACCATTTCCACACATCAATAGCACTTAATATAAATATAACATTTGTAAGAGTATAAACTAAATCTCCTTGAGAGTTAAGAAAAAAGCTGAACATCATTTAAATCTATCAAATTGCTTATTTTCTGTCAATTGCCACCCTAACAACTTCAGTGTAGTGTCTGTTCTGATACTTGATTGGTTCTCATTCTTTGAGGTTGTAGATACAATGAGAAATTACACACACACACATACACATACACATACACACACACACACATGCAAACACAGGGATGGCTCTAGCCTTTAGGGGGCCCTAAATGAGACTTGTTTGGGGGCCCCCACCTCTCGGCAAACTGTTTTAGTGGCCTCCCTCTTGACGGTTGAGGGAAAAATTGTAGTTTTAAAGTTCATTTACTGCAATTCCACACATTTTGCCATAAGGTGTAGAGAAAACGTTTTAGTTTTAAAGGTGATTGACCTGTGTTTTATATGTTTCCACATTATAAGGTTGGAATAATACTGAAATTGTGAACATGATAATGCCATTTTAGTGTAAGAGCAGTTTGAAAAGACCATCAGAAATGTCAGTCATATTTGGTGTGATGGAGTTTTGGCCTTCCACTGTGAAATCACTAAATTAGTTATTACAAACTGGGCGGTTCGAAGCCTGAACGCAGATTGGCTGACAGCCGTGGAATATCAGACCGTATACCACGGATATGACAAAACATTTATTTTTACTGCTCTAATTACGTTGGTAACCAGTTTATAATAGCAATAAGGCACCTCTGGGGTTTGTGGTATACGGCCAATATACCACGGCTAAGGGCTGTATACAGGCACTCAAATCAAATCAAATGCTATTAGTCACATGCGCCGAATACAACAGGTGTAGACCTTACAGTGTAATGCTTACTTACGAGCCCCTAACCAACAATGCAGTTAAAAAAAAATATGAGTAAGAATAAGAAATAAAAGTAACAAGTAATTAAAGAGCAGCAGTAAAATAACAGGACAGTAACAGACTATACACAGGGGGTACTGGTACAGAGTCAATGTGCGGGAGCACCGGTTAGTTGAGGTAATATGTACATGTAGGTAGAGTTATTAAAGTGAATATGCATAGATGACAACAACAGAGAGTAGCAGTGGTGTAAAGGGGGCAGTGCAAATAGTCTGGGTAGCCATTTGATTAGATGTTCATGAGTCTTATGGCTTGGGGGTAGAAGCTGTTTAGAAGCCTCTTGGACCTAGACTTGGCGCTCCGGTACCGCATAGTGTGCGGTTGTAGAGAGAACTATGACTATGGTGGCTGGAGTCTTTGACAATTTTTAGGGCCTTTCTCTGGCACCGCCTGGTGTAGAAGTCCTGGATGGCAGGAAGTTTGGTCCCAGTGATGTACTGGGCCATACGCACTACCCTCTGTAGTGCCTTGCGATCGGAGGCCGAGCAATTGTCGTACCAGGCAATTGACATAATTCTATCCTCTTGATACTCTACTACCGCATGGCAAGCGGTAAGTCTAGGACAAAAAGGCTTCTCAACAGTTTTTACACCCAAGCCATAAGACTCCTGAACAGGTAATCAAATGGCTACCCGGACTATTTGTATTGTGTGCCCCCCCCACACACACACACCACCCGCCAACCCCTCTTTTACGCTACTGCTACTCTCTGTTCATCATATATGCATAGTCACTTTAACCATATCTACATGTACATACTACCTCAATCAGCTTGACTAACTGGTGTCTGTATGTAGCCTCGCTACTTTTATAGCCTTGCTACTGTATATAGCCTCGCTACTGTTATTTTTCACTGTCTTTTTTACTGTTGTTTTTATTTCTTTACTTACCTATTGTTCACCTAATACCGTTTTTGCACTATTGGTTGGAGCCTTTAAACAAGCATTTCACTGTAAGGTCTACACCTGTTCTATTCGACGCACGTGACAAATAAACTTTGATTTGATGGTCAGATTTGCCAAATTTCGGGCGTGGGAGAGCTTTGTATGCGTCTCTGTGTGTGGAGTAAAGGTGGTCCAGAGTTTTTTTCCCCTCTGGTTACACATTTAACATGCTGATAGAAATTTGGTAAGACGGATTTAAGTTTCCCTGCATTAAAGTCCCTGGCTACTAGGAGCGCCGCCTCTGGGTGAGAGTTTTCCTGTTTGCTTATGGCGGAATACAGCTCATTCAGTGCAGTCTTAGTGCCAGCATCAGTCTGGGGTGGTATGTAGACAGCTACAAAAAATACAGATGAAAACTCTAGGTAGAGAGTGTGGTCTACAGCTTATCATGTCATACTCTACCTCAGGCGAGCAAAACCTTGAGATTTCCTTAGATATTGTGCACCAGCTGTTATTTACAAAAAATACACAGTCCGCCGCCCCTTGTCTTACCAGACGCCGTTGTTCTGTCCTGCCGATACAGCGTATAACCAGCCAGCTGTATGTTGATAATGTCGACGTTCAGCCACGACTCCGTGAAGCATAAGACATTACAGTTTTGAATGTCCCGTTAATAGTTTAATCTTCAGCGTAGGTCATCGATTTTATTTTCCAAAGATTGCACGTTTGCTAGCAGAATGGAAGGAAGTGGGGGGTTTATTTGATCACCTATGTATTCTCAGAAGCAAGCCTGCCCTCCGGCCCCTTTTTCTCCGCCTTCTCTTCAAGTGAATGATGGGGATCTGGGACTGTTCCCGGGGAAGCAGTATATCATTCACGTCGGGCTCGTCAGACTCGTTGAAGGAAAAAAAGGATTCTGCCAGTCCGTGGTGAGTAATCGCAGTTCTGATGCCCAGAAGTTATTTTCGGTCATAAGAGATGGTAACAGCAACATTATGTAAAAAAAGTTACAAACAAAGCAAAGAAACAAACAAAAAAACACAATTGGTTAGGAATTTATTTCTTAAATATACCAATAAGAAAGAGAGTTCCAAACCTCTCTGCCAATAACAGTTCATTATCTGTTTTTCCCTCCCCACTCAGACCACTCCCAGACAGTCCTATCAAAATTGTTCCTTGAGAAATGTTTCTTTACTTAGAAGCTATTTTTGTTATTTTTTTATCATTTTAATTTAAAACAATCACAGTAAGGTACTTAATTGTTACCCAGAAATAATTTGATAGAGATAAAAACGCTGCATTGCACCTTTACAGCAAGTTTTGTGCAATTCTACACATTTTGCCATGGGGCATGGAAAAACATTGCAGTTTTACAGTTAATTTCCTGCAATTCTACCCATTTTGTAATTACTTATGCCATGTTTATATGATATCTGAGTGACAGTGACTAACAAAATCAATGTGGCCCCCCTGGAGGTCAGGGCCCCTGGGCATGTGCACGGTCGGTATTCGGCCATGACTACTACAAGTTTAGATAGCTGGCTAGACTAAATACCAATCAAAAAAATGTTGGGAGGGACTGTCAGTGACTGACACTATAAGAGAAAAACTGCTAATGCACAACCACATTTCGAAATTGCACCTGATGCAATCTACTATTCTTGTTCTTGAAGCTGCAATATGTAACTCTTTGGGTGACGACCAAATCCACATAGAAATGTGGATTCACATTGAAAGCATT
The DNA here is from genome assembly GCA_030435695.1 of Brachymystax lenok tsinlingensis. Classification (NCBI taxonomy): domain Eukaryota; kingdom Metazoa; phylum Chordata; class Actinopteri; order Salmoniformes; family Salmonidae; genus Brachymystax; species Brachymystax lenok. The sequence goes on along the minus strand of CM059800.1, from coordinate 17,872,753 downwards.
GTCATTCACATTAAAAGCAAGTCTAAGAAGCGGTAGATCTGTTCTATATATATATAATAATTGGTTGGGGCCCCTTAAGTGACCACTTATTTCGTTTATGCCTGGAACCGGCCCTGCGCGCACACACACACACACACACCGGAGTCAGACACCAGCAGTTTTGATCAATTTGACTTGATCCTGAATCATATCATATTTCCGTCCACTGCGTGCTGCCTTGCCTACGAACACGGAACTTCAGCGCGTTAGAAATCCAAATCCAACACCCCCTCATGATCTGTATAAACCCCGTCCATGTCATTTATCTCATCCAACGTGCTTCCAAATTTGCAAGAACTACCCAATAGAATGTGTTCTTTATTGCAAGACGTATGTCATGATTGGATAATTGTACTGTCACTTTAACCCAACCAAGCACCTTGCACGCCTTGGCTACACTTCATAAATCTGAAATTGGTGGTTTGACAAACTAGCTTGTATTGTGTGTCCACATTAGCTAGTCTTTTGTCAATGTAACGTTAACTGTCTAACCTTTTATAACGATATAGCTAATCACTGTATTCAACGTCGCTTGCGTTTCGCATCCACTAGTCAAGAGGCAGCAACAACAGAGGATATGCCAGCCAAGCCAAGGTGGAAGTAGCTAAAGTAACCATATCAACAGACGAGACTGGGGACAGGGGTAAAACAAAACGGATCGGATTAGGAATCTGACAGCAAACTAGCCAGATAGTAATGGAAATTGTTTTCTATCGGTAAAATAAGCGTTTACCACGTGTAACCGTATTTCAATGAGTCTAGTAGCTAGCTACAAAGAAAGCAATATAGGGTACCGATACGTTATTTTGCGTAGTAGCTCCTAGGATTAGCAGTTAACGGGTAGCAACTACGTTAAATTGCGTTGGATATCGCTAGAAAGGTTAGCTAGATTAACGTTTGAATACAGTATTTTCTATGTACATAATTAAGATGTATCATTAGGATGACAATGGTTGCTTTCTAGTGTGTCTGACTAGCATTTTCAGTGCAAGCAACTAGCCAAACCAGTTTGGTACGTCTGTGTTAGCGCAGTCAGGTTGCTAACGCGTTCGCTAACTACTGTAGGTTTGCGATTTGGTGGATAAATACACGTTTGCTATCTATCTTAACGATTCAGGGCCCACCAGAATCGCTCAGATAATTTGACACTGGACTCGTTAGATAGCTAAATAATTTGGCAGTTGCATGCTTGGCTAGTGTTTGTCCACGTTTGCTGTTGCATTTAGGCCACGTCGCTGCAGATGCATTTCATCCACTGACAGCGTCGTTGGATGAATGCAAACAAGACAGGCGACAACTGTGCGGAAGAAGGAAGACTCGTGAATAACTATTTCCCACATTCCCTGAAGCTAACTAATGCAAGAAACTCGTTTGGGGTTTGATACAAATGCTTTCTTTATTGACTCTCTCAGTGGCTGTATGTTTGCCGTAATTGAACGGCATGTCAGCTACCCAATGTGTTAACCAGTGGAAGCATAGGTTTATATAGTTTTCTAGATCAATTATCGAATACATTCTGAAATGGTTGGCTTTGGCGCAAACCGACGGGGAGGCCGTCTCCCTTCCTTCATCCTGATCGCATTAATGGTGATCATTGCCATACTGTCTTTCAACTACTGGACTGTGTCCAACAAGCAAGGGGGCCTATTGGACGAGTTGGCGGAGGTGCAGACACAGGTGAAGCGGACCGACGCCGCGCGCAGTCGACTGGAGAAGCGCAACTCGGAGCTGATGGTGCAGGTAGACACGCACAGGAAACAGATCGATCAGAAGGACGGAGATAACAGCATGCTGGAGGGCAAGCTGCAAGCTCGCGATGCTCTCATCAAGAAGTGCACTGATGAAAAGGTGGGTAGGACTCGATACTAGTCACTTCATCCATCTGTAGTACCTATGCTTCATAGTTCCTGCAGATCTCAGGCTTATTAACTGTCATAGGTTTGACAGGTGGATAGCAGCCTTGCACCTGCATCCTATTGTTGTATTACAGTGGAGGGCAAAACCAATGATGACAACCTAGTGACACCTACCAACATCAGTAAAGACTGAGCAGTCTCCAGCAACGTTTTGAATGCTCAAAACGAGGTACATGTCAGTACAACCTAAGTGACACCTTTTTTTAAATTTACTTCCTAATTCAAGGAATGAGTCTTGATGTCATTTTAAATGTAGGTTAAACTCCTAAACAATATTTTAGTTGATCTACTTCCGCTGTGATAGCCATCAGATCATTTGAATCTCCAAGGGGATTTAAAAAGCCATATCATGAAACAGCTTAACAAATGTTTCCCCCATCACAATTGTACCTGCTAACCTGGCATTGCAGTTTGCACATTGTTTATGGGTGTGTATTTGTGCACTTATATTAGCCATTTTACATGAGGTAAAGTCTCCCCTCCCTGCAGACATGGGGGGGTTATGTGTCCCAGCTGGGGCCCCTCTGCAAGGGCCCATCTGTGTACCCAGTGCTGGGGACCAGCCTCTTTTTAGCCTTACTACAGCCAGTCTGCCCCCCTCCCCTTGTACCAACAGCCTCAATGTATGCTTACGTGCCTCATCAGATTGCATAGGAGGTGGTGAACAGCTGAGGGGGGAGGGCCTACCTTTCATTAGCATTCTGCCGTACCCACACGGATGTTTGCTCTTCGGATTGTGTGGGTTAGCCATGCCCAAACCGGATTGTATAGTTTAATTACAGCTCATTTCCTGAATGTTAATGGTGTGCAACAGTGCAAATCTTCTGTTCAACATGAGGGATGTCGTAGTGTAAAACCAATCCCAGATTTTTCCCAGCGTTAATCTACTCTTTGTCCCGTATCAGGATCTAATTTTCTGATGTTACCAGTGTTAGGGTTTGGTCGATGTCATCCTTAGTCCTATTGTGTTTATGTACCCATAAAACGCGCCCCCATAACAAAAATAAAAAACGACAGTCTGGCTATAGCGTGAAATTGAATGCAACTGGATGAATCATGACAAAATATAATGTTAAAAGCCTGGACAGAGGCTAAGTGCAGGCAATGGCAAATCATTTCTAATATTCCTTTCTGGTGGAGCAGAACAGGTTTGTCTGTGTGGTGCACACATGATGGAGCAGTGACTATGATGAGGAGCGGGCTGTCTTACCATAGTGTGCTAGGTTATAGGCCTACATTATGGGCTGGATAGAAGCAGTCTACAGAATTGATTAATAATTGCTTTATTTCCCCCATAAAATAATAGAAGAATTAACTAGATGGTAATTTTCCATGAAGAAAAATTGGTGGGACTTGCTTTAACTCTTCACAAGTGTTTTTGTGGTAGTGGAAGAAGTTTAAAATGTTTTACTTAAGCCAAGCAGTTAAATGTTGTAAAATAATTGGTCTTGCTACACTATCAACCTTATTACTTTGGATTGTGGGGCAGTTAGATCCCATATTTCATCTCAAATAACTACACTGACTAGCCTACTACACTTTTATCCACTGTCTTACTACAATACCACAGTGTATATGCAAACTGTAATAATAGAGTACAGAAGACAAGGAGGCATTGTTTAAAATAAATGTAAAGCTGCAATATGTAACTTTTTGGGTGACCCTGACCAAATTCACATAAAAATTAGTTATAGATGTGTCATTAAAACAAGTTTAAGAAGTGGTAGATCGGTTCTATGTGCACTATTTCTATGGTTCCCGTTCTTAAGTTTAGTTATTTTGCGTCTTTTACTTTCGGTTGGTTTTGTACACCAGCTGAAAATGCATAATTTTTGGTTATGGAAAATGTATTTCACTGCGGTTTAGATGGTACAATGGTTCTCTACACTATACTGGCTTATTTTGTGATTGGTTGTATTTATTGTTGTTTTGATTTGAATATCTGAGAAGTAGACCAAGGTGTCATACCCTTTTAAGTTTGTATCTATGATTGCTTTGTTGGAAAATGTGGTCAAGGTAGCTGATTTGTCAAATGTCACATTTGAGAAACACCCAATGAGCAAAATGCATACCACTGTGCTCTGAGCACGGGAGGGTTGGAGTATGAGTCCAAATCAAGTATGCGAAATGGAGCACTTCTCGACTGCGTACTCCGTTTGTACATATTTTCAAGCACGCATCGACGCAAGCTTCAACGGAAAGTATGCACAGAAATGTGACGCAACCACGTAAAAAATGAGGTCATTATTTGAGCTGAAGCGAGAGAAAATACACTCTGACTTCGGAATGTAATGTTACTTATTCACATCTACTATGACTACTATTTTTATTTTATTTGTCTTGATATGTTAATAAATACATGCTCTGTTAATTTTGGTATGTTTACCTGCCTACAATACCTACTGTAGTGTGTGTAGATTGCAAGCCCATAGCCCTATTGACTTACTAACTGGCTAGCTACTACTGTTAGCTAGCCAGATAGCCACAAAGAATTGTTAGCTAGCTACCTACAAAGATTTTACATCTACCTTGCATAAGAATTTTAGGTCATGTTACCTGTTGAACTAGCTGGCTAGGTTTATTAAGATTCACATAACTAGCTGATAAGTAAAATATTTGCTTTGCGTATTGTTACGGTTGCGTCAATCAAATCTGGTATTAGGATAAATTGTCACAGAGACACCGAATATATTCTATGTTACTTTTATTGTATTCAAGCAATAAATGGTAAATGCAATCTTCGTATATACGGGTTCAATGCAACACCACGCAGGGCAAGTAAGGAACTGGCCAACACCCCAAGCCGCTCTTCTTAAATACCCTGACAGTGATAGTTCCTGCTACTCTGTACACCCCTAGGCTAGGCCACCGGTTCCCAGTTAGTCATGCACATGTTGCAACACTGTTATCATAGTCTTTTTAATATTGTTGCGGCTTAATGATACAGCGAGCACACAGTGTGAAAAAGCAAGCAAAACATATCCATTTCCAACAATATCTATCTTGTTTCGTTTCTATTGTTGCCATTGTCTTGGCTGAAAGAAGGTTCAGTGGAGGTGCAGCGAGTGCTTCTCAAATGTAATGTTTTATGCGTTCTCCACACTTGTCCTCACAAGAACGTACTCGAGAACATCCTCAGAGAATGCACTTGAGAGTGTGGAGCATGGTAGCATGCATATTGAGAAACATTCATTTTCTCATGCTTAGACTTCTATTTGAATGTTCTGGAAAGTTCCATGGCAGTTTAATTCAACAGTAGAACGTTGGCTAAATTAGTTTGTTACTAAAACGTCTGTACCTCTTGATTGGTAGTAGATATTTCTGGCCGATTTAATTAGTGCCAATTTTCAAGTTTTCATAATCGGTAATTGGCCTTTTTGGACGCCTATTATGGCCGATTACATTGCAATCCATGAGGTAACTGCTTGGCAGACTGACCACCTGTTACGCGAGTGCAGTGTCAAAAGGATCTTGTGGCTGCAATGAGCCAGGGTAAGTTGCTAGCTAGGATTACATTTATCTTTATAAAAAAAAACAATAAATCTTCACAATCACTAGTTAACTACACATGGTTGATGATATTACTAGGTTAACTAGCGTGTCCTGCATTGTATATAATCAATGGGGGGCCTGTAATTTATCATAGAATCACAGCCTACTTCAACTTTGCCAAACGAGTGATGATTTAACAAAAGCGCATTCGTGGAAAAAAAGCACATTCGTTGCACAAATGTACCTAACCATAAACATAAATGCCTTTCTTAAAATCAATACACAGAAGTCTATTTTTTTTTAAACCTGCATATTTAGTTAAAATAAATGCATGTTAGCAGGCAATGTTAACTAAGGAAATTGTGTCACTTCTCTTGCGTTCAGTGCAAGCAGAGTCAGGTTATATGCAACAGTTTGGGCCGCCTGGCTCGTTGCGAACTGTTTCTTCTTAACAAGACTAATTAATTTGCCAGAATTTTACATAATTATGACGTAACATTGAAGGTTGTGCAATGTAACAGCAATATTTAGACTTAGGGTTGCCACCCGTTCGACAAAATACGGAATGGTTCCGTATTTCACTGAAAGAATAAACGTTTTGTTTTCTAAATTATAGTTTCCAGATTTGACCATATTAGTGACCAAAGGCTCATATTTCTGTGTGTTTATTATAATTAAGTGATGATTTTATAGAGCGGTGGTAGGCAGCAGCAGGCTCGTAAGCATTCATTCAAACAGCACTTAACTTCGTTTGCGAGCAGCTCTTGGCAATGCTTGATTCACAGCGCTGTTTATGACTTCAAGCCTATCAACTCCCGAGATTAGGCTGGCAATACTAAAGTGCCTATAAGAACATCCAATAGTCAAGGGTATATGAAATACAAATGATATAGAGTGAAATAGTAGACGCGCCATAATTCCTATAATAACTACAACCTTAAACTTCTTAACTGGGAATATTGAACCACCAGCTTTCATGTTCTGAGCAAGGAACTTAAACGTTAGCTTTTTTACATGGCACATATTGCACTTTTACTTTCTTCTCCAACACTGTGTTTTTGCATTATTTAAAATTTCATTATTTATTTGAGACTAAATAGATTTTATTTATGTATTATATTAAGTTAAAATAAAAGGGTTCATTGTTAATTCAGTATTGTTGTAATTGTCATTATTACAAATATGTAAAAATCGTCAGATTTGAATCGGTATCGGCTTTTTTTGGTCATCCAATAATCGGTATCGGCGTTGAAAAATCATAATGGGTCTACCTCTAATTTCTGTTCTTATTTCCAGATTTGAATAGTAGAGGAAGATTTCATTCTCTTTTGTCAGTTCGGAATGTTGTCAAAACCACAGTTTTAAAAAAAATGATACAAACAGTTGTTGATGTGAATACTAAAACGTCTATCGTAAGATCTGTACAATATATTTTTGTTCTGATTCCAGATTTGAATAGCAGAGGTAGACCAAGATGTCATATCCTCTAACATTGTGTCTAACTTGTTAGGAAAAAGAGGTCTCAACCACATTTTGTTAAAATATATATACAAAAAGTTGATGCGGATACTAAAACAGCTGTATTGTTAAATCTCTACAAGATATTTCTGTTCCAGATTTGAGTAGCAGAGAAGTAGACAAAGCTGTCATACCCTATAACATTTTATCAAATGTATTGGTAAAGTGGTCAACGTATCTGATTTGTGTCAAAAGTTACATTGTTTACAGTAAATGTGAAGTCATGATGCCACAATGGGGTGATTTAGCCCATACAGTGTCTTCAGAAAGTATTCACACTCGTTGACTTTTTCCACATTTTGTTATAAAGTGTGATTAAAATGGATTTGTTTGTCTTTTTTTTATGTCAACGATCTACACAAAATACTCTGTCAAAGTGGAAGAAAAATTCAAACATTTGTAGAACATTAATGAATACTTATCTTGATTAGATAAGTATTCAACCCCTTGAGTCAATACATGTTAGAATCACCTTTGGCAGTATTTCACTGAGCTTTGCACACCTGGATTGTAGTATATTTGCACAATTTATTCTTCAAGCTCTGTCAAGTTGGTTGTTGATCATTGCTAGACAGCCATTTTCAAGTCTATTCAGTTTCTTTTTATCCTAAAACTCCCTAGTCATTGCAGATGAAAAACATACCCATAACATGATGCAGCCACCACCATGCTTGAAAACATGAAGTGGCACTCAGTGATGTTGTTGGATTTGCCCCAACATAACGCTTTGCATTCCTTACATAAAGTAAACATTTTTGGCCACATTTTTTTTTAGCAATTTTGCTTCAGTGCCTAACTGTTCTGGAATACTTTTATTCTGTACAGTCTTCCTTCTTTTCACTCTGTCATTTAGGTTAGTATTGTGGAGAACCACAATGTTGTTGATCCAGCCTCAGTTTGCTCCTATCACAGCCATCAATCTCTAACTGTTTTAAAGTCACTGTTGGCCTCATGGTGAAATCTCTGAGTGGTTTCCTTCCCCCCCCTCCGGCAACTGAGTTAGGAAGGACGCCTGTATCTTTGTAGTGACTGAGTGTATTGGTACACCATCCAAAGTGTAATGAATCACCATGCTCAAAGGGATATTTTCACCCATCTACCAAATGTGCCCTTGTTTGAAATGCACTACTCGATTGAGGGACCTTTACAATTATTTGTGTTTGTGTGAGTTACAGAGATGAGGTAGTTATTCCCAAATCCTATTAAACACTATTATTGCACGCAAGTGTCCATGCAAGTTGTGACTTGTTAAGCACATTTTTACTCCTGAATTTATTTAGGCTTGCCATAACAGAGGGGTTGAAATCTTATTGACTCAAGACCATTCAGCTTTTCATTTTTAATTAAAAAAAAAAATGTTTAAGTCAACATTAAACCATTGATATTATGGGATATTGTGTGTAGGCCAGTGACACAAAATCAAAATCTAATCCATTTAAAAATCAGGCTGTAACACAAAATGTGGAAAAAGTCAAGGGGTGTGAATACTTTCTGAAGACACTGTAACATATATTTATTGAGAGGCAAACATTGTCTCATTCATAGCTCAGAGCATAAGAATTTCACTGTACCCTGCGGTTACATCTGCGACCTTGTGCATGTGACTAATAAACTGTCTGTCATCATGATGTCGTCACCATCGACGATGGTTGTCAATCGTCGTCGATAATGATGCTATCGTAATATCGCCCAACCCTAGCATCCTGTTCTACTCTGTTCATCCTGTGTAGGTGTTCCACTCCTCTGTCAACTCCACTACCAAGGACAGGGTGTGTTAGCAACTCAGTCACACACCATATCAGGAATGGGATTTGAGTTAGGGTGGTGGTGGTAGTAGTAATCAAGCTGTATTAGCATAGCCTAGTTATGCCAATACTCCTCATGTTAGTACTGCTGAAGGATAGAGAAGCAACACAATGTAAAAGTCTCTGAGGTGTTTTGCTTTAATGTTTCGGTCTCCGTCTCCACATCTGCAGTGTGCTTTGTGGGTGACTAGAAAGAGCACTGTAATTTTCCGCACAGCAGGTTTGGTGGAGAGACTGTGAACCACTCAGTGTCTCTCTTCAGGGAAGGTGACAGCATGAAGCTTTTATCTCCACAATGGCTGACATTGATGCTGTAATTACTGACACCCCTCTTCTGTGCATTCTGCCTCATTACAGGTCTGAGCCCCTCCCTTCCCCTCTGTGTGGATTTGATTCAAGCGCTTGGTTCTCCCTGGAGAATCCACCCCTGTGATTTGATTGGTGGCTAGTGACAACTGATGGGGACGTCTAATTTGTGGGGGAGGTGTTTGTCTCTGGGACAGTCGTATAGGGGTGCCTGACTGGATACTATTCCCTCCTTAGCCTATAAATAACGTTTCCTTCAGCCACTTCCACACAGCTATAAAATGTTTAGTGTCTTGGCCAATGGAGCTATCTGAGAGAATCTGCTTTGGGAGAGACTAGTATTGGATTGCACATATGGGCCAGGGGGAAGGCAAACAAAGTAGGGATCTCTTTTGACATGTGGTTACTTGCCACCCGGGAAGGGTAATCCCAGCAATGCATCCCCATGCTCAAATCGATTTGGTTTCTCCGGGCTGGGTTTGATGTTTGTCTTTTGATGTTCATTTCATGCATTGAGGGTGTAGAATACAGTAGGTCTATGAAGCTCCTAGGTTTGATGGTCCTTTGCCTGTGTTTTTTAGCAGCTGAAATCTCCTGTCCTTACACTGGTGACAGTTTAGATCATTCTTAGTGGTTATACGTTTGGCTGGGCTGTAGAGACTTAGTCAGAGCCTAGATAAGGGAGTTGGCATAATTGGGTGGAGGTTAGAGGGGCCTGGCTGGATCAGTCAGGCTCAGGAGGACAGAACTCTCTCTCGTCTGAGAGTTCACACTCTGTCTGCCATCTGTGGCCTCTGAGCCACTGACCTGACTGGACCTATATGGCCTGTGTTGGATTTTGGACAGCTTGAGTGCTTTCAATTAGATATGCTTTGGTATATTAAAAAAGATGGGTATTGCAAATGTGATGTGCCACGTCTAACAAGTATTATTGTTCTATATAGTGAATGCATTTACTTTGCATGGTAGAGGAGAGCATATCAAGTATTAGGCTGTGCAAGTGCAGTAGCTCCCTCAGTGACTAGTACTGCCAATGAGGAGCGCTGCGATGATGGCTCCCTCTTCAGGTCACTGGGCAACACTGGGTGCTGAGCCGTCTTTTTTTATTGTGTTCAAGGTAGGGGGAGGGGAAAGACGGGACAAAGGAAAGCAAACTGGACAAATTATTAGGATTTCGTCTCCTTTTGAAATAGGCAAATCTGGCAACGGTGTATAACCATTGCACAATTAGACAAATATGAAACTGAAGATATGATGTATGCATAAATTAAGCTCAATGCCTTTGTAATAAATCCACAGATGGATCCACAGCATGCTTTATTTATGTTGAGCACAGAACGCAAATACCTACTCTTATTTGGTGTAGCATACTGTTGCCACAACCTCAGCCTCTCTTTTACTGTGTTCTATTATGTTCAGTACAAAGGTAGCGGTATACATAAATACACGTTAATACAGCTCAGGTGTTTGTGTGGCCACGTAGGCTAATATCTGTCAAACTTGCGCATATGGACACACGTGCAGAATACAGATACGACACTTCATGTTCTCTGTCCCTCTAAGCATGCACAAATAGCGCCCCATGGATGGCCTTCCTTCTTCTGTTTCTCTCCCTCCCCTCAGTCCCTAGATCAACGCCTGCACCCCTCCCGCTGTTCTCTAAATCTACCTCAAAGCCACAGCCTCTCTCCTCTGGTTGAGGCAACAAAAACACTTGAGATTGAATTTGGTCTTAGTACATGTATGAAAATAAATGGAATAACCTTAGCCAGTCAGTGTGTCATAATGTGTAATGGGCCAATAGCGCATTGTTCTGACTATGAGGTGGTTTTAACTGCTACAGAATCAGTGTTTCACAGAATACAATGGAAATCAGTGTGTCCTTGTACCTCCAGTCTGGCGTCAATCGCTATCAACAGATATGAGTTTAATCCATAACATACAGCATCCAGTTTAGTGGCATCAACCCAAGTGTCACAAACAGAACACTAGAAACCATTTCAAATCAAATTGAATTAGTCACATGTGCCGAATACAACAGGTATAGACCTTAAAGTGAAATTCTTACTTACAAGCCCCTAACCAACAATGCAGTTTCAAAAATACAAAATAATAATAAATACAAGTAACAAGTAGTTAAAGAGCAGCACAGTAAAATAACAATAGCGAGACTATGTACAGGGGGTACCGGTTAGTCGAGGTAATATGTACATGTAGGTAGTTATTAAAGTGACTATGCCGAGATAGAGTAGCAGCAGCGTAAAAGAGGGGAGTGGAGGGGGCAATGCAAGTAGTCCATTACAGAAAGAGAATGTATAAATATGCATTGTGATAATCACTCAACTAAATGTGAACTTATTCATCTTTAAATATTCCTATTACAGTGAGCCATAGATGTGTTCAGCTTAGGTCTCTTTCAGGCTTCATTATGAAGGGGAGAGGAGATCTAATGAAGGCTGCTGCTTTGTGGTCTGTTCTGACTGCCTCAGCCTGGCTGTCCCTTAGGATCTCTCAGCCATCTAATCTGACTCAATATCTGGCTGCAGATGGTCCTCCAGTCACTCGGCTGGTCAGACGCAATGAATGAGATGGTCTTTTGCAAGCAGACTTTTCACTCAACAGAACCTTCATGCAGCTAGATGTCTCTACTGTTGCCGAGCTGACATTGAAATACTATTGCATCTGAACATAGTATAAAAATGATATCTTTCCAGTTAGGCTAGTTCAGCCATGTAATGCTTTAGATGTCCTGTTAAACCGGTTGTATTTGGAATTAGGATGAGTGTCACATACACCTCTTGGAGGAAGGAACGCAACACCCTGCTCCATCTCAACTCCCCGTGGAGTGAAAACAGTATGTGATCGTAGGTGCGGGGAAGGACGACCGAGGCAGAGAAAAATACTGTATACATGGAATTTATTATTCCTTAACACGGTAATGTGGGGAAAAGGGGCTGGACGGAACCAAAGAAAGTTAGTCCCCTCTCCTACCTTACCTGCCTTCCCACTTCTTACCTAACCTTAAGCACCAGCTGGTGTGCTAACCAAAATACAGGGGGTGGTTCGCCCAGGTCTTACCTAGTGTGCATAGACAGATTAAATACTACGGGTTATGTATGCCTGCAGGCCTCGCCTAAACATTCCCAAGGTGCCCCCCCCTACCTCGGAAAGAGCGGCTACAAAATAATATCAACAAAACGTTCACTGCCCGCCACAACAACCAACACAGGACATAAAAATAAGCTATTTTCACTGACAAAGGAACACTGGTTTTTATCAAGCTGGAGAAGGAGTTGGTAATTGACGAGACAGCTGTATCCCCTGACGAGAGGGAGGGGGTCAGAGCTCCAATCAGCGATGGGCCCAACCAATCAGCTGCTTCAGGAAGCCATTACCTGAAATACACACACTTACAAACCCACAACAACACAGAAACTGGGGAACGTAAACAATGAACATAAAGGGTTCTGGTAAAACAAAGCGTTCTGACGACCTTTCCTCAGACTGATGTTCTTTTCTCTGCTTTCCAGATGAAGGTGCAGGGTGACGTCACAGCACAGATGTCGGAGATTGTGAGGCTGAAAGGTAAGAGCAGACACTGGCCAACAGAGGGCACACTTCTGTTGAAGTCTTAAGGCTAGGCTAGCAGAAAGCAGTATGGGCTTGTATTACCACAGATGGAGCCTGGAGCAGTAACAGCAGTTTGCTTAATGCTGTTAGGGCTGTTAAAACGTATCAAGTCCCCCGTGTGCCAAGTAGACTCTAATGCAAACAGATTTGCAATGTTGTCAATCCTATTTTTTTTTTTTATTGAATGATTGTCCAACACTAAAGCTGTAGCCTAATATCACTACATGGTTGGAATTGCATTTGTTCATAGAATATGAACTCTAATGTTATATTGTGTGATATTTGGGGTGTAGAGCAGCTGAAGGAGCTGAAACAGGAGTTTATGAGGCAGGAGATCCAGCTGAGGGAGGTGAAGAAGAACAGCACCAACCTGGAGAGGAAGCTGGAGTATGAGAGGTACAGAGAATGAACTCTCAACACATCTTTCATGTTTTTTGCTCTAGGCTCTCAATCACAGCAAAGTTGAGGTTATGATGACTCTCACCAATATAGCCATTGGTGTGAATTCTGACACGAGCTTTGTTGCTTTTCTCTCAGATTTTTCTTTTTTTGTCTAACCAATTAGTTGTGTGTGTGTGATAGTTTGCAGTGTGGGCGTCAAATCACACAACTAATGGACGAGTATGAAGAAGCTAAAAAGACCCTGGAGGAGGAGGCGGTGAAGCTGAGAAAGGTGAGGCCCTCTGTCTGAGCACCTAGTCATGATGTCCCTGCCTTGCCTTTCCTTCCCCCGTAATGGAAGTTGTCTACCACCCCCTGCTGGTGTTCATAGATCATACACTCCGTGGATTGTCCTTTGTCCTGGATTTCAGCAGCTCTGCACTTAGTCATTGTGACTTTTTTACTAACCCAGCAATAGTAAAGGTGATTATATTCATCTCTCCCCTCCGTCTTTTTCTCTGCCCCTGCCTCCCTCCTGCCCTCTGCAGAGTGTGCTGGATAGCAGGAAGGTTGGCGCTGCAGAAGGAGGGACTGAGGTGGAGACAGCAGGAGAGCACCCAACTGTGGCCACACACCGAGACACTGACCTCAAAGGTAACATTACAACCAGCTCATATTGCCATGTTCTGCCTCTGTAATGTTTCAGAGCTAACCCACCCTCTCTCCCTCCACCCCATCCATTCTTCTCTCTCTCCCTCCTGGGATAGAAGATTTAGGCAAGCCTGGCAGTGATGCTGGCATGCCTGGTATTGAGGACAGTGAAGTGGGAAAAATAGATGATGTGCAATTTGGTGAGTATTTATTCTCTCTGGTTATTCTACTTTTGATAATGATTCTGGCAGTAAGATTAGTGTCAAATTTCAACTGGAACTGTCCTCCTCCCCTCTCATTCTCTCCAGCCCTGAAGAAGCCAGCCATCACCCAGAACCACATAGAGATACCTGATACTGGATTAAGAGAGGTGGGGGCCGGTATGGGAGCAGGTGCAGGGGCAGATGAGGGGGCTGGTCGAGACCTCTCTCTGGACCGGCCTGTGCTCCAGATCCAGGACAAGGTCCTAGGGTTGGGGATGGAGGGGCGAGCGGGGGCCCTCCAGCAGCAGCCCCCCCAGGCGGTGGCAGACAGACCCATCCTCTTTGACGAGGACAAGAAGGCAGCCATCCAGGCAGATGAGTTCGGAGAGCAGCACAGACAGTTTAGAGGTATGTCAACTCAACTCACTCCATATTTGCATTTTCAGTTCACTTGATTAGTTTTGCTGCCCAGAGACAAGGCCACTTATTTAGAGCAGTAATGCTTTAGTGGTGACTTTGTTATTGTGTGTCTGTCATTGAGTTTGAGACCTGAGGCCATGGCCTGGGTACTCAATCAATCAAATGTATTTATAAAGCCCTTTTTACATCAGCCGATGTCACAAAGTGCTGTACAGAAACCCAGCCTAAAACCCCAAACAGCAAGCAATGCAGATGTAGAAGCACGGTGGCTAGGAAAAACTCCCTAGAAAGGCCAGAACCTAGGAAGAACCCTAGAAAGAAATCTAGAGGCACCAAGCTATGAGGGGTGTCCAATCTTCTTCTGGCTGTGCCGGGTGGAGATTATAACAGAACATGGCCAAGATATTCAAACGTTCATAGATGACCAGCAGGGTCAGATGATGATGATGATGATGATAATAATCACAGTGGTTGTAGAGGGTGCAACAGGTCAGCACCTCAGGAGTAAATGTCAGTTGGCTTTTCATAGCCGATCATTCAGAGTTAGAGACAGCAGGTGCGGTAGAGCGAGAGAGTCGAAAACAGCAGGTCAGGGACAATGTAGTACATCCGGTGAACAGGTCAGGGTTCCATAGCCGCAGGTAGAACAGTTGAAACTGGAGCAGCAGCATGACCAGGTGGACTGGGGGGAGAGAGAGAATAAATATATATATTTAAATTCACACCGGATGAGACAGGAGAAATACTGCTCTGACAGGGCTCTTATTGGCTGTACAGCAGAGGCCCTACTGCTCTTGGCCTCTCCAACTCCACACTAGCTGCTATAAAACATGAGCCATGCTGGCTTCCTGTTTTCAGTTCAGATTTTTTTTAATGGATTGTTTGTGTAGAAAATGGAGGGAAACGTATCGTTGGCGCAGTGCTCTGCTCTCTGTTTGGCAACCTCTGTCTTTTTAAAGGTGATTCATCCTTTTCTCCCGGAGATTGAAAACATGCTCCTTCAGACTGCAGGCTAGCTCTCTGTGAAGGCGCACATTCCATACTACAGGAGAGAGTGCACCCAAACCTCTACTATTGTACATTTAGAAATGAAAAGCCCAAAAGGGATGACCAAATTTCAGGTGAAATATTTAGAACTGGAAAAGAAAGTCATTATTGATGCTACCTCTGTTTCGCTGTCTCCTTTAAGCTCCTGCCAATGTGATGAAAGCAGATGGTGTACAGAGGAAAGGGGCAGGACTGCCTCTGCCTCCTAACCCCGCCCAGGTGCCCAACCCTATAGAACCTCGGCATGCCAGAGACCCCAAGCCTGCTGAGCCCCTGCGTCACAGACAGAGTGAGTGCCTCCAAAGGCTGGTGGGGATGGGAGGGGGAGACTGAGTACCTCTCAGTACACAGGAGATGTGACACATGGAGACTGTGGTTGTCTTTACTCTGAACTTTAGCTGCAGCGTCCCAGTAAGAAGAGCTTCTCTCACTTGCAGATGTGTCAAGGTTACAACATAACCTTTACAATTACATAAGCTATTTTTGAACGCACTCTACAGTCCGAGCCCTATCTAGAGTTTTCTTCTCAAGGCTGCGTTAGGTCTACTATAAGTGCTTGCCTTCCCTAGCTATCAGGGTTTTAACAAACCTCCAACACTGCCCATAAAGTCATACATATTAGAGGTGCTGTCGCCACAGACTGAAAGAGAGAGATGGCCAGAGTGCACACAGTGGGAGAGGCCGCCTGACTTCAAGGGTCTCAGGGTGTTCCTTCCTGCTGCCTGCCTGGCTTCAGCTCCCTCCCTCCCTCCCTTCGCTGCCTACTCTCCAAACAATACCCCAACCAGCTGCCCTGCCAGCTACCCCTCTCCTTGCTTCATCTTCACACTCTCTGCACCACACACACACACACTCGTCATGGTTTCCTCCAAGTTCCTTTACACTGACATATCACTTCATTGCCAATGACTCTTTCGTCCCCCCAAAAATCCCCTTAAACATATACACTATGCTTCCTATACCTTTACGGTCCATCTCATCCCCTCCGTTTCTTAGTTTCATCATCCTCTCTTTCATTCTTTCTCCAACCTTTCTCTTGTGACTCGGTCACAATCTCTTTGCTTCCCTCCCTTCCTGATGGGGCCCTTCTCTGCCTCTACAGGCCGTTTCTTTGATGAGAACGAGTCCCCTGTAGATCCGCAGCACGGCTCTAAGCTGGCGGACTACAATGGGGACGATGGGAACGTGGGTGAGTACGAGGCGGACAAGCAGGCTGAGCTGGCCTACAATGAGGAAGAGGATGGTGATGGTGGGGAGGAAGACGTCCAAGGTGAGCCAGGCCAGGGGTCTTCAAGTCCAGCTGTATCACCATTTTCTCCCTCCACTCCTGCTGCCCCTGCATTAGACTGAGTACCACCAGCTCAGCCAGAGCTCAAGCTCACAGCACCCTGAGTTACTCACCATTCCTGTCTCAAACATCCATGACCAACTGCCCCTCAGGGTCTAAGCCTGAGGACTGTTCAGTGGGTCATTTAGGCTGGAGGGCAAGCCTCATCATTGTCTACCACAATAAAGCCCTACCTCTACATGTGGTGGGTGGGGCACTTCTTCCCCTTAGTGACTTATGGTTCTTTGTGACTCCACTCCAATGTCTGCATGCCTCATCCAGCCGTGTGCTTCCCCACTATCTGTGCTCCACCACCTGTCTGTGCTCGCTGGTCATCTGTGTACACCTGCAGTAGATTAATAGATGCTGTGTTTGGGTAGTACTTGAAGTTTCAAATGCATGTGCGTTCTTGTCTTATCATTATTGTACGGCTGTCATTCATTTGTCCACGACGGGTTAGGTTGGGAAGTGTTTTGTGTGTTACCCTTTTAATGGAACAGATTTCCATGTAGGTCCTTATTCCTTAGTCACTTAACCACTTGATCTTGACATTTATAACAGCTATTGTTGTCCCTGCCATTGAAAGTGCCATTGATGAATAGGCTACCGTGATAACAAAGTAGTAGGAATTCTATGCCATTATGGGACCAGACTAGTATGTTGCTCTTCTATGGAGCATTCCTAATAATCTTTTCTTCCTTAAAAAGGAAATCTAGCAGATGTTATTTAGGGATGAGAGATTACTACTCCCTGATTGTTCTGTCGTCAATCTCCTTTCAGATGATGAAGATCGAGACATGCAAGGAGACCGGGCAGTGGACTATGGGAAGAGGCGTCAAGCCATCGACATTCTGTAAACCTTGTCAACTTGCTCTAGGATCTGGGATAAATTCAAACAAAAGCGTTTATTCCTCCGCATTGTTTCAATGGTGCTACAGATGTCATTCTTAGGACTGGTTGAAATCATGCAGTTGTTTTAGGTGCATCTCTTATGGCGATGGACTATTCTGAAGACCCGATTACAGATTATTATTCCATGAAGCAGTTTGACCTAAAACCATGTATCATTGAATCTATAAAATAGTTCATGATGATATCATTCTGTGCAGCTGTTGACTTGCAACTATTTGTTTTATAATAAGTTAAAGAATTCCTTTGCGATTACAATTATATAATGTACAAGAGTGCTATACAGTGTACATTTATTTTTTTCCATGACAGATTATGAAGGTGTTTGTTTACTACTTTGAATGAACTGTCAGCTGCAAGAATAGACTGAAGTGGTCTGGAAGAGCCAGTTTGGGCCAGAACCTCACTGTCTTGGATGACTCTGTTGTTGACCCGGTCACCTAGACTTGCAGTCATGGCATATTGCTTGAAATTATCAACTTTAATTTGACTTGTCTTTACCTAAAGGAATATGTTTCCCTTTTGATTTGGGACAGCTGTTGCTTGATGAAGAAAAAAACTCGAGAACTATTGCTCCAAACTGTGTCAATGAATTTAACAGGACCGTTTCTTTGGCACTTTCTGTCTTATTGTTGGACTCGTATGGACGCCCACACTTCAAACACAGCTGCGCCAAACAACGCAGCGCTTATGCCAAGGACTTCTCATGGCTTCTTAAACCTATTTTGTTCACCTTATTTCTGTCACAGACATAACGCTCCAAAGTGCTCATTCTGTCTTACAATTATGCTGTTGTTATTAATGCATGTAATCTTTATTAATCAACATGAAGAACGTCTTGAAGCTGGAGGCAATACTTAGACCAGTTTAGATTTAGGAATCCTGTGGAAGACTAAAAGTTCAATGCATATCTATCCTGCTATTACGATGGGACTACAGTAGGCATAGATGTACATATTTGAACTGTTTCTATTTTAACTGTAGGACTTGGGACTATTCTTCCTTCTCAATAATAAGCATAAAATCAGTTTTGTGTGTTTTAAAAGTTGGTGATTTTTCATATGGAAGGTCGGCATATTGAATGTACGCTGCTGATGGTTGGTTTTTCAAGATCATAATGTACTTAAGATATTTGGGTAGTTAATTGTTACAACTGTACAATTTAGATGCTAATAGATAAAACTGTGGAACCAGTCGGTCTGTTCCCAGCTAAGCTTTCCCTCAAATGCCAACGTGTTACTGATCTGCTGGGGATTGTTAAGCTGTTGGTATCACTGTGATCTTGGGTAATTAATTTATAATTTCATACTGAAGAATAAATCGTAAGTGGTCATTATTGATGCAAGTAATTAAACAATTGTTCCTGTTTGCCCCTGAATGCCTTTTGATCCATGAGTTGTTAAATTTATATATTTTGTTCTCTGTAACCTCTTGGGAATGTGCATGTGAACTGTACTTTACCTGAAAATGTGACTGACTGACAATGGGAAAACTTGTGATTGTGGCAGGGATGGTGGCCCATGTTGACTCCAATGTTTCCCACAGTTAAGTTGGTTGGATGTCCTTTGGGTGGTGGTCCGTTCTTGATACACATTGGAAACTGTTGAGCCAGAAAAACCCATCAGCGTTGCAGTTCTTGACACAAACTGTTGCACCTGGCACCTACTAGCATACCCTGTTCAAAGGCACTTAAATGTTTTTACCTTGCCCATTCACCCTCTGAATGGAACACATACACAATCCATGTCTCAGGTTAAAGGATTATTAAACCTGGTCTCCTCCCATTCATCTACAGTGATTGAAGTGGATTTAACAAGTGACATCAATAAGGGATCATAGCTTTCACCTGGTTAGTCTGTTATGGAAAGAGCAGGTGTGCTTAATGTTTTGTTTGAGTGTATACTATGTTAGTGTTACCAGAAGCGCCTGTCATAATAAAACCCACATCACCAGATTATCTTGATTCAGTTCAAATGCACATAAAGCCACCGTAACATTTCTAGTATTTTCAATTAATCAATTACATTTTACTCGAAGCTCCTTTTTCAACATTCGTAAGCGTTATTAGTCTGCATAGAAGACTCCAAAATATCAAGCAATTGCAAGTAAAAACCACACAATACCCGGTAGGGAAGAAACCTCGAAAGGAACCACACTTATGGGTGCTCGGGGATTCAGGACCAGGTAACTGTATGTACTGTCAGAGTATCTCCGGTACTGCACTGTTTTTCAAATAAAAGGGGTGTGAGTTCATGTGCCAAAGCAAAGGGGAAAAAAGAGTTCTATTACGCGGGCCCGGGTTGAACCGGGCAATGGCCCGGCACATCATAGGGCGAAAGCGGGAGGGAGGAGCGCTCTTAAATCAAACAGTAATCTGCGCGGTTTGGTCATGTCAGCATGGTGCATCGTCCAGAAACATCAAATGCATCGTCTCTTCTCCATCAAATAAATGTTTAAATTTTCAAATGAGTTTTCATTGAGAAGGCAGGTAAAGGGTTTTTTATCCAAAGCAATCACTTTTGAATGTGAAAACACAAAACACGACTTATAACTCGTGCATAATTACGTTACTTTTGTTTTGATCCGACTTCGCTGTCCGCCAAAGCGGGGCACCTGGCTCACGCCCGGAAGCAGTCCGGTTCCACAATGAATGCAATCACTTCCCCCGAACAAACTCCTCTCACCGGGGTACCCGGGCCAGATAAACGAACCACCTCATTGACGCCTCTGGCTCAAGCGGTCCTCTGTCATCCGGGTATCTGCATCGAGAGAGTGTGGGTGAGGAGGCGGGAAATGGCGTCTGGAGCACATCGCAGTATCAGCTACTAGACGGTTCATAAAAACAGCAAAGCAGAGAGGAACCAAGAAAACGAAGAAGCAGCTGCTGTCCGCACCGTGGCAGCCAGCAGTGCTTGATCAGTCAACTCGTTTTCTAGATACGGCGTAGTACTGTAAAGTAAGTAGGGATTATTTCAAGCGTCTTTCAGCATGTGTGAGTGACGTACAAATAAATATTTTCCTTTCTCGCCCCCAAGGCATGGACAACAGCAATCTACAGTAGCTAGCCAGACAATTTGACCCTCTGTCTTGCTAAAATCTCGGTCTCCTGGTTTGCTAACATGTAACCATTTCGCAGCGGAAAATTACTGAATGTTTTTGTAAATGTTGGTTTGATTTCTTATACATTTATAACAGTCTTGGCTAACTATTGCCCAAGACCGCTAATTGACTAGATCCATGTTGCCAAGCTAGGTAGCTAACTAACCAGCTAGCAAAGTTTGGGTAGTGCTAGCTAATTAAGTTGAGCTAATGTTAGTTAGCTAACGTTAGTCAAATGTGTCTTTGGACAACAAGGGGCTAAATATTGCTTGTCCAGCCTCTCACAAGCTACGTTTAATTTCATTAGCTATATGTTCTAACAGCAAACTGCAGAACTAAACAGCTAATATTTCTCAGTTGAAAATGGACAGAGACATGGCAGGTACAGCAGCTAGTTACCTAGGTACTGCATTTTTTTGTTGCGGGCTAGCCGCCACGGCTAGCTAACGTTAAACGAAGCTCGCGCCCTGCTTGCGAACGATGGTCGTTACCTGTTAGCAGCTTGATAACCCGCGTGATGTTTAGCTAGTTAGTTACTATTGGGGTCCTGCTTTTACGGCCTTCTACCTGGACACGAGTGGTCGGTAACAAGCGTTCATTTCCCGCCCACCTTGTGTATACAAGCCTGGTTAGGGCTGCCCGTCCATGGACAAGAGCACAAGTTAGTTGGTTACGTTAGCTGCGGAACAAGTGCGGAAGCTTAACATGTTTTCTTTTGAATTGTAACCAGCATTGACCCATTTACACGAAAGAATCAGAAACATGTTGAACAGTGGCAATTCGATTAACTTGCCAGACTTAAACACACTTTGTCAAGTTGGCTAACTGGCTATTTCAATGAAGTGTGAGTGGTGTTCCCACTTGCCACTCATGTTGACGATGCACCGCCACCACCAAACGATTAGTAGTGAGGGCGAATGAATGGGCTTCTGCAGTCACTATGGCAATTAGACCAGTAAAAATACATGTTTTGTCATACCCGTGGTATACAGTCTGAAAAACCACAACTTTCAGCCAATCGGCATTCAGGGCTCGAACCAGCCAGTTTATAATTGTTTTATTATAATAACAGTATATAATGGTTCCAGCTGTGGTATATCAGACCATATGACTGACATGACATGTATTTGTACTGTTCTAATTACGTTGGTAACCAGTTTATAATAGCAATAAGGCACCTCGTGGTATATGGCCAATATACCACTGCTAAGGGCTGTATCCAGGCACTCTGTGTTGCATCGTGCATAAGAACAAGCCCATGGCTATGGTATATTGGACATATACTACATCCCCTCGTGCCTTACTGCTTAAATATACATGGGTTTTAACTCGAAAATATCTTTGTTAGTTTCCAATTTTCTCCCCGCATATAAGGAAAGCCCTGAACGCAAGATCGTAATTTCTATGATTCACTTGGTGGAGGGACATATTGCCTGTAGCCTACTGTACATGGTGGGGGACATATTGCCTGTAGCCTACTGTACATGGTGGGGGACATATTGCCTGTAGCCTACTGTACATGGTGAGCTGTAAGGGGTACTTCCACTTTTTAATATTGATAAAAAAAAATCTACAATAGTCACAACATATTGACACAATTACAATCTTTATAGTACAAATGTAATTTCATCAATTATATGTGGAAATATGTATTTGTGTGAACATATTTGCGTGAACGTGTTTACATGTTGGTTAGTCTTCAGTGTTATTTAGATGGAAGACGTGAGCTAAATCCGTTATAGCTAGCTAATGTTAGCATAGCTCTTTCACTTACCCGCTTGACTTTCATGCTCACTGAAGCCCATGATGATGCTCATGCTCGGCTGGTGCTGCTGAAACACTCCTTCCATTGTCGATAGCTGTGGTAGTTCTCAGGGATGAAATGTGATCTGCAGATTGAGTAAATGCCCAATTCGCCCAGTTTATTTGGAGAACCTCTAAAAGTTGGGTTCGATCAACATTATAGTATAACAATTGGTTTAACAGTTTGTAATTTGGGCAATGTTTTCTTGGTGTGCTGTAAATCTGTATGCATTTCTGGCATTGTGAAATAAGTGCTACACAACTTAAATTGTGCATCTGAGTTTGCGTCATCCTACATTAAAATATTGAAGTTGCCATATTTCATTATTTTAGGTTGCGGTCCTTGATGTGGACAATGTGTTAATACATTACTCAAGCTCACATTTTGAACACATCAGATTGGGGAGTAACGTGGAGTGTTGGTGGTTAATCCAAACTGAATATTAATATTCAGTTTGGATACCAGGCCAGCTCAAGATTGGTCTTGATGCAAACAATTTAACAGAACTTTCCATGCACTCCTTGGAAAATTATTAATTTGGTCATGCACTAGGGCAGGGCTATTCAAATGGACGCTTATCAATTTAGAATGGCCCTTTGATACATTTTTTAACGTTCATATAAAAAAAGCTTAACTTTTCCAGCAAAATTTGGATTTTTAGTACCAAAAGGAGCCCTCGTTCAATATTCTCCAATGGGAGAAATGTTTTCCTGTAGTCCTGCCCATTAAGTGCTGTCAATTAATATCACCAAACATACCAGTTACAGCCAATCAGAGCTGCTAACATGGGTACAGGGTCTGTGCCCCCTTATTGGCTCTTTCACCACAGATGAGATCACTACACTAGAGTGTGTTTTGTGCTTAACTCAGCTGTGATGGACTACCATTAATGGACTACCATTAACTTTAATGGACTACCACTAACTGTAATGGACTACCATTAACTTTATCCGATCAACATCCTAGCCTGCAGCATCCCTGGTTTTGTAGTCTGCTGAGCATCATGATCTACCTTTACGCAATGATGTTCGGTGGCTAAGCAAGGGTAATGCTCTCGGGAGCATTATGTGATCTTTGGGAGGAGATGGTTGCTTTTCTCCGTGATTGCCCCCACAAGAAAGCCAACAAATATCTAGCGAAAATGCTTGAGGAGCTCATATCAAGTTTTGTTTTTGTGACATCTTCAATCAATTGAATTGACTTCATTTGGGACTACAGGGGAGGGATAAGACAGTCATTGACATGATTGGAAAAACAGACTTTGCAAAATTTTATTTTCTCCTGATTTAAGCTCAAACAAAACCTTCCATTTTCCCTACGCTGTGCAACTATATTCAGCCATTAGTACAGATCACTCCCGTGATGTTGGAGTTTTTAGATGAGCTGAAAGCAAACTCATAAAATATTGTTGCGAAGTTAATCCCCACAGAGGTGGTGCTGTTTTATTAAGGCACCCATTCTCTACTGATGCGGTGGGGGGAGAGACTGCTCTCCGCAAAAACTAGTCATCAGGAGAAAATAATGAAGAAATTGAAAATGGGACAGAAAATGATGCTGGTCATCTGAGATATGCTATGCATAAAAGGTTTCCTATGTGTAAATAAAAACAAGATGGAAGCTATGCATGTAAAACAGACAGGAAAGTAGAAATTAATTAATGTGAATGCGGTAAACTGTGTTATAAGTACAAATTATCCATTCCATTATTTAAACAATTTGATGCACTGAATTAGGCTGATCTTAAAGCACTCAAAATGAACTTCTAGTGACATTTTAATGAAAGTGCTTCATACGATTATAATATAAATAACCTTTTTCAAATCTGGCCTGTAAGAATTTAGTTGAATAACCCTGCAGTAGGGTAAACTGTGCCACGATAAAATTAGGTAATACCCTGTTTACATTTACTTATATCATGGTCACACCTCTGAGCTGTGTGTGCATGAGACCATTTCAATGGTTCTCACACATCTTAAAACATTTTTTTTTTTTTAACTTTGTTTTAGAAATTGCTCTAGTATAATGGTGTGTGTGTGAGTAGCTAGCATCTAGCTACTATAGAGGTTATTTTCTTTGTAGCATGTGTAACAGCTGGTTGTAATTTCAGAAATCTGGGGGCAGTGAAATTGGATAGTCTGTACTATATTTTTCTGAAATATAGCTTTATCCACAACCTTGATGTGTGTATTATATATCCATAGATTTCCTTTGTTCTTAGAAAGAGAAAAAAGGAAATCCTCTTCCCCCAGTATAGTGTTTC
The DNA here is from genome assembly GCA_030435695.1 of Brachymystax lenok tsinlingensis. Classification (NCBI taxonomy): domain Eukaryota; kingdom Metazoa; phylum Chordata; class Actinopteri; order Salmoniformes; family Salmonidae; genus Brachymystax; species Brachymystax lenok. Next base: position 17,847,946 of record CM059800.1, on the reverse strand, counting down.
TGGTGCTACCGGCTGCAGCCTCGGGTTGTTGGAAGCTGTGAATGAGTCATGCTTTGAGATGGTAAAAAATAGGCATGCTATGACTAGAGGAACTGTATATATGTGTGATTCATCTTCATTGGCTCTTGCATCTATGCTGAGTTCTGCAGGCACAATTGAGGCATGCCGTTTCTGCTGCATTGGAAGATTTGCTGGCTCCTTGGATGGTTTAGCCCAGGGGTATCAAACTCAATCAGCACATGGGCCTGATTGGGGGAAAGAACAACACATTTGCAGGCCAGACATAGCCTATTGTTTGTTTTTGACAAAAAACGTGCCTATATCCGCGACCCAAGCGGGCTGTTTTTTTTCTCTCAAAAAATATATGGCTCTTTATAATAACCACTTATGTACATAAGATGCTTTATAGAATTTTAACATATTAAATAATATTTGTCCAGCTTTTGCAGCTATGCTTGCAGATGTGCAAAATATGCTGGGACCCTAATCAAAAATGATTTAACTCCAAATAACAAAAACATAACTAGGTAGTTGTAGCCTACTGCTCAAATGTGGTCACAGGCCTACATTTCACCTTTGCCTGGTGTTATTGAAAGATTTGGCTTTTCGGTTCTTATTACGCTTTAAAAAAAAATGCCAACAAAGATGACTCTTTCTGTAGGCTACTGCAATGATCAGTTGGAACTGACACATGGCATGGACATTAAGCCTACTACATCTTTAAACGTTCGGTCCGGTAGATTCGGTCAGTGCCATTTAGTGATATGATACAGCATGCAGGCTTGTGTGTGTGGCAATGCACTGCTTTTTGGTGTGCAGCATGTTGGCAGTGCTTTCTGTGACTTGTAGTGCAGCGCATCATGGTTGGTATGGAAGCGGGCCAAAATGAATTGACACCCCAAATCAGTGCGCCTTCCAGAAATGTGTCACCGGCTGGATTCGGTCCGCGGGCCTTGTTTGATGCCTGGCTTAGCCTAACAAAGAGCTAGGTCGTTCCTTCATTCTTAAAATAATCTTATTTACTGGCTATATTATTATCTAGGCATAACATTTTTTAGTCTCTGGATTTGAAGCTATTTTAAATCTCTGACCTGTAGCTAACCTCTCCATTGTGGCATTGCATTGCTCACACTGACACCCCTGTGCCCATGGGGCTTGCAGTCATTACAAGGACACTAATGCTGTCATATTACATCAATAGTACCACGTAACATCCCAGTTATGCTAGTTCAACATAACAGCTAGTGCTTCATCTCGGTGAAGACTGTAGTGTTCATTTGGAAATAATCCTCCCTGTGGCATGTATTGAATAAGTCTGGCTACTTGTCTTGTATCTATGGAAATATTGTTGAAGGCACATACATTCCCCGAATCCCTGCCCTGTAATCAACTGCTAATGTAATTTGGGGGATAAAATAACAAAATTGTCTATCACACGTTTTGACAAGGAATGGAAACTTTGTTAGTGACTGAAAAAAGGGATGGTGTGTTCACATTCTTCAAGGTTTATCTGAGAAGTAAATGGACTTGTATTAGGATCTGTTGAGTGTGTTCACTGTTTAGGCCAGGCCCCATGGTAATGTATTGCAGATGTAGTGAAGCAGTGGGTTTCTCTGCAGTGCAATGGGAGTGGTGGATAGAGAGGGCTGTGTGTCCACTGTCTGGCATGGTGCCTGATAGGTCCTGGACATGTCTGAACACATTTTCAGCCAGTTATGTAATGTAGGATGCTGACCAAACTTGCTTTGCAAAATACACTTTATTCACTTTATTCAGTAATTTCCTCAAGAGCTTGTGCGCGTGCGTCAACGTATGTCTGTGTAGCCATGTGCGAAAATAGAACCTGGTTCTATTTTAGACGTGTGAAGCGCTGCAAGTACCGCCTCTCCCATCTCCTCATTGGTGTTTAGTAGCATATTAACCCACATGGGTGATTTTGAAAGATGAACGAGGTCCACACTCCAGTCGGTTGTATTAATGCACCTTAAAGTTGGTTGCCAACTGCCATTCAAAATCCACTGAGAAATGAACGAGGAGCGATGAATCAAAGAAAACAAATTAATGCTGTTTCCCCTTTTTATCTGTGGATTAATTGTTGGAGAAGAGAATCTACGATTTTGTGACTCACAATGGGTGAAAATTCTACGAAGACCCAGCAAAAAAAGACCATAAACAGTGGGTTATTTTACCTGAAACGTTCATCTCCCAGGACGGCAAGCTAGCTAAATGTCCATGCATGTTTCGACCTGTCCCCAAATGTAATATAGTTGGTTTTGATATTGAACCCGTCTGGTGGGGATAGTTCAAAATCAACATGCACAGAGCTGGTTTGGTCAGCATGTAAGAGTAAGTATGGGGGGGTTGTGCTCCTTGAGAGAAGAGGGCTGTGGTTACTTACAGTAAATCACTTTCCTTGCGCATGTTTTTTTCCTTAATGAAAACCATAGGTCCATCTTATCTCTAATGTCCTCATACTTTTTGATCAATTTGTTCCGTAAGTTGTTCGATAAACACGTTCACTGAAATAGTCTTGAGTACTCAGTTGTCGGGTCGTGTGATGGGTCTTTGGCTCACTGAGGCAGCAATGATGTACTGTGATGCAAAGGAAATGGTGTCTTGAATGCAACCAGATGTTAGCAGCAGCAGCACTTTTTCTGCTGGTGTTTTTTGTTCACGGAGGGTTTTCAAATCACCAGCTTGTCCACACCTTTTTAGCTGTTAGGCTGTATGTTATGTGAATGTGTGAAGAGGGGGGGAAATCAGGTCTTACACTAACAGGTTTTTCCCCTTTCTCTCTCTTCCCACCCAATCTCCTCCCATTTGTCCACTTTTGCCCATCAACCCGCTTTGCCCTGTCTGTCCTCCAGTCTTACATGTGGCTCTTAAAACAATGAGGCTGAGAATGCGGAAGGCATCTCAGCAGTCGAGCCCTGCCCATGCGCCCCGCCCATCCCGGACCAAGCGGAGGCATTCAGAAGTGGAGGAGTGCACGCCGACAGGTGGCGGGAGAGGCCTGCTGTCCACCATTAAGAAATTAATCAGAGGAAATGCTGTCAAGGTGAGCCATCTCTCTGTTACCTGTCTCCGAAATGCCATCCTATTCCCTATATAGTACACTACTTTTGACCAGGGCCCTGTGAGTCTTGGTCAAAAGTAGGGCACTATATAGTGAATAAGGTGCCATCTCGGGATGGTAACATTCCCCCTCCAACATTCCACAGCTGTTTGATCACTAAAGTTGCATGCAGTCCTTAGGTTAACACCCCCTAGACCTTTTTTGCCCCTGTCCAGATTTAATTAAAAAAAGTATGTTTCAGTACCCAGTGTCATGTTACCCTAGAAATGCATGGTGGATTGCAGAAGCTTGTCTTAGAACTCCACCAGTTCTAATTTTAGCGGTGGCTCTAGAGATTGTAGAAGGATAGTAGGTAGTGGGGCTGCACGATTTGAAAAAAATAATGTAATTGCAATTTTTTGGGGCCAAATATTGTGATTTTTCTAACACATTGGTGAAAACTTGGTAATTCCATCAGACATGTTTAAAACACGTGTCTGGGTGGAAAACATCGCTTCTAAAATGAGATCATGAGTTAATACATACTGTGCTAACTGAATACAAAACCAAATTAAGCAAATATTTTCCAACATTGTTACACAAATTATGATAGTATTACTACACCTACATATTAACAAACCTAATTTAACATGATCATCAAAATATAGCAGGGTTCCCCAACTGGTGGGTCAGATTTGGCTTGCAGGTGGTTTCATTTGTTTTCTGAGGCCAAATTTGTTTTCATTGTTGGACATAAGACTGTAAAAACACCAGGAAATCAGCTCCAAGTGATTTTAATTTAGGAAATATTTTCTCAAGTATTCCCACGCATAGTAGAGAGATGTGAAGGTATACAAATGTAAGCAGTTTGAAATTATGTTATTGGGAGCTTATTGTGGTCAATTTGCAGCCTACAAATTATTTGTAGTTATGTTTTTGCCCCCTGCCCATCCACTGAAGAAGAAATCGTCCCGCGGCAGAATGTAGTTGATGATCCTTGAAATATAGTGTACTATAAGTGTAGCATGTTGTTCATTAATCAATGAATAACATGAGTTCTTATTTTACCATGGAGTTCTTCAAGTTAATTATTTTAAAGCTAAGTTCATTATTTATTCAGCCAGCCATAGGCTGCAGATGGAATAGGAAGCTTATGATTGTATTTATGTATAAGTAGGCTAAATCATCATTATAAGTTAAAGTTCATTTAAAAACATGTACCCTACAAATTTACAAGGTGCAGTCTGGTCCAGTCATTCAACGCGATGGCCTTCACCATGTGTGCACTGTGATCGTTATGCACACTTAATGCTCCTCGTTCAGGCCCCAATCGGTTAAAGCTTCTCTTAACCCCACAGCTATGTTTTTTCTTATGATCTCTGGGGAAGTAGCCTATGATGTTTGCAAGCACAGACCTTTCAGTTGAAACTCCTTATCAATAACATGTAGCCTACTGTCAAACTAATGTAGGGCTCAGTTGTTATATTAGTGATTGGGGGAGATAATTACATATCGGGCTATTATTTGTAACGCTATATTGTATTGTTTTGACTATTACAATATTATTTTTGCTCTAGTTGGTTGTAGTTGCACCAAAACTCCAGTGTTTTCCCTTCATAGCTCGTTCGACATCTTTTTAAATAGGGAGCCCATTTTATTTTTTCACTTTTATTTCCATGACTGCTCAACTTGTTTTCTCATGGCTCTCTTATCCCTCTGCAGCAGACATATGGTAAGCAATATGTTTGGAACATTGAATCGCAATAAAATCAGTGTCGAATTGCAGTACATATCATATCGACACCTAAGTAGAGTGATAATATCGCATTGTGAGGTCCCTGGCAATTCTCATCCCTATGTTGTACGTGACCAAAGACAGGCCTATGTTGTAGTCACGTAATAATCATGTGAGCTCTGTTTCAACTTATCCCTTAATTTTGTTATACAGCGTTGGGATGGTGACTTGAGAGACGGAATCTTGTGTCCTGTCCAGCTTGTTTATCCTCTTTTTAAGCTTTGCTGACTAAATGTGAACCATGTCTTTGGCTATGTGATAGCCTCTGGGTGATAGCCTCTGTAGGGTGTTACCCTTGTCAATTCCTGTTTAACTTCTTAGGGCTAGGGGGCAGTATTTTGAAGTTCGGATGAAAAACGTGCCCAAAGTAAACTGCCTGTTACTCAGGCCCAGAAACTAATTATATGCATATCCTAGCATCTTTGGATAGAAAACACTCTGAAGTTTCTAAAACTGTTAAAATAATTTCTGTGAGTATAACAGAACTGATATGGCAGGCAAAAACCCGAACAAAATCCATTCGGGATGTCTGAATCAGTCATGTCACACTGTTTTCAATAGGCCAGATATTCAAAGCCTAATAGATTAACCCCTAGATTGCAGTTCATATGGCTTCCACTAGATGTCAACAGTCTTTAGAAAAAGGTTGGAACGTTCAATCATGAAAATCAAGGGAGTAAGACCACTAGTTCCTGAGTTCACGTCAAGTGGACTGTTTTGAATTTTGCGCGTAACAGGGAATGCGCGCTCAGTTCTTTTTCTCTTCTATTCAGCAGGTTATATTCCGTCTGAAATATTATAGTGTATATTCATTTTAGGGTATCTGAGTATTGATTACAAATGCTGTTTGACTTTTTTCGACAAACTTTACGGGTACTTTTGGGATACCGTTTGTCTGCATGGATGAAAGCCTTTGGGCAGGTGGATTACTGAACAAAACGCGCCAACCAAACGGAGCTATATGGATATGAAGAGGAACTTTATTTAAAAAAAGGGACCTTTTATTGTGTAACCTGGACGCTTTGATATGCCATCAGAGGAAGATCATCAAAGGTAAGCGATTTATTTTATGCTATTTTTGAGTTTTGTGACACCTCTGCTGGTTATGTTATTATGCTAATAGAGTTTCTGAGTGGGGGTGCTGTCCTCAGACAATCAAATGTTCTGCTTTCACCGTAAAACCTTTTTGAAAGCTTTTGAAGGGTGTGCAGCATTTGTATTTTCATGAATGTTTGAAATGAGTATTTTTGTAGTTTTGAATTTGGCGTTCTGCATTTCACCGGATGTTGTCAAAATCGATCCCGTTCATGGGATTGGATCCGTAACAGGTTAACGTAGGTTGCTAGCTGTGGCTGAGGGGCTTTGCTGCTGTCGGGCTCTTTTTTTCACCATGCTATCGTCGTGAAGTAGGGGATGGTTCTTCAAACGATGGAATGCATTTGTTGTGTTGTCGCTACAACTCTGAGGCACTTTTTGCACAACATATGCATTTGGTTGACATGGGTTTGCCTGTAGCTGGAATACTGCCATGCCACTGAAGATGTGTCCTTTGGCACCAAACCGCTGTTCTCGTTAGCATTAGCAGCACTCATGATTCCGAAACACTGAGGTAAAGCCCTTTCTCTCCTCACCAGCATCTAACTGTGTGCGCTGTGGGATGCTTATGATTAGCCAGCATGCCTTGCAGAGAGTGAGAGCCCGCTTGTGATTGGTCAGCATCCTCTGTGCATGTAGAGAGTGAATGGTGTCTAGGGCATCTTATTGGAGAAGGTACCGTAGTCTAGAGTGTCAAAGAAAGTAGAGAATTGCAGCACATCAATATCGCAATTTCTATCTGAATTCAATTAATCGTGCAGCCCTAGTAGGTAGCCAGGGTTGGCTGAAACAATATTTCAGTTGAGAAATAATCCCCCTGGGAAGGCATGTGGGTTCTTTGTCTTGGAACATTGTCACTTGGCGTACTACGAGTCCATTGTACATTCAACCAGATATGAGTCACAATTCCTTTGGCCTTCTGCTAGTGGGTAGATTCAAAATTCAATGTTGGGAATACATTAAGAATTTTAGATTTTGCTTTATTCTAAAGTTAAATACTACTCCTATCAGTTCTGATATGAGAATTGCGCTTCTACCTCAGGTAGAGCAGGAGAACCCAGCGAAGAAGACACGGCTCACCTGCGACGTAGACGACAACCTAATCTCTTCCACACCACAAGGTGGCGATGCCCCCAGGAGGACAATCTCCAGGGTCAGCAGGAGAAACTCGGTCAACGGGGGTGAGTTTGGAGAAAGAGTGGAGGATTAATTGAAAGACTGGAGCGAAACATTATTCTGTTCAGTAATCATACCTTGCACACCAACAGGCCTTTTTACAGGAGTTTGCATGCCTTGATAAAGCGACATATCATGTTGTCCTTACCTGCTCCTAACTCTAAACCACAGAAGCGACAAACCATGACACGAACCATGACACGAGTAGTAAGCCTGTGAAGCCCAATGGGAAGCTTGAGGAGGCGGCAGAGACTTTGACCAGTCCGCCTAGAACCACTCTCCTGGGAACAATCTTCTCTCCAGTCTTCAACTTCTTCTCACCAGCAAATAAAAATGGTAATACCCCAAAATGATGCTAGGTCGAAGAGTGCCAAGTACTCTGCAGAAACTTGACTTAAAATATGTTAGATTGGCCCACATTGTTCCATGTTGGTCTCTACTCCCTGCACTGGTAAATGGCATACTATATTACCTTGTCTTCATTATACCTTGTATGATGCTTATTTGTTATGTTATTGTATTTTTTTATATTGTGGAAAAATCTAACTTCCCTGCCGAACTACGATAATAAGTAGTATAAATATTATATAGTAATCTAATGTAATTTTCAGCCACTTCAGGTTCGGACTCCCCAGACCAGGCATTGGAGGCTGAGGAGATCGTCAAGCAGCTGGACATGGAGACTGTGGAGGAGACCCCCACCTGCACTGCCACCACAGAGGAAGTGTGTACGACTATGCCCCTTTACTCCAGCGACCTGCTGCCACCCCTGCGGGCCCCACACCCTCCAGAAGTGCCCGTGGAGGAAGAGGTGGTCACAGACATGCCTCCTCTCACAGGTAGCTGGAGATGAAGAAATGTCTTCTTGGTATAGAGTCCCTGTCATTATGGACAAGGATCATTCTCACTTCTCTCTCCTGCCCATTTCTCTTGGTCTCCTCCTTCCTATCCTCTCAGCCCCAGGCGCCCCTCCGGAAGGAGGCTATGTGGAGGCACAGCCCACAGCCCCTGCAGAGGGGACATACGAGGAGGACTGGGAGGTCTTTGACCCGTAAGTACAAATCTGCTCCCTCTATGCAAAATATTCCAGCCTTAGTTGAGGCCCAAATATGAATGTTTAGAATTAATTTTGATCTTGTGAATACAAAAAAGGAAAATGTACTGAACAAAAATATTAACTCAACATGCAACAATTTCAAAAAGTTACAGTTCATATAAGGAAATCTGTCAATTGAAATCAATTCATTAGGCCCTAATCTATGGATTTCACATGACTAGGAATACAGACATTCAACTGTTGGTCACAGATAACCAAATAAATAGTAGGGTGTGACCACTATTTGCCTCATGCAGCGCAACACATCTACTTTGCATAGAGTTGATCATGCTGTTGATTGTGGCCGGTTGTCCCACTCCTCTTCAATGATTGTGCGAAGTTTCTGGATATTGGCGGGAACTGGAACACGCTGTCATACATGTCAGTCCAGAGCATCCCAAACATGCTCAATGGGTGAGTATGCAGGCCATGGAAGAACTGGGTTGTGAATGCTCAAACATGAGGTGATGGCAGTGGCTGAATGGCACGACAATGGGCCTCAGGATCTTGTCACGGTATCTACAGTGCATTCGGAATGTGTTCAGACCCTTCCCTTTTTCCACATTTTGTTACGTTACAGCATTCTAAAATGGATTCAATAAAAAAAGTTTGTCAATCTACATACAATACCTCATAATGACAAAGCGAAAACAGGTTTTTAGATATTTTTGCAAATGAATTACTAATAAAATTTAAACTTATTTACTTAAGTATTCAGACCTTTTGCTATGAGATTGGAGTGCACCGGTGGTAAATTCAGTTGATTGGACATGATTTGAAAAGGCCCACACCTGTCTATATAAGTTCCCACAGTTGACAGTGCATGTCAGAGCAAAAACCAAGCCACGAGGTTGAAGGAATTGTCCGTATTGCTCCGAGACAGGATTGTGTTGAGGCACAGATCTGGGGAAAGGTAGCAAAACATGTCTACAGCATTGACGGTCCCCAAGAACACAGTGGCCTCCATCATTCTTAAATGGAATACGTTTGGAACCACAAAGACTCTTCCTAGAGCTGGCCGCCCTTCTAAACTGAGCAATCAGTGGAGAAGGGCCTTGGTCAGGGAGGTGACCAAGAACCCATGTTAACTCTGACAGAATTCCTCTGTGAGGATGGTTGTCCTTCTGGAAGGTTCTCCCATCTCTGCAGCGTTCCACAAATCAGGCCGTTATGGTAGAGTGGCCAGACAGAAGTAAAAGGCACATGACAGCACGTCCCTACGTTGTAGCATGGTGGTGGCAGCAACATGCTGTGGGGATGCTTTTCAGGGACTGGGAGACTAGTCAGGATTGAGGAAAAAGTGAATGGAACAATGTACAGAGCTTTTTGATGAAAACCTGCTCCAGAGCGCTCAGGACCTCAGACTGGGGCAAAGGTTCACCTTCCAACAGGACAACGACCCTAAGCACACAGCCAAGACAACGCAAGAGCGGTTTCGGTACAGGTCTCTGAATGTCCTTGAGTGGCCCAGCCAGAGCCCAGACTTGAACCCGATCTAACATCTCTGGAGAGACCTGAAAATAGCTATGCAGCAACGCTCCCCATCCAAACATCCAACCCTTGAGAGGATCTGGCTGGGCCACATGATCTGCAGAGAAGAATGTGAGAAACTCCCCAAGTACAGGTGTGTGAAGCTTGTAGCGTCATACCCAAGAAGGCCAAAGTTGCTTCAACAAAGTACTGAGTAAAGGGTCTGAATACTTATGTAAATGTGATAATGTAATCCATTTTAGAATAAGGCTGTAACGTAAAAAAAAATGTGGAAAAAGTCAAGGGGTCTGAATACTTTCCGACTGCACCGTATGTCCAGGCTATCACATCCGGCCGTGATGGGAGTCCCATAGGGCAGCGCACAATTGGCCCAGAGTTGTCTTGGTTTGGCCGTCATTGTAAATAAGAATTTGTTCTTAACTGACTTGCCTACTTAAATAAAGGTAAAAAAAAAGTGCATTCAAATTGCCATTGATAAAAATGCAATTGTCTTAGTTGTCCTCAGTAAACAATGTTGACATAAGCAAACCGCTTTCCCACACAGCGCCATACATGTGGTCTGCTGTTGAGGCCGGTTGGACGTACTGCCAAATTCTCTAAAACGATGTTGGAGACAATTTATGGTAGAGAAATAAACATGAAATTCTGGCAAAAGCTCTGGTGGACATACCTGCAGTCAGCATGCCAATTGCACGCTTCCTTAACTTGAGACATCTGTGGCATTGTTGTGACAACTGCACATTTTAGAGTTGCCTTTTGTCCCCAGCACAAGGTGCACCTGTGTAATGATCATGCTGTTTAATCAGCTTCTTGATATGCCACACCTGTCAAGTGGATGGATTATCTTGGCAAAGAAATGCTCACTAACAGAGATGTAAACACATTTGTGCACAACTTGAGTATTAAGCTTTTTGTGCTCATGGAACATTTCTGGGATCTTTTATTTCAGCTCATTAAACATGGGACCAATACTTTACATGTTGCGTTCATATTTTTGTTCAATGTAGTTTCATATTTTTTCCGTGATTTCATTGAAAGTCCTGTATTTACCTTTGAACGGTTTGATTTGGGTTTGTTCAGGTATTTCTTCATCAAGCATGTACCTCCACTGACAGAGGAACAGCTGACCAGGAAGCCCGCTCTCCCACTAAAGACCCGCAGTACACCAGAGTTCTCCCTGGTTCTCGACCTGGTGAGTTTTTACTGTGGTACGGCCTCTTGAAAAGTCAGAACATTCATACTACTTGCGCTTCCCGGAGCACCTCAGAGCTGTTGATTATTGCTGTTGTAGAGGAAGTGAATGTTTATACTGGACGGACCACCCCCCATCTGCCGTCAACCAATCATGTCAATACGGCATTTGGGAGGCTAAATTTGGCCTCAGCATGCCCCTAGAGGCTCTGCAATTGTATGGAGCCTACGGCCACATTTTTTCAGATCAAGCATAAATTTGCTTTTACTATAAATGGTACATTCACTTAAAGGGCATTGTTATGGTGGTTTGCAACTTACAATTATTTTTGTGATTCCTACCAGGATGAGACATTGGTGCACTGTAGCTTGAATGAGCTGGACGATGCAGCACTTACCTTCCCGGTCCTGTTTCAAGATGTAATTTACCAGGTATACAGAAGTCCTTGAGATTTGATATTGAGGGATTTATATTTTAAATGGGACATAATTAAGCATTTTACTTTTCCACCAGAGGGTGCTAAAGCTGTGTCATTGTAGACAGCCACAGGTGAAAGTGGAAGATACAGAATCAGTTTCTATGAGAAACGGAGGCCTCCTGAATACTTTGTACAAATAACTGATACTTTGCTTGTCTGCAGGTGTATGTGCGTTTAAGGCCGTTCTTCCGAGAGTTCCTGGAGCGCATGTCTCAAATCTATGAGGTAAACTGGGTTTATGGAAAGAGTACAGTTACTTGCGTTAAGCTTCTCTGAAGTGAGAAATGTATTCAGTTGTCGTCTTTTCCTCGTTAGATCATTCTCTTCACTGCCTCAAAGAAGGTTTATGCAGACAAGTTGCTCAACATCTTGGATCCCAAGAAACAGTTGGTTAGGTAAGTATTTCTACCCCTTCTTTAATTTAGATGCATTGGAAGTCCTAATATGTAACAGCTGTGTTTTTGTAATAGAATACCAAGTCTTAGCTTCGGCATGCATGTATAGTGTTCTCTTTTTGCATGAGATTGCAGTTGCTGTGTATGTTGATTGCCCAGCCCCAAAACCACAATGGGGCACGTGCTGCCTCCATGTGATGTTCAGTTGCCAACATTGTGGTTTGACTGAATTATTCATAAACAGACCTTTAGACTTAACAATTGATTTATTTTTCTCTCCACTAACCCTAGACACAGGTTATTTCGTGAGCATTGTGTCTGCGTACAAGGGAACTACATCAAGGACCTGAACATCCTTGGAAGAGACCTGTCCAAGACCGTCATCATTGACAATTCACCACAAGCCTTTGCATATCAGGTGAGCCTTTCAGCCCCAGGTGATGTCTGTAACCCAACCTAGCACAGCCTAATTATTGTTTGCATTTTAAATGATATTCACAGAATTTATATACAGTTGAAGTCGGGAGTTTACATACACTTAGGTTGGAGTCATTAAAACTCGTTTTTCAACAACTCCACAAATTTCTTGTTAACAAACTATAGTTTTGGCAAGTCGGTTAGGACATCTACTTTGTGCATGACACAAGTAATTTTTCCAACAATTGTTAACAGACAGATTATTTCACTTTTAATTCACTGTATCACAATTCCAGTGGTTCAGAAGTTTATATACACTAAGTTGACTGTGCCTTTAAACAGCTTGGAAAATTCCCGAAAATGACGTCATGGCTTTAGAAGCTTATGATAAGCTAATTGACATTATTTGAGTCAATTGGAGGTGTACCTGTGGATGTATTTCAAGGCCTACCTTCAAACTCAGTGCCTCTTTGCTTGACATCATGGGAAAATCAAAAGAAATTAGCCAACACCTCAGAAAAAAGATTAGAGACCTCCAAGTCTGGTTCATCCTTGGGAGCAATTTCCAAACACCTGAAGGTACCATGTTCATCTGTACAAACAATAGTACGCAAGTATAAACACCATGGGACCACGCAGCTGTCATACTGGTCAGGAAGGAGACTCGTTCTGTCTCCTAGAGATGACCGTACTTTGGTGCGAAAAGTGTAAATCAATCCCAGAACAACAGCAAAGGACCTTGTGAAGATGCTGGAGGAAAACGAGTCCTATATCGACATAACCTGAAAGTTTGTTCAGCAAGGAAGAAGCCACTTCTCCAAAAATCCAGACTACGGTTTGCAACTGCACATGGGGACAAAGATCGTACTTTTTGGAGAAATGTCCTCTGGTCTGATGAAACAAAAATAGAACTGTTTGGCCATCATGACCATCGTTATATGTTTGGAGGAAAAAGGGGGAGGCTTGCAAGCTGAAGAACACCATCCCAACCGTGAAGCACAGTGGTGGCAGCATCATGTTGTGGGGGTGCTTTGCTGCAGGAGGGACTGGTGCACTTCACAAAATAGATGGCATCATGAGGCAGGAAATTATGTGGTTATATTGAAGCAACATCTCAAGACATCAGTCAGGACGTTAAAGCTTGGTCGCAAATGGGTCTTCAAAATAGACAATGACCCCAAGCATACTTCCAAAGTTGTGGCAAAATGGCTTAAAGACATCAAAGTCAAGGTATTGGAGTGGCCATCACAAAGCCCTGACCTCAATCCTATAGAACATTTGTGGGCAGAACTGAAAGCGTGTGCGAGCAAGGAGGCCTACAAACCTGACTCAGTTACACCAGCTCTGTCAGGAGGAATGGGCCAAAATTCACCCAACTTATTTTGGGAAGCTTGTGGAAGGCTACCCAAAACTTTTGTCCCAAGTTAAACAATTTTAAGGCAATGCTACCAAATACTAATTGAGTGTATGTAAACTTCTGACCCACTGGGGAATGTGATGAAATAAATAAAAGTTGAAATTAATCAATCTCTCTACAATTATTCTGACATTTCACATTCTTAAAATAGTGGTGATCCTAACTGACCTAAGATAGGGAATTTTTACTAGGATTAAATGTGAGGAATTGTGAAACTGAGTTTAAATGTATTTGGCTAAGGTGTATGTATACTTCTGACTTCAACTGTATGCTGTTGTTGTACAATCCATTACCGAGTATACCTTCCTATATCCCTACAGCTTTCCAATGGGATTCCCATTGAGAGCTGGTTCATGGACAAAAATGACAACGAACTCCTGAAGCTTGTCCCGTTCTTGGAGAAGCTTGTTGAGCTGGTACATACAAGCTACATTTGACATATTTTACTCATGCTTGGATAGTAATAATTTGTTTATTTTTAAGTCATCCATGCTTGAGCTTCCATTGACATGTGCTTTGCGATGCCCCCAACATTCATTTTTAGTAGCACGCTACCAAAGTCTAACAAAATGAAATGGTCTCTCCACTAACAGAGAAGTCATCTCTTTAAATAATTGGTTTTGGTTCATATCCCTGTGGTATTAATATGGTCTGTCTCCTGTGCTCCAGAATGAGGATGTGAGGCCACATGTTCGAGAACGGTTTCGTCTGCACGAGCTTCTTCCCCCAGACTGATCCCTAGAATAGACGGACAGAAGAAATAACGAATGATTGAATAAACCAACACAGACATGTAAAAAGCCCTCTTTGGATTACAACATTGCCATTACTGTTCAAGGTTTCAATTTTTCTCTCTATTTTTACCCAACATAGTATTTTTTTTTTTTTTTTTTTGCATCGATAACGACAAAATGCAAAGTCAAATCTTTTGAAGCAACATCTGGTTAAAAATAATTTATAAAGCCACATGTTTAGATCACATTACTGTGGGCAGAGATCAAGAAGGCTCCTCCTTTTGACTGGCTTTTTTTTTCAGAAGCACTTTCTTTCTCCCTGCTTCCTATCGGAGGGGCCAAGGTGCTGTCTGTCTAGTTGGACTGAATGTGTTAGCTGACAGAGAAGAGGATTATACTTGCTCCCTTTGGTGCTTTCATGGGACTGTTGACAGTGACACTCATTGGCTATAGACCAATTTTAACAGGAATGGCCAGTAAAGTGTGTGTGTAGCTCATCTTTTCTTTCCAGCTTGGGGTTTTTACCAACTTTTTACCAGTAGCCTATAGGATCTTATTATGCATTCCTCTAGCTGAATTTCTTTGTTTTGTAGACACTCGTTGTAACCGCAATGTGTTATTTTACCCCATTTCACAATGTTGCATTGTTAGCTTTTTTTTCTGCCTATAATGTTTTATGTGGGTGTTCTCCAAGGCTGTTGATTGGAAAATAACAATGCTCTTATGGTAGGATATCCCCATGCTATGCCAAATCAAATTGAACAAATTCACAACTTCCTGTATAATTTGTACTTCTGTTTTAACAATAGTTGGCTTTGTTTGAATTAATAGGACACTTTGCCAGTAATCAATCACTTAGTATAACTTTCAAGAAATTTGCATCGTTTGATTAAATGTCCCCCACTTCTCAAGTGACGTGTTACTGACATTTATTTTATAGTAACATTTTTATTTGTCATTCATATATTTCAATGTATTTTTACTCAACCAAGGTTTTATTTTTATGGGTATGTCTAGTATTGAATTATAACTAATGTAGATTGGCTCTTGTCAGCGTCTCACCCCGGTCTGTTACTGGGGACATATGGATGGCTAGGTCCTGAAACAGCCCAATGTGTAGCACCACCAGCATATAAACAGCAAGCCTCGTCACTGTGGTATGAACCCAACCTGCCTAGTAGTTTTTTGTTTTAGGAATTGTTTTTTTTTAAATGGCTTTAAAGCCTTTTTAAATGCAGTAGAAAGAAGCATGGTTATTGGAGAACCTTTGTTATGAATGTCTGGATGTTTCTGCTCAGACTTGGGAGAGTTGTAGAGAAATATACCATGATGCATTGTCAGATATTGTACCTAGTACTTGTTATTTCATGTGGCCTAACCAGATCCCAGATCATAGACACTTTATTGATGACAAACTGTAAGGAAAAAATTACACCTAAAACAGTTACTGTTCCATGTCCATTTGGCCCTTTTGTTGATATTATGGACTTGTACATTAGCTGGTCATGTATATGGTGCCATACAAACCTCCTTCCTAACATGATCAAACATCGGCACCCATGTCATCTTTTTTTATTTTATTTTTTTCTCTCGTTGGAAGTGTTTATAAGTCGGAGACAATCAAGCCTCTAAGATCAAAACACTCAAATCGGAAAGAAATTCTGGTCCGTTTGCGCTGTTTTTGTTCTAAATTGAATTGTGCCCTGCGAACAAAGTTGTTAGGCGAATCCAACTGCCCTATCCCAGCTAATCATGCATGTCATTTTGCCAAACATCTGAAGGACTGTGGGTAAAACCCCTGTAGAATACCAGTCCTTTTAGCCTGCTTTCTCATTGCCTTTCTGGAAATCATCGCCCTATAAAACGGAACTGACATAGAAGAGTTACACTATTACAGGGCACATTGTTTTTTGGCGACGCTAAGTATTTCCAGACTATGAATGTAATTTTTCCCACACTTGATCCCAAAATGGGGGGGGGGTTTAACAGATCAGAAGTCCATGATCCAAAGGATCTATCAATTTCTTAGATTTTCGCTGCTTTGAACGGTGCACAATGAGTAGATATTTTTTCAACATTATAAAAAAATATATATAAATAATGAACATCCTATTCTATAGCATTTTCAAATATGCAACCCTATCCATACCCACTTTAGCGGTTGGTTGAGAGTTGGCCCAATAAGCCTGACATGGCCCCTAGGAGGATGAACCTGCTCCTTAAAGGGGGCCTGGCACTTTTCTATCAAGGGAGAGCTTACTTTGTAATTGTTTAAGGATGGGCTATTTGACATGTACATCCAGTTCATTTTTATGTGAATTATACCAGTTTTATTCTACAATGGATATTGTATAATACATGCAGCTTTGCGTTAAAAGAAAATCCTTAAAGGAAAATCTTTTTGTATTTTTTATTTCAAAAGGCATGTCATCTACTTTTTAAATGTATTCATTAAGATTTAACTTGACATCGGATGGAGTGTTTTTCTTACAAAGATCTGTGTATGTTTAGTTAGGACAGTGTCACTGAACTGTTAGAAACCTAGCATGTATGTAGAGAAACTTGTTTTGTGGGGAAGTCCTGAATTAAATTTTCATCTTGGCACTTTTTCTGCAGAAAAGAGCAACTGTGTTAATTAACTTTTTCAATTTCTGTTAAGGTGTATTTAAAATGTGTTTTTAAATGCTTAAAATGACATCTTTGTTAACCATGTTGTAAAATGTACATACCAAATTGCATTGAAGTATTGAACAAAGTTTTAAAGTTAAACCATCCAGCATGCTGTTTTTCTTTCCTGTTGAACATGGTATTGTAACTCTTGGTAGTTTTATTTTCACTTGATAATCTCGATCAGGGTTTCCCAAACTCTGTCCTTGGGGGCCCCCCCTGGGTGGAAGTTTTGGTTTTTGCCCTAGCACTACACAGCTGATTACAATCATCAAAGCTTGATGAGTTCTTTAAATCAGCTCTGTAGCGCTAGGGCTAAAACAAAACGAGCACCCAGTGGGGCCCCAGGACTGATTTGGGGGAAACCCTGCTTTAGATATGGGGTATTCAACTCTTACCCTATGAGGTCTGGAGCCTGCTGGTTTTCTGTTCTACCTGATAATTAATTATACCCATCTGGTGTCCCTGGTCTAAATCAGTCCCTGATTAGGGGGAAACAATGGAAAAAAATGCAGTGGAACTGACTTTGTGTTGAGTTAGAGGGCTCTAGATAATCAATTTTTACTGAGAAAGGAAGATATTTTTTGGGGGGGACAGGTGCGTGTAGGCAGGCCTACTGGAAACACTGAGAAAATGAACCACTCTTGAACATATAGTCCCTTATCCTATTTGAGCCTATATCAAACACCAGACAAAATAGATTACTTAAAACCTCTACGGATCGGTATCCCTAAACCGGGACGATTGTTGCTCAATATGCGATAATATGACTATAAAACGTTTGGGGACATAGACATGTCTTACATGGGCAGAAAGCTTCAATTCTTGTTAATCTAACTGCAGTGTCCAATTTACAGTAGCTATTACAAAAAAAATAACATGCTATTGTTTTAGAATGGTGCACAACAAAACGCTTATCATGGCAGCTGGTTTGATACATTCACCTCTGAAGATGAATAATGTACTTATATTCAGTAATATTGCCCTCATCCTGAGGGTCCCAGAGCTGGGAATTGTGTTTACAGTTTGACTTCACTGCTGCCTCTGGCTCCACCCCCCTCCCTCCTGCCCATCTAGATGTGTGAAAGTTAGTGTATTTTCTGTAGGGAAGCTAATGATCCATCGTATGACGTTCCTGGGAGTAACTTAACATGTTTAGTACCATAGCATGTTTGTATGTTCTCTAGTTATGTACTTAAATGTATAAATTGACAAATTCGGTACATTTGGGCATACTCCTTGCAGATTTAATGCAAAATATTGTGTAGTGAGATCAGTCAATTTGGTTATTAGATGGTTATTAAATCTTTGTGTATCCTAAGCGAGGACAGCATTTCTTGGCATGATCATCCATGAAAATGTCATTTTTAAATGTTCAGTTTTATAGCCCCAATTCTATATTTTTGTTCAACCCCACTAATTGACTTAGGCAACCGTCATCCTGTCCGGTGTCTCTGGCGCTTTTGACCTCAAGAGAAGAGGCTCGCGTTCGACAATGCATTGAGAGGGTTTAATCCATAATTAGGAATTAAAATACTGATTTAATAGGATATCTGAGTTAATGAACACGACGTATTAATATTTCATAACCGGAAGTTTGTTTGCTAAATCCGTAATGTGCATTTCACAGCCCTTTGTTCGCACATATTTTCTGCCACTGTTTCTAATCAAGCTTCTTTTAGCTCATGGATAGAGTTGCAGGTGGACACGGGAGCCGTGATGGAGGCGAAGGGGCAGGCAGAGATGTTCGCTTAGCGCACTATGTAAGTGGACCACTACTTGGCAAAGCGTAAAAGGAATCTGAAGTAGGGAAGCAAGAACAGATATAGGGGAGAGACAAAATTGCTTTGACAAAGACAGGTGTTTTGATTTTGGTTACAGGAATGTAATAGAACTAAGGATGATTGGCATAACTATTGCCTTTGCAGTGAGCCTGGAAAATAGGTCTACAAGTGAATATTTTTCTGAATACACTGGATAGTTAGCATTTTTGTGGACTTCAAGCTTTTTTCCCCATGTACTTTGAGAATGCAAATATTCAGGTTTTTTTCTGGCACCATGTTAGAGGGCATTGACTTGAGCGCTTATTATGGTGTTCTGGGCAAGGTATTTGCCATGTATAGACCACTAATAGAATATGAATTCATATAAAACCTCCCTAAAACGTTTGTGTGCATTTTGTCTGGGAGAACGGACTGTGGCTTGGAGGCAGTTTTGACAAAGACTATCACTTGAGCTTGGCAAACCGCTACTGTCGCTTCTGTCATCTCAGACATGCACAAGAAGTTCAGAACCATCACTTTTTCAAAGATCCTACCTCAGAGTAGACGATTCCACAGTATAACAGTGCTTTTCAGGAGATAATGACTGCTTTGTCACATCTTTCCTTATCTGATAACTTGGTCTGCTTGGGCTGGTCTAATAGACATGACATTTCCTACAATAGTGACACATGGTTCAGAATTCATATTGACATTTCTCCAAACCCCAATGGATTATGTAAAAATAGCATTGCAATTGCAACTCCCACTCAAAATGAACAATGTCAGCAAGGTGTCAGTTTTGTTTTCTATTGCCTAATTTGTCTTCCATTTGCACTTCATGTTAAGTTATGAATGTGATGTATACACTTTATAGTACATTTGTGGTATTTTATGTAATATGTATTTAATGCCCTGCCTTTTTTTGTATAGGGGATCTAAAGCAGCTTCTTATGTGGTCAGCTGACAATGATGTGTGGAACCTTTCCTCTGTGAAACCTTTCATGTGATACCTTGAGATGAACATCATGGAAATGTTTTGATGGTTTCATTTTTATATATGACCTCTATATCCTTTCTAACTGACTGTTTTATTCAGGGGTATAAGTCACAATGTGAGCTGGTCCTTTGGCGACTCCATCCTGGACATGTTCCTGGCTCCAGAATCAACGCTGTGCAGCTCCCCAGGCCCAGACTGCCAGAGCCCCCCTCAGTCTCCTTCAGCCGTACCCTCAGCGGTAGAGGACAACCCCACTGCCTTGCTGGCCTGTTTCAACGACACCCTGTGCGCTGACATCATCACAGTGGGCCGACGGAGCTCCTCAACACTGTCCACTTTCTGCAACGTTCTGAGCGTCCTGAACCCCGCTGAGGTGGGGTAACACTTGTCATGTTATCCAGGCTCTACTGTTGCCCCTCCTGGAGGACAGGTCTGACTGCAGTGGGGACATCCCGGCCCCCACTCCCCCAGGCCCACGGGTCTCAAGATCCCTCAGCCAGCTGCTGTGCAACTAAGGCAACTGGACCGATGTTAGTGACGTGAACGCAGGCCTGGTGACACTGTGTAGTGAAAATGACAGGCAAGAATTCATCCTAGCGGTATGCAATAATATCCAGCTAATGCAGGCATTGATGAACAACAATCCTAACAATAGCTGGCTGTGGAATTTCTGTGTTAACTCCTCTGATGGACACATGGTGAGTCAGTTCTGTAGGTATGAGACCTGGACGGCGGAGACAGTCGACCCAACCATGGTGGCGGTCTCCTGGGACCAGGACAAGGAGAGGCTGAAGATCCTCCTCTGTCAGAACTTGGACTTATTCACTGTTATTCACTGTTGTGAATGTTGACAACAACTGGCTGCAGCCGAGTTGTACAGAGGCCCCGACACAGCCAGATATAAACTCTCTGGTGGCGGCTTCCTGGTGGCTGGTGGAGGTTTCCCTACTCAGAATGGCACAGCGTGATGGAAATCACCATAGAGATGATATCAATGTGCATCCAGAATGATGACAAGGGTTTTGTACAGAAGGTGTGCGCCAATGCCACCTTTCTGAATGAATTGCCCCGTAATAGTGCTACTGTATGGGTTGGAGAATACTGCACTGTCTCCCTTAACTCCCCACCCACCAACCTGCTTGTGGTGTTCAGCATCCCAGACTGGTGCAACTATGATAAGTGGAGCAAGGTGCTAGTGGATCTGTCAATGGTGGAGCTCTGCTGGCAACACGACCAGATGGGTTTTAATAAGAACGTGTGCTGGAACATGCCCCTGTTTGAGAAGCTCACCTTAGAGCCCCTGAACGAGTGGCTCATGTCTGTCTGTGTCGACAAGGAGACCAAGGACATCCTGCCCCAGGTGTGCCAATACTCTGACTGGAACAAGCCCATAATTGTAGACATGATTGACCTGGCTCTCTGTGCTGAGCTGGACTCTCTGAACTTCACTCAGAAGGTGTGCGCCAACGCCACGGTGCTCCAGAACCTGATGGCCAACTTGGACAATACATGGCTGTTGGCGTATTGTGCTAACCTCACTGGCCCTGGTGGTGGAGGGGGACAGGGAGGAGGCCTGATGGGGTTTAAGCCAGTAGAACAATGCCAGTACCACAGCTGGGCTGTGGCACTTCCTGACGCTGCTCTCCTGGCCCTGTGCTGGGACTACGACCAGGCCAACTTTGTCTCATCCATCTGCACCAACACTGGCGGCCTCCTCTCTGCTCACCAAGGAGACCTCCAGCCTGTGGGTGGGCACGCTCTGCACCACCTACACCAAAGGAAACCGCCAGGGAAAATCCAACAGCACCTCCACAGACTCCCAGCCCTGCCTGGTCAGAGACATTGTGAAGAGGCTGAATTGGACTTGTACTGCAGACTTCAGCCCAGCCTGTCAGCCGGGCTCCAGTCAGACGCAGGCTCTGCAGCTGCTGCTGCGCTGCGGGGTGGAGGCCCTGCAGCCTCGCTTGGAGGGGCTCCTGACCACACACGTGGCCTCTGTGGTGGACCAGGCCACCAGTGTGACTGTGGTGCTGCTGGTGGCCCTGGAGGAGAGCCAGATGACGTCGCTACGCGTGACTGAAAACATCCGCGTCAATGTGCTCTATCTAGAGAAGGAGACCAACCTTGACAACAAGAGGGTCCTGCTGCAGTGCTTTGGGCTAGGTAGGCTGGGCAGACTTTATCTGCAGATAAAGAATTCCAACATTGTGTGTATTGTAAACTGCTACATTGAACAGTCCTGAATGAATGGTGGTCATCTATACATTTCCCTCAGGTCACAAGGCCTGTTCTCTGCCGTTCTGGCTTTTCAGCTGATTCATGTCTAGGGAAATTTAGATTGGACCCATTCTAGTCTAGTGGAAATGTCATATGACTAACTTCTTAAAATTAGTTTTTTGTTGTTGAGGTATCTAATCATCTAAACTCAGCAAAAAAAACGTCCTCTCACTGTCAGCTGTGTTTATTTTCAGCAAACTTAACATGTGTAAATATTTGTATGAACATACAAGATTCAACAACTGAGACATATAAACCGAACAAGTTCCACAGGCATGTGACTAACAGAAATTGAATAATGTGTCCCTGAACAAAGGGAGAGGGGGTCAAAATCAAAAGTAATTGTCAGTATCTGGTGTGGCCACCAGCTGCATTAAGTACTGCAGTGCATCATCTCCTCATGGACTGCATCAGATTTGCCAGTTCTTGCTGTGAGATGCTACCCCACTCTTCCACCAAGGCACTTGCAAGTTCCCAGACATTTCTGGGGGGAATGGCCCTAGCCCTCACCCTCCGATCCAACAGGTCCCAGACGTGCTCAATGGGATTGAGATCCTGGCTCTTCGCTGGCCATGGCAGAACACTGACATTCCTGTCTTGCAGGAAATCAAGCACAGAACGAGCAGTATGGCTGGTGGCATTGTCATGCTGGAGGGTCATGTCAAGATGAGCCTGCAGGAAGGGTACCACATGAGGGAGGAGGATGTCATCCCTGTAACGCACAGCGTTGAGATTGCCTGCAATGACAACAAGCTCAGTCCGATGATGCTGTGACACACCGCCCCAGACCATGACAGACCCTCCACCTACAAATTTATCCCGCTCTAGAGTACAGGCCTCGGTGTAACGCTCATTCCTTCGACAATAAACGCAAATCCGACCATCACCCCTGGTGAGACAAAGCCGTGTCTCGTCAGTGAAGAGCACTTTTTGCCAGTCCTGTCTGTTCCAGCGCCGGTGGGTTTGTGTCCATAGGCGACGTTGTTGCTGGTGATGTCTGGTGAGGACATGCCTTACAACAGGCCTACAAGCCCTCAGTCCAGCCTATTGCGGACAGTCTGAGCACTGATGGAGGGATTGTGCGTTCCTGGTGTAACTCGGGCAGTTGTTGTTGCCATCCTGTACCTGTCCTGCAGGTGTGATGTTCGGATGTACCGATCCTGTGCAGGTGTTGTTACACATGGTCTGCCACTGTGAGGATGATCAGCTGTCCGTCCTGTATCCCTGTAGCGCTGTCTTAGGCGTCTTACAGTACGGACATTGCAATTTATTACCCTGGCCACATCTGCAGTCCTCATGCCTCCTTGCAGCATGCCTAAGGCATGTTCACGCAGATGAGCAGGGACCCTGGACATCTTTCTTTTGGTGTTTTTCAGAGTCAGTAGAAAGGCCTCTAGTGTCCTAAGTTTTAATAACTGTGACCTTAATTGCCTACCATCTGTAAGCTGTTAGTGTCTTAACGACCGTTCCGCAGGTGCATGTTCATTAATTGTTTATGGTTCATTGAACAAGCATGGGAAACAGTGTTTAAACCCTTTACAATGAAGATCTGTGAAGTTATTTGGATTTTTACGAATTATCTTTGAAAGACAGGGTCCTGAAAAAGGGACGTTTTAGTTTTTTGCTGAGTTTATATCAATTACCATGAGGGCTATTGTTGTGTCAACAGATGGTGTACACAGTTCCACACCTGCCATTGATAGTGGACATTTAATCTCTTCCCCCTGGATGACATTGATGTGATTGAATGACAAGCCAACACTAATCTCTAATCACTTGTGTTTATTGTTGTTCATACTGTGTTGCTGTTGTCCATTATTTTTTCCCCTTTAACCATTCAAATGATAAGCTTGAAGATTTGTTTGTTTTTCCATAACAGAAAGTACTGACGAGTTTGGTGCAGACAGGAAGACGTGACCAGTGATGGATTTCTCCTCATCAAGGTGTCAGAAGTAGGACTGATATGTATTAGGTCCTTTTACATTTGTGACTGGTGATATAGGTACTAACCAATACACTCCCCTACGTATTTATTTGGACAGTGAAGCTAAAATGTTTAATTTTGCTCTGTACTCCAGCATTTTGGATTTGAGATCAACCGTTTTATGAGGTGACAGTACAGAATGTCCCCTTTTATTTGAGTGTATTTTCAAACATTTCTGTTTTACTGTTTAGAAATAAAAGCACTTGATGTATCTAGTCCCCCCCATTTGAAGACAAAAGTTCAGTGTTTGGTCCCATATTCCTAGCACCCAATGAGTAGCGTCATGGTAGAATCCACATTAATGCAGAAGCGTTCAGAAACGTATTACATTCTTATTGACAATAAAACTGACTCCAAAATGACACATTATATTATTTACCATTCATTTCTATTGGGCACAACATAATCTGAAACACAACCAAAACAAAATGCAAATGCATCGAACAAGTGTGTAGAGTCAAAAGCTTGATGTAGTCATTGCGTGCAAAAGATATGGCACCAAATACTGAACTTTTGTCAATGTAATATGACCCCACCATCGAAAGGTGAGACTCTCACGAACACGTTTTGCTCTACGACGCCCACAAGCCTCACAACACTCGTCTGACGGTAACCCGGTACCAGTTTAAAAATAAATAATAATAATTTCTCTCAGATATAGAACAGACACTTCAAAACAAACTTTATTTTGATAATTATTTGGACTCTCTGTTTTGCCGTGTATGGATGTGTTATTCAATGTGTTTCTATGGGCTGATAGCAGTAAGGCCAAATTCAATGTTTCATCAAATGTTTTTTTTTATATTTTTTTGCAATACCTACAGGGGTTCTAAAATTCCAAATCAAATAGCTAAATGATCCTTGGTTTGACCATCTTAAAACCATTCCATACGTTAGCTTTGTGGAAACCCAGCCCCAGGCCCTTAGACCATAAGTGAATTTGTCCAAATACTTGACACCTTCAAATGGGGGACTAGATACAGAGTGCTTTTATTTCTAAACAGTAAAACAGATATGTATGGAAATACCCTCCAAATAAAAGGTGGCGTTCTGTCGCCTCATAAAATGCTTGATGTCAAATCCAAAATGCTGGAGTATAGATCCAAAGTAAAATGTTTACCATGACTGTCCAAATAAATACTCAGGGGAGTGTAATTCGTAAGACACGTCTGGAGACGTCTCAAGGCATGGTGATGGCTAGGTATGAGTATTTGTAATGTAGAGATTTTTTGTTCATTTACTGTTACTTGGTGACAGTTTTTGTTATAATATTCTTGTCTGGCTTATGGGTACTTGGTTTTAGTATGTGGTGTGATTCTGTTACAGGAGTATTTCCGTATCCCTTTGGCCAGTCTGAGGGCAGTGCTGAGTGCAGTGGACATCACCACGGTCAGACAGATACAGCAGTACTTCAGCAGGAACCAGGGAACATTGCAGGTAATACAACACACTTCATATCAGTTGTCCTCTTAGACAGGTCTTCCATGGAAAATACTGAGGTCACTTGACCTAAATGCGACAACTTGATTTGAATACATTTTTATAAAATAATAGAATAAAATGTAGCAGAACCTCTTCAGCTCTATGTTCACACAGGATAATCACTTAACCTCTCTCTCTGTCCCAGCTTACAGATGACTACCTAGGCACCATGGTATCTGTGCTGGTCAACCTGCTATCTGTGCTGGTCAACCCTGCAGACATCCAGTCACTGCCCCCCTTACAGACCAACCTCATTGTGTAAGTTAAGCAGGCTTCTGACACAAGTCATCATGAGTCAAGATGTCCTTGTGTGCTGGTTTCTGCATTATAGATGTACGTGTAGTACTGAATGGCTGTAGAATTCTTATTATTATAGAATCAAAGGTCATGGACTTACGCAGTTAATTACCCCCTCTATTCAGACACAAACAGACCTTTGATTCTATAATAAACAGACACAAACAGAGTCATTTTCTATTTGGCCTTAATTTATATTGGGTCATTTGAGTCTGAAAGATGTCATGTTTTGCTCTCTGCTTTTTGTTCAGGCAAACAACAAGTATGTCCTACATTCCTCTATGCTCTCTCTCTCTATCTTCAGGAGAAAGACCATCAACAGCAACATCAGCAGCTTGTTGGTGGAGCAGCGCAAGGCCTTTGTGAGGTGGTACAGCCGAGCCCTCAGCTCCCTCAACATGACAGCCGGCGGCCCCTCCTTCATCAGGGACACTGGTAACCTGATCGTCTTCCCACCCTTTCACAGCTTCCAGCACCTCTCACCTGCTCAGGTAACAGACACGACACCTCTCTGTGAAACCAGAGCCTCCCCAGCCACAGCCAGGCAGTTGTCAGTGGTCTCCATTGTGTCAGTGGTTGTGGCCGTAGCCAATGTTCAAACATCGGAATGCATGAATTAAGGTTGGCTCTGTGAAGAATAGTGAGTGATCTTTCAATGCTTAAAATGTGAATATGATCGTTGCATGTAAAGTCAGGTCCAAAAGAATTGGCGCCCTTGATAAAGATGGGAAAAAAAGACTGTATAAATTAAATAATACATACTGAGCTTTATTGTATACAGACTTTCTATTTATTTTATAGTAATACATTGCTCAAAGAAAGAGATTTTGTTTAATAAGTAATACTTATTTTCTTAGTACCTAACTTTGGATAGTGTTTTTATGAGATTGGAGAACACATTGGGAGGGATCTTATACCATTCCTCCATACAGAATCTTTCCAGATCCTTAATAGCCTTTGTTTTTGCTTATGGACTGCCCTCTTCAATTCAGACCTCAGGTTTTCTTTGTGGATTTTGATGTGTGCTTGGGGTTGTTGTCTTGCTCAAAGATCCACTTGTGGCCAAATTTCAACCTCCTGGCAGAGGCAACTAGGTTTTTGGCTTAGATGTCCTGGTCACTGGCATATCACAGCCTCCTGCAGCTCCCGCAATAATTGGAGGAAAATAGATTTTAAAATGCTAAGTAGCATGATATTAGCTATAAAACTGAGAAAAAAAATCTAATTTGCCCCATGGCAAAATGTGTTGAATTGTAGGTAGTTAGCTGTTTTCCCCCATAAGAAATGCTTAGACCTTGCTCAGACCTTGATGAGAGACCCGTGAAACTGCGGTATGCCACTGGTCCTGGTACTAGGTTAAGTTTATTAAGTCATTGACTTTAAAGGCCCAGTGCAGTTAAAATTCCTGTGTTTTTTATCATATTGTATAACAGCTGATGAAACGTACACTGTAAAAATGTGTGAACATGTGATCAGGGTTAGTTCCTGATAGTTGCTTGTTAAAATACAATCAGGTGACATTTTATCCCCCTTTTGAGTAAACAAATATATTACTATTATAAACAATCTATTTCTCTGAGCACTGTGCAAAATTGTATCTGTATACAGTGCAAAACCGTGCCCTTCACTCCTGCACAGGTAGAAGATCATCAGCCGTCACAAGCATCCTCTCATCAGAGTGAGAGCTCTAATGGAGCATCTTCTGTTTGGTTTTCATACCTGATTGGGTTTTCTCAGTGCTGCCCGGCTCCAGTAATGGAGGGTGGGGATGATTATGGGGTTAGAATGGGGGTTGGTTAGTAAGGGCTTTGTGACAGCTGACAAGCAGCCAGTCTGCAGCAGTCTAACCCCAGGTGAGGTGAGGGGGATTCTGGAGGTGCCTTGACCCTTGGATTACAGAAGCACAACTACTCCCACATTTTCAACGTGTGCCTCACGGCTGCTGCCTGCCATGCGCCATAAGTGGTCTTAGTCAATGAAATGGTAGAGTGGGGAAACAGAAGCAGAAAAAAGGATTTGTTTTTGTTTTGAGCCCAGTGGGCTTTTCTTCATTTTCCCAAGTAGTTTCCATTTCAATTACAGTGGGGCAAAAAAGTATTTAGTCAGCCACCAATTGTGCAAGTTCTCCAACTTAAAAAGATGACAGAGGCCTGTAATTTTCATCATAGGTACACTTCAACTATGACAGACGAAATGAGAAAAAGAAATCCAGAAAATCACATTGTAGGATTTTTAATTTATTTATTTGCAAATTATGGTGGAAAATAAGTATTTGGTCAATAACAAAGTTTATCTCAATACTTTGTTATATACCCTTTGTTGGCAATGACAGAGGTCAAACGTTTTCTGTAAGTCTTCACAAGGTTCACACACACTGTTGCTGGTATTTTGGCCCATTCCTCCAAGCAGATCTCCTCTAGAGCAGTGATGTTTTGGGGCTGTCGCTGGGCAACATGGACTTTCAACTCCCTCCAAAGATTTTCTATGGGGTTGAGATCTGGAGACTGGCTAGGCCACTCCAGGACCTTGAAATGCTTCTTACGGCCACTCCTTCAAGGTTCGGCGGTGTGTTTGGGATCATTGTCATGCTGAAAGACCCAGCCACGTTTCATCTTCAATGCCCTTGCTGATGGAAGGAGGTTTTCACTCAAAATCTCACGATACATGGCCCCATTCATTCTTTCCTTTACACGGATCAGTCGTCCTGGTCCCTTTGCAGAAAAACAACCCCAAAGCATGATGTTTCCACCCCCATGCTTCACAGTAGGTATGGTGTTCTTTGGATGCAACTCAGCATTCTTTGTCCTCCAAACACGATTTAGTTGAGTTTTTACCAAAAAGTTCTATTTTGGTTTCATCTGACCATATGACATTCTCCCAATCCTCATCTGGATCATCCAAATGCTCTCTAGCAAACTTCAGACGGCCTGAACATGTACTGGCTTAAGCAGGGGGACACGTCTGGCACTGCAGGATTTGAGTCCCTGGCGCGAGTGTGTTACTGATGGTAGGCTTTGTTACTTTGGTCCCAGCTCTCTGCAGGTCATTCACTAGGTCCCCCCGTGTGGTTCTGGGATTTTTGCTCACCGTTCTTGTGATCATTTTGACCCACGGGTGAGATCTTGCGTGGAGCCCCAGATCGAGGAAGATTATCAGTGGTCTTGTATGTCTTCCATTTCCTAATAATTGCTCCCACAGTTGATTTCTTCAAACCAAGCTGCTTACCTATTGCAGATTCAATCTTACCAACCTGGTGCAGGTCTACAATTTTGTTTCTGGTGTCCTTTGACAGCTCTTTGGTCTTGGCCATAGTGGAGTTTGGAGTGTGACTGTTTGAGGTTGTGGACAGGTGTCTTTTATACTGATAAGTTCAAACAGGTGCCATTAATACAGGTAACGAGTGGAGGACAGAGGAGCCTCTTAAAGAAGAAGTTACAGGTCTGTGAGAGCCAGAAATCTTGCTTGTTTGTATGTGACCAAATACTTATTTTACACCATAATTTGCAATAAATTCATAAAAATCCTACAATGTGATTTTTCTGGATTTTTTTCCCTCATTCTGTCTGTCATAGTTGAAGTGTACCTATGATGAAAATGACAGGCCTCTCTCATCTTTTTAAGTGAGAGAACTTGCACAATTGGTGGCTGACTAAATACTTTTTTGCCCCACTGTATATAGATATGAATAAAACAGAGTTAAGACCAGTCATAATGATTTGTTCCATCTTCTTTTTGTGATGTCATGCTAGGCCAGTGTAATTGTGGACAAAGTGTCTCTAAACAACAGTGGAAGTATTATTTCTGTTTTTGAAGTATGTGGCTATCTGTTTTAGAAAGGGATAGTAAACAGGGTTGCGTATTGTCTCAGATATGGCATGCTAGATGTTTGAGAGTGTCTGTTTCAGTGTAATGGTTATGTGCATAGTAATGGTCCATTCTGAGCCAGCTGGCCCAAAGCCTAGTGCAGTCTGGCCAGGGGTGACTCAAGGACACACACTATCACCATGGCAAACCACACAACCCTGTCAAGATGTTTCCTACCTCATTATACACCAGATGACTCTCTACTTGTATTAGCTTAGTATCTAATAGCTGTATAGTGTTACAAAAGATCTGACAAATTGGCCTTTCTCTTTGTATCTAGTTTCATTTAACAGATGATTTTTGCATTAATTAAAGTGTTTGAATGAAGTTAGAAATAGACTATCCCTCTCTCGTTCTCCATATATTCCTCCTCCATTCCCTGCCCCCACACTCATTCATATCCCCAACCTTTCCTTCTCGCTCTCTCCCTCCTTGTGGCCCTTCTAGCTGGCTCTGCGGTGAGTGGGTGAAGGTTGAGACTCTGTGGAGCTTGCCCTCTGACATCCTGCTGTCCTCTCTGCCTGACATCGCCCTGCACACACCCGGCCTCAACCCCCCCCCACAGGCCAACACCATCACCACCAAACTCTGGGTACGGCCTTAGAGGGACACACTGACACCCATCCTCACAAACAGCGACATGCTCACTCATACTCAATGAAGACAATCGACAAGGTTTAACAGTAACATGGCTTCGGCCGTACGCTGATACTCTTGGCTCAATGGGAGGTATGTTTACAAGGCTCTGTCAGTATGCATGCATGACCATAACCAATGGAGAGGAGGAGAGCAAGGTGGTGTAGAGGGGGACCACAGCTGGCATGCCCAGGTGTACCCAGGCTCCTTGCCCTGCCTGGCAGTCAGATAGGGGGTGCTGTGGCCCTGTGCCAGTTGGCGCTGTATGCTCCATAAGGACCAGAGCCAGGTATAGATTGACACACTGGGCAGGCTCAGCATTGGGCTGTTTCTTAGAGAGGAGGTGCCAACTATGTATTAATGAGGTCACTCTGAGATGTTTGTAATTACCCCTCTTTTGTTTGCCTGAGTTATTTTTTATGGTTTGTGAACATTCCACATTTTGTGTGTACCGATAGTGTTTGTCATAAGCCTATTTAGTCACCATTGAAATCCACTTTATATCTGCATGTTTATCTTTGAATTGGTGTTGTTTAGTCACTGTACTCTGTTTGTGTTGTGTTGACCTTTGTCCAGGACTCACCAGAGGTGACTGGCTGGTTGGATGAGGTGGAGCCCCTGCTCCACAGCACCCCTCTACTCAGTGTGCTGACCAGGACTAGTCTGCTGTTGACCAACAGGACCTCGGCAGAAAGACGAGCCTGGAACACTCAGCAGGTAACGTCTATGAGCTGACTCCTGTCCTCTCTGCTCCAGCAATACCTGTGACCTGCAAGTTATTTTCAAGGGGATACAATTCATGCATATCAGTATAGGAACATCTATCTATCCCTAAATACTTAGTGATTTTATTCACTCAATGAAATTTAGAGATTTGAAAAGGATTTCTGAGTGTGTGTCTAAAGATGTCAGCATGTTACGCAATGTGGGTCTCTCCTCTGTCATGCAGAGGTGTTAATGACTTAGATGTAAAATAATGAACTGTCAGTGGAGAGGTCGACCTGTTGTATAACCCCTGCCCCGACTGTTTAAATAGGCTATTCTATGTTCTGAACACACAGCGTATCTGTGACTGTCAACACACACCAGGTCCCAGCTGTCACTATGTGGTGGTGTCTCAGACGGGTGATGGCCCTCCTGCTAGCCTAGCGCTGGTCTGGTCTGTTTCACCACACTGGCCATGAAAGCTGCCCTATAATCCCCTGTCTGTTGCTACTAATGGGCCTGAGGAGGGCCTGCCAGCACCATTAAATCACAGCTCCCAAATCCTGTATGTTTATGCACACTGTGAAGTGGCAAAGCACAACAATACTGTGCTACTGAATTACTACACACCTCAAAACAGTCAAACTGTATTCCAAAACCGCAAATCACCTCTATAGGACTGCAGGGTATTCTCTCTCTGGCTGTCTCTACGTGTGTTTGGAGATGGTTTGTGATCAATACTAATGATCCGCTCCTGGTTTCTTTTCCCAGGCTAAAACTCTTTTTAAAAGAAGCAGTGAAGACAATACCCAATCTTTCCACTGAGATGTTTCTGTGAGTGCATATCTATGACAACATAGCTGCAGTTGATTTATTACTAACCTCTTGTGAATGTGCTCCCATTCATATTTGTAATCTATTTTGTCTCTATGGTTATACAGTGCCCTTGGAAGCATTGCTCGAGGTGTAAGCTGCACAGCCCTGCGACAGGTCTTCTGGGACAAGCCATAATTTTCCTCAATGCGGAGTGTCCTTGCATTCATGAAAGAGCAGTCTGTTCCTCTCCATTCCTCACTTGAACATGAGCAAATAATTAACTGGCTTAGAGGAATTTGGTTAACAGTGGAACCATGCCAGATGTTAGGTATAAAGATAGCTGATATATAAGCGTAATTGACGACCCTCGCGCTTTTGTCTTGACTTACAGAAAAAGTGCATCATCGAGGAGCTGTACTACTTTGACTTCTCTGAGCTGCCGGGAGAGTTTGGCTCTCAGATCGCTCTGGCCCTGCCGTGAGTCTGTCTTACTGCCATTAATCATCACTACAGATGGTTTGAGCATCAACAATGCATCACTGTCAACTTTGTGTGTGTGTGTGCATGCTCTTGTCTGTGTGCATTTGCAGGGTGAGCACTATTAAGTTCCCTGCCGACATGATGGACACTCTCAGGAAGACGATTGTGCAGGACTCCCATCACTTCCTGCTCCTACCCAGTACAAAACAGGATATTCTGGTGGACAAGATGTTGCAGAGACTTGTCAGTACCCTCTCCTGTACCCCATTACTGCTAATACATTCAGCCTGGGGTTTAACTTTGGTGTCTTCGATTTGACATCTTTATGTTGAAAATTATCTACAGGTATAAATTGAAAATGTTCTCTCCCCCAAGGCATGTACACAGGAGAGTTCACTGAGGATAAGTTCCCTTCACTGGGCATCATGGCGACCTATGTAGTGGATGAGGTGTTTGTGCAGCTGGTGCGGAGCTTCTTTGTGGAGAGCCTGGAGTTCCTCCGAGAGTTCTGCTATAACAGCGGCAAGAGGGACATAGTCGCACAGATCCTACAGGAGCCAGGCACCTTCGGGTACTGTAGCACCCTCTTAAACAACCACCTCACAGCACACACCCCATTTAACCTTTCGTGATAACTCCTCTGTCTCCTCAAGTCAAATGAAAAATGAGCCTTTTTGTGTGCTCTTAGCCCCGTTCAGAACTGGACCCCTGAGACACTCAATCAAGTGGACAGATTCTTATTCTTCCTTCCCAAAGAGACGCTGCAGCAGATTCCCCAGGTACACTTCCTGCTCTACTTTTCCCTCAGCCTTTAACACATCCCTTTCCATTATTTATTCAAGGTTAGTTCCTTTGCAATTGATTTGACCATTGTCATGATTCATTCATTTGGGTGTCCTTAAAGTTATTGAGAGGTGTTACAATTGCTACACGACACCAGGAATCAGGAAAGGATGGATTTGTAAAAGAATCCTGCAGGTGTCCACTGACCGGCCTCCTAGAGGTGTCAGGTGCTATGTACATATTTGACCCATAACAAGAAACATCACTAGTTCCTATGTAGAAATTTCAAACACCCAAATCACCTTGTACATCACTCTTCAAACCATATGCAAAATGGGTCTAGTGTCTGATTTATCCGTCTTCTGTTGGTGCTCTGGCTGCATTAACTAACAGGCTGGGTCTCTGTTTTTTTTCTCTGTGTTGTCTGTAGATCTATGGAGCGGCCCGCTCCTTCTCCTTGTCTGTGACTACTCAGCTGGGTCATATAGCCTCCCAGCTTTCAGTGGCAGAGCTGAGTGTGATCAGGCTGTCTGAGCTGAGCACAGTCAGCACTTGGAACAGCAGACAGGTAGCTAACAATCAGTTTGACAATCTGGTTCAATGTTTTTGTTTCTATGTGTGTAGTTTGGTGTAGTCCTGATGTTTTTGAATGTCGGTAACACTTTACTTGACACCCAGTGCCATAACACGTTATGACAGACATAATCATGTCATAACAGCTGACATAACTTGTCATAGCCTGTCATAACATTGTCATGACCCATATTTTGGGGCGGCAGGTAGCCTAGTGGTTAGAGCGTTGGACTAGTAACCGAAAGGTTGCAAGATCGAATCCCCGAGCTGACAAGGTAAAAATCAGTCGTTCTGCCCCTGAACAAGGCCTTTAACCCACTGTTCCTAGGCCGTCATTGAAAATAAGAATTTGTTCTTAACTGACTTGTCTAGTTAAATAAAGGTAAAATAAATCAAATTAAATGAATATTTACACCTGTCGTGACATATATTGTGTTATTTTATGGCTCGTTATGACACCTACATAAGAGTGTCAAAACCCATATTTATTCAAATTAGTTTTTTCCCTGACAAGAAGTTTCCTTTCAGTTGAAAAATTTCTTAAATCCTTTGTTGTTGTAAGGAATTCTTTACAGTCATGTTTTTTTCATATTTTAAATAACTTGTAGAAAATACACTTTATGACAATGTCATAGAGCATTATGACCATCCTGTGTCACTTTACTTGGACTAAGAAAATATACATTGTCAAGAAGCATTATGACAGGTTACACTTTGTCAGCTGTTATGACATACAGTATTATTGCATTGTTATGACCGTGTCATACCGCTTTATGACGATGGGTGTCAAGTAAAGTGTTATTTGAATGTCGTACCTGCTTTGGTGTGCCCTTGTGTGTTTGTGGTGCCTTTTGCAATCCTTGTCTCTCCTGTCCCAGCTGGCTGTGCTGTCCTCCTCTGTGCTCAATTCCACCCAGGTGGGTCCTAGTCAGCTGGACTCCAGCACCCTGGTGGCTATGGGACACATACTGTGTGGGATCAAGGGCTCAGACATGCGCTCCCTGAATGCAGTGGAGTTCAGGTGAGATTCGAGACATACTCAAATTAGTGAGAGACCCACTTGAGAGAGGGAGTGTTATAGATGCTGTGTTTTTACCATTAAAAATAGTTCGCATTTTCAAATTTGTCATGTGAAACCTCCCCTGTGTGTGTCGTCTTAACCTTTATCCAACCTGTTTCTCCCTCCTCTCATTCTACATGCTGTAACCAATGATGTACTGTATATGGGACATTCTATAATTAATGGGGCCAATGTGTGACATTGGATCAACATTTCAAAATTGTTTGAAACAAAAAAAGTATTAATGCAGTTCCACATATGTACTTAAAGGAATAAAAGTAAATATATGCGAATTGTCCCATAACTCCACCTATAGAACAACTTAGGCCCTTTAAGCAGGGTTCATATAGACATTGGCAAGTAAAATTCAAGGACTTTCAGGGACTTTTTCAAGTACTTAATTGTAATTTTCAAGGACCTCAATGTTATAGAAGGTGTAGAATTTATATAATTGTACATGTAGGGCCTTATATAGAACTTACTCCAAAAAGCATGCAAGAAGTGTCAAAAAACTAAGCCATTACCACTTTAAGAATAATGCAGCCTATGTGGCTAACGCAGGAACATAATAAATCCATGAATAGCGGTGTCATTAATCTCATCATCGTTGTTTTTATAATGAGAAAGTGACCAAAAACCAGGTTCCTTTTTCAATGGAAAGTCAAGTTGGGGCAGGGCAGAACTATTTTTGGGGGGCCTCGCTACAGACTGCTATATCGGTCTGCTGATACAGGACTAGTAAAGGCCCAGTGCACTACTTTTTTAAATTAAATTCTTATTTTTCAGAGGGTGCTGCAGCTCTTGAATTTCTGAGCTCCAAGTTCAAGTAGGCTACTTCAAGCCCTTTGTATTGTTTACAATTACTGAAGAACCCACGTGTAAGTATCTACAGTTGAAGTGGGAAGTTTACGTACACCTTAGCCAAATACATTTAAACTCAGTTTTTCACAATTCCTGACATTTAATCCTAGTAAAAATTCCCTGTCTTCGGTCAGTTAGGATCACCACTTTATTTTAAGAATGTGAAATGTCAGAATAATTGTATAGAGAATTATTTATTTCAGCTTTTATTTCTTTCATAGTCCCAGTGTGTCATAAGTTTACATAGACTCAATTAGTATTTGGTAGCATTGCCTTTAAATTGTTTAACTTGGGTCAAATGTTTTGGGTAGCCTTCCACAAGCTTGGGTGAATTTTGGCCCATTCTTCGTGACAGAGCTGGTGTAACTGAGTCTGGTTTGTAGGCCTCCTTGCTCACACACGCTTTTTCAGTTCTGCCCACAAATGTTCTATGGGATTGAGGTCAGTTATTGATATAGGACTCGTTTTACTGCGGATATAGCTACTTTTGTACCTGTTTCCTCCAGCATCTTCACAAGGTCCTTTGCTGTTGTTCTGGGATTGATTTGCACTTTTCAAACCAAAGTACGTTCATCTCTAGGAGACAGAACGCATCTCCTTCCTGAACGGTATGACGGCTGTGTGGTCCCATGGTGTTTATACTTGCGTACTATTGTTTGTACAGATGAACGTGGTACCTTCAGGCATTTGGAAATTGCTCCCAAAGATGAACCAGACTTGTGGAGGTCTCCAATCTTTTTTCTGAGGTCTTGGCTGATTTCTTTTGATTTTCCCATGATGTCAAGCAAAGAGGCACTGCATTTGAAAGTAGGCCTTGAAATACATCCACAGGTACCTCCAATTGACTCAAATTATGTCAATTAGCCTATCAAAAGCCATGACACAATTTTCTGGAATTTTCCAAGCTGTTTAAAGGCACAGTCAACTTAGTGTATGTAAACTTCTGACCCACTGGAATTGTGATACAGTAAACAATTGTTGGAAAAATGACTTGTGTCATGCACAAAGTAGATGTCCTAACCCGACTTGCCAAAACTATAGTTTGTTAACAAGACATTTGTAGATTGGGTGAAAAATGTGTTTTAATGACTCCAACCTAAGTGTATGTCAACTTCTGACTTCAACTGTAGGTAAGGTGACTCTTTCAGTCAGAAGCATTCGATTTTGCAATGCATACATTATTTGGGATTTGTGTGCCCATGAAAACTGTTTTACCCGCAACATAAGGAGATACTAAATTATGTAGTTACATTGCATTTCTGAGATCACTATACAAAAAAACTGTCCGACAGCTAGATCCAGGATTCTTACAGGGTTCAAGTGTAATGTCTAATTTAACTGATTAATGCTTAATATATTATATAACAACAACTTACACTGCCATAAATACAAGGACAGAAAAGTCATGTTTTATGTCACACTATTTTGGACAAATCAGTCAAGACACCAACCATGATAAAAGGTTAAACATACGGTAGGTTTAAATAAACTTATGAATTTTATTGACTATAGCTATGATCCCCCCTTATATCTTAATGTATTGGCATTTTAAAAAATTGCATATTATTATTGATTACTTAAGAACAGCTATAACAATTCGTCCAGTGTAGGAAATCCTCACTGGTACCCTAGTTTATAGAAAGACCCATATAAACCCTGGATTGCTGATGCTATGTATTGGCCAATGAGCGGCTTTGAAGCCACAGGTCGGCCATATTGGTACTCCCCAGAAGAATCAGTCTTGCTAAGGAATGAATGGAATTCAAAGGATTTCAATGAAATGTTTCAAAGACAAAATTACATGTATTTTGTTGTCGTAGTGGGGACAGTAAAATTTGTACTTTCTAAAATGTATACTTTAAGGGAAACAAAACATCTGTATTTTATGTTAAGCTCACATAATATAATATAATTTAAATGTATGACTAATAGAATAAACATGGCAAAAATAAATGCATTTCTATAACTTCCAAAACATTTTTTACTATGAAAGGAGTGCCAAGATGGGGGCGCGGAGGCTTCAAAACACTGCCCTTTGTCAGTCATCTAGTGTATATATAAATAATTGGCTGTAACTCACCTCTCCCCCTCCTGGCTGCAGTAAGGCATTTCTGTGGCTGGGCCGTCTGAGGCTGGCCTGTTCAGAAGAGCAGCAGCAGGCTTTAACGGGACTGCTGAGCCATAGCCTGGCTTTTAGACCCATAAGCTCCTGGCGCCCTGAGGTCTTTATTGAGGTTGGAGCACTGGCAGGTACATTACATGCCTTTTGTTGTTTTGCTACCACAAAGTTGTCTAGTGCCGGAAGTTTGTTTCAAATCCTCGTATAACCTCTTACTATCTGCAGCTGGCCTCCCAGATATGGCCATGTCATCTTTGGTGAAGGAGCAGATTGAAGGACTTACACCTTTGGCTGTGTCCCTCATCAGGGCAGACAAGTTTGCTGTAAGTGTGAGGATGGGAGTCCAATGGGAGTTGTTCATGAATAGACAAGGAGTGACTATATGTGCCATGTAAAGATAATTTGATCACTATAGGGCCAATGGGAGTAGTTCATGAACATACAAGGAGTGATTCTATACATTAACTACTTAGGGAGTGGTGGGGCGCATTTCACACTACCCGGTGAAATGCAAGGCGCCAAATTCAAAATCCAAAAGTTGAATTATTAAACATTCATCAATATACAAGTGTTGCATAGTCATCATTCTTGGCAATATCACAGCGTTGTCAGATTTCAAAAAGGCTTTACGGCGAAAGCACAACATTTGATTGTTTGAGGGTAGCACCTCCAATTTTTTCTATTAGCATAAATTCATAAACCATCGCGGTTCACACAAACACATTTCACAGCGAAAACAAATCCCTTACCTTTTGAAGAACTTCTGCTGAGGGCTTCCCAAGTGTCCAACAAAGACATCCAATGGTTCTTTTGTTAGAAAAAGTCATTTATTATATCCGTAAATCTCCGTTTGGTTGGCGCATTATGTTCATAAAATACAGCGTCCAGTCGCCCATTGAACCGTGAAGAGAACGCGTTTAACCTATACTTATACACTTGTCCAAGAACAATCAAACATCATTGATAATGTATCCTTAGGAACACTTATGTATATTTACTATAATATTTAAACCGGATTATAAACTGGACGATAGGAAAGGAAAAAACCACAGCGCGCGCGAGCCCGTGAACGCGCTTCCTCTTCTGTTTACATCCGATGACCACTTCGAAATTCTTCTTCTATTACCATCCAGAGCAACCTAACACCATCAAACACTGTCCAGAGACTGTTGACATCCAGTGGAAGCAATAGGTACTGCAATCTTACTTCTATATATATATGTCTGTTTTCAATAGGGAGGGGTTCAAAATGAGGCAATGTGTCAAAAACACTTTTTCCAGGACAGAAATTCCTCGGATTTTCGCCTGTTATATCAGTTCTGTTATACTCAGACAATATTTTAACACTCTTAGAAACTTCAGAGTGTTTCCTATCCAATAGTACTAATTATGTGCATATCCTATTTTCTGGGCCTGAGTGGGAGCCATTTTACTTTGGGCATGCCAGACTCTCCAAAAACGTCACCTCGGGAGCCGCTCCCTAAGACGTTAAGCAGGGACAGAATACTATAAAGGATAAGCTCTGTGATAAGATATTTCAGTCTTCCATGGGAGAGGCTCGGCTTTAATCTGTTGAATTAAAGTCTGAATTTAATTCACAAGTTCCGGTATCTGTGCAATTATTTGACTAATTGTTTTCCACAACACTATTTATCTGAGAAGTCAGCTTCAACGATCAAATACATTTTAATTTAATGATTGACTTACTACAAAAAGGAAAGACTGCGTGCGTAGACTATGCTACACTGACAGGAGCCCAATCCCAATTATACCCCTTCTCGCCTGTGCACTCGTTCACACCCCCTCAAAGATTAAAAGCAGTGGGGATCGGTATAACGGTGTTGGTAGATAATTAATTTACACCTATCCTTTTTTAAATTTTTGAAGGGAGGGAAGGCGAGTGGCCAGGGCTAGCAAGAAATTGAATGCGGCTCAAAATGACAGATAATGACGGCAAGATGCCTCTTGCTTTACCACGTTTTAGAATAGGATCTCAATTGCTTTGCTACCTAAAATCAAAATAATTCTGAACGGAGGAAATTTCTGCAATACTGTTTATATACTTGGATTTCTTTCTATGTCATTTTGGCAGCAAACAGGCTAACTCACTGATCAAGCAACATCGGAAAAATGTGTGAACTTTTATGAACGTTTGCTCCGCCGTGGCCTACGGCTACTTATAGACAAAATGAAAATCCGACCCACTTGTATTCATAACTACATTGTTGATTGTAAATGACAACTTTATACTATTATATTACTAACTATCTAGCAAATTATTCTGTGTCTAAACCAGCCTGATTTCATTGATCTGTTGCATGTTGTCTTGAATGTGCCAAGTCAACTGCAACACTCAGGCAAATTTAAACTACCGTTTTTCACATTGGGCACATTGCTGGCTAACGGGATAAAAAAACTGGGAAATTAACTATTTTCCTTAAGTAATAATACAATATGTTTTACATTATAATAAAGTAAAGCGTTTAAAGAATCCCATCGCTCCACAAAAGCCGCGGTCCTTGCAGAACAAGGGGAACAACTACTTCAAGGTCTCAGAGCGAGTGACGTCACCGATTGCACACCGGTTACATAAACATTATTAAAGTGACCAGTGATTCCATGTCTATGTATATAGGGCAGCAGCCTCGAAGGTGCAGTATTGAGTAACCGGCTAGTGATGGCTATTTAACAGTCTGATGGCCTTGAGATAGAAGCTGTTTTTCAGTCTCTCGGTCCCAGCTTTGATGCACCTGTACTAACCTCGCCTTCTGAAGAGACGTACATTTGCTATTGGCCTATTCCCTGAGTGAAGAAAAAAATATTTCTGCATTTATTTATTGCACATTGCTGAGTTGTAGTCTTTAGTTTAGGCTGACAATTATTTTGTTAGGTTTAAGGTTGAATAAAATCTTATTTTATTGCTTAAATGTAATTGTTTTAAATGGAAGAGAGAACCACATGATTACTCTTATCTCAAAAGTGCAGTGATGTTTTCTATTATTTGAGCATTATTATGTTTCTAAATTATGTTTTGAAATTCTTGTTTACCTACCTGTAAAGTATTTCGGCAACGTTTTTTTGTTTTGTGTGAATACTCAGGCATAAATACGTTTTCTAATAAAGAACTTTTACATTGTATTCCTTTTTAATTCGATTTTTTTTGTCAGCAAAATGTTTAACTGAAACATGTTTAATATGGATCTGTCAATCATCTCATAGCTTCGCCTAAGTTTCCTAAACAAAGTGGCAGGGTCATGGTGTTGAAATTACAGATTGTGCCTTTAATGAAATACTTTATATTAAAATGTAAGGTTGAGGTACAGTGCGATTTTTTTTTTTACTCCATAAAAGGCATACTCTTCCATGAAGGGGCTTTCCTTTCTTGAAAAAAACGTTAAAAAAAAAAAAAAAGAGAGCAGCAACTCCTAGCATTGCAGAGCGGTAAAGCCTCGTCGTCGACTTGCTCCATCTGCTTTGCTGCTTTCAGTTCAGAGTTCTGTCAACCCCGCACACATACAGCCAAGATGGCGGATGCCGACGATTGGGGTGAGAAGAAAGTTAGAAATGATATCCTGCGACAGCTAGATGTAGGGTTTTGGGAAATATGTGTAACATTGTGATTGATATTAGCTCGTTTGTCGTTTCGAACGTTTAAGATAACTGTTAGTTACCATTATCATGTGTATTTATAGACGCTGACAACTTCGAGCAGGACGTCGCGCCGATCAAAAAGGCGGTAGTGCTGGACAAATGGGAAGGCGAAGACGAAGAAGAAGATGTGAAGGTAACCAGACAACTAACCAACTAGCTAGCTAGTTACATGATAAAGGCCATCTTCCAGGTCATAATTAACCCATTAGTTGTGTCTAGCACAACACGCATTGCTAGTTAGTCTGTGGACATTAGCTAGCTAGCTAGCCCCCAACTAGCATAGCATTATCCACGTTTCCAGCTAGTTAGCGTTAACCGATATATCTTAGCTAGCTCGATATTGTACAAGCTGCGAGGCCGCACATGTGAAACTGTCAGTGTGTGTCTATTGGTTCGAGCTGAGCACAGACTCATTCTCTGGCACTTGTTTTTTAATTGATCTACGTTAGTTCCTATTTTTTGGGGATGGGGGGGCTAGTTAGAAGCTAGCTAACGTTAGCTACTGAACTAGCTTTTTAGGTTAGCAGCTAACTTGGCAAGTTAGGTCTGAACTAATGTGTTGACTGGTTAGTTTTAAGATAAACATGAATCATAATCTGACTGCGATTGGTCATTGAAGTCAGTTCAAGGCATTGTTTGTTATACATGTAATAAATATGTACTTGAATGTAAGTTAAACTGACTAACGTTAGTTGCCAACGTCAGCCTTCCCCGATGATATCAGATGACTGAATTGAGTCTTAATATTAGATGCTTCCAACTCGGACATATGCTAAAAGTAAAGTGTATTTTCCAGAATCTTCTTCAACAGACTTTTCCCGTTGACTCATTTTCACCATGTCTGACTAGAAAGTCACCCGAATGTGTAGCGTTACTGTGGGATCATACAGCTGTGGAAAATACTAGCAAAGCAGTTTCAATTGTTCACCATGGATTCTGTGGAGTATAGGTAGTGTTCAAGTCATATGGTGTATTCATGTTCCTAAAACAACACTGGATCAATACTGTAGGCCTGCAGTTGTTTTTATTCACATTTGACCTTAACTAGGCAAGTCAGTTAAGAACAACTTATTTACAATGAAGGCCTAAACCGAGAGAAACGATCTGTGTGTTTTTGGATAAGACTTGGGCTAGGTAATTGTCTTATTCCCTTATTAGGGCCTCAATGGATATGACACACTTGCCAAATATTGGTTGAAATACTTTACATAACCACGTTTTGTGATAATGTGGCTGTGATTGGTTCTGACATGTCTTCTGATGTATGATAATGCCGTTGGTCTCAACCTCAGATCTTGTTGATTTCCTTGAATATTAAGTCAAGACTTACTCTAGACAAGTCCCAGAACCAACCACTTACTACCCAGTAGTTAACTACCCCTAGTCACATAATTTGACTGTCTGTTCTCCCTCTGCAGGATAACTGGGATGATGAAGAGGAAGAGAAGAAAGCAGAGGAAAATAAATTGGGTGCAGAAATTTACAATTTCCAACCATTGGTTTGAGAAAGTAGTGGCTGCAGCCTGTTGTAATATAATAAGCTGATCTGCATAAACCTGTATATATATTTGTGAATAGATCACAAACATTTTGCTGCATCATACTGGCTGCTGCCTTGTCTTTTTATTATCGGGTCCTGGCTGAAAATGTGTACTTTCAACTTATTTGATGATGGTTTCTGTTCTAGGTTTGCCGTAACGTTGCTTTTTTTTATTTCAGAGGCCAAAGTGTCTGAGAAGAAAAAACTGGCCGAAAAAATAAAGGAGAAAGAAAACCGGCTAAGGAAAAAGCAACAAGAGCTGAAAAAGAAAGTGAGTTTTGGAAATGTTGGATTAACCTTACAGTTCTGAATATTTTCTCTCTTATGAATCCTTTACTTTTTTCTTGTTGATAGTTGGAGGAAGAGGAAGAGCTTACACCCGAACAACAGCTAGCAGAAAAGTTGAAAGTCCAGAAGATGCAGGAGGAAGCCGACTTGGAGCTGGCAAAAGAGGCGTTTGGTAAGATCCTGGAATATCCTGTCAGGTTTAACCCCGATATCAGGGATGTGATTTTTCCAGATTTTTTTAACGTTGTCCTGATCACATCCTTGATACACAAAACATTCATTATAATGTGTACCCACTTGCCAGCCATACTGTTATTGTGTGTTCTCGTTAGTTTTTGTCTTTGTCATTTCAGGAATTTCAGGGGGTAGTACCACAAACAATGTTTCTGGAATTGAAGCCATGTGCCCATCTTCTAAAGAGGACTTCACAGAGTTTGAAAAGCTGCTGAAAGTGAAGATATTACAGTATGAAAAATCAGTGCATTATTCAAGCTTCTTGGAGTCGTTGTTTCGGGAGCTCTGTATTTCATGTGAGTTCAACATCCTACATGAATTATGGTACATGAAACATGCTTTATTATTTAGTGTGTGCACTTAATACTTTATAACAAATGCCAAACTACATGTCATAAATACCTAATGTCGAGATATGTTTATATACATAAGCCATTCAACAATGGTTTGACTTGACATATTTGGAGTTCACTAACATTCAGCTCAACCATTGTGATAACGTATTAACTTGTCGAAACTAAATGTCCTGTTTTCTACACAGTGGAAGTTGAAGATTTAAAGAAAATCAGCTCTTCCCTGACAGTTCTACTTAATGAAAAACAGAAGCAAGAAAAAGTAAGTTGTTGACAGTCTTATTCATGCTGAACAAAAATTGTCATCCTTCTGGAGTTTTCTTCATGAATTGTAGTTCTCCTTACCTTCAGTGGAGGGAGCCCTCTACCAGTACCTCCATATTGCATTTCATTGGTCTCTGCTCAAGGAACTAACTTACACCCTGATTGCACCATTTTACATGAATATTCACTCAATTCACTTTGAAGAACACCAAGTGTTTATTTGTAGCAATGATTTAAGTTTTGTTTTGGTTACACAGGCAATCAAAGGCAAAAAGAAGAAGAAAGGAGTTGTACTTGGTGGCGGTATGAAAGCCAAGGGGAAAGATGACCTTGCAGACTATGGAGGATTTGATGGTGGCTACACCCAAGACTATGACGACTTCATGTGACGACGGCTATATCCCCACTGCCCTTTCACCCTTTAACCCTCAGAAATGCAGCTGTACTTCACATGCTATCCAGTGTCATCCTGGAAAACCCTGAACAATGTGTCGCCCTTTCATTTTGCTTCAATGATCCGAGGGACTATACAGGGAGCATCCAGAACCATCACTTCTGTTAATACATAATGAAATGGCCTTTTCTCTCATTCAGCCTCCAAACTTCATAAAGATACAAAACACAGTGAAAAATACTTTACAAGCTGTATGTGATTTGTAGAGCACGTTTTTGTTTTAGAGAAATTATATGCTTATGTCAAATTCCAGTTGCTACTGCAGTGACATCTAAACAAATTAGGTTCTATGCAAATAATTTCACCCAGAATGTCTATAAATATTATA
Organism: Brachymystax lenok tsinlingensis; assembly: GCA_030435695.1. NCBI lineage: Eukaryota > Metazoa > Chordata > Actinopteri > Salmoniformes > Salmonidae > Brachymystax > Brachymystax lenok. The sequence continues at coordinate 17,803,129 of CM059800.1, read as the reverse complement.
GGTATTTCACTTTACCTGTCGATGGGTTTCTTACAGGAAAGTATATAGTATCTATAACGTTGGTTGCCAAATACACATGTTATCTTTATCCATCGAAAGTTGCATTGTTCGTGCTTTGAAACTGACACTATATGTTAAGTAGTTGGAGATTTTACAGGGGGCTTATGCATTCACAAGTGTAATGCATTTTAGAGTTGGGGGTATCCCGATTTTCATACCATCATACTGGTCCTGTACGCTCAACACCATTTAAGCAGCAGGGATTTATCCAGGAGGGACTTGATTGTCTCTGCTGTAACCAAGAAGCTTGATCTTGCAAGCTAGCCACTGATCTAGTAAGTTAGCAAACCAAATGTATAGCTGGAGATAATTTATTTGGCATATCTAAGATAGTTGTATTGAAAATCATACTGTCTGTATTTCAAAATTATATGGCGTGCCCCCCAAGCCTAATTCATTTTACGATAGATGTGACACACCTCATGGCCATCCTCTGGATACGTCTCTTGAATATCCTTGAACAGTTGAAGCGAGAGTGATTTTAGTTAATTTTTGTGCATGACAAACAGGGAATTTGCTCATCAATTACTAATGCAGATAAAATTGTGATCTGGCATGTTCTCACAACTGGTCTCCTTAACATTGCTTGTGCAGGCTTGTATCAAGTGAGACGAGGAGGGGGCTTATGGGCTGACCTTAGTGTCTTCATACTGGTAGAAAGGGACATGTTTGATCCTATTTTCTAACATTTGATCGTTTTCAAATTGTTAAGGAAATTGGAAATGGTGTACAATATACCATAAAAGATGACCAGCTCTTCAGTGTTTTATATGCATCTAATTTAATAAAATCACTGGTCGAAATGATAAATTATCAAATTTCTCTTTTTTGGTTTTTTTACCTGAATTCACTGACAGTTATGGCTTTCGTGGATTAGAAGTATCTTTTCTGTAGTGTGCGCTTCGCAATGTTGTCAGCTATGTTGTGAAGGTGCGCCAACAAAGACTTGTGCAAGTGAATCAGCAATCCAACACGTTCTAGGGTTGTTCTTGTTTTATTTGGGGCGTGGTGTCTTAAACACTGGTTACATTCTTGAAAGGCATGTGTAATAAATATCCCATTATTTACAATTTCAAGTAGTAAATATTAATCACAATACAGGTGAAGAAAATACAATATTTGCAGTAACATTAAAATCTCCAAATGTTCCCTGGGTGATACCTGTGTTATAGATAACAAAATATTTGTTCAGTTATGAATTTATGGTTATGGGCCTTACTCACAATTGAAAAACATCTTCAGTAACAAATCAAATGTTATTACAAACAGTACATTATGTAGAGAAAAAACCTGTATCTTTACTGAAGGGCTAAAATATATACATTTGAATCCCATCACCGATACCCACTTTCTTTAGTGATTTGCCAACATGTCTGATGTGATTGTAATGTGGAGACCCTGATGTGTAGTGCTGTGCTTTAGCCTGAGGTGCGTGTGGCAGTGGGATTCCGAGTACTGCGTCTACGGCTGTTGCGGAGAGCGTTAGCTCCTGCTCTCTGCTTCCTGCCTCGGCCATCCCTCACTGTGCTCGCCAGAGACTGCCCGGGGGAGTTCTGCAGAGCCTGGAACACGCTTTGACGGGTCACCTCACGGTCGCCACAGGTAAAGGTAAGTGCCACTCCCTCGCTGCTCTTCATGACACGGGAAGTGCCGTCAGAGGTGCCATCAAAGCAGCGTCCCAGTGCTATCTCTTTAGCTGTGCGGGGGTCCTGGTCTGTCACTGTGTAGATGCCATAGTTGTGGCCCAGAGGGTCCAGTGGTGCCAGCATTGTGAACTCATTGGTGTCGTTGTTGACGGCTAGAGGCAGGTGATTAATCAGGTACTCTTGAAGCATGGAGTTAACATTGTCCCTCTTACAGCTGCCCTGAGGGATCACCTTCACCAGAGTGCGGTCCACTCGGTCCTGGTCGTAGAGCATGCCGCTGCACTTGAACTCCAGGCACACAGCAGAGACGGTGGACTGGTCCATGTCGCGGATGCTGCGGGTGTCGCGGAGGCCATACAGTTGGCCAACGGTCTTGGGGTGAGTGCCGCCCTGGTTTCGGGAGAGCGCATGTTGATCTCACGGGGGACCACTGATCTTGACCTTGACATAGCAAGCTCGGTACTCCATGGGCTTGGGCCACCAGCTCAGGTAGTCTTCTGTCCAGCTCATAGGATCGTCTTCGTTGAAAGGCACTGTGTTGTAGTCGTAGCGATCTCCCTCCACTCTGGTGAAGCGGAAGTGGCCTGCAGTAAATGGGGCTTCCTCACACTCTTTCAGTTGGTCAAATGAGTACACCGGTCCATTGAGCTCTTCAGCTGTGTTTGGGCTGGGCTTGGCCACATTAATGCTGAAGGCTGTCTTCTTTAACCTGGGGTCAATGTGGTCTGACCGTCTGTAGTTCAGCTTGCCCAGGTACGGCTGAGGAACTCCAATGATGTTGGGGTTAAACTTGGGAGCAGATGGGACTGCCTCGAGTTCTTCTCCTCCCATGTTGGCCATGACGTGGGCAGAATATGCGTCAGCTTTCTGGTCGTCACAGAAGGCAGGCAGACAGGCACCATTGGGGCCAGTGATGACGCTGTCAAAGCGTCCCCAGGCACGAGGGTTGGAGGAGTAACCTGCAGTGGGCTCCATGTTGATCAGGGTCACCACCACTCCCTCTACCTGCTCGCTGGGCATGAAGCGATCGCTGCGGAAGCCTCGCACCTTGATGTAACACCTCCTGTTCTCTGGGACATCCAGGTTAAACAGCCTCCTCTCTCTGATCTCCATGTTCCCGATGAGGAAAGTCCTCTCCTCCCTTTTACCATTGCTTCTTCTCCATCTGGAAGCTCCCCTCCTCCTCCCACATGCCTGTGTCAGGGTTCAAGGACCACAGCTTCATGGTGTCCAGGTGCTCAGGCATTTTCACCTGTGTTGAATCCATTTTCACCTTCACCTCTCCGGCGTTCAGTGGTTCTCCGGCCTCCTCGTCCCTGAAGTCAACTGAGAACATACCGTAGGTTCTCAGGGGCAAGGTGTCACCCTCATCTCCTACGAAAAGTTGAGGTCACTCTGTGCGGCTGCTGCTGTGGACACGTCTCTAGCGTCCAGAAAAGTGATGCTAGCCTTCACATTACCCACAAATACTTCTCCACTCTGCTTGTAGAAGGAGTTGGGTGGGATCTGGATCTCAGCAATAGGATCCTGGCCCTCCACCTCTCCCAGCTGAAGAGTGTTGAGCTCTGTTGAGCTGATGGTCACTGGTTCCTTCTTCCTCAAAAGCTTGATCTCATGGTAGACGGCGCCCCCTTTGGTGTTGAATGGAAGAACCTTGGTGGTGTTGACAAACTTATCCATGTTGTCCACAAAGGTCATCACCAGCCTCTCAGTGTCATGAGGGACCTGGATGGAGAAGGTGCCTTTGTAGCCTGTGCGGCTGACTCTGGCTCCATTGATGTAGACGTGACCAAATCTCATGGGCTCCCCAGTGTCTGCGGCCACAGCCCGCCCACGCACAATGACTTTGGTCTCCACACACTTCTGGCAGCCACATTCGGTCACCACCATGGTGGGGAGCTCATAGCCCTGGCATTTCAGTTGTTTCACCTCCATCTTTGCCACCCCACAGCAGTATGCCACTGAGTCTTTGCACCTGATTGCATTGTCCAGCTGTCCTGCACAAGTCCCTGAGTGGCACTTTCCTACGTCGTAATAGAGTGAGTCGGTGCTGTTTTGATAGCAGTCATGAGGTAAGCGAATAAGGTAGGATTCAGGTTTTGGGTTACATGAAGGTTGATCTTTACCTGTGAGGAGAAAGGGGTAGAAAATATACCAACACATATTAAAAGATTTACAATCTGATTAAACAATGGAATTATTTTATGAGAAAATCAATACCCTTTCATTCTCCCTCTGATCATTGACTGATGTCATGCTAATGGCTGTTCACATAGTAAATATGAATGTGTGAATATCAACTGTGGTGCTTTGGGATCAGACCTAAGACTGTGACTATGGCTGGTTTGGACTTGATGGCCCCAGCCTGGTTGCTGGCTCTGCAGTAGTACTCCCCAGTCTGCTCCATGCTCAGGTTTCTTAATACCAGTGTGCTGTCATAGTTCAGCTGCTTCCTGTCCAGCAGGCTGCCGTTGTGAAACCTACCGAGTCACAGAAGACTGTTGAACACTATACCCAGCAAAAACTGTTCGATTTTGATATGGTGTGTGTGTATATATATATATATATCATTTTCCAAGCTGTCATTACAGATCCATTGGCTTACCACTGGTACTCTTCCGGCTCTGGTGATCCACCCACTTTGCAGCAGAGAGCAGCTGTCTGGCCCTCTCTTCTGGCCTTGTTCTCAGGGTTCTTCACCACATGGAGCTTCTCTGAGGGATCACATTACAGTGTCTGAGACCAATGTAAAACAGAGAAATGTAACAATGTCAGCTTTCATTTCTTTTTTTGTGGCCATTTTACCTGCTCTTTTTCAGCATGATACTGAGGACAGAGGTGTGTTCGGTGCTGTGCGGCACGATGACAGTGTGAGGGGCGTGGTTCCGCATCTGGACGGTCAGTGTGGCGTTGCCGTCGGGACAGATCCCTGGGATGCGGAAGTGTCCATTGTGGTCAGTGAGGGTGAGAAGTTTGGAGCTGGGGCCGAAGCGGAGGATGGTGGCCCCTGGGGCAGGGAGACCTCCAGCACTGCGGACAGAGCCCAGTACAATGTGGTCCTGACACATACAGGCGTCACACTCCGCATTCACCCTACCCATCTCACAGTGCAGTGTGCAACCTGGAACAACAGCCGCAATACAGTTTAGCATGTCAGACAGTGCCTTTGTACGTTGGTTTAGCTATGACCATTTCTAGAATAAAATGCTTATGGTACTGTGACATTACAGAGGTTTCTATCATATTTAATAGCTGTAATGGAGATGTTGAGAGCAACTCACCAGTCCCAGGGCATTCAGGTCCTTTGCAGGCTCTACCCTCCACTGTAGGTCCGCTGCACTGCTTATCCCACTGCTTAGGCTGGGACTGGCATTGCCTGGAGCGCACCTGCACTGCCACCTGACCACACTTGGCAGAGCAATGGCTCCAGTCTGACCAAGGACCCCAGGCATCCTGAGAGCCTTCTGACCCAGTGTTGCCTGATTGAAAACATGTTTTCACTCCATTACAAAAGACAGATATAATTGCAGTAGCTAGAAATGTTGCTTGGAGGATAAATGAAGGCTTTCACCATTATAGAACAGTTTTATTTGACATATTACAGTAGCTACTTCTCAACTGTATTTAAACTAAGGCTCCCAGCCACACATACCAGACTGACCTTTGGGGCAAAAGAAGCGCACAGCGTAGTTGGAGCAGTTGCGGCCAGGGGCCTGCTCAGCGTTGGCGCACCAGAAGCCCAGGGTAGGGTCTGCGTGGATCTTCTCCCCTGTGTTGCGAGCGGGGATCCAGTCAGTGGTGCGAGCCTCCAGGGCCCGGGGGACGTCACACACCCGCGCACGGTAGTAGAAACGGATAGCATCCAACTGCTCATAGTCTCCTCGACCTCCAGGGTGATCCACGTTGAACCAAGTGGTCCACTCATAGTCATCTGAACACAGAATGTCGCACAATGAATACTACTTCAGAATGTTTCAAATAAAATAAAACTGTTGGTGTTTCCTCTTTGGCCATAGAACAATTAAATTACATTTTTTAGCTCTTTTCTCTGCTGCTGTAAACATAACTGGTGCCATTGGGCTGTCATTCTGAAAGTTATAGTCCATACCATATTATTACATAGACGTTAACCAGACTTAAAGCCACAATCCGGACATAAAGCCACAGTCGTGACAATTGAGTAAAGAGATGTATTTTGGGATGTTACCTTCAGAGTGGTACACTGCAGGGTTGTTTTGTCTCGCAACTCTCAAACTGTCTCTCCTCCATGTTCCTGTAAAACATCACACACACCTCACGATGACTCATGATTGACCTGTTGTGACATCACTGACCAATGCCTTAATACAGACCAGACTGGCCAGACCTCAGACCAGTCAGACCAAACCTCTGGCTATTTCTTCCTAGAGTAGTCTGGCCACCCGTAAAGCAATGGGAAAGAATCTGTATCTTTCAAATCGTTCAACTTTTCAACTATACTCTGAATCATGGAACAATATATTACGACTTTGACTTTCTCTTCATGTTATGCCACACTCTAATCTCTTTCTGGTGATTTGCCCTGTGTACTTTGGAAATAAAATGAATTGCTCCAACACATTTCAAAGTGGTCAAGGAAATATGTTGTGGACCAACAGTGAAAAGGCTACAAGAGTTGATTTATTTTCCATTTATGTCCCATCGTTACTCTCAGCTGCAAACAATCAACTGCTTTGTACTAATGTCACTGAATCCAAGCGATTGATACTCATTCATTCTCATTGCTGTGCAATTTACAGACTGACATTTGTAGTGTACAGTGTTACATAATGCATATTTGGACTTTTCCCAGACCATTGCATTTACAGTACCCACCAAACGCTATAATTGTTCTGAGTTCACAATGGGGCTCAGTATAAGCATGCTACTGGCACATACTTGTGTGGCCAATTGCAGACAGGTGTCTACTTAGCCTTGGGCTTATACATATCCCGCCTCCTTAAGGTTGTGGAGCAGAATCAGTAATGGGGACATGCAACAATATGCCTCTGTTTACTAATGGTTTGGGAGAAGAAGGAGCACAGGCTGAGTCAGAAGATCACCAGACTGCTGTCTATGTCCAAGGGAGACCTCTGTTCTGACTTCTCAAATTCACATTCGATAATACTCTCAACTGTATAATGAAATGACCAATAATAATCGAATTTCCATACACAGGATATCATCCTGGTTTACGTTTTGACACATGTTGATTTTTTTTTTACAATTCCCAAGCTGAGCCTTGTGAATGAATTATAGAGTTACAACTCCCAAACCGAGCTGTGTGTGTGTGTCTTGCGTGTTCTCGTGTGTGTGTGTATTGGGGACAGTAAGAATTTAAATAGTAACTGCTAATGAAGACCAACCTTGTGCCGTAGTGGTGACTCCCAGAGCTAGGAGGAGAGCCCATGTTGACAGGCAGCACATCCTGGCACTCTGCTGTTGCCTCTGACCTGTGACCTCTGACCTTGTGGTAATGACCTTCACACGCCAGGCACGACAACACTGAGAGTAGTCCTCCAGCAACTCCTGTAGAAGGGAAATGTAAATACTTAGCCAGAATCATTGATGGCAGATTATCACAAACAAAAACAGTAGCGTGTAACTTTGTGTTCCACTGTATTTTCTATTGCATATGATTCCCTAGATGGAATATTAGGTATTTTAAATATCTCAAACATATCAAGTAGAGGACCTCCACCAAAGGAGGCATTGTAATGGCTGGAATGGAATAAATGGAAAGGTATCAAACAAATGGAAACTACATTTGACCCTGTTCCATTAATGGCATTCCAGCCATTACAATGAGATTGTCCTCCTATAACTCCTCCCACCAGCCTCCACTGATCTACAACCTGCTGACAGTTATTAAATGCATTTTTTCACTGAGGAGGACAACATTCATTTAAAAAACATACTGCATATTGGTGGTTAAATACCCCAAGCAGAATGACAGATTTATCAAATAAAACAATCACTATTTTTATCCCTCTCACGCATTGAAGTCTCTCGGAGTGACACTAGAGGCGGGTGCATAACCATACAGAATGAAAGAACATTATGGATGTGCAGAAGCCCTCTCCAATGACACATCTGTGTTAGTCATCACTTTGTGTCAAGGGAACACTAAAACGGTTCTGCATCAAGCACAGGGCTACACAAGCCAAATAGAAAACACACACACCCAAGCACACTTGCATACACAAATTATATCCCATGAAAAGCCACGCACACATTTTTACTTATTTCCATGAATAGGTCTACCTCCTTGCACAATCACACACAAAAACTCATAGCTACACACAAGCAAGCTGGAACCTATTGTACGTCAAACTTTCAAGTTCAGACAGACTAATGAGAATTTTATATCATCAATAAACCAACACTCAAAGAACAGAAGCTGAACTCTCATTCAGCACCCCCAAATCGTCTATAAAAAATCTGTTGAAAGAACAACGTTAATAGTAAAGTTCAAAGATGGGTCACCAGGGAATGAGAGGGAAAGAGAAGGTGACTATGGATCTCCGTCTTACCCTGTCAGTATCTCTGTATAGTGGTGTTCAGTAGTCTCTCTCCTCCCTGTACGCTAGGTGCTGTGTCTGTGCTGTGCAGGACTGCTGCTCTCTCTCTTATACAGCTCAGTGCAGAGCCCAGGGGTCGGCTCTGTGCCATTCACAGGAAGCCAGCTGAGAGCGTGAAGACTGGAGACCACAAGTATGACTGAGCCCACTCTCTGCTGCTGCTTCTGGGAAGGTAGGGGGCTTCCTGTAACCTTCTGCTGTACCTCTAAGGATACCCAGGTCTAGACATAGACATAAGGGAGATTTGACCTCAGTCAGGTGGGTCGTCATTTTACGTGGACATTGAACTTAGTTAAAGCTGGAATCAGTTGCCCTTTACACTTCTACCAGTCTAGGGTTGAAAATGGCAGATTTGGGCACTGATAAACGCCTAAATTGGAACCCAGTATTTTTACAGTAACATGCTATGCATGACGTCAGTGCTCTGGCTCTGCGCTTCACAGCTCTGTATGGGTTTTGACTGACAGACGTTCTGAACTTGAGCACCGCGTGCGACAAGAAGTTGCCCGCATCCCTCCCGCTAAGTGAGCAACTTTTGCAAATGTTCTGTTGTCTGATTGAGGGAAATGCTGTGAATTAAGACGACTCCGTATTTTGAAAGATGAGACGTTGAGGATGATAAGTACTGCTTTGATGTCATACAAGCAAGCCAATCACCCGTGAGTACAAGTGTGCAGTTTACATTTCCTTCTCATAAAACTCATGTAATATACAGTGCCAACGTTTATGATCTCTGTGTTTGATGTACAGTTACAAGATGACATGGCGTCATACTCTCGGCTGTTCTGAACATGTTTGTCTATTGTGAAGAAAATGTATCTCAACACGCATGCACTCATGACCCCTTTCTGTGCGCACTAAAATGATGATCTGTTTCACTGAATTGCATTGTGAAAGCGTAAATCTATAACATAATATTTTATAGCTTAGCTAGTCATGTTGACAATAGAACAAGCTTTGAAATGAGGTCAACCTGACACAGATTACAACAGTAATGTGCTTGCTCTCGTTCCTCAATGACACAGATAGGAGAGCAGAAAAAAAGCACCTTATAGTTGAAGACTCTTTTTTAGTCATAAAAGTGCATTGAAATGACTTAGGAACTGTGTACACTTTGGAGAGGTGTGGCCACATGGAGACACCAGTTAGTCCTCTGACTCAAACCCTTGTCATTTTGATGTCTTATGTTGCACCTACCCCACATTCTTCAGGAATATTCTTATCATGTTACTGAATGTATCCAGAGTATTTTCAGATGGTGTTATAGACAAATGCTGTGAGAAGTACAGTAAATGTAAAATGCACATAAAAGTATTGTCAGGTCAACTGTTGTGTCCTCACCTTTAGTCTAATAATTTTCCCATAATTTCCTAACTGATCCCAATTTTTATTTATTTATATTTTTTACCAAATATAAACATGCTATTCCATTTCAATTGCTACCATGGCTATGCATATGGTTTTCATATTTATTCTGTAAGGAACATTTCATTTTAGCGCTATCCACATAGTCCAATTCCCACAAGTGATAAGGGTTAATGGTGAAACTGCCCCATCCATTTGGGATATTACAATAACAAAAAAGTTACTGCAAACAACAAACTTTTTGGGGGGTTTTAACCATGCTGTGCGAAGCTCCTCAGCTCGTCAACAAAAACAATAACAACTGTGGTGGAGCGGCCAGTGGAGCCGTTTCCCCATACTGCGGATTCCACCTTTATAACCACCTGATGTACATGCGATGGATGGTCTGGTATTTCCTACCCTTCACATTGGAGTAGGCCTATATCAGTATTCAACTATACAAAAAGAGAGTAGGATACTGTGGTAACGATAGGGAGAATGAGAGAGTCAAAGACCTTCCAACACAGACAAGAACACAACACACCCATTCCTAAACGATTATATTAATGGTTCCAAGTTGAAATGCCAGCAATAACCTCTAATGTGAATTGGGAATTACAATGGCTTCCTCCCATGTGTGATTGTCTTTTGTTGTGCAACATCAACACACAGTAACATTTCTCTGAAGCTGTTCCCATCAACAGTTAGATTAGAGGCCATGAAAACAGTTCTTATGAACGACACCACATTAGGACAGTAAACACACAGACTCATGCCCTTTATTACTAGTGTTCATTTATCCAGACTTCGATCTGTTGATAAACAGTGTCTTTGGATTTTCTGTAATGGCGTGCCAACAGCAATATACTGACTTATGATAGCACTAAAAGCTATAAACTACAGCTACATTTGATTTGATTTGATTTACATGTGTAGCCCAACAACATGAGGTCATAGCGGTCACGCATCTAGCTAGTTTGGAGAGAAGACGTGACAGACCGGGGGATGGAAAATCTTCCATGACTCACCGCTTAGATTCTGAACAGAGGTTGAGGTTAACTAAGAATTCTCTGATTATAATGATGAATGTAAACGTAAGTACTTACCAATTTAGTAGTCTGTTGCTACTATATACGAGTAGGACAACATTCAACTTGACATTTCTTTATATTTTTCAACAAATGGAGTGGATACATTCATACATTGATTCACCATTTGCGAGATGCTGGTCAGAACAGAATAGCCCCTCATCGGTTTAATCATGTGAATCCCATTCTACTAACATCCCTTTCACCACCAGACTAGCCTGCACTGTCGACACCAGAGACCCGTCACGTAGCGCCTGAGCACAGTGCGGCATTAGTGTGAAATTTTACAACAGCTGAATCCAATTTAACGAGTTTGTTCCTTTACCTAATGAGAATTTAAGAGACTCACGGTGTCTTTAAACAAGAATAATTAACTTTCAAATCCACTATAAAAAAACTATTCATAGACACAATCGCATTAAGTTCAGATAATATCATATTGGGAACATTAGCTCAAAGCCCAATAAAAGGCTGTATTTATACAAGTTATCCGCTTGTCATCATGCTGTCACTCACTCTTCATCATCCACTAAATCCCGGTGAAACCAAACATGAACCATTAAAAGAGATTAATGTTGACCGATGCTGCATCATCATCAGGGATCCTGTATGAGACTTTTAACCCTATCTTCTCAATCACATTATAGTAGGCCTGCACAATCTCGGAAATGGAATGACAGTAGTCTTCACATTTAGTCATTTACATTCATAAACAACTTTATAGATAGGGTTCTTATGTAATGAAAGTCTATTTCATTATGTTTGCATCATGCAATCATTGTGTACACTTATCAATTATTGGGTTTTCTGGGATTGATGAAGTCATTAAGATCCTCCCCTTGGTTGAAAAGGCTGGTTGGTAGACTGGCATTTTTAGGAACTGTGGAAACCTACTAAAAATACCTGGTCAGCGTGACTCTACTAAACGGCCCTGGACAGTTTTCAGTCTGATGGTTTTCCACATGACCCTCATTAACTTACCTCATGATGTAAATTACAAGGCGCGGTATGCACAGCAGGAGGAGTGGACGGATGCCACTCACCCGCTGGCATAACAACAGAACTGGAGTTGGACACCAAACTAGAACCAGAGGGTTTATCCCAGAGATGACTACATCTAGAGCTGGGTAGGGGGCCAGTCTTACACACAGGGGAAGTGACAGAGAGAAACCACAGCTCTTTTGATGCATGTTGTGATTTATATCCCTAACCTCACTAATAAATACTGATATTAATGACAGCTTTGTGTTTGATGTTCACCGCTGGTTTTAGATGATAGATTATGTAAAGTAAAAAGATGCAGACCAAAGCATGTCTATGTCGAAAATGAAGTTCCTACGGAGTGGCCCCGAGAGCCATGTCCAAATGGAAAAGTCTGCACTGCACCATCCTTAAGCAAAATCTTACCTCATGTTTACCAGCCACCAATTATTGCATTTCCTGTGCAGTGATTTGGTTTGGTGTGAGGTCATTAGAATAGCGAAATCAGTAAGTAGTTTGGATCGGGGCTCCGAGCCAGACACATGGTCCCAGGGAGCTGAAGCTCTTTCCAGACAGTGTTCCACTAGATTCTTAAACTCTCCTGTACTTTTCACTGATAGCAACTAATGAAAGGGAAATACAGAGGAGGGACCATTAATTAGCAGAAAAATGCTATGGTAGGCACAGACCAGTACAGTAGCTTGGTGGACTTCACATGGTGTGTTTATATGGAAAGCATGTTTGAACGTATAAAACATAATGTATTATTTAACATTATGAATGTATCCTGTGGTGTGGTGATGCATTTTTGGATTGCAGTAAACTGGGACCTGAAGGAAGAGGACCTTACAGAGCATTATGCCCTGAACAGTGGTGGTCTTAGATGGACCCTCACAGGGCTGGATGACATGCCCCCATCAGTCACCTAGCTACCTGCCACAATTCCCATGCCACTGTACTGCCAGCTAAAACACTCAGACAGCAACTTTCTATAAAGGTGTATTTTACTAACTGTACAATTTACAGGCTGTAAAGAGGGCACAACTTTATGACATTCTGTCGGTCTTCAAAGGTAGTTCTTTCTCACTAAATGAGGAGGACGGGCTGGAGGGTAAAGGAAGTGGGAGAAGGACAAAAAAACATAAGCAAACACACAATGTTTCCAAGCAACAGTCTGGGGCATAGGACACCGTGCACCACATGTTCTGTCCTTCAGTTGGACTCCAGACAGGTCATGTTTATAATGACATCGCACAACACTGTCCAGTTTTCCCAAGCTGTGTCCAGTTTTATTTGTTGTTTTATGTTATTCTGGTTTAACAGGGTGACAGTCATTATCTCATTGTCTGTATGTATGAAGTCATCATTTAGAGGTCTATGGCTGGGATAATTCCTGCAGCTATACAGTTCCTGATAAAGAAGTGCTTCAGCAACAGTATGAGAGAAAACAACATTGTTTCTGTTATGGCAGGATGGAAATATACTAATTGAAATTGGTCTGTATGCTTTGTTTTACGGCCAACATAACCATAATCTCTATAATCTGGATGGAATATTATATGGCTCCCATGCAATTACCTAAGTATAAACGACAACAAGATAATCAGATCCTTAGAAATACAATCTGGCAGCATGGTAAAGGATACACTTTCTACGAACTGGATTTGTGAACCAAAACATGATCCATGACTCTTGATTTTACATGAAGATGTGAAGAGATGAATAATTTACCCAGGATAAGAGCAATATAATCAAAATCTGTTCAAGTAATACGTTTCTTCAAGAGTTTCTTCAATTTACAGTCTGACCCCATTTTCACAGTGATATTCACCTCCTAGTTCTGCTGAGGCCCAGCCAAGCATCAACAGTAGAAGTCTCCCTGAAGCGTTGTGGAGTTGAAACCAAACCTGACCAGAGCAGACAGGAGACTCAGTGGTTTGTATCAGTGTGGACTGGGGGGGGGGTTCCTGGGGATCCTGGGCTTAATGACTCCACCAGAGCAGCTTCTGTTTCTGTCATTAGGGGGCCCGCATCCCGGGAGAAGTACATGGAGGAGGAGGAAGACTTTCTTCTTCTTCCTGACACGTTCAGAAACACGTCGCCATTCGCGGATGTCAACGTGTGTACGTTTAACTCTTGGAAGGAAATGGATGGATGTAGGCTACCGAAATTACGTCAGTAATGTAAATGACAACGTCTCCAACTGTCAATGTTTTTCTCATTGTGTTCTTTGTAGTCTCCCCATTGGTTTAAATATTAGAAAGTGAAAAGCCAATGGATGGGGAGGTTCAGCTTCATACTCTAGGCCCAGCAGACTCCTGTTTGATGCTTTTGATATTTTAAATTCCATACACACCCACAGATACGTCAAGATGATGTGTGCCACTGGATAAGTAATCTCTTAGCCGTTTCACAAAACACTGAATAACGTTATCTTGGCTCGTACACAATCATTCTCATTTCAGACTAAATCAACACATGCTATTAACACTGACAGACAAATAAAACAAAGTCTCTTGTCTACTCATCAATGGGAAAAGTGTTGCTGGAACCGAACAGTTGGGACAGTCTATGTGCCGGTGAGAGACGTGCATAATTAAGAGCTGAGACAGGGTTGAGAGGGCAATCTCTCTCCAACTGCCATGTGATGAAGTGGGACTGGTCTTTGACAACAGTCGTTCGGATCGTTCATGATTTCTCTCAGATTTAACAGGGTGCTTTTATTAAAGCGAGGAAAAAGTAATTGTTTAAAAATGTGTACTTAAGCACTTACATAATAATAGGGCAATAACGTTTCGAATATGTCATTCAGTTTAAGACTTTCGAAAGGATCAGGCGAAAAACAATGCCATATGAATTGAAAGCATTAAAAGGTGTGATGAAATAGAAAGCAGAAGGAGTCCGAAAGGAAAACGCTGTGATAAGAGAGAGAGAAAACATGAAAAAGAAAATGGAAAGCTTTTGGTAATTAATGCTCCTAGGGCTAAACAATGATTGATTCAAGACATAAAAAAAAAAAAAAAAAAAAAAACTCATCAGATTTAGCCTCTACTATCCCAGTGCAAGTGGGTCTTATTGTGACTTTCAGGTTTCATAGTATTTTGAGAAAAAAAACAAAGGTGAAATACATTACTGGACCCTAGTTTCTAAGGTTCCATTAAAGACCTGGTATTCCCTAGCCAACTGTGGACCTAAGCACGTCAACTCTTCATGTGTAGGAAACTGAAGTGTAGGTCACATCTGCTCTCCTACAGGTGCCTGATCTCTTCAGCAAACATCACATAGATAATGATCACACAAACATCACATAGATAATGATCACACAAACATCACATAGATAATGATCACACAAAGATCACATAGATAATGATCACACAAACATCACATAGATAATGATCACACAAACATCACATAGATAAGAAAACCTGTAAAGGATTTACGGTGCACTCATTGGCATGTACACACACCACCAAGTGCAAACCTAGTTCCACTTACACCACTATAAAGACTCTTTACCTGAGCACATGTAGTTGAGAGGACATATGTTTCACTTTCCCACACGAGTAGCACGTACAGTGGGGCAAAAAAGTATTTAGTCAGCCACCAATTGTGCAAGTTCTCCAACTTAAAAAGATGAGAGAGGCCTGTAATTTTCATCATAGGTACACTTCAACTATGACAGACGAAATGAGAAAAAGAAATCCAAAAAATCACATTGTAGGATTTTTAATTTATTTATTTGCAAATTATGGTGGAAAATAAGTATTTGGTCAATAACAAAAGTTTATCTCAATACTTTGTTATATACCCTTTGTTGGCAATGACAGAGGTCAAACGTTTTCTGTAAGTCTTCACAAGGTTTTCACACACTGTTGCTGGTATTTTGGCCCATTCCTCCATGCAGATCTCCTCTAGAGCAGTGATGTTTTGGGGCTGTCGCTGGGCAACACAATTTTCTATGGGGTTGAGATCTGGAGACTGGCTAGGCCACTCCAGGACCTTGAAATGCTTCTTACGAAGCCACTCCTTCGTTGCCCAGGCGGTGTGTTTGGGATCATTGTCATGCTGAAAGACCCAGCCACGTTTCATCTTCAATGCCCTTGCTGATGGAAGGAGGTTTTCACTCAAAATCTCACGATACATGGCCCCATTCATTCTTTCCTTTACACGGATCAGTCGTCCTGGTCCCTTTGCAGAAAAACAGCCCCAAAGCATGATGTTTCCACCCCCATGCTTCACAGTAGGTATGGTGTTCTTTGGATGCAACTCAGCATTCTTTGTCCTCCAAACACGACGAGTTGAGATTTTACCAAAAAGTTATATTTTGGTTTCATCTGACCATATGACATTCTCCCAATCCTCATCTGGATCATCCAAATGCTCTCTAGCAAACTTCAGACGGGCCTGAACATGTACTGGCTTAAGCAGGGGGACACGTCTGGCACTGCAGGATTTGAGTCCCTGGCGGCGTAGTGTGTTACTGATGGTAGGCTTTGTTACTTTGGTCCCAGCTCTCTGCAGGTCATTCACTAGGTCCCCCGTGTGGTTCTGGGATTTTTGCTCACCGTTCTTGTGATCATTTTGACCCCACGGGTGAAATCTTGCGTGGAGCCCCAGATCGATGAAGATTATCAGTGGTCTTGTATGTCTTCCATTTCCTAATAATTGCTCCCACAGTTGATTTCTTCAAACCAAGCTGCTTACCTATTGCAGATTCAGTCTTCCCAACCTGGTGCAGGTCTACAATTTTGTTTCTGGTGTCCTTTGACAGCTCTTTGGTCTTGGCCATAGTGGAGTTTGGAGTGTGACTGTTTGAGGTTGTGGACAGGTGTCTTTTATACTGATAACAAGTTCAAACAGGTGCCATTAATACAGGTAACGAGTGGAGGACAGAGGAGCCTCTTAAAGAAGAAGTTACAGGTCTGTGAGAGCCAGAAATCTTGCTTGTTTGTATGTGACCAAATACTTATTTTCCACCATAATTTGCAAATAAATTCATTAAAAATCCTACAATGTGATTTTCTGGATTTTCTTTCCTCATTTTGTCTGTCATAGTTGAAGTGTACCTATGATGAAAATTACAGGCCTCTCTCATCTTTTTAAGTGAGAGAACTTGCACAATTGGTGGCTGACTAAATACTTTTTTGCCCCACTGTACACCCACACATAATTCAAAGACCACAAGTAAAGGCTCAGGCACATCCTCTATGGTGTTAGCCAGCCTGGGCCTGGCTCACAGCTATAAGCCATGGAGGCATGTAGAATGGATGGCCAGATTAAAAACAAAAGCGGATGTTATGTGCTTCATGAAATCAGCAGGACGAGGTCATGCATCTTTTACCCGCTCTTGTTTGCCGGAGACGCCTGAGGCCTCGAGCTAAAGGTCAGGAGGGATTGACTCACTCTGGAGAAAAAAAACGGAGAACAATGTTTTCTTGAATTTAGAACATTGCACAGGTTTCTCATACTGCATGTTTTTTTATTTGATCCTATTCTTTACAGATATGAAAAGAACACTCAGAAAGACTTTCTTCAGTTAGAAGCAGAGAATAAAGGAAAATCAGATCCCAGAGCAGCGATGCATACATTTAAAATGTGTCTTATCTTTAGGAGAACTATAACTCATACATCAATAAAATAAGAATAGAAAATAAATCTTATATTTCTGAGAGAACACAGATGATTCATACACCATAAAGTGACCAACCTACACCATGGCGAATACTTTACTCTGTCTCCATTCCAAGACCTCTAAAGACAGGAGCTTTAGACAGTTTGAAGACATGGGAAAGGGTCGCGAATGGTTTCATGCTGCTCAGTCTAGAGCCTCATCTAGGCTTGAAAGAGCCGTGAGTAAGCAGGAAAGAGAAGGATCCTCTTAGGGAGCTGGTGAACCCTGTTCCCCGAATCAGATGACTCACTATCACAAGTCCTTGTGAAACCTGGTCTGGAGGGAGCACCCTATCAAATGTGTCTGTGTGTCTCTCTCAGGGCCCACTGCTTCTCCAGCTTAATGCTTTTACAATACCTGTATTGTCTGGTGATCTGAGCCTGAAAATATGAGCACAAAGACAATGACATAAAGATTGTGGTAAATGAGGTTTACAATACTGTCATAGTTGACCTCCCTACAGTTGGATGTGTTTCAAGTGGACTCCTTTAGATAAAAAAAATGAAAACACTGTACCAGAGAAAATAACATTGAAAGGAAAACAATTACCGACCGAAATAAAAAGTGATATGTACACAGTGCTCTCATACTAAAATGCGACCATAAAAGATGGTCTGGATTCTTTGAAGAACAAAACTGCAAATACACTTATAGCTTTTCAACTGGCTTCACTGGCAAGGCAGCACACATAATGAAAAAGAAGAGTGGTGAATGTTGTCAAAGGGCTTTGGCCAATGTTTTAATGCGGAACAATAACTGTTATTAGAGGGTAGTCAGTGAGGAAGTGATGGAAGCGCTCTAACACAGTGTCTTATCCAACAGGGATAACCACTATCATAGGCACTTCATTAAGGAAGCACTTTCTAAAAAATATTATTTACAATCTATCTAGATTAGTGTGTTCATGACAAGGACCAACAATGAAACAACAATTCCTTAGACACTTTTGGGCTGGGATTCAATCCAATGTCGCTTTGTTGACAATACACCGTTTGAAGGCAACGTTCCTGTGTTTTGAAGGTGTTCAAGATTTAACACTGTTGCAATGTTCCCCATTCAACTCTTAAAGTGTTCAAATGAACTTGTGATGATTGTTGTGTTTGCATAGCTCTACTGTAGTGTAATATGCAACACCTACATTGTAAAACACAACACTTGATTTAGAGTAAACTGGAGTCACTTTGCTTAGTGCTGACGCTGTTACACTTTCTCAGTGTAAGAAATTAACATCTGTAATGTTACAGTAAATCGTTTTTGGGTGTTGTTTTAACACTGTATGGTGTAAAGCCAAATTTGCATATTTCCCACAGTGATTTTCTTTTCGAGTGAGTTGTAGAGTTACCACCCATGACTGTATTTGTTAGTGACAGAGACATGGTTATCAGATTAACCTTTTAAAGGTCTGTGGCTTTCACCAAGTGGGTACCTAGGCGAATGCAATCCTAAAAATGTAACTACGACAATACATACATCATTAGGCCTTACTTGATGGCCTCGTTTTAACCTAACCCAAAGTGCTATGTAATTCCTACTGAACTCCAGCCAGGTAGGATATCCAACAGTTGGAATATTTATTCACCCGAAACCTGCATTCAGAATAACTGTCAGGATTTGGAAGGGTTGAGGATAAGAAGACTACTTAAACCATTTAAACTGGAACAACCATTTCAGTAACGGGTGCAATGAATCTAACTAACTGATTGGATTCGTTTTTTTTCTTTTGTAACAGTATTTTTATTGGAATTTCACAATTTTTACCCATATTAAGAGATACAATAACAAGGACAAAGCAAAAACAGCACTCCCTTACACATACCTGTATGTATATACACACACACACACACACACACACACACACACACACACACACACACACACACACACACACACACACACACACACACACACACACACACACACACACCATCTTCCTCTCCCCGCTCCTCTCACCCCATCCCCATCACTGCGTCCCTCAATACATGCATTTTAAGCAAACATACAAACAGAAATTAAAAAATTAAAAATAAAAAAATAAAGAAAAAAGCTCAGTTTAAACCAAGAAGTTAGGTTCCACACATGGAACGTACAGAGTAATTCTGAAATAAATAGATCACCACCATTCTAAGAGAATCCTTGCAGCATAATAGCTGATACCTCAGGTTCTAGATCATTTAGATAAGGTTCCCATACTTTGTAGAACTGATCTGTTTTAGAGTGCAATGTACATGTCAGATATTCCAGTGGCACCCAATCAAATAGTATCTTATGCCAATCTTTAATAGAAGGAACCTTATCATTAATCCACTGTAAGAGGATGTTTTTCCTCGCTGCGAAGGTAAGGATGTTGTAAAGCCTCCTCTTACCCACCGAGGTAACATGCCTACTAGGGAGACCTAACAGCAAGGACACTGGGTCCAATTCTAGATCAACCCCTAGGATCTTTTCAATTTCTTGCAGAACACCAGACCAGTATCTTTGTATTTTGGAACATGACCATAAACAATGTGTTAGGGTGCCTGTGTCAGCTTTACATTTAAGAGAGGAGGAAGTTGGGCTGAAAGCATGTCTGCGGTTTGGGGATATATGCAACCTGTGTATTATTCTTAACTGGATTGCTCTAGTATGATTACATATAGATATTGTTTTTGCATATCTCCAAATGTCCTCCCACATCTCTTCGTCAATAGTAACAGACAATTCTTTCTCCCACACTTGTTTCACCCTCTGTGTGTCGGCACCAGCAAAGGACCTTAAAGCATCATAAAACAAACTTACAGACATTTTCCTTTGTGGGAAAAAAAGCATTCTGTCAATGACAGACACATCAGGGTTGCCAATTAAGGTGGTGCTCTTCAAAATATAATGTCTTACTTGTAGAAAGCAGAAAAAGTCCTGCTTTGGGAGTTGATATTTCTCAACCATCTGCTCAAATGAATATAACATCTTATCAGCAAATAAATCATTTAGTCTGCGTATGCCCTTATTAAGCCAAAAGTTAAAGCCAGCGTCCAGCAATCCCGGACCAAAGTCTGGGTTGTTAAGAATTGGGGTAAGAGCAGAGGTAAGTTTGGACCTTCCCAAAAAACGTTGAACTGACCTCCATACTTTGAGTGTGTTAAGTGTAATGGGATTACTGCAGTGATCTTTTACCGACTTGAAACTTCTGAAAAATAAGAGATCCTGTAAGGGGTATTCTGAAAAAGAAGTCTCAATGTCTAACCAAATAGAGGAGTCATCATTTGTGATCATCATCTTCACCAATCAACTGCACTACAGTTAAAAACGACTTTAACTACCACCACCGGTTTCTCTATGCTGGCTATGCTACCAGCTTATACGAACGGGAGTTAGCATTTCTCCTGTCATATCCGCTGAATACATTTTATTAGACCCCTGAAAACCCTCCCACTTGCTGGCCAACAGAGTTTTCATTCAATATATTATTCTATAAATCCTAAACCACTTGCTGGCCAACAGAGTTTTCATTCAATATATTATTCTATAAATCCTAAACCACTTGCTGGCCAACAGAGTTTTCATTCAAGATATTATTCTATAAATCCTAAACCACTTGCTGGCCAACAGAGTTTTCATTCAATAAATTATTCTATAAATCCTAAACCACTTGCTGGCCAACAGAGTTTTCATTCAATATATTATTCTAGAAATCCTAAATCAACTTGGTAGGTTTGGCGCTATACTGTCATTTGCGCATGGCTACAGAAGCCTATAACTTGGGTCTCCACATTTCATCCCAAATTATAAAGCCAGTATTTCATAAATTTCACTGTGGAAAAGGTGATATGTTGATACTGCATGCTTCAGTTTGCTGTCATACGACTGGTTTCACATTTGTTTCCAGTGATCATAAGGTCAAATAGATCTAAAACAATTGTCATTTATATTTACAATCCCCTTATTCAAACGGCTTACCCTTTTACCTTCCACTGGGCACACACTGGTTGAATCTACGTTTCAGTTCAATGAAATTAGATTGACCCAACGTGGAATAGACGTTGAACTGACGTCTGTGCCATGTGGGCTAGCTCTTATCAATAGCTCTTATCAATTTGTAAATTACAGTGCATGGAGAATGGTGTTATTTCAATTGGAAAAAGAAAGTAGATGTTGTTCCACTTTGAACCGACAGGTTGCTCGACCTTATTCATCGTTTCATAGTGCGTAAAGGTGGTGGAATTATGAGGTTCAAGGTCAGAGTATGGTGTATCTGTAGACACATCTCTGCCACACCTTCATTTCGTTGATCTCCACCCCAAACATATACCGGGTGAATAGCATGCTATTCTCATGCTTAAATTCAAGATCAGAATATGCGTAGAGAGAAAAGTGCATAAAAAGGTAATTAAATTAGATTTACGCTAACTTAACTCGGGCTGGAATTCCCACATACTGCACTAGCTGAGAATTTGGTCTCACATTAATAGGATAGTCACCTATAGATGGTACATAGATGCTCAAACTAATAAAAAACGATCAACTACAACTCTGCTGACATGCAACGGTTTGCCTGAGATCAAGGTTATGGCCAGGGTTGTTGAGCTAGGGTGTGGACATAAAGCTAGGGTTGGGGTTAGAGTTAGGGCTGGTCGATAGTCAGTTGAACAGTTTGTTGATTTTTAAACCATCTGTAGTGGAATATCCAAATATATACAAGTGTTACTGAGAATATTCTTCATTATACTGCCATGATCCTTACATAAAAAAACTGCAATATTAGACAGTTTTTTAAAAACACTAAAGCATTGAGTCACACCACCACAGTCAGGCAACTGTCATGTCACGGATCTTAACCTTTAATGGGTGAACCTGCTGCAGGTTGTAATTCAAAGGATCTCTCCATGTTCCATGAGAGACAAACAGGAAGATTGACCACAGTGCCCTATGGGTTACTATTATGCAACATAATGTGGAGTGGGAGGGATGTAGATAAGTCTGGCTAAAAACAGCAGCAGCAGAGGAAATTCCATGTGGTTTGGTATAGAGAGAACCAGTCTCCCACAAAATGTGACCCCGATGGGAAGTAGGTGTTGCAATCACTTTTTTGTTTTTGAGAAACACATGACATCACTGTCTAGAGCCTCCTGGCCAGCCTCAGTCCCAGTTCCTTCCTTCTCCTTGCCTTCCATCTTATCACGCCAGCCACAATGGGAAACTGGAAAACTGATATTCCCCATCAGACTGTGATTACTTACCTTCACTGGCTAAAGTAACACAAATGTTATCCTGGAGTCCCTTACAGAGAAAGAACAACATCAAAATAAAGCAAGAAATGCATAAATGGTAATTATTTCCAGAATAACATCTGTTTGTAATTGAAATGAAGGTCTTGGCTACTGGACTGAGATCATGTACTGAGTGAGTGAGCTTGTTGTTCAGGTCCTGTTTGGCTGAAGAAGCACAGCCTCTCCACTCTGTAACCATGGCACTCCTGTGTGTGGTGTGGCTTCTTTTGGAGCTCTCGCTGCTATGCTTTCAGAAAAGCATTGACCCCACATCACCCATTTGTCCATTGTCTCAAAAATTAATACATCCATTACTTCATGGAGACAAAAATATCTGCTGGGCTGGGATCGCCCCATTCCATCTCTATCTCTAACCTCTTCCCCTCGGCTTTGAAGCCAGGACAGACTCTAACACCAGGGAAAGAGCTGATTGATGCCTGAAATGAACTGAGAACAGAGACAAGAACCCCTTTTTAAAGACTGGTGTGGTAACATAATGTTATATGATAAAGCTTCTGTCAGTAAAGCAGCTTTGGCAAGAAGTGGTGCTCCCCCAGTTCCAGCCCCCCTCTACTAGACAGGAAACAGTGGGGCTGGAAAAGCCATCAGATTCCACCTCATCCCCCTCTGTCCTCCTTTCCCTTTACACCAAACGTATCCTACTATTCTACTAGAAGAGGAACATGAATAGCACAAACCACACGAGTGACAGGTCAACTACTCATTCAAGACAAAACACCCATCCACCTCAAAATTCTTTGTACATATTGTCATAGAACAACATCATTATGAGGGTAAAGGAATTTGAAGTAAATACTGAACTACTGAAAACTGATTAGAGTAAGAACAACTGTTATCTGGACAGTTGGACAGTCAGGCAGCTCTATTGGCAAACGTACAAAAATGTTCTGAACCATTACAGAATAATGAATCGAATGAATCTCTCTAGTCTTGGCCAGTGATTTACCATATTTCAGACAGCTGTTCTGTTAGCTCCACAGTGCAGACACATAGAGATTCTGTCACCCCCTTCTCTACCACTCTCCCTCGCATCACTCCATCCATTTGCTCTTTACTGGAACAATGATCATCATAAACTCTGCTCGTGTATGCAGAAAAGAGGGAAGGTAGCACACAGTATGTTCCTTTAGTGTTTTTTAAGTATTGTGTTTTGTGTCAATTTATACCACTATCAAGCGCTGATGTTTTTGGACTGCAGGTTCTAACATTTTATTGAAAAAGTAAAGTATTGTTGCCACCTTGTGGTTAAAGGCTACTCTCACCTGTGCTTGCACATTTACCCATTTTTATTTAACCGCAGGTCCAAAAAGTACGGGGGGGACAGCACAAGGTACAGCGATCAAAGATTGATCTTGGGAACACTTACTTATGCTTTATTTACTACAAACTCCTCAATTTATATTGAGACCAACTAAAGAATCTCTTAAAAATGATCACCATAATGTAAATCAAAAAATCGAAATGTGAAATGGCCTGTTGACTGTGTGTTAGCGGAATACGTGTGGATTGTGTTGCTGTGCCACAGGGTGTCACTGTGAGGCAGTGGATGACCGCCACATGTATGCATCACCATTGGAACACAGCTAATGACAACAACAACAAAAAGAAGCAGTTTCCAGATACGGCAGAGCTCACATGGAGTTTTCATTGAAATAAAGGACAGGACGAGAGGAAAACACAGAGCCATAGCCCCCAGAAGCCCACTCAAATGAATGGCTCCATCAGAGCCAACAGCCTCACATTACGCCATGATAGCTTTCTAAAGGGTGGGCTGGTCCAAGGCGTTTCCTTGTAGGAATAGGTGATGGCGTTGTGTCTTTAAATCCTCACTCTGTGAGGTTGTTTACCCAGCAGTAAAACAAAACCAATCTTGTTACTGGTCAAATAGCCATTATCACACATTTTTTCACCCCAAGACAGGACAATAAAGAGTGGGTGTGGAAAGAGCCATAGATGACATGTTAAACATGCATCAACTATATGACTCAATGTGTGTGTGCTTGAGTGCGTGTTTGTTCCTCCAGGTGTGGCGTGCCCAGCTAACCCGAAGTAATGAGTGTAATTTGCTGGTCATAGTCCAGGCTTGTGACGGGCGGCACTAAGCAGAACAGACCCTTTGCTGCATACCATAAGTAATAGTCACACAGGCAAAAGACAATCACTGGGTAACGGCCGAGTTGCTTCCCATAAGGACCTCTAAACGCCTCATTCCCACTTTGCCTAATTACCCAATTAAAGCTTACTCTGCAGATTTCTCTCTCTCTCCTCTTCCCCTTTGGACTACGCATGTTGTGTCATGCTTAGCAATGCCATTTGGAAATAACAGAGGATATGAGGACAATCAGGTTTGGTTTAGTACTCAATAAGAATCAGTTTATATTTTATGAAATTTTTGATTGGTTTGTTTGGCTCTTTTGATGGAGACTGTTGAATGCGTGTGTCTAGCTCTAGTGTATTACAGTATAAGTACATAATCAGTCCTTTAGCTAGTGTACATTAGTGTGTGAACCAAACAGGTGACAGCAGAAAGCCCTGGAGCTCATTCTGGGCAGACAATCTTAGTCGTAAATTAATTGCAGCTGACTTACAATGACAGAAGTCCCATGGAGGGGGGCATCCCAGGCTAAGCTTTCTGCTGATGTGTGTGAGAGAGAGGTGGGGTGTTTTGGACTGCCTCTGTTGCTGCCAAACAACTGTCACAAGGAAACTTTCCTTTCCTGATTTTGACAGCTCTCAACTAGAGCTTTAATTAAATTCTTTACGATGCTATGGATGTGAGTCAGTGGCAGGAAAACATCTAACTTCCTACAATTCTACACATTTTGACATGGGGCAAAGATAAAACATTTCAGTTTAATTGCTAATATGATGCTATTCTACACATTTTGGCATGAAGCTGAGAGAAATGTTTTTATTTGTTATTTATTTAGCCTTTATTTAACTAGGCAAGTCCGGATCCCTCAGGAACTTTCATTACGCACACCTGGCCCCTATTCCCAGGGATTAGTAATTGTATAAGCGTGCCCTGGTTTACCAGTGTCCTGTCGATTATTGTTACAATGTCCGTTGGTCGTGCTGTGTGTTTTGGCTTTCGTGCCATTGTGGATTGCGCAGATGATTACAGGTCTTGTCCCGTGTGATAATCATTGTGCGCTTGTGTTATTTGTTTGAGGTACTCCTCGCTCTTTTGTTTGGGTTTCAACCCTGTGTTTTGTATGGTGTTTGTTTGGTCTTCGTCCCCGTGCCTTTACACGGCACGCTGTGATTTGGGTAAATAAAACCCCCTATTACGCATTCCTGCAACTGTCTCCCGACCCTTTATACCGACGTGACAGTCAGTTAAGAACAAATTCTTATTTATAATGACGGCCTACCAGAAGGAAAAAGGCCTCCTGCGGGGACCGGGGCTGGGATAAAAAAATAAAAAAATACAATTAAAATATAGGACAAAACACACATCACGACTAAAGAGACACCACAACACTACATAAAGAGAGACCTACGACGACAACATAGCACGGCAGCAACACATGAAAACACAGCATGGCAGCAGCACAACATGGTACAAACATTATTGAGCACAGACAACAGAACAAAGGGCAAGAAGGTGGAGACAACAATACATCACGCGAAGCAGTCACAACTGTCAGTAAGAGTGTCCATGATTGAGTCTTTGAATGAAGAGATGGAGAAAAAAAACGGTCCAGTTTGAGTGTTTTTTGCAGCTCGTTCCAGTCCAGAAAATGTTGCAGTTTTACAGCTAATTTCCTGTCATTCAATTTTTTTTTGCCATGGCTTAATGACGTGTTCATATGGTATCATTTTTTATTTTAGGGGGTTGGGGGGGCCTCCAGAGCCTGTGCCCCCCACCCCCGCCTTGCAGGTTCTGCGGGGGTGTATGGTACGCCAGTGTTGTGTGTGTCTAGCTGTTCTTCCTAGAGCTCCATTTATAACTGGTTCTAACATGCGTCCTTTGTCTTGATATTGTCCACAATTTAATTGTGCCCACAGACAGGTGTAGGCGAGGAAAAAACACAAAGGCTGCGTTTAGACAGGCAGCCCAATTCTGATCTTTTTTTTTTAATCAAATCAGCTCTGAAAAATATATGATGTGACAAGATCTGATGTGATTGCACAAAATACCAATTAGCGGAAGAAATATCAGAATTGCGCAATGACAGTAGGCCGTCATTGTAAATAAGAATTTGTTCTTAACTGACTTGCCTAGTTAAATAAAAGGTTAAATAAATAAAATTTAAATAAATTTAACTCATCATTATCCCACCCTCTAAAATCATTGACAGGTGGCACTATTTATTGACTTATGGTATTAATGTGTCTTAAAATAAATTAATAAATGTTATTTAGAACAAATATCTGTCAAATAATTAGCATACAGGGATATCTGGTCACAATGCGGACACAGTGGACGGATAAGAGACACATTTTAATACCATGTGTAGATGCATCGGCTAATAAATTGGCACAATCAGAATGTAGACAAGATCAAGACAAAGGGTGCATGTTAGCACCAGGTATGAACAAGGCTTATGTATTAGGGCCAGGATGATACCAGTATTGCAATACTTGTTAGTATCGTGGCAAGGAAACAAAAAACGAAGCAGATTTAAC
The DNA here is from genome assembly GCA_030435695.1 of Brachymystax lenok tsinlingensis. Lineage (NCBI taxonomy): Eukaryota > Metazoa > Chordata > Actinopteri > Salmoniformes > Salmonidae > Brachymystax > Brachymystax lenok. Next base: position 17,775,844 of record CM059800.1, on the reverse strand, counting down.
TTCTTTAGGAAAACTTTTGGAAACATACATCATTATCTTGTCATCCAAAGTCACATTTCTCCAAGCTATATTTTACATACAGCATGTTTTTAAAGGACCAAAGAGTTTGGTCTGCTTTGTGCTTACATTTTTTGCCATGGAAAAAAATATTGCAGTTACTGGTATCGTCCTGGCCCTATTATTACTATGTAAAGAATGAACATATGTTCGATAGGGATAAGAACGTAGACAGAGATTAGGGAGAAGACCATGTAGATTAGGGGTAGGCAACCCTGGTCCTGTTTTTGATTTAACCGACTTGGAAGACCAGGTGTGTTGAATTTAGGCAGTCACTGAACTGATCAATTACCTCAGATGGTCAGGTGTGGTGCCTAGTTGGAACAAAATCCTGCAGTATCTGTGGCACTCCAGGAACACGCTTGCCTACCCCTATAATGTAGAGTGATATTCAGTATACAAATTAAGGTTTGAACATTGCATTTCTTGAGTTTATCTTGTACTTGTGGGAGTACACAAATACAATGTTTATGAGTTGGTGGCGCCACATCTTGCTCAAGGACAAACACTGTACAGCTGTCATGGAGCCACATAAATGATAGAAAGCATTTAGCAGTTGCTCTGCTCGAAAATGAAATATTTACTAGATTGAAACCAGCTTCTAAAAAGCTATTTGCTATCTTTACTCACCACACTCCCATAAACTGCTCAGGTGGGGAGGGGGAGAGATTGAAGGAGAGAGTGCGCTGGAGAAAGCTGGAATGTGATTGCTTAGAGGTGGGTGGGTGAGAGAGCGGATCCCATGTGCTGGTTCTAGCTTGTTACCGCCTGTGAAGTGAAGTGTGCAGCCTGTGTGTCAGAGATAATGGAGGCGCGTTTTACCTGCAGGGTAGAGGGGGTGTTACCGCTACGGAGGGGCTCCTTGGACCTTGAGACCTACCTCGCAGCTGCAGGCAGGGCCCTCCTGCGAACAGCAGCAGGCGAGGCAGGATGGCGGACTGGGAGGGCTGGACTCCTGCTGGGGGTCCAACCAGGGATCCTACAGGCCTTGTGTTGTCTCTCCAAGTCGGGTGGTGGACTCCAGTAGTACTGTGGGTGGCTGTAGGAGAACAGGAGAACAGGCCATCTGGACTGGGCTGCACTGTAGTGGCCACAGAGGATTCAGCCACAGCTCTACTGAGAATTGCTACAATAAGAACCTGTGTGGGCAAAACTAGAAACAAGTAAACAAAGAATGGCATGGGAGAATTTCCCTACACTCTTATCTATTTAAAGTAGTTTTTCCTCTTCTTTCTTCCGCCTTTCTCTCCATGCATTCTGTATCTCACCCTTTCCGCGTCCCTCTTGGGATGGCTCTGCTTACAAGAGTTTCTAAATCCTTTTTTGTGTTGCTTCATTTATTCATTCTTTGTCTTTGCGCTCCTGGCTTTGCCCAATTCAAAAGGAAAGCCGTGGGTCTACAGAGAGAAGAACATTGGGAAAAGAGCCTTTTGTTGTTCATTTGAAAGAACAGCTTCCAGTCTGACAAACGGCAGCACTCTGATAGGGAACGACAGGAGTCTGAATACACACACGGCTCTGAACACACTCCAACTCTGATCCTGCCAATGTTCTGATCTCAAGTGTGTCTTGCTGTGTGGTGAGGATAACTGGCAACAGTCTCAGCACTCCACCTCTCCCGTCAAACTCCAAATGAGAGCAGAGAAAGACAGGAGGAAATAATGTAATTCCACACAAAACACAAAACCACCTTTTTCCTCATTCATTTCCATGACATTGGAACAGTTGTTGGAACAATAAACCTCTCTCCATTCCTCAACAGCCTATTGGCCATTGTGAGGGTTCTGAATGAGAGGATGTCTGGGTGCTATGAATGCTTATGTTGTGCTGTGTGTCCGACACTCTTGACCTGTATTCTTGTCGCAGTTTCCATGCACTTGTGCCCCTTGACCCTCTCCAGTGCAATAAGAGCTCAGGGCTGTGCCTGGGATCCCCATGGACTCTGGGTCCCCATGACCACTCCTTGTTCAACAAGGGGCATTGTAGGGGAGCGTCACCTCCATGGAGAGAAGCTGCGCGTTCCTGGGAGCCCATACTGTCCTAATGCAGCATGTGAGGAGATGGGGAGTGGAGGGGCAGACTGAAGGACTGTTGGGAGGGAGTGACACCATCCTCCTGCACAATTGCTCCACACCTCTATTGTCCAGCCAACTGTTAGGTATTGTGGACGGGTCAGGTTGGATTCAGGCCTGGGTGATAATATGCAGTGTTCCTGTGAGAGTGCTCCTGTCTGCAACGTGTTTTACAGGCTGAATGAGGGCCTCTCTATGTACAATGCTGTGGGATAGACAGGGAGAGAGGGAGTTGTCTCATACGTCTTTCTCCAGGTGTTTCAAGTTTCAAGTTTTAATGTCACGTGCACAAGTACAGTGAAATGCCTTTCTTGCACGCTCTAAACCCAACAATGCAGTAATCAATAACAATGTAATACTAAAAATAACATAAGGTAGAACAAAAACACAACAAGAAATAATTTGTAGAAATATGAAGAACATGAGAAATAAGTAAGTATGCATACTATATACAGGGTCAGTTCCAGTACCATATTTACAATGTGCAGGGATACTGGATCTATACAGGTAGGTATGTACAGTTGAAGTCGGAAGTTTACATACACCTTAGCCAAATACATTTAAACTCAGTTTAACTCAGTCCTAGTAAAATTTCCCTGTCTTAGGTCAGTTAGGATCACCACTTTATTTTAACAATGTGAAATGTCAGAATAGTAGTAAGAGAGAATTATTTCTTTCAGCTTTTATTTCTTTCATCACATTCCCAATGGGTCAGAAGTTTACATACACTCAGTTAGTATTTGGTCATGGCGTTTATTGTCCTCTTTTCTGAGGTCTTGGCTGCAGCGTATATGATGATTGTATGTGAGTGTGTGTGCGTGTGTGCAGAATCAGTATGAATGTATGTGCATATTATGTGTGTGAGAAAATGTTGAATTGAGTGTTTGTGTGTGTGTGTGTTGGATTGTCAGTGAGTGTGTAGGGCCCTGTGAGTGTGCATAGATCAGGCAAGGTGGGGTGAAGGACGAGGGTGATGGCAGCTGGTAAGGATCCTGTTGGAAATGAGATCCAAAGCCCTCTCATGGATAATACTCTCATCTCCTATGACTTGCAGCTTTGGGGCAATGCATGTCACCATTGCCCTAGTCTACAGAGAGCAGAATGTGGATAACAAACTCCCTTTACTCTTCTATATGAGTTCCATCCTCCCATTACCCCTGGCGTCCTGGAGTGCAGAGGGACGGACATATTCAGATGTAGTTACAGTATTATAGTAGAGTAGTTACAGTATAGTAAAGCCAGTGGAGAGGAATCACCGTGAGTAGTTCATTCTGACAATCTCTGGCTTTGTGGAGATTAAATTGCCTCTGCCTCTCGCTGATTAGAAGAGCTCTCAGAGGAGGAGAATGAATGGCTCTTTCATACACTGTCCTCTATCTGTCTGTGTCTATGGGTGATGCCAAAAAGACTTAGTGAGAGAGAGAGTCATTCCATAATCCACACAGAGAGTTGAGGAGGTGGTAAAGGCAGTGATTGTAGCCCCCCCCACCCTCCACCAGTCAACTGATGATGGGCGAGGGGCTGGAGTTAGAGTCTCTCTGGTCCCTGGCAGAAGAAGGAAGAGAATGTCTCTCTCTAGTTCTAGGAGTTCCCTACCCAGCATTGATCCCCACTGGCCAGGACTCAGCAGGAGTCTATTATTTGGGAGATTACATTTAAAAGCCCTTCATTTTGTACACATGGCTTTTGAATGGCCCAGGCACAAAAGGCCTGATTGAGTATCCATTGGCCATCTGAGCTGGACAGTAGCTCCCACCCAGCTCCACCCTGAACTGGATAGAGACTATGCATCATCCTGAAGAAATTACCACGCCCTCTATCATGTCCTTTAACCTCTAACCCATCCCTTGTTATTTTTCTCTTTCCTCTCTACTTTCCTCTTTACCTACCAAGATAATTCTCTTCAGTTATAGTCACAGCTGTGTACATTCCCCCTCAAGCAGACACCAAGACGGCCATCAAGGAACTTCACAGGACTATATGCAAACTGAAAACCATACATCCTGAGGCTGCATTTATTGTAGCTGGAGATTATAGCTAAGCAAATTTACTTAAATTCTTCCAGCGTATTGACTGTGCTATGCGAAACACCCTCGTCCACAGCTACTCTAACTTGCGCCCTTCCTTCGGCAAATCCGACCACAACGCCATCTTGCTCCTTCCGTTTTATAGGCACAAATTAAAAAAGTATGTACCAGTGACGAGAACCATTCAACTCTGGTCCGACTAATAGGAAGCCACACTTCAAGATTGTTTTGATCGCGTGGACTGGAACATGTTCCGGTCAGCCTCAGAGAACAACATCAACCTATACGCTGACTCAGTGAGTGCATTTATAAAGAAGTGCATTGGATATATTGTACCCACTGTGACTATTAAAACCTACCCTAACCAGAAACCGTGGCTGGATGGCGGCATTTGCGCAAAACTGAAAGCACGATCCACCGCATTTAACCATAGAAAGAGGTCTGGGAATATGTCTGAATATAAACAGTGTAGCTACTACCTCCGCAAGGCAATCAAACAAGCGAAATGCCAGTACAGGGACAAGGTGGAGTCGCAATTCAACGGCTCAAACACGAGATGTATGTGGCAGGGTCTACAGGAAATCACGGATTACAAAAATAAATCCAGCCACGTCACGGACATCGACGTCACGCTTCCAGACAAACCAAACACATTCTTTGCCTGCTTTGAGGATAATACAGTGCCACCCTTGCGGCCCGCTAACAGAGACTGCGCCCCTCTCCTTCTCCGTGGCTGACGTGAGTAAAACATTTAAACGTGCTAACCCCCGCAAGGCTGCTGGCCCAGACGGGATCCCTAGCCACATCCTCAAAGCATGCGCAGACCAGCTGGCTGGTGTGTTTATGGACATATTCAATCGCTCCCTATTCCAATCTGTTGTCCCCACATGCTTAAAGATGGCTACCATTGTTCCTGTACCAAAGGAGGCAAAGATAACTGAACTAAATGACTATCGCCCCGTAGCACTCACTTCTGTCATCATGAAGTGCTTCGAGAGACTAGCCAAGGATCATATCACCTCCACCTTACCGGCCACCCTAGACTCACTTCAGTTTGCATACCGCCCCAACAGGTCCACAGACGATGCAATCGCCATCACACTGCACACTGCCCTATCCCATCTGGACAAAAGGAATACCTATGTAAGAATGTTGTTCATTGACTACAGCTCAGCATTCAACACCATAGTGCTCTCCAAGCTCATCATCAAGCTGGAGGCCCTGGCTCTTAACCCCGCCCTGTGCAATTGGGTCCTGGACTTTTTGACGGGCCGCCCCCGGGTGGTGAAGGTAGGAAACATCATCTCCACTTTGCTGACCCTCAACACTGGGGCCCCACAAGGGCCTGTTCACCCACGACTGCGTGGCCATGCACGCCTCCAACTCAATCATCAAGTTTGCAGACGACACAACAGTAGTGGGCTTGATTACCATTAACGAAGAGACAGCCTACAGGGAGGAGATGTGGGCACTCAGAGTGTTGTGTCAGGAAAACAACCTCTCACTCAACGTCAACAAAACAAAGGAGATGATCGTGGACTTCAGGAAAGAGCAGAGGGAGCACCCCCGTATTCACATTGAAGGGACAGCAGTGGAGAAGGTGGAAAATTTTAAGTTCCTCGGCGTACACATCACAGACAAACTGAAATGGTCCACTCACACAGACAATGTGGTGAAGAAGGCGCAGCAGCGCCTCTTCAACCTCAGGAGGCTGAAGAAATTTGGCTTGTCACCCAAAACCCTGACAAACTTTTACAGATGCACAATCGAGAGCATCCTGTCGGGCTGTATAACAGCCTGGTATGGCAACTGCACCGCCCTCAACCGCAAGGCTCTCCAGAGGGTGGTGCGGTCTGCACAACGCATCACCGGGGGCAAACTACCTGCCCTCCATGACACCTATAGCACACGATGTCACAGGAAGGACAAAAAGATCATCAAGGACATCAACCACAGAGCCACTGCCTGTTCGCATAGCTACCATCCAGAAGGCGAGGTCAGTACAGGTGCATCAAACTGAAAAACATATTCTATCTCAAGGCCTTTAGACTGCTAAACAGCAATCACTGACTCAGAGAGGTTGTTGCCTACAGTGAGACCCAATCACTGGCCACATTAATAAATGGATCACTAGTCACTTTATACAATGCACTCTAAATAATGACACTTTAATAATGTTTACATATCTTACATTACTCTTATCACATGTATATACTGTATTTTATACCATCTATTGCACCTTGCCTATACCGCTCGGCCATCACTCATCCATATACTTACATGTACATATCCTGATTCACCCCTTTAGATTTGTGTGTATTAGGTACAGTTGAAGTCTTTATTCACTTTATTTACTTCTCAGTGGGTCAGAAGTTTACATACACTCAATTAGTATTTGGTAGCATTGCCTTTTAAATTGTTTCACTTGGGTCAAACGTTTCAGGTAGCCTTCAACAAGCTTCCCACAATAAGTTGGCTGAATTTTGGCCCATTCCCCTTGACGGAGCTGGTGCAACTGAGTCAGGTTTGTAGGCGTCCTTGCTCGCACACACTTTTTCAGTTCTGCCCACAAACCTTCTATAGGATTGAGGTCAGGGCTTTGTGATTGCCACTCCAATACCTTGACTTTGTTGTCCTTAAGCCATTTTGCCACAACTTTGGAAGTATGCTTGGGGTCATTGTCCATTTGGAAGACCATTTGCGATCAAGCTTTAACTGATGTCTTGAGATGTTGCTTCAATATATCCACATAATTTCCCTTTCTCACAATGCCATCTATTTTGTGAAGTACACCAGTCCCTCCCGCAGCAAAGCACCCCCACAATATGATGCTGCCACCCCCATGCTACATGGTTGGGATGGTGTTCTTCGGCTTGCAAGCCTCCCCCTTTTTCCTCCAAACATAACTATGGTCATTATGGCCAAAAGGTTATATTTTTGTTTCATCAGACCAGAGGACATTTCTGCAAAAAGTTTGGAAAATTGCTCCCAATGATGAACCAGTCTTGTGGAGGTCTACAATTGTTTTTCTGAGGTCTTGGCTGATTTCTTTTGATTTTCCCATGATGTCAAGCAAAGAGGCACTGAGTTTGAAGGTAGGCGATGAAATACATACACAGGTACACCTCCAATTGACTCAAATGATGTCAATTAGTCTATCAGAAGCTTCTAAAGCCATGACATCATTTTCTGGAATTGTCCAAGCTGTTTAAAGGCACAGTCAACTTAGTGTAAACTTCTGACCCACTGGAATTGTGATACAGTGAATTATAAGTTAAATAATATGTCTGTAAAATATTGTTGGAAAAATGACTTGTGTCATGCACAAAGTAATGTCCTAACCGACTTACCAAAACTATAGTTTGTTAACAAGAAATTTGTGGAGTGGTTGAAAAACAAGTTTTAATGACTCCAACCTAAATGTATGTAAACTTCCGACTTCAACTGTAGTTGTTGGGGAATTACTTTTTAGATATTACTGCACTGACGGAACTAGAAGCACAAGCATTTCGCTACACTCTTATTAACATCTTCTAACCATGTGTATGTGACAAATAAAATGTGATTTGATTTTACTGTATATAGTTGATAAATTGGGATAATCGACAAGCAGTGTTGTCGGGCAAAAATATAATAACCATATTCATTCCATTATCTTCTTGTCGTCTTGTATGTACTGAATAATTCAGACCCCATCACCCCAACACTAATGACTGCATCATATCTTAGATCCCAATTTCCATACCTAGCAACAGTGCCATGATTACCAGCCACATCAGCTTACATTCAAATATCTCTTCATATAACATTATATTAAAGCACACTGTCACAATCTTCAAGGATGGACCAAGGCGCAGCGTGCCGGGTTGAGAAAAACGTGTTTATTAAGTTTAACTCACCAAATCAAAACCAACGAACAAAGATCAGACATGAACTGTGTAGCGCATAGACACAAACTACAACCAAAGTTAACTTCCCACACAGAAGGAGGGAAAAGGGGCTACTTAAGTATGGTTCCCAATCAGAGACAACGATAGACAGCTGTCCCTGATTGAGAGCCATAACCGGCCAAAACAAGAAATACAAATTAGAACATAGAATGCCCACCCCAAATGACACCCTGACCAAACCAAAATGAGACATAAAAAGGCTCATACAGGTCAGGGCGTGACAGTACCCCCAAAGGTGCGGACTCCGGCCGCAAAACCTGAACCTATTGGGGAGGGTCTGGGTGGGCATCTATCCACGGTGGCGGCTCTGGTGCGGGACGTAGACCCCGCTCCACCTCTGGCTCCCTCCGCTTTGGTGGCGCCTCTGAGGTGGGGGCCCTCGCCGCCGACCCTGGACTGGGCACCCTCGTTGCGGGCCCCGGACTGAGCACCCTCGTTGCGGGCCCCGGACTGGGGACCGTCTCTGGAGGCTCCGGACCGTCTCGGGAGGCTCCGGACTGGGCACCGTCGTTGCGGGCCCCGGACCGGGCACTCTCGTTACGGGCCCCGGACCGGGCATCCTCGTTGCGGGCCCCGGACCGTCTCTGGAGGCTCCGGACTGGGGACCGTCTCTGGAGGCTCCGGACTGGGGACCGTCTCTGGAGGCTCCGGGCTGGGGACCGTCTCTGGAGGCCCCGGGCTGGGGACCGTCTCTGGAGACCCCGGGCTGGGGACCGTCTCTGGAGACCCCGGACTGGGGGCCTCGTCACTGGAGGGACACACAGGAGGACTGGTCTGTGGACCAGGCACTGGATGGACCGGGCTGTGGGGGAGCACTGGAGATCTGGTGCTGGGACACCCTGACCAAACCAAAATGAGACATAAAAAGGCTCATACAGGTCAGGGCGTGACACACACAGATGACTGTCCACAGAGAAAGAGAAAGGGAAAGAGAAAGAGAGCGCATTCCTCCCCTCCAGCTAACTCCATCAGGGTAAACATCATGGGTCAGAGGAGCATCCTTCTCCCTCTCTCTCTGTGAGCCATTCCTGCTTCAGGACCAATCTGCTCCCAGGGGGCAACCCGAGACCAGTGGTGGAAAAAGTACCCAATTGTCATACTTGAGTAAAAGTAAAAGTGAAAGTCAGTCGGTAAAATACTCTTTGAATAAAAGTCTAAAAGTATTTGGTTTTAAATATACTTAAGTATCAAAAGTAAATATAATTGTTAAAATGTACTTAAGTATCAAAAGTAAAAGTAAAAGTATAAATTATTTCACATTCCTTATATTAAGCAAACTAGACGGCACAATTTTCTTGTTTTACGGAAAGCAAGAGGCACACTCCAACACTCAGATATCATTTACAAACAAAGCATTTGTGTTGAATGAATCTGCCAGATCAGGTAGCAGGGAAGACCAGGAATGTTCTCTTGATAAGTGTGTGAATTGAACCATTTTCCTGTCCTGCTAAGCATTCAAAATGTAGGAATGTAGTGAATTACAAGTAAAAGTTGTCAAAAATATGAATAGTGAAGTAAAAGTACAGATACAAAAAAAAAAAACCTACGTACTTATGAAGTATTTTTACTTAAGTGCTTTACACCACTGCCCTCCCCCCTTTTTTTCTCCATCCCTAGCAAACACAGCTGATTCATCAAATTGAATTCTAAACTGAATTAGTTGATTGCATTCATGATTAGTTGATTATTAGAGTCAGGTGTGTTAGCTGGGGCTGGGGCAAAACTGTGACACCAATCATGCCCCCGAGGACTAGAATTTCCTACCCCTGATTGATGATCGTTCTTTTCTTTCTTTCTTTCTTTCTTTCTTTCATTTTTTGCAACTCAGCAGTCCAGAGGTCAATATTATGTTGGTCAAATCTCATCCTAGGCTGGCAGCGGGCAATTGATTACCCCTACAAGGTTATATTCCCTGGATGATATTGATCCATTAATCATGATGGATTTCCAATGGTGACTGGCCTTCTTGTGTAAGTACCTTTAAGGCCTCTATTCAATCAGATCCGCTGTAGCTAACATCTGCCTAGGGTTGTTTTGATGTTGTCAGAAGGGGAATTGCTTTAGAGCTGTTAAATCCACAAGTGGCTCCTGGCATTACACCTAAAGCGGACATTGCCATGTACTGCATGGAGTCGCATTAACAGAAATCCCATGCATGGAACACTGGAATGTGAGATGTAAGCCCTTTTTACATCAGCAGTTGTCACAAAGTGCTTACCAAGCCTAAAACCCCAAAGAACAAGCAATGGAGATGTAAGAGCACAGTGGCTAGGAAAAACTCCCTAGAAAGGCAGGAACCTAGGAAGAAACCTAGAGAGAAACCAGGCTCCGAGGGGTGCCAGATAGGAATTCAAGATGTTCAAACTTTCATGGATGACCAGCAGGGTCAAATAATAATCACAGTGGTTATAGAGGGTGCAACACAGGTCAGCATCTCAGGAATAAATGTCAGTTGGCTTTTCATAGCCGAGCATTCAGAGGTCGAGACAGCAGGTGCGGAAGAGAGAGAGCGAGAAAGAGAGAGTCGAAACAGCACGTCCGGTGAACAGGGTTCCATAGCCACTGGCAGAACAGCAGAAACTGGATCTGCAGCAAGACTAGGTGAACTTGGGACAGCCAGGAGTCGTCAGGCTAGGTATCCTGAGGCATGGTCCTTGGGTTCAGGTCCAGAGAGAGGAGAAAGAGGAGAGAGAGGGGAGAGAGGAGAACAATAGAGAGAGAGAGGAGAATGAGAGGGAGCATATCTAAGATCACACAGGACACCAAATAGTACAGGAGAATTACACCAGATAGGACAGACTGACCCTAGCCCCCCAGCACATAGACTATTGCAGCATAGACACTGGGGACTGAGACAGGGGGTGGGGGGACACTGTGGCCCCATCCAAAGTTACCCCTGGACAGGGCCAACCAGGATGAGTTGAGTACGCCATGCTAGTGTATAAGTTAAGCTTTATGAGAGTGTGTGTACCGTCCAGTGGCACACCCCCCCTACTCTTTGATTATTGTCCAAACTGTTCAATAGAGGGCACAAGGTGAATTGATTTGAGAGATGTCTTATTCCTTGGGAAAGGTATTTGATGAAAGACAGGAGGGGAAGGGCTGGTGGCAGAACAGAGCACAGCAAAGTGTTTCCCGAATGACATTGATTTTCAGTTGGGGGAAGAAAAAGAGGGGTGTGGAGGAGAGAGAGATGGAGGGAGAGCGAGTAGGCAATCTGTTGCTAAGCCTGGTCTCGTCCTTTATTAGACCTTGAGAGATAATAATAAGCCTGGTTGTCACGCCTCTCTTTCAGCTCCTGTAATTTCCGTGACTCACTGCATTTCTCCCCTTCGTCCTGTTTTCACAAAGGGCAGTTATCATTTCCAATTAGGCCGGTGTACATATGAAGCTCAGGGACCCAGAGGCATTTCATTAAGGGCCCAACCTCCATTTGGAGTCCCATTGTGGAAATTATTCTGAGGGCTATTGGTTGGAAGAATGAGGGCACACAGGACGAAGCACCTGAACAAAGACAGCTGGAGAGGAGATGTCAACATTGACTGCCCACACCCATCACTGCCGGAGCCCACACACACACACACACACACACACACACACACACACACACACACACACACACACACACACACAAGCATGCACACACACGTACACATCTACGGTCCTTTACTATTTCTAAGGCATATGCAAATTAGGCAAGCACAAAACCCCTTTACGCATTTGTCACTAATTGAAGACATGTCAATTATGAATGTAGGAACATACAGAGCAGTGCCACTGTTAATCCCTGTGTGGTTGTGGTTTATAAAGTTGCTCTGGCTGTAAGCGGCAGGACTCATATGGGAGACAGGAGGGAGTCGGAGGGAGACAGGAGGGAGTCGGAGGGAGGAAGACAGGAGAGAGGGGTAGGGAGGGAGACAGGAGAGAGGGGGAGGGAGGGAGACAGGGGGGAGGGGGAAGGAGGAAGACAGGAGAGAGGGAGGGGGAGGGGAGGAGGGAGGAAGACAGGAGAGAGGGGAGGGAGACAGGAGACAGGAGAGAGGGGGAGGGAGACAGGAGAGAGGGGGAGGGAGACAGGAGACAGGAGAGAGGGGGAGGGAGACAGGAGACAGGAGACTGGGAGGGAGAGAGGAGGGAAGAATAATTCTTCATTCTGTTATCACAACATGCTTGACAGGCATTATCTCTCACCAAACAAAGTGGCATATTAAAGCTGGCTGGTAAACTCTGTCTCATAGTGCAGTATGAAACCCGTATGATCTATACCCTGCTGTGCTCACTGCTGGAGATGAAACATTAAGGAGACTGGTTTAAATCAATGCAGAGCAACTTCTTACGTTGACACACATTTCCATGTGTGTGTGTGTCTGTGTGTGCCAATGTTAAGGAGAGGACACGCCTGTCAAATCTCGAGTGAATAGAAGCCCACCACCAATGGCGGACTGGCCGTCGGGAGCACCGGAACATTTCCCGGTGGCCTGAGCGTCGTTTAGGCCTGCGATGAATAGTCAACTTGACCAGCGATAATATAGCACGCAGGAATGAGTTCACAGAGAATCCACGCGTCAGGCGCGACTCTCACGCTCTCGCTGCAGTGTCCCCATGCCAAAAATGACATCAGGTCTCTCCGCGACGCACATAGCAACCTTTTGGACAAATCTCACGGCGAAATGGACGGTCAGAAAAGGAAAGGTGGAGCAGAGAGAGAGAGAATAAAAAAGAGAAAGGCCCTTGCCACAGACGCAGCGAAATGCTGCAAAATAAGCGACATGTTCGCCAGTAAGGGACCAGGTCAGTCAAAAACACTAGCTAAACCACACACACTGACACACACACACGACACCCAGCATGGCTACCTAAGTAGCCTAGCTAATAACAGTGACACAACGGCCGGTAGGCTAAACTGTTTGCACGTCTAACGTCTTTGTGGAGGAATTCTATCATAGCAATGAGTGCAACATAGCGATCATAATATGACATTGAATGCCATATGCTTCAACTAGTAAAACATTGTGAACGTAGACTATGGACTTGACAGCATTCGGCCATGACTCATGCCACATAAGCTAGGGAAAGTGCACATACACTGTACAGCGAAACAGGGCTACAGTAACGTAACCATAATACATCCATGAACGTAACACAGTAGCCTGTGTGACACAGCACAGGCAATGACAAAGATCATTAGCTCCATTAGTACCAGCATTACAAGTTACTACAATAATATACAGCTCTGGGAAAAATTAAGAGACCACTCCAAATTAAGAGACCACTCTTAATTTTTTCCAGAGCCTTATTAATGTATCCAACTGATACACTAATGATAGTGAGTATGATAATAGAGTATTTTCTTTGCCAAGGTGGAGAAGGGAGCAGCAGCAGCACTAGAGCTTCAGGTGCTCCTGCAGAACTGTAGATGGTGGTCAGTTCAGAGTCAGACTCAGAGCAGGAACCTTCAGGTACAACTTAAAGGCACAAACCTAAACATGTAGGCTATGATTTTAGATTAAAATTAGCTTTATTTATGAGATTATCAGCAGGACTGTAATCGGGGGGCATACCTTGTTCATTTGTGCTATGATTGGTGTGTTCCTAGTGAGTTTTTGAGGGTGCACCCATAGCCATAGCATACCTTGACAACTCAGTGTTCAGATAGGCTACTTGTTGGTCAGTCCCAAATGTTTGTATTTTGTAATGTGGATAACTTTCTTCCCAGATGAACATAGTGGCCAAATGTATAACTAGTTTGGTACCCGTTACATCAACAAATAGGGTTAGCCTACAAAATTAGCAGTCTGGTGGTTTGCGTGAACAGGGTGGGCTGGGATGGAGTCAAATTCCCGGCCTGAATGATTGTTTCAGTCCGCCCCTGCCCACCACTTCACCACATCCATGACAGTATCAGGTAAGCTGGCTGATTCTCCTGGTAATACTCTGTGGAGCTCAGAACACTAATACATTCCACCACCGACACATTGTTTGCAATTTCATGGAGATGTATACACAAACAGAAACACAGACTCCACAGACACACACGCAGGCACACTTTACTAGCCATATGCAAATTAGGCAAGCACAAAACCCCTTTACGCATTTGTCACTAATTGAAGACATGTCAATTATGAATGTAGGAACATACAGAGCAGTGCCACTGTTAATCCCTGTGTGGTTGTGGTTTATAAAGTTGCTCTGGCTGTAAGTGGCAGGACTCATATGGGAGACAGGAGGGAGTCAGAGGGAGACAGGAGAGAGGGGGAAGGAGGAATACAGGAGAGAGGGGTAGGGAGGGAGACAGGAGAGAGGGAAACAGGAGAGAGGGGGAGGGAGGAAGACCACAGAGAGGGGGAGGGAGGGAGACAGGAGGGAGGGGAGGGAGACAGGAGAGAGGGGAGGGAGACAGGAGGGAGGGGGAGGGAGGGAGACAGGAGAGAGGGGGGAGGGAGGAAGGGAGACAGGAGGGAGGGGGAGGGAGGGAGACAGGAGAGAGGGGGAGGGAGGAAGACAGGAGGGAGGGGGAGTGAGACAGGAGAGGGGGCGAGGGAGGGGAGGGAGGAAGACGGAGGGAGGAAGACAGGAGAGAGGGGAGGGAGGAAGGGAGACAGGAGAGAGGGGGAGGGAGGAAGGGAGACAGGAGGGAGGGGAGGAGGGAGACAGGAGAGAGTGGGAGGGAGGGAGACAGGAGAGAGGGGGAGAGAGGAAGACAGGAGAGAAGGGGGAGGAAGACAGGAGGGAGGGAGGGGAGGGGAGGGGAGGAGGGAGGAAGACAGGAGAGAGAGGGAGGGAGGGAGGAAGACAGGAGGGAGGGAGACAGGAGGGAGAGGGAGGGAGACAGGAGAGAGGGGAGGGAGGGAGACAGGAGAGAGGGGGAGGAGTGAGACAGGGGAGGGAGGGAGGGAGGGAGGGAGACAGGAGAGAAGGGGAGGGAGGAAGACAGGAGAGAGGGGAGGGAGGAAGACAGGAGGGAGGGAGGAAGACAGGAGAGAGGGGGGAGGGAGGGAGACAGGAGAGAGGGGGAGGGAGGAAGACAGGAGAGAAGGGGAGGGAGGAAGACAGGAGGTAGGGGAGGGAGACAGGAGGGAGAGGGAGGGAGACAGGAGAGAGGGGGAGGGGGGAAGACAGGAGAGAGGGGGAGGGAGGGAGACAGGAGAGAGAGGAGAGGGAGACAGGAGAGGGGGCGAGGGAGGGGAGGGAGGAGGAAGACAGGAGGGAGGGAGACAGGAGAGAGGGGGAGGGAGGAAGACAGGAGGGAGGGGGAGGGAGGAAGACAGGAGGGAGGGAGAATTCTCTGTTATTGCATTATGACAGGAATTATCTCTCACCAAACAACATGTCACTGCAGTTATTGAAAAGCAAATTAGAATAATAATAAAAGAGTTTCGCAAACATCAGCAGATTTCTCATATTAAAGCTGGCTGGTAAACTCTGTCTCGTAGTGCAGTATGAAACCCGTATGATCTATACCCTGCTGTGCTCACTGCTGGACACGAAACATGGAGGAGACTGGTTTAAATCAATGCAGAGTAACTTCTTACGTTGACACACATTTCCGTGTGTGTGTCTGTGTGTGTCAGTTTGAAGGAGAGGACACGCCTGTCAAATCTCGAGTGAATAGAAGCCCACCACTTCACCACATCCACAGGACAGTATCAGGTTGCTGGCTGATTCCCCTGGTAATACTCTGTGGAGTTCACCACCGACACATTGTTTGCAATCTCACGGCTACCCGATGACATGCAGTATGTATACACAAACAGAAATGCAGACACCACACACACACACACACACACACACACACACACACATACACATACACACACACAAAGACCTGGATTGCCTGGGATTGCAATGAGATGTTTTTCCATTTCCCAGCACATTTAAACCAATATATTTCCTCAGCCACACGCCCATTTTAAAATGCAATTGTAAGCCTGTGACCTCACTGTTGATATTTTACATCAGGATATAATGTAACACAGATGCCTCCTGAGGTCTCATCCCATGTATCGAGGACAGATTGCCGTGCACTGCTTTGTGGCAGCAGTATATGGACATCCATTATATATTGTATACTGTGAATTAGTGAGTAGGGATGCTTTAAATTCCTATTTTCCATCTCCAGGAGCGATGGTTAAGTTATGCATAATGAATAATTCAAGGCCTCCGACTTAAATTACAGTAGATTGTAATGATAATTGAAGGAAGGTACGGGACCTTCTCTGTGATGTGAGAGGAGGGACCATTGTTTTTTAAAGCACATCTTGCCATATTCATCTTTTCATTATTCAAATGTTCCCAATGAATCTTCTCCACTCACTCTCTTGCAGCACACACACACACACACACACACACACACACACACACACACACACACACACACACACACACAAAGATGTACAGATATCCAGTGCTCCGCTGCTTTATGTGCGTCGGTGGCGAATCAGAGGGGAAATAACAGCTTGTTTGGAGTGAGGATCCAGGTTTCTCATTACCAACACAGTCCCCGTGACCTCACCACCCCAGCACGCTAATGCTGAGAGACACAACAGGAGGGAGGGAGGACAGAGGAGAGAGGGAGTAGAAAGGGAGGGATGGCCTGTACTAAGCAACCATCCCCTGCTTCTTATTATGGTGGCACCTTGGCCAAATCACTTACACAAATCTGTCAGTCACCAGGCAGGCTGAGCCATCAGCCAGCTGTGGCTGTTGGAACAGAGCAGGTGATGTGATGAGGCCAGGCCAGAGAGATAGCTGAATGGTTCCTCTCAGGAGTGTTGACAAATCACCAGCTATTGATTTGGTGCATGGGCTGGCTGAGCACAAGTCTCAAATGATCTCCACCAAGCCCTGTGAGTGTCTGTTAACCTATACCAGCTGCAGCCAGCCAGGTAAAGAAGCAGAACCACAGACAATTGTGGTGACAAAGACGTGTATTAGGTTGTCCTCCGGCTCAGAACAGAGCGTATATTTTCCACAGGTGCTGGGTTAGGAAGCTGTACTGTGTACTGTGTAGCATTTGGATACCTCATTTCTTGAGAACAGGAGACTGATCCTCCTGTTTGTTCATACGATGAAGGGGGGGGGTGGGGTCAGTGCATACTGTATGTGTGTGTGTGTGTCCAGCAGAAGCCATTGTCCAGGCTCCCCTGGCCAGTGATTGACTGCGCCGCTGAGTATAGCTGACAGTCCTTCGGCGTTGACCTGAGCCCTGCGCATCGATAAACAAGCCCAGCTAGGCTAGTACTCCTCTAATCAGGCCTCCCTTAGCAGCACAACACACTCTGAATCACAGCACAGGGACAGACCTACAGAGAATAAAGACTACCGGACCACTGGGGAGCGCAGTGTGGGTTCCTTAGGTGTGTGAGTGGCTGTGTTGCTACATTTGCATGGAGCAGATTTGTAGCAGAAGCGTAGGGGAAGGATGCTCAGCAGAGAATTCAGCAGAGAATCACTCTGCATGACTGACTCAAGAGAGATGGACAGAGAGATTTATGAAAAGAGTTGGTCAAAGCCTGTGCGATTCCGATCAATATTTTGCAATCATGCAAGACAATAAGAGATCCTCTCTCTAGGAGTGTGAACAATGTAAAGCTGAGGAAAGGTCTTTATTACAGTAACTCAGGTTTTGGGGAAAGAGGAAGAGAGTGGAGTACAGTGTCTGCGGGTTGACTGTCCAGCAGATGGCAGTGTCTTTCTTCCCTGAGCAGCTCCCGCTGGTATGAACCCTTGGACATTCATCAACAACATCACCATGCAAACGGGAGACTATCAGTACAGGTTAAAACCATCTAAAGAGAAACTCTATTCATCTCTTCTCCTCTGCTGATCTAACAATAGGGGCAGGTTAGCAGGCTTATTACCAATCTGTACAGTAGCAGAAGATGGATAGTGCTAGTCATAGAGAAAGGTTGTTATAAAAGCAATCCACCACTCAGCTACATAAGCGCTGACCCTGAGTGCCCTTCCTGTCCTTCCCCCTGTCCCCAGGTCAGTTAGTCAGCCCCATGTGCAGGGCCGGCACCAGGCATAAGCGACATAAGCTGTCGCTTAGGGCCGCAGGCCGCT
Source organism: Brachymystax lenok tsinlingensis (assembly GCA_030435695.1). NCBI lineage: Eukaryota > Metazoa > Chordata > Actinopteri > Salmoniformes > Salmonidae > Brachymystax > Brachymystax lenok. The sequence continues at coordinate 17,757,673 of CM059800.1, read as the reverse complement.
AGGGGGCCCCGACCCGGTCGGGGTCTCAACTTACTGCTGAGAGTTAGAATTGTAGAATACACAAGGTGCAAGTTCTAAATTTGGTTGTGCATCAGCAGTTTTTCTGAAGTTATGACAGTCACTCAATTAGCAAAGTCAGCTAACTATTTTTATATTGGTAAATTTGTCTAGCCAGCTATCTAAACTTGTCGAAATCATGGCCGAATACCGACCAGGCACGCAGGGCACATGCCCAGGGTCCCTGACCTCCAGGGGGCCACAATTTATTTTGTTAGTCACTCTCACTCAGACAACATTAACATGGTATAAGTCATGTCAAAATGTGTAGCACTGCAGAAAATTAGCTTTAAAACAAAAAAATAATTCACTCTGCCCCATGGAAAAATTAGTAGAGTAGCATGAAATGTGTTATAAAATTGCAACATTTTCTCTCCGCCCCATGGCAACGTGTAGAACTGCAGAAAATATACTTTAAAACGAAAAAGAAAATGATCCGCCATCAAGAGGGGTCCTCTAAAAGGTTTTGCTGTGAGGAGTGGTGTACTGCTATTTTTATAGATGCAGGAGCGAGAAAAATGAAGTCATCATTTCTCATAGTTTGTACCGACAGATGTAGCCTATTGAACTTGATTATACAATATGCATAAAATGCATCCTCCAAATCTCCAAGGGCCCCTTGTGCTTAATTACAGGGATTCAATTAGCGCTATCTCCTCTTAACTAATAAGATCCCTGTGTTGTGTTCCCTGGTATTTTGCCCCTTGACCACCTGGTCATGGTCACCAGACTGGAAGCTCAGGCTGGAGAGGGAGATGGTCATGTTAATGAATTATGGAGAGGTCTAGATATCACCAGATCACCCTTCCTCTATATCAGGGTTCCACAACTGGAGGCCCCCGTGCCGAATTTGGCCCATAGGGTGGTTTTATTTGGCCCCCAAATAAATCGTATTATTATTATATATCTTTTTTTTAATTGCTGAATTTTCATTGTTGGACATAAAAGCCTGTAAAAACACCAGGAAATCAGCTCCAACTGATTTTAATTTAGGAAATATATCCCCAAGTATTCCCACGCATAATAGAGAGATATGTGATTGTATACAAATGTAAGCAAGGTTTGAAATTATTGTTATAATCAAATATTATATCTGTTAGGGTGTCTTGCGGTCAATTTGTAGTCTACAAATGATTTGTAATTATTTTCTGACCCCCTGAACATCTGCTCAAGAAAAATTTGTCCCGAAGCTGAATCTAGTTGATGATCCGTTCTCTATAATATCATCATAACCCCCTATCAAGCCCTCACACCGCTCCACCGCCCCTGTGGATGTGGATGATGCAATCAGCAGCAATAGCATCACTCCACTGATCCATGGGTAAAGCCATGGGATTACACACAGAACCCAGGGCAGAAGGGTTCTGCTTCTCCTTACCTCATCGTCCAACAACAGCTACCCTCCAGGCTCTCATCAGTCTCCACTCTTCAGTCCCAGGCTGGGGATTAGCTCTCTGCTCTCTGGGATTCTCTCAGACCCCCAGGACTGGACCCCCCGCCTCTAGACAGCGAAAGTCTAAATAAACCAAGAGTGACGAGATAGCCATAGATGAGGTGAGTAACGTCTATTTGTAGATGCTGGTTGTTATGGTTAGTGTGTCAGTAAGATAAAAAAGGAGTAACCAGTCACCAGCATGTATCATATTATCTAACATGTCAGTGACTATGGGTGTTTATTGTATGTTCTGTATATGTTTATACACAAAACCCTGGAACCTACAGCGGAAGTCATTCTATCTGAGTGAGTATGTCAGATCATGTTGGCTTGGTTTTATTCAGCAGCGCTGGTCCCACTAGTAAACATCCATACGACCTGGGGCTGAAGAGAGGATGAGAGAGCGAGAGAGAGAGAGATGAGGGGGGCTGGAGAGAGGGAGGGATTGAGGGAGAGATGGAGGGATGAGGGATTGACTATGGGATGGAGGGAGGGAGATATAGATGGATGGATTGAGGGAAGGAGATGGAATGGAGGGTGGAGGGATGGATGGAAGGATGGAGGGAGGCACTGGATCTCTGAGATACTGGAACACATTGAGAAAGAAAGTGTCAAACACAACATAGCAGCCTACAATCTCAAAGTCACCATTATTAGTCAGTTGTACAACCAAATGCCTTCAACCGAAATGTGTCTTCCGCATTTAACCCAACCCCTCTGAATCAGAGAGGTGCGGGGGGCTGCCTTAATCGACATCCACGTCTTGGCGCCCGGGGAACAGTGGGTTAACTGCCTTGTTCAGGGGCAGAACGACAGATTTTTTTTCCTTGTCAGCTCGGGGATTCAAACTTGCAACCCTCCGGTTACAAGTCCAAAGCTCTAACCACTAGGCTACCTGCCTAGTGGTTAGGTGGTGAAACGGTATGGTGGTGAAACGGACAGCACAAGGTGCTAATTAATTCAAAGCATTTTAGACGTCACTGCACACACACCTGTCTATACAGCGAGGGGAAAAGGATTTGATCCCCTGCTGATTTTGTACGTTTGCCCACTGACAAAGAAATGATCAGTCTATCATTTTAATGGTAGGTTTATTTGAACAGTGAGAGACAGAATAACAACAAAAAAATCCAGAAAAACGCATGTGAAAAATGTTATAAAATGATTAGCATTTTAATGAGGGAAATAAGTATATGACCCCCTCTCAATCAGAAAGATTTCTGGCTCCCAGGTGTCTTTTATACAGGTAACGTGCTGAGATTAGGAGCACACTCTTAAAGGGAGTGCTCCTAATCTCAGTTTGTTATCTGTATAAAAGACACCTGTCCACAGAAGCAATCAATCAATCAGATTCCAAACTCGCCACCATGGCCAAGACCAAAGAGCTCTCCAAGGATGTCAGGGACAAGATTGTAGACCTACACAAGGCTGGAATGGGCTACAAGACCATCGCCAAGCAGCTTGGTGAGAAGGTGACAACAGTTGGTGCGATTATTCGCAAATGGAACACAAAAGAACGGTCAATCTCCCTCGGCCTTGGGCTCCATGCAAGATCTCACCTCATGGAGTTGCAATGATCATGAGAACGGTGAGGAATCAGCCCAGAACTACACGGGAGGATCTTGTCAATGATCTCAAGGCAGCTGGGACCATAGTCACCAAGAAAACAATTGGTAACACACCACGCCGTGAAGGACTGAAATCCTGCAGCACCCGCAAGGTCCCCCTGCTCAAGAAAGCACATACAGTGGGGCAAAAAGGTATTTAGTCAGCCACCAATTGTGCAAGTTCTCCAACTTAAAAAGATGAGAGAGGCCTGTAATTTTCATCATAGGTACACTTCAACTATGACATACGAAATGAGAAAAAGAAATCCAGAAAATCACATTGTAGGATTTTTAATTTATTTATTTGCAAATTATGGTGGAAAATAAGTATTTGGTCAATAACAAAAGTTTATCTCAATACTTTGTTATATACCCTTTGTTGGCAATGACAGAGGTAAAACGTTTTCTGTAAGTCTTCACAAGGTTTTCACACACTGTTGCTGGTATTTTGGCCCATTCCTCCATGCAGATCTCCTCTAGAGCAGTGATGTTTTGGGGCTGTCGCTGGGCAACACGGACTTTCAACTCCCTCCAAAGATTTTCTATGGGGTTGAGATCTGGAGACTGGCTAGGCCACTCCAGGACCTTGAAATGCTTCTTATGAAGCCACTCCTTCGTTGCCGAGGCGGTGTGTTTGGGATCATTGTCATGCTGAAAGACCCAGCCACGTTTCATATTCAATGCCCTTGCTGATGGAAAGAGGTTTTCACTCAAAATCTCACGATACATGGCCCCATTCATTCTTTCCTTTACACGGATCAGTCGTCCTGGTCCCTTTACAGAAAAAACAGCCCCAAAGCATGATGTTTCCACCCCATGCTTCACAGTAGGTATGGTGTTCTTTGGATGCAACTCAGCATTCTTTGTCCTCCAAACACGACAAGTTGAGTTTTTACCAAAAAGTTATATTTTGGTTTCATGTGACCATATGACATTCTCCCAATCCTCATCTGGATCATCCAAATGCTCTCTAGCAAACTTCAGATGGGCCTGAACATGTACTGGCTTAAGCAGGGGGACACGTCTGGCACTGCAGGATTTGAGTCCCTGGCGGCGTAGTGTGTTACTGATGGTAGGCTTTGTTACTTTGGTCCCAGCTCTCTGCAGGTCATTCACTAGGTCCCCCCGTGTGGTTCTGGGATTTTTGCTTACCGTTCTTGTGATCATTTTGACCCCACAGGGTGAGATCTTGCGTGGAGCCCCAGATCGAGGAAGATTATCAGTGGTCTTGTATGTCTTCCATTTCCTAATAATTGCTCCCACAGTTGATTTCTTCAAACCAAGCTGCTTACCTATTGCAGATTCAGTCTTCCCAACCTGGTGCAGGTCTACAATTTTGTTTCTGGTGTCCTTTGACAGCTCTTTGGTCTTGGTCATAGTGGAGTTTGGAGTGTGACTGTTTGAGGTTGTGGACAGGTGTCTTTTATACTGATAACAAGTTCAAACAGGTGCCATTAATACAGGTAACAAGTGGAGGACAGAGGAGCCTCTTAAAGACGAAGTTACAGGTCTGTGAGAGCCAGAGATCTTGCTTGTTTGTATGTGACCAAATACTTATTTTCCACCATAATTTGCAAATAAATTCATTAAAAATCCTACAATGTGATTTTCTGGATTTCTTTTCCTCATTTTGTCTGTCATAGTTGAAGTGTACCTATGATGAAAATTACAGGCCTCTCTCATCTTTTTAAGTGAGAGAACTTGCACAATTGGTGGCTGACTAAATACTTTTTTCCCCCACTGTATACATGCCCGTCTGAAGTTTGCCAAGGAACATCTGAATGATTCAGAGGACAACTGGGTGAAAGTGTTGCGGTCAGATGAGACCAAAATGGAGCTCTTTGGCATCAACTCAACTCGCCGTGTTTGGAGGAGGAGGAATGCTGCCAAGAATACCATCCCCACCGTCAAACATGGAGGTGGAAACATTATGCTTTGGGGTGTTTTTCTGCTAAGGGGACAGGACAACTTCAAAGGGACGATGGACGGGGCCATGTACCGTCAAATCTTGGGTGAGAACCACCTTCCCTCAGCCAGGGCATTGAAAATGGGTTGTGGATGGGTATTCCAGCATGACAATGACCCAAAACACACGGCCAAGGCAACAAAGGAGTGGCTCAAGAAGAAGCACATTAAGGTCCTGGAGTGGCCTAGCCAGTCTCCAGACCTTAATCCCATAGAAAATCTGTGGAGGGAGCTGAAGGTTCGAGTTGCCAAACGTCAGCCTCGAAACCTTAATGACTTGGAGAAGATCTGCAAAGAGGAGTGGGACAAAATCCCTCCTGAGATGTGTGCAAACCTGGTGGCCAACTACAAGAAATGTCTGACCTCTGTGATTGCCAACAAGGGTTTTGCCACCAAGTACTAAGTCATGTTTTGCAGAGAGGTCAAATACTTATTTCCCTCATTAAAATGCAAATCAATTTATAACATTTTTCACATGCGTTTTTTCTGGATTTTTTTGTTGTTATTCTGTCTCTCACTGTTCAAATAAACCTACCATTAAAATTATAGACTAATCATTTCTTTGTCAGTGGGCAAACGTACAAAATCAGCAGGGGATCAAATACTTTTTTCCCTCACTGTAGCTTCGGGGGCAAGACACAAGTCCACATTTCTTATATCAATGTACAGCAACCTTATTAGACGACACTGCAGAACACCCACCATATTAACACACACATACCCAGCTGTGGGGTTTACAAAACACACATTTCATATCATTTTCAAGACTTTAATGTAGCAGTAAAACAAATATCACAATATCAGAATATAACTTCAAATAAAATAAATCAATGTAGGCTACAGCAGAACACACATATGAGAATATATAGGCCTCCTGCCTATGTGATAATATGAAGCACATATTGAAGCACATATTCAGACTACAAACAAGTTTTCAAAACCTCCCACAATGACTCTCCCCATGTCAAGTCATGCCACCAGAGTTACCGGATCTGGGAAAATAGGTGCCGGAACAAACAAAGTCAAATCTGAGAGGTGCTAGATCTTGTTTCGGGAGGATCTGGCGCAAATTAAGCACTGGAGGGAGGCATGGAGGGAGAGATGGAGGAATAGATGGAAGGAAGAATAGAGGGAAATAGGGAGAGGGATGGAAGGATAGAGGGGGGAGAGGGATGGGGGACTGGAGAGAGGGATGGACGGAGGGAGGAGTGGAGAGAGGGAGAGATGGAGGGATGAGAGCAAGTGTCCAGAGGTCACCCCGTGACTGATTCATTCCTCCTCAGAGGGAGGGGGGTAAATAAATATAGAAGTGAGATGTATAAAGCACATCTCTGTTGGCATCAGAACGCAGCCTAAATCATCATACCACCGGTGGGCCCCATCTGCCAGGCCATGCCAATGCAATGACACTCCTGGGGACCAGGGTCTTCATCGGTTGGCAACGGCCAACAAAGTGATGTCACCGCAATTGAGGTGGTGGACTTAAGTTTTCAATCCCGCATTCTGGAGATGTGGGTGGAAAATAAAAGAAAACAGACAGGGGGAGTTTGCCGTGCAAGACGAGCAGGGGGGGTGACATTCCCGTGGACCGGGGGGGCTTTGTGGGGATTACAGTGTCTGTGGATGAGGAAGGCATTAGAGTGGAAACACAAGGCCAGGAGTCCCTGCAGGACAGGGAACAGTGGAGGAGGGTAAAGAGAGGGTGGCCGCGCTCTGAAACTGATACAGCTGCATTCTCCTCTAAACATCACAGGGCCAGCTAACCCCTCCCCCGTCGTGATGTAAGACAGGGGCCTCATCCCACCGCTTTGTCTTCTGTGATTTATCAGAGAAAAGGCCACTCCCTGTCCACCTCCAACACCTCCAACACCCCCCTCCCCACATCCCCTCTGTCCTCACCCCTCCAACTATCCCTCCCTACGCCCCCACCACACCCCACTCCGTCCTCACCCCTCTAACTATCCCTCCCTATGCCCCCACCCCTCTACACCCCCTCCGTCCTCAGTCCTTTAACTGTACCCCTCTACACCCCACACAACCCCATGTCCTCGCCCCACTCTGTCCTCACCCCTCTAACTATCCCTTCCTACGCCCACCACCCTCCTAAACCCCCTTCCGTCCTCACCCCTCTAACTGTCCCTCCCTCTTCAAATGGCCCTGGAGACAGCTGGGCAAACACTGACCCGTATCGCCCCTTTATCCCCACGACCCACAGAATCCCTGCTCGCTTCCCAGCCTCGCCCCCAGCTTTGGCCCCTGGCTCCAGCCTCTACCTCGCCAGCCTAGCAACTAGGACAGTGGCCCACCCATGGCACCAGGGCCCTCTGTGGGACTATACATGTGAGACGCTGGAATTCTAAACACCCTAAGAGCTCTGGCAAACAGCAAAGGTCAGGCAGAGACACAGACACTGAAGCAGTGTCCAGAATCTGAATGTGTGTGAATCTGGCTGAAAATTCCATTCAGGCTACAGCCAGCAATAGGCAAAGATAGCAAGGGAGTGTGAGTTCTGCCAGAGACAGTGAGAAGAAGATAGGAGGATGAGTGAAGACAAGCTGCTCTCTTTCCTCCTTTGTGGGAAGATGGGAAGATGAGGCGCTCCATTGAGAAGCGTTATGCGTGGTGTTCCTGCGGCTGTGTTTATCCAGTGGTGTGGAGACAGAGCGCAGAGTATGGATGGTCTGACACCACGTCCTCTCCCCCAGGGCAAGGCAGAATGACACATTTTCATGACAACTACACATGTGCACACAGTGAAATAGGATGACTGGAAGAAAAACATTACACCCCTCTCATCTCTCTCTCTCCCTCTTTCTCTCTCTCATTCTCATTCCTCCCCTATCATCCTTTATGTTCTCTTTGTCTGTACACATTCCCCTACCTCTCTGCATCGCTCTCCTCCCAATCTAGTTGTATGTTCTCTTTGTCTGTACACATCCCTTTAATTCCAGCATCTCTCCCTCTCCCTTTCTCTCTAATGCTGATACATGCACACATTACCCTGTAGAGAAATGAAAGACAGAAAAGGATAAGGAGGGTAAATGGTGAAGCGCTAATGAGTGCAGTACTATACCTGCAGTAGGCATTATCTAAAGTGGCAGTAGATAAAAGAGCTGAGGCTTGACCAAGATGTTACCTAGTCAAGTAGAGTTCCACAGAGCTTTGTTTCTGTCAGTGACTAACATGGTGCATGGCTTAAACTCGTTCACATTAGAAGAGAGAAACGCTAACACACACACGCAAACACTAACACACACAGATACACAAACACTGGCACAGATACACACACACACATACAAGCCCGCTCCATCCCCATTTGTTTCAATAATTAACCTCAAGGCAGTGCTTATACAGGCTTATATAATCTGTGAAGTACACATTTACATACATAATACTTGGAGCTCTGCATCGGTTCCACCCAACAAAAGTCCTGATGCCTAATGTGAGAGAATTGGGCTCAGGAACGCCTGCCATGGCTACAGTGCTCTGGCAAGGCAAACAGGAAACAGCCCAGTGTATAGGCTAGGCTAGTATAGTACAGACTAGCAGCCTGCCTGCCGTCCCATCCTCTAACTGACAGCAGGGATCATTAGTGCCATGACGAGTCTGAAGGAGACACGAAAGGGGCTTAATTCGAGACACTGACCTGTAGTCAGGCACCATGCAGCAGCAACGGACCGATCAACGACCACATCACAGCACCTGACAAACACAGGCCACTGCTAAGTATAGACCTGCGAATTAGGGCTGCCTCTGTGTACATTTACTTCTATGTCAATTATTAGGCTCACACACAGACGAGGGCAGTATAACCCCATATTGGACAGGATCTGAAGCAGCCTAGGAAGTCATTTGCGAGAGACTTCTTATTTTTCATTTTGACCATTTACATGACACAGAACATGAAGGCACTGGTATAGTTTCAAATTATCTAACACACAGTGAGACTTCTAAGGACTGGATAATTATAAAAATGATCATTTTAATCAATGTTCTGCACATTGAGTCCAGAAGCAAAATTATACCTTTTCAACTAGCTAGATACAATAATAGGTACCTCCCATTTCCCCAAATATAGATTATTTTAATTAGACCAGGAGCCACCCAGCAGTAAGATCAGATCAAATCTGTTGCTTCCCTCCAAGTCTCCCCTGTGCAACCAGCACACCATCACACCAACTGAGCCGATCGTTCAACCAAGCACAGCGGCTTTCACAACACAGCTGAGGGGTGGTGGTGGTGATGGTGGTGGCCATGATCCTGCTCAAAAACAAATCTGCTCAGGTGAAATAGATCAGGTAGCCATTTTCTCCTGGGAGGGAGGTAGACTCTCTCACACTGCCTCCTCTCCTCCACCAGTAGCCTAGCGAGTGTGTCAGTGTGTGAGCTGCTGCTCTAGGGTCTAATTAATGCAACACACTGTGCACCCATATGGCTACATGTGATTAAACAGATCGAAAAAAGAAGAGAGAGAGTCAACCACATGGGTCCCCATCTCCCTCTCTCTGTCGATGCAGCCTGTATTGCTGCGTTAGCTTGTTCTCTCTCTCTCTCTCTCTCTCTCTCTCTCTCTCTCTCTCTCTCTCTCTCTAAGACAGTGATTCGACCTTGACACAAAGGAGTTTGATTAGACCCAGGGAAATCAATACTGAAAATGTCCAAGTCAGTCAAATACACAATGAATTATATATTTTGTCATGTCATTATGCCCAAGCTATTTTTATCTCCAAGGCCAAAGCAAGGTAAATATGTATTTGTCTTTTCCTGTGGGGACAAAGGCTGCATGCGTCCCTCAGCCAGCTGAGCGGGCTGGGGCTCTGTCTCTATCTCCCAGCTATTACTGGTGCCATGGCTGCTGGCTTTCACTCTGTGTGCATGTGTTTGATTAGGGAGGGGCTCCCTGGGCTCACCGATGGGTGCTTTTGGAGATGTCATTTCTCTTCCTCCTCCCCTCCCAGCTCCCCCCCCCTCTCTCTCCCTCTCTTTCTCTCCCCTCTTTGTCCTGCTTCACACATCTCAGGCATCAGCCGCTCGACATCTCTGCCTGCCTGCTTGCCCAATGACAGCAGCTCTCCTCCCCTTCCTTCCTTCCTTCCTTCCTTCCTTCCTTCCTTCCTTCCTTCCTTCCTTCCTTCCTTCCTTCCTTCCTTCCTTCCTTCCTTCCTTCCTTCCTTCCTTCCTTCCTTCCTTCCTTCCTTCCTTCCTTCCTTCCTTCCTTCCTTCCTTCCTTCCTTCCTTTCCTATCCTTTCCTTCCTTCCTTCCTTCCTTTCTTTCTTTCTTTCTTTCTTCAGGGGCTGATGTGTATGTACTGTGTTTTTTGGAGGAGAGAGAGGGAGAGAGAGGGAGAGGTAGAGGGAGGAATGGATGGAAAGGGAGGGAGGGAGAGAGAAAGAGATTAGTGCATGTGTCAGAGATATGATTCCATATCTGTGCATGTGAGCCATTCACTCACTGCCACTAAAAAGGTCACCAGATTTATTTCTGG